>JARUHQ010000024.1:6721105-7921105 GCA_029955515.1 Chrysomela aeneicollis
AAAAAAATTCACCGAACGCAAAAGCCAACTCGAAGAACCAAAAAAAAAAGATCTCCGAGCGCAAAAGCCGGCTCGAAGAAAAAAAAAGATCTCCGAGCGCAAAAGCCGGCTCGAAGAACAAAAAAAAGGTTCTCCGAGCGCGAAACCCGGCTCGAAGAACAAAAAAAATAATAGTCTCCGAAGGCAGAAGCCGGCTCGAAGGACCAAAAATGAATATCCGGTTCGAAGGACCAAAAATAAATATCCGACTCGAAGGACCAAAAACTCACTCACCTCTTGACGGCCCCCTCGGGGGCCGCGGGGTGCGCCACCTCGATGACGTCACGTTCGCCGATGCCCATGTACAGCTTATCGGAGGCGGCGTCTGGCGGCGCGAACGCAGTCTCCGCCTGGCCGGCGAGCGTGCGCAGGCCGTCGCGCAGCGGCGCCAGCCAGGGGGGAGGCGTCGCGACGTCGTCGGCCGACGCCGCCAGCCGCAGCTGCGTCGCGATGCGCTGCAGGACGGCGTCGGCGGGCGCGTACGGGCGGACGTCAAAGTCGACGCCGCCACCTTCGGACGGTTTAGCGGATGCGCAGTAGAGATAGACGTTTCTGCGGGAGAGGAACAATTCTCTGTCATTTCGTATTCTCAGAGTTCTGGCAATAAGGTAGTGTAACAATATATATATAGTATGCCGCCTCATTGAATTTTAATTGGCGTATTTTGAAAATGGAATAGATTTGAAAGTCATATACTGTTACAAATTGTAGCATGCGAGAACCCTAAATTTCTCAACAAAAACCGTTGAATGATTTACGGCTTCGCGATAAGATCAAACGAACACCCAACTCAATTAACGGCAATGCCGATTCCAAGAATCGCTTCAGCCGGCGACGAATATTAGATTCTGTGAACTTTGGCGACAACTGAGAAATGTTCTGGAGAGCAGAGCTGTGCCGAGCACTGACAAAAAGTGCTTCGAGCACTAAGCACTGAGCACTCTTGAAAAGTGCTCCGGAATATCGAGCACTAAGCACTTTTATTGACAAAATGCTCGCGATTACTAAGCACTCTCAAAAAGTAATTCGACATCGCGAGCACTAAGCACTAAGCACTTTTGAAAAGGATGATTCTGTTAAATTATGAACTTTAATCATCTTCTGACATGGTTTTTGTATTTTTGTACAATAATCTCGTCAAATTCAATCCAAAACATCAATGAATCAGCATATTATGTTGAACGTTGATCGCAATGTTTCGCCTATGATTCATTATTTGTAAGTGTTGCATGAAATAAACTGATGTGGTGGATTCGAAATGAATACGACTCGCATCTCGCATCAAATGCTACTCCAGTACTCCACTTCAAAATACAAACTTTATTCAACAAAGTGAAAACGGAAATCGTTGAAAACTCATTTGACATACAGTAATATATGTATAAAGTGAAGGTTTTAACAAATTCATTCAAAATGTATCTGGAGTTTCAGGAAATATTTGAATAAAACCCGAATTCATTTTTCTCGGGTCATCCTGAATAAATGAAATAACTGTAAAAACCTAACCCAAAAGAGGCCGTTTTCTCAATAAACACCAACATTTCGAGTGATTTTGCTTGAACCTATACGTTATCACTATTAATAACGAAATATATATCACATCAGTAATATCATTTAATGTTGACAAAAATATATCTTCATCATCAGTCGAATGAAGTTGAAGGTTATGGCCTTGCTACAAATCGTTATTAGCCTTTAACAAGACCAGTGCTCGGTAGCAGTTATCGGGATTACTAAGCACTAAGCCTTTTCGTAAAATACTCGAAGCACTAAGCACTAAGCACTGGTTCAAGAAAGTGCTCGGGAGCACAGTGCTTACGAGCACAAAAGTACTCTAAATGCTTCAATAAGCACTAAGCACAATGCTTTGGGACAGCTCTGCTGGAGAGCTCGTGTATCATTAAATTAATCAGTTTCTACACTGAGCATCCGAATCAACGAATCCAAGCAGAAAGGTCGCAATATAGCGAACAGCTGAGAATATGGAAAAATCACGGAGTGGGCGACATCTATAATTGATCGCATGAACTACTCGAGAGGTGAACAACAAACTAACCTCCATATGTTCATATGGATAAAATGTTAACTTTATGTATTAATTTCAGTGATTTAAGTGATTTAAGCATTGAAAGTGTTGTATTCTGATGATATTTTGTGAAGAATTGTTGTTAATAGACCTCACAATCTGAGATTGCAAAAGATTAGAAGAGGTGATATAGAGATAAAATCGCGAAAAATATGCTTGTTCCACAATGCTCTACATACTCAAGGCTTTGCATAAATTTCCTTCAAATTCTAAAGCAGAAGATGGACAGGATTTGGGAAAACCTAAATCCCAAGGCAAGTAACCTAAAAATTGAAGATGATCTTGAAGATAGAAAAAGCTATCTCGGAATTTATATTTGTATCAAGCACTCATGATGATTTTTTCAGTGGTAAGTTCGATTTTTCATTATTTTTGTCACTATTCTACCACCTCTTCTCCACCTCATTTGGTTCATTTTAATCATTTTGTAATTTATTACAGGCTCAGGCAAATATCAAATAATTATATGTAGTTGGAGCAACATGGAAATGAACAAGTAGGGCAAGATTTATAAAGAAGACATAATGAAAGATCTACACTTGGATGATGATTAACATGATCATGTGATGGATCTTGGAGAGTTCCACTGTAAATACAAAACCAACAACAACCTATATGACACACAACAATTTTCCTGATAATTATATGAAGTTTTGGGTGATTCTGGTGTTGTGTAAATGGAAGACTAATTTATCATCTGCTTGCTTGGCAGTATTATTTGGATTTAGGAATTTAACATGTTCAAGAATGTTTTATTATTGTATTTTTTATGAGTCTCAGTCTGAAGGGAATCTATTTCATTCACCAATGATTAAGAGATTTGAATACTGATTTGTTATTATTGTGTTACATTTCCCAAATTATTCTATTAAGAAAAACATATGACATGCTAGAGAAAGCCATTTACTCTTGTTAACCCAATAAAACTATGAATTTTTTAAATAATTCATTTGAACACTATCATTTCTTTGAAATGAGTATCAAATCTCCACAAAAATGATGAATCTATATCAACTGTCACTTCCAGGTAGTTTTTGCACTTCACTTTGTTCTAATAGGTATATCTATTTGAATACATTACCATATAATCTAGGTTCCTGAAAATAAAAACAAACCAACACAGAAAAGAAAACTGATTAGTCAAAAAGGTGGAGTTTATATGCTTCCAGTCGAAATGGCCAATAAATCTGCTTTCCAGGGACATTAAAATAAACCCATATCTCATCTAGTTTCATGCCCATGGTGATTTCATGTGAGAATTGTGGAGGATCTCATACACAAAACTTTTTATGATTTCTTCACTGAGGCCTTCAGTTCCAATATTGTGTGATTGCTGAAACACTTTCACCCCACATAATATCCGAAATGTTCGAAATTGATATTTCGACTTTCACACAGGCATTTTAAAAATAATTTCAGGAACTAAGAACTGAAAAACTTTGAATAAAAACCGAAATTGATACCTGGACACACCTGGACTTTGGTGGCATTTAACAAGAATCCAGTGACAATAAAACTGAAACGTCGACAACAAACCCTAGATACAACTTCAATCCAATAGTCGAGCACGAAAAATCGACTTAAATCTCTGAGATAACTGAAATTCTCTTCAATAAATACTTTAGTTTAACAAGAGATCAAATGACAGATTATTTGTTGTTCACCCCTCGATCCGACATTATGTCATTTACAGCGCCATCTGGCATTTCGTGATTTTTCCCTATTCAACCAAACAAAATTTCCACTAACTTATCCTTGACGGGGCACGAAATCACCACATCCCCCAGCCGCACGTGCTTGTTGTAGTCGGTGTAATGGGGCACGCCCCCGCCCACGCCCACCAAGAACACGTGGTCGACCTTCTGGAAGGTGCCCAACAGTCGAGTGGTGGTGTTGCCGGCGGCCGTCATCGCTTCTCTGGTGTGGCCGACAGAGGGCAGCTTGGTGCACACAATCTTGTGCGCGCCTATGGTGCCCAGGGTGTACACGTTGGACTCGCCTGCAAAGGGTTAGGGGGTGACTGGGAGTTTGAGAGTCTTTTTTTGGAAGGTGGTGGACAAGAGCGTCATCGGTGGTGAGGATGGCAAAGTGGCTCAACGGCCATTTTTTTCAATTATACTTATTGTATCACTAATACTATCTTCTCTAATGTACCTAGGTCAAGAAGACCCACAATTTTTCTTACATTTCAATAATTAGATGGAGAATTATTATCCACCATTCGGTATACATTGTTATTTTTATTAGTATTTCGAACAGCAATTCAATTTTTATTATTTCAATCTCATATCAGCGTTCATATGCCAGCTTTCGCCTATCGCGGAAAACTTGAATAAAATATTCCTACGCAATAATTTATAATAATGATGATGATTTTAACCTGATAAGTGAAGAACCTGGAAATCGGAGCTTCTTTTAGGCAAAAGTCGGACCGTAATCGACTTTCTGACAAATGACCTTGATGCGCGCTCACAAAGATCGACCAATGGAATCACAATACGCCATAAGCAAAAACCAAAGATTAGTGGACTGTACTCTGTGCAAAAACGCGAAAAGCCAGCATGTGAACGCGCCGTTATAAGCATTTCATAGGTGACAGATGGGTGACAGCTTGGACTCTTGGAGCCGCCATCTTGATTGCATCAATTTCCGATTTAGTGGTGGACGATTTGAAAATATCAATTATCGATAATCAGAATATATCGATATTATCGGTTTATCGATATTATAGATATTTTTTTAACTGTATTTGATGAATCTATACTTTTTCAATCATTCACAAGCTGTTGAGTCCATCAATTCGGATAATTTCTTCTATTGTGTACAGAAAAATGTAAAAACTAACGTTACAGGATTCAGAAAATCCGGGGAGGGCGATAACAATTTGAAAATATCGATAAATCGATCGATAGTTTGGCTTGAGCCCCCTTGCAATCTCACCATCCATATACATATAGAAGGTGCTGTTGATTCCAAAAGCATTTTAGTATCTCGTTTCTTCAAACGTTCGTTGTATGTACAAGATTATTACTACATTAGTGTGGATACAAACATAAAACCCCCCTCATTGAATGGTGATCTGATGACTATCAAGCAGACATAAAATGTGCACATAATCCCCATAATATGGAGAAGCGTTACCGTTTCCCTTTTCGATGTATCTTACCAAATCGTGGTCTTCCATAATCTCCGCTTGGACTTGTTGGACCTGTATTTCATGTGAATGATTCAATAAATGAAATGAAATTGGTACTTTATCGAATTGAACGGGAATCAAAATCACAAACATATTTTTAGGTATATTTGAAAGAGAAGTTTTTCATAATTTAGTATTTTACTATTAAAGTTGATCACCCTGTAATTTGGTTGTTACCACAGTATTATAAACACGAAATGTTCTGTGGTTAACTGTCAACTGTAATGTCACGTGTCAACTGTCAATGTCTGTCACATATCTCCGACTGAAGATAACCTCAAAAATTTGACACATGCAAAATAATTTCAACAACACAACATTATAAAAACCTGATGAAATCCTAGATAGAACGATAAATCAAGATGATAACACCAAGATTTAGTTTGAACCAAGATGAAAAAACTCTTACAGTCCAGATAAGAGCTCCCTACTGTAGTCTGAGAGAGTTGGATGTAGAGGTAATAGACAGTCTATTTATATTCACCTGCAAACCCTACTATTTGCGCTTATCTCTCCCTGGAAAACTTGTTGAGGACAACTGCAAAAGTTTCTTTGATGCGGACATTGGAGAATTCAAATTTTGTTACCAAAAAGCCATTCCAGGGGAATATTTTGAAGACCTTGAATACATCACCAAGTTCCTAGTCACAAAAGTTGATGCTAGCTATGAAGGTAACCAGGACAGGATAACTATAATAAATTCTGATCTGACAACAGAGGAAGAAAAACTAATTGATGAGAGCCTCCAAGCTGGGTTTGGTTTTGCCTTGCAGGGCCACAAAAATTTCATGAGTATAAGTTCAGAATTCAGTGATGTATTTGAGATAGATCCTGGTGAGGTTACTTTACCTGAAAGGAGAAAACTTAGGCTCCAGTATGAACAGGGGAAGTTTGACATGGAGCATTATCTATGTGACGTAGTTGATGAAGATGGACAAATTGCAGAGTTATTGGGCCATAAAACCCCTTGGGATGATCTAGTCTCAACTGACACTGTGTTTAGTGCAAGTGACCTAGATTTTCTCAAAGATTTACAGAATAAGGAGTATAACCTGACTAGTTTGCAAACAAAATATGCCTTCAATGGGCTGCTAGACATTTTATTTGCCTACTGCTATGATGGCAGATCAGTGTCTTATGACAGAAACTGTGAATCTGGTTGGACAATAGTGAAGTTGGCTGCAACTCTATGTTGGTTAGATGCCTTTGAAACCCCCAAAGATATGTTTATCTCTGCTTCTCGCAGAAGCATGATATATCCTTTATACAGAAACTACAAACTTGTTGTGAAAGTGCTGGAAGACTTGAAAAGCTTGCTCAAGCTAGGGGAAAAGTACATCATCAAGTGCTTGATAGAAATCCATAAAATTTTTGTGGGTGGGGACTGTTGCAGATATATTTTGAACAATTTGTTCATCAAAGACTACATCACCTTCATCATGAAGTGTGACAAAATGCAGTGGGAAAAGTTCCTAGATGAAGTTTATAGTTTGTCTATTGATAAGCAAGATTTGGGACTCAACTTGGACCAGGTGGAGCAATGTTATTCTTTGGAGAAAAAAATGGCTGACTTGGCTGTTGATGATAGTGATGACAGTTCAACAGACAGTGATGAAACCAGTGATGCATCAAGCAGTAGTACTGATTGTGATTCAGATAGCAGCAGATTAATTTGACAGCTGACTCAATATTACCTTGTTGATGAAAAATATATTTGGCTGTATTTTCTTGAATGCTTTGTATCTTTATAAGTTTTATTTTGTTTTGAATTGGTTATTGGAGTTGAAATTCCCATAAAAATGATGTAACCTCATAGCACTATTCACAAAAGTTAGTGAAACCATATTGATTCGTTATCCTGAAAATTTGGTGAGAATATGGAACCATACTTCATATCTGAAGAATTGTGTCTTGTCTAAAATTATTCACCTATTTTGAATTATATTAGCAATTTAGTACAAATGAAAATCTCAATAAGTAAATGGCTGAAGATTGCATAATTTGATTATCATTTTATACACAGCAGAATCAAGTATAGATCCTCGTGGTACTATATAAAAATCATTTTCAAATTTCTGAAAAACTTTCCAACAAAAACATTGCTACAATATTTTTTCATTAGGACCAAAAAATTCCATAACTTGGAATCATCCATATGGCTATTCATATTTGGTGGGGATTATTCAGAAAATAGTCCTTGAGACCCCCCAAATGAAATAAATAGTTTGGTAGTTGAATAACAGCAGAGATCAAGGCACTTACCGACCGTCGTGTACCTAACAAAAGTTTCTTTGTTTTCGATCATAGCATCAACGGCCAATTTTTCGCAATACTGTGCCGTAATTATGGCGATTGTGGGCTGTTTAGAACTCGCCATTGTCGGCATTTGCTTGACCACAGTGACCTAGAAAACAAAATTTTAGAATCAACATCAAAAGGGTCCAAGTGCCAAAAATATTACGCGAGGCATTTGAATGAAATACTAAAAGTGTAGTCTCCAGAAAAGCCATTTCAGGCATAGAACAATCACTAATAAAAAAGGATTCAAGTGCCAAAAATGGTCGAGTGAACTGTGATGAGAAGTATTTAAGAAGATAACACATTTAAGGTGCCAATTGTCAGATATCTAACACTATTTGAAAGTGATAAGCACCAATTATTGAAAGGTCCTAAGTGCCAGCCATAGTAAATTTTGGTAGGATAGGAATAAAGCAAGGTGTATATAGGATGGTGAAACAGCTTCCTATTAACAAGCACTAGAATAAACTGTAGACCTTTGCCTACTTGATTTCATACCGTAGTAATATTTCCTGAAATTAACAGAGATGGCGACATACCTTGTGTCGGTAAAACAGAAACTGTGCATCTGTCATACTCTTATCAGTTTCATCTGTTCTAGATGAAAAATGATTGAGAAGAGTCAAAATATCAATATTCATTCCAGATTTATCGAAAATATATTGTTTTAATGTCGTTTCAAGTCACGTCTGTCAGATGTGAACCACAGAAATACGTAAACAATAGAAATCTTCTTCGATAATCGATCTTACCGCCATCTTCTTTCAAGTCGTGGAAATATTACTACCTTCTCAAACGGTCTACAAGTTTTTCGCAGAAACAATTGAAGAACTGTTTCACCATCCTATATCCACCTTGGAATAAAGTATAAAAAGTTGTAGCCAAGAACACATAATCAAAAAGGTCCAAGTGTCAATTTGGCACTTAGAGCTGTTTGAATTTCCACTGTCCGTTTTTTTTTTCTATCACCAACAGATCTAGCAAGGCAAGGATGTGGAAGGGTGAAATGTATTGACCTGATGAGCATCATGTGACTGCTGGCGCGTAAAAGCTCCGTGGTCCATGTCCTTGACTAGCTGCCGAGATTGTAATGCCGCAAGACATTGTACTACTTCCTCTTCATCCCAACCGTTTTCTCTGCAAGAAGATGATTACGTTGAAATAAAAATATTTTATCATATTTAGCGCCATCTATCGACGATATTTGTGATGTTTGACAGAGAGAATATAACCTTACTTTATCAGTTATGCATGAGACTTCAACTCATGTATAACTTCAACACTGGGATTTATTTAGGTACTTACTTGGCAATTTCTTTTACGGTTATGGGATTCGGATATGACGATTCTATTATTTCTAGAACCTTTTCTACAGTCAAGACTACAATGTGTCCCAGAGAATTTTCGTCAGCTGAAACTAGACAAACAAAATATTTAATTTAAAAGCAGTCAGTATGATTAGAGACGAAAATAAATTGCACATGATTAACCAGGAAAAATAAACAATATGAAAATAATGTTATGTAACTTTAATATTTCCTTGAATATAGCTGACATTCTATAATCTTTTATCCGCGAAATAATACATAATAAAACGATAGTTAATACCGGTGTTAGGTTACAAAAAAATAATCCGGAAACAAAAAAGTTAATGGTTACTTATTCACCACACAACACACTAAACAAACCTTTATCAATCAAAAGAGGCTTTAAATAAATATGACAGTAGCCAGGCCGAGCTATAAAAAATATATCCATCAAATCAATCAAAACAGTTTTGGTTATTCCATATAATAATTTCATGACTAATCAAAACCTTCATTCTGAGATTTCTTCCGCCATATTTGATAGGTACCCAAATAATGCAAAACTTCAGTAATTTCATAAGAAATATGCAAAAACGATAATTATACTTACGTGGTCTTGGTGGCATTGTTACAGGTTCATCCAATTGCCTAAGTTCTACTTCCAATTTGATAATTGAATTGAAGTTGTGCTGCATGAGTTTCATAATTTTTTTGATAAAGCCTACATAATCTGAAATTTCAAAGTACACTTAGAAAAAAAGTTGTTCAAGTACCCACCCGAAAAAAAAAGGTATGATATGAAAAAAGATTTTTCTTCGATTCATAAAATATCTCTTAACCTCATGAAGAGAGAGTCGAAAATTTCGGAGCATGAAAAAATTTAAAGATTTGGAATGATTTCGGGAGTTTCAAATAATATTTTAATTCACATATTTCGTTTCGTCGGATTGAATTCAATATAGTATCAGCGAAAAAGTATTAGAACTTATACTTTCTTAGTCCACCTGGTACCAATAATCTTAAATGAATGGTTAATTATTGATATGGATATTGCGAAAAGAATTAACAGAGATATGAGCACTATTTGGATAAGTGATATCGAGTGATATGTTGTGGAGTTTCCATTTTTGCACCAGATAATCGTTCACTACCCTTCCTGTATCAATATTTGTTTATTCAAATATCAGTGATATATGCAGATAACAATGAAGACTGATTTTATGCCAAAAGTTTTTTTGTATTGGTAATATCATGCGGACATTAACATTTATTAACCCATCAGTGCTTGTTGACGATTGAATCTTTGAATAAGAGTATAAAAATGATTATGTCACATACGCCCTACAAACCTACATGAAACTAGGATATTGAAGGACACACTTTGCATAGTAAATATTGTCTATTCAAATAATGTGCCTGTTGACATTCACTTCAAATAATATTATAAATCTATATCGCTATGTTCCTGGTCTATAAAGTAAGCACGACATTAGAGACGTGAAACGAAACAATTTATTGTAATTTGCAGTCCTAATAAGGTGAAGTAGATATCCAAGCGAATATCCAATTGATTTCATGCCATTTAGATCTGATAACCTACTTAAAAGGCAATTACATTGATTCAGCATGGGATGCTTGAATGCGTTGTTCAGTGATCAAATTGGATATTATTCCCGAGTACCAATCCTGATACTCAGAAGTGCGAATTATTGACAAAAAATGAATAAAAATTGATTATACACAAGGAATGTTCTTCTCAATATAGGGTCAACTATTGAGACATCATATTACTAACTACCAACGTGGAAGTATGACCGAATTTTTCGTTCAATTTAATAAACAAAGTTTCTCACTTTCCTTGCATTGAACTAGAACAGAATAACTGCTGGAATGTGAATATGTCATATTTCAATGTATGACACATTAAATTCGCGTATACCTCGTGACATAATATGACGAAGGAGTAAAATGGTCATGCGCAGAAAACGATATATGAAGAAACGCTTTTACTGAATCAGCATGTCATATCGAAAATAGATTTCATGCAATGAATTGAAAGAAGTCATATTTTTCAATATGTTCCAGGGATTATTTTCCTTGATTCGCAAAATAGAACACAGCAATCTATAATCATCATGGTTTTCAGAGAAAAATAAGACTAGAGCCCTATTATCATAAACGTATTTTTGAAAGTATTAGATATAATGCAAATAAATGATGAAAATACGTATCGATTTGCTTGAAGTTATGGAGCAATTACAAGATTTATTCATTCTCCTTATACTGCGCATGTGCACTGCTCTCTTATTTCCATTTTGAATGTAAAAATTGTTCCTCGCGCAGGTTATAGGTATGTATTGTTCTTCCAAATAAAGTTTCAGTTGAGTTTCCTTCTGTTACAGTTGTTTGACATAAATATCATGTTAACATCAATATGCTGAGATTTGGACATAGAATAAGGAAACAGGATTATCAAAAATATCATCAGGAAGTGTCAAAAAGTGAAATTCATCAGCAGTGATGATTGCCAATGATGACTAAGGAATAATATGGATGATTCCGCTCAAGGTGGATATAGGATGGTGAAACAGCTCTTTAATTGTTTCTGCGAAAAACTTGTAGACCGTTTAAGAAGGTATTGATATTTCCACGACTTGAAAGAAGATGGCGGTAAGATCGATTATTGAAGAAAATTTCTGTTGCTTACGTATTTCTGTGGTTCACATCTGACAGACGTGACTTGAAACGACATTAAAACAATATATTTTCGATAAATCTGGAATGAATATTGATATTTTGACTCTTCTCAATCATTTTTCATCTAGAACAGATGAAACTGATAAGAGTATGACAGATGCACAGTTTCTGTTTTACCGACACAAGGTATGTCGCCATCTCTGTTAATTTCAGGAAATATTACTACGGTATGAAATCAAGTAGGCAAAGGTCTACAGTTTATTTCTAGTGCTTGTTAATAGGCAGCTGTTTCACCATCCTATATCCACCTTGCTCTAAACAAACTACGCTATTTGAGATAAGGAACAAATTCTGACATTATGAAACAATGAAATAAATTATGGTTACAATTGATGAAAATAATGATGCTTTTTGAAATCCACCCACTTACCTCTGGGAAACTCTTGAGGGCTAACCAACTCTCTGAAAAAGTCCTGGGCAGTTCCAGCCTGCCCTCCGTCTGTTTCATCGTCTGGTTTTGTTTCCCTAAACCAGAAACGTATGGTTCTAGCCTCCTGAGTATGTTTGCTAGTCTCTTTATTAACCAGAAACACCCTGAATTCCAAGGATAGTTGTGCTGGCGTAGACTTACCATTTTCTTCATAAAAAAAATGTGAAGAAATGATAACAAAATATATGAACCAGTGTCTTAGTATTTTATGTTGTTAATTTGATGATTATTTGACATAATTGGTTTCTTACTAAAATTCAATTGTGAATAAATGAGTGGGCTGTTTACCTGCTATTGTTTCTTTATTTATTATTATTCCTGTGTGTTCCCCCCCTGCCACGTGCATTTTGTCATCTGTCTTATTTACTTTTCTCCGTTCTATTATCAACGTCGTTGAATTATTTGTTTTGCATTTTGGTGTCATAACAACTTGCTCTTGCACTTCCGTCATGTTCCTGGAAATAAACCGTGAGATTTCGCTTCAGAAAATTGCCCGGTGCATTGAAAAATGAGTAGACTGTACCTCATATAACGTTCAATTTTTACGAACAATCAACTTCAAATACGTCGATCGATTTATAATTAAATAGAATTGATGGAGCTGGAACTCTCTCATGTGGAAAACATTTTGCGTATTCATTGAGGAACAGGAAAAAGGTGCGGGCATATTGCGTATTGAATTCAACACACCGCCAAAAACTTTGTATGTACCTGTATTGCAACCAGATTGAACCAAGTCGAATGGAATCAATCAACGTTTTGGTACTGTTGCTAATATGCCGACAAGGACCCATTTCAATGCAAAAATACGAAATAAATATTGGATGATTTATGAAGAAAACATATAACCGAAACTTTATTATTTTCAATGCGCTAGGTTTTTCCTTCAAATTGCTAACAACATAATAATATCTGGAGCAATTGAAGATTAAAAATAACAAAACCCATAATAAATGAGTCTACCACTTGGTCTACCATTTCAGAGGTCAAATTATAGTTGTTGTAAAGATGTTTTTTAGGAACGATATTATATTACAGACTTTAATTATTGCGATTTATCATTCAAAGAGATGATGAAAGTTATTTTAAGACTGAGAGGCTGAAATATGATATCAACCTTATAATGCAAAAACGTTCGGAATTAAAGACGAAGCTATAAACAATTGCAACACTGCAATGTTGTCCAATTGAATTGTCGAATACAATAATTGAGCAATTATACCTATTTTCAGTATGAGTCACTATCGGCAAGTAATACCTATTAAACCATATAAGAAAGATTCAGGTTATACTGACTGATTTAATTTAGTACCTGCATTGACGATGTTATCAATATTTAATGCAATTATTTCAAAATCTTACGCAAAATTATATACCTATATATATATGTCATGTTTATATATATATATATATAAATATTCAATTATGTACAATTATTATTGGGTTTGTATATTTATTATATATATGAATGACACACTTGGAAATACCCTCTACTGTATACCTATGATAGAATCATAATTATGTCAACTTCATAACAAATTTTCGGTCTACTTTACCAGTGACTCAGTCCTGTAGGTCAATAGACCATCAGAGTATTATTACCCAATAACCCAATCAATATATTGTACCATTTCGTACCATAACTTTTCCTGAAATTCAATACAAACTAAGTGAACAAACGATAAAATATTTTATAGCTTAGCTACAGGGTGACACAGGAACAGAAGGTATGAAGATATTTCCCGAAATCTATTGCATATTGCAATTGGTATATTTCCGAGGTATTCCTTTTATATTACAAATATATTTTTTTGGATTAGTCATTAGTCAGATGGAATATTACAATAAAAATATAAAAACAGAAATCAGAAGAAAGTATATCATCACCAATTCGTTCCAGTTAGATAGGTGAATGTACCTATTTGTTTGTCCTTTCACTTATTATGATCATTAAAAATACGCACTTACGTCATTTATCTTATTATTTTATTCCAATGGGCCAGACTGGTCAGTTTATAGGTATTATGGAATATTATTTGTATTAGCAAAGTTCACGTATTATATACCTGCTTTAAGGTATAAACTAAGGAATATTTCGGTATTATTATATTGTTATGTTAAATCAAAAATTACTCATGAAAGTATTGAACAAAGTCCTATAAATATGAGGCGCCAATTTAAAAAACTACAGCGAGCTGTAGTTTTTTAGTTATTATAAGCAGATGTCAAAATAAATGAACTATTATTGATGATGAAAAATCACAGCTGAATTGAAAAATTCAGATTTTCATTTCTATTATGGAAAAACTATGTATTCACCTAAAGATCTTATTCACATAGTTCAATTTCGTCAAATATACTTAAATATTACAATCTTACCTTACCTGTTTTCACTCGTTGTTCCGAAACTTTGGTAAAATGTGTCGTTGTTTCTGGGGTAGGAATTTCTATTTCGGTGAAACAAATAACGAGTTTTCTTCGTTCGTTCACAAACAAAAAAATAAAGGTGAATCACTTCGAAAAATAATAACCAAAAAAATTTCTATGTACGATCCTGTCAGTACGACAGTGCAGGCAGTGCAGTTCGTTTGATTATGGTTTGATTTTGGTTTCCGATTCTTCATGGAACATCAAAGCAGAGGCTGTAAACAGACACAGTAAACAGAAATCAATTGTTGCCAACCTTGGCAGCCGAACTTGTTTCCTTCATTGACGAAAAAATCCAAAAATCTAGAATATTGGATGAGACATCTAAATAATGTGAAAAGAACTCAAGTTGCAACTCATAAATCATAATCAGATGCAATGATCTGCGATGGCAATATTATTGGCAAATATGTTCAGAGATAAGTTAAGACCCTTCCCAGAATAAAAAGTTATCATGGCGGATTTTGACATTTGACAGATTTAGGGAAAAATCTAGGGACAAATTTGACACTTGACAGTCGAGAAAATAAGTGTTCCTTGTCAAAATTGAATTGAAAGGGAAACAAATCCAAATTCTAGAATATCGATATGAATATTTTAGAATTAAAAGGCACAAAAAAGAGGATATTATTCTACAATTTATTTTCTCAACTGTCAAAATCCGCCATGATAACTTTCTATTCTGGAAAGGGTCAATTGACAGTAATGACTGTGTCACTTATGACAGTTGACAGATGACAGTGACAATTTTGAGAAGTTTTGCCAGACGAAGGAAGGCGGGGGCCCCCTTATTTAACAAATGTTATTCAACAGCAAAAACAAATAAGATGGAAGAGAATGGGTCTCAAGGCACCGACAACAATGTTGAAAAGACCAAAGTTCTCATCATCGGAGCTGGCATGGCAGGTCTGTCTGCCGCATATCATTTAACCAAAAACGGTTTTACCGATTTCAAAGTCTTGGAAGCCCGAGGAAGGATCGGGGGGCGAATAATTCAAATTCCCATGGGCAATGAGACAGTTGAACTCGGTGCGAATTGGATACATGGTGTCCTTGGTAATAAAACTTGTACAACAAATTCAAATTTATCTGATAACTCTTATCTTAGGCAACCCTGTCTATGAATTGGCTATGCAGCATGGATTAGTTGATATTATGGCGTATCCCAAACCCCACAAACTAGTTGCTGCAACTGAACAAGGAAAACAAGTACCATTTGCAACTCTGCAAGAAATTTATGAAGCCTATTTATGCTTCTTGAACAGATGTGAAGAATATTTCATATCCCAATATTCACCACCTGAGGGTATTCATAGTGTAGGTGACCACTTGAAGCTAGAAATAGGATTATATTTGGAAAAAATTAATGATAGTTGTGAAAGACACCTATGTGAACTTTTGTTTGAATGTTTATTGAAAAGAGAGACATGCATTTCTGGTTGTGATGATATGAGTGAGATTGATTTGATTGAATTGGGAAGTTACACTGAACTACAAGGGGGAAATATAATTCTGCCTAAAGGCTACAGTTCAATTTTAGACCCTTTGAGGAAAACCATTCCTGAGGACAAACTGTTGACAAAACATCCAGTAAAGCATATAAAGTGGGTTAGCAAAAAAGTGAGTAAAACAAATATTTCTTGTGTCTTCTGAATTGTTCTGGAGTAGATAATTGACAGTAATTTTTCTCAGGCTACTAGATCAAATTCCAAACCAGAAGACAGTGATTCTGATGATTCTGATAGAACTGTTATTGAATCACCATCTTCATCACATCATTCTAGTAGGGAAACCAGCTGTGAGAAATCAGAGCCCAGGTCTAATGTAGAGATAATCTGTGATAATGGCAAAAAGTTTCTTGGGGAACAAGTAATTTGTACCCTTCCTTTGGGAGTGCTGAAACACAATGCCAGCACCATGTTTCAGCCCCCATTACCTGAATATAAAATGGAAGCTATGGACAGGTATTCAACTGGACAAAAAAAAATTCTTACAGTTTTTTATCAAAAGCATTACATAAATATTTAATACATCTAAATTTTATTTGAAAGGCATCATATGTTTAAACAAATAAGTGCTGAAAAAAATGTCTTTTAGGTTACTGTTTGGTACTGTTGATAAGATTATATTAGAATATGAGAGGCCATTTTTGAACCCCAGTATAAATGAGGTGCTCTTTTTATGGGAATCAGACGAAGATAAAACCTCTGATATATCTGAAAACTGGTATAAAAAGATCTATTCCTTTGCCAAGATCTCTGAAACATTGATTTTGGGTTGGGTATCTGGAAAGGAAGCAGAATATATGGAAACTCTACCAAATGATGTCATAATTGATGTTTGCACAATGATTTTACGAAAATTTTTAAATGATCCTTTTATACCAAAACCAAAGAGATGTGTATGGTGAGTTTTCTGTTGATTCTGCAGCTTTGATCAAATCTTATTCTAAAAAAAGTATGGCTATTCAATTCTTATGCAAAGTTTTTGAATTATTTCTTCCTTCATTTTAGTACAAGTTGGCATAGTCAACCATATACAAGGGGTTCCTACACAGCTATTGCTGTAGGTGCCTCACAGATTGATATAGAATATTTAGCACAACCAATATTTATTGATGAACAGGAAACAAAGGTGAGATTGCTTCATATTTCCAGAAGTGACTGCCAGGGGTGCAGTTACCTCAACACAAATACATTTTTCTCACCAATTAATACCCTCACTCCTATTATTGAAAATATGGAAAAAGTCCGATGATCATTTTGACGAATTATTATGAAAATTTTAATGTTTAGTTGATGTTAATCCTGAAGCCACAAGATATACAGCTACTATATCATAACTCGCCTATCCACCTGAGTGGGTTCAACGGAAGATGTTTCATAATCTTTGATATTGAACATTGTTTTTGATAACCAATCTTTCTAGTTGGATGGATGAATATACATCTTGTATAAAGTCACTGTAGATGAATATTACAGTGCTTTCAGCGCCACCTAGCGGTAGACGTTTCTTACCTTCCAACTTTTACCGCCAGGTGGCTTGTAGTTATAGGCACATTTACGTGTCTTTCTCTTAATTGCAATAAATTTGATTTGTACCTGCTATGTAGGGTGAAAGTTTCTGGTGGAATAATTACCTTTTACATGAATTTCCTGGACTCGAATTATGTGATATTTCAGCCTGTTCTGTTATTTGCTGGGGAGCACGCCCACAGCAATTTCTATTCCACCGTACACGGGGCCTATTTGAGTGGCAGGACTGCGGCGCAGCTGGTGATGTCTTCGGAGACACCCAAAGAAATTGTGGTCGATTGTCAAGACGCCACAGATCTCAGTTCGTGGATACAGGGCATTCGTTTGGAGTGAAAATGAGCGATGAGAGTGAATTGTTAGGTTCTTTGAATTAAGCGCATTTTCACTTATTCAAATGGTTTCATTATATTTTGGTTAATTGACCAACCACTGTTGTATAAATCTTTGGACACAGAAGGAACCGGATCAATTGATAACTTTAGAAAAAGCGAGGGGAAATTGACGAAAATTTATGCCTTCAACTTGATTATCCCTTTGAACTTATTAGGGTTGTGTTTTGAGTGCTAAAAAATCTACTTGACAGAAATTCTTGATGTTTGAACTTGTAATACAAAAATTTTCAAAGAATATTCCTAAAAATTAGTTTTATTAATCAATATTTGGCAATGGGGCAATAAAAGCATTTTCTGAGAGTGGGTACATGAAATGTTGTACATCACATTCATAAAAAAAAATCACTGTGATTATTTTGTACAATGCAAATCTATTTGAATAGAAATTTTAACATTATGTTGATGAGCCGAATTTTCACAAAAATCCATTTGGGTTGAATCAAATACCTCACATGTTTAAAGGTTCATTTGTTTCCTAGGCCTAGGCCAAACTCCAGTATCAATTTTTTTCAAATATTTGAAGTAATGTTTGGGTGCATTTGCCTATATTTGAAACAAATCCAAGGCTATATTACATTTTGGAGAAATTGTTTTTGTTCACTCAAACTGCATAAATATTTATTTCAAAGTGATTATCATCACACAGTATTTTCAATAATGTATATATTGCAGCTTGTGCTAGTCATTTTTAAATTGATATTGTTTTTAAATAAATACAAAACTTTGACAGCAACTATTATTTATTAACCCATTCCTGGTACTCTATACAAAAATTCTCCATCATGGTCATAGTAACAATCATTCAACCTATAAGTATAACCTTTTTTCCTAGATTCCTTTGGTATTTTTATTTTCTCTGGATAGATGAGATGGCTGTAATCACGCTCAGTTTTTTTAACCAGGTTGCCTCCAGTAGAAGTAAATTTATTCAATATAATTGTTTTATCCTCCTCATTAGCTTGAGTCAAATTGATTTCAGCTTTCTTGGATGGAGGAACTTCCTTGAGGATCAATTTTTCTTCTTCTGACAGTAAATTTCCTTCTAAAGCTTTGGTTCCAATTTTGTTCTGTAGCTGTGTCAAAGTTATGTTTTTCCTATTTTTCATGCTTTTCTTGTCTATTGTTAGGAAAGTGTCAAGATGTTCAGAGCCAGCTTGCAGGTTTGGAAATTTTGTGTTTGTCTTGATATCTTCTACTTCTTCTTGTACCTGATTTTTGTTTTTCAGTGTCTGGTAGCTGGTAATTATTTCTGAAAAATCTGTTGGCATGTTAGGCTGAACTACAACTTGTTTTTTGACTGTTGGTGAAGCTAGGGAGACTGACTTATTCAATGGAATCCTTTGTGTGAATTTCTTCAAGTGTTCAACTAGTTCTTCAGGTAAATCAGGCATTTCACCCTTTTTGAAACTTTTCCAGTTTTTTTCAACAGATGCATCATGATTGACAATCTTGGTTTCTGATTTTGAGAAATTAGATTTCAAGATTTTCTGAAGACAAAATGATCAAATTTACTATAATTCAGGTAATACTACTAAAAAGCTTACCTGAATTGTTTCTGGTAATGCTGGAAAACTCTCAGAAAGTTGTTGTATAGTCCACTCTTGGGGATCCTTATTATGCAAATACCTAATTTGCTCCTTATCTTGCCATGTCAGAAAATTCGGGAATTTTTCCTTGAAGTATTTTTGTTTCACTATCATGAATTTCAATTTCTCATGCTTGACTTCCATTTCTCTCAGGTGTTGTTTGTGACTTTGGTGTACATTCATGAAATCTGTTTCTAGATCGTCTAGATCTATATTCATGTCATCCGCCTCTTGAGGGTCCAAGATTTTTCCTCGTTCCTTAATTCCTGGATCTTTCTTGTATTTCACGGTTCTACTATAATTCCTGAGGCAGGTACAAAGTATTTGTTTTGCCAGTGATTTTTCAACTTGAAACATTAGTAAAAATAAAATTTAAGAATGTATCAAAATATAAATACAGAAAAAATGTAGTCTTGTATTTTTGGGTTGGGTTATTTCCTTTCTTATTTTTTTATCATCGACGGCACTGGCACTAGTTTGCTTACCCAGCTTTGGATTGCAACTTTGACAGTTGAGCTCCGGAGAGTACTGGCCACAGGGTTGGATCCAGGAGGCATTCGAAAAAATAAATCTAATTTATTGAAAATATACTATGATTCACGAAAGTAGATTTGACTAATCGAAATAATATTCGAAGAAGCCTGAGCCACACTAGAGCTGGTAGTAGATATTCACTGGTGTGAATTTCTGGTGAAATAATGCAATGTACGCATGAAAACCAGTTCCTATATTACACAGATAATTATCCTTCAAATACCCCATATAAAAATATATGTACAATCAAGTGGGGATTACCAAAATATGACGTTACGACACGTCATCATGTCCTTACATTCATATTGACATCATTTCATTGATAACGTATCATTGTTGCGTGTTAGAAAACGAATTATCGAACACTCGACTTGTTCTCGAGATATTGCTATCAATGATAATGAACTTACGTAACTTGTAATTATTCAGTTATCAGTTACCAAATTTAAATTTTTTCGATAAAATCATTTTTGTGGCGCATGCGCGAAACCGAGCGCCTAATTCATATCATGAAATGTCAAAAAATCGTGAATCTCATATTCTTAGGAAAAATTTACTGTATATGTAAATAAATATAGTCGTTTGGAACATATCCGAGTTCTTGAAGTATTAGTATATATTGATGGTAGAAAACAGGTGGGTTGTTATAGGATAGTGAAAATATTACTTTCATATATTGACTTCATCGTCGTCCTTCCGTCGAAAATCCTCCTAATAATAATAATTTCCCATATAGTACTCAACACAAAATTTATTCGGAGTTGATTAAGAAAAATACAAAAAGTTCCAACACCAAAAATTAATCCAACTACGCCCCCAACGACATCGCCAGCTTGTAGATCCTAACCGACAGCTTCTCCATGGCCGCGTACTTGGAGTCCGGGGGCTCGGCCCTCTTGACCAACACCCTGTTGACCTGGTCGATCCTGGCGTTGATGTTGCCGTCGAGGATGCAGGAGACCAGCAGGGCCTCGGTGTCTGCCAGGCCGATGCCCAGCTCGTCGCCGATGAAGTCCAGCTTGATGCTCCTGTAGGGCGTGATGAGGGTGAGCAGGCCCTGCGTCCTCACGTACTTCAGCAGGTCGGCGATGTGCTCTTGGATGAAGGGGTCAGCCATCAGGGAATCCTTGTTTCGCTTTCGGGAACACAACAGTCGGGTGTCAAAAACCGAAATGCGTCCCGATTTCGTGGGTGGGTTTTAGGAAATGGGAGAGTTGACCGTCGACCGAAGCGAGAGGAATATTATTTAAAATTCGCGCCTTTAGTGTTCTGTGATTCGTATTCTGTGGCTTAAGCATAGAGTGGTGACATATGACAGGTGTCATGTCATACCGTTCCTGTCGGATATCTGAGGAATTTTTTTGTGCGAAACAGTTTTGAAACTATTTGAAACAGTTTTGAAACACTCCATTTTCTTGAACCATTTGTGACGTCACACTTGATTCTGGTTCAAAACGTTTTGAAAGCGTCTTGTGGACCGTTTCTATAATGTTTCAATATGGCGAACTGTCATCTGAGGTTTTAATAACTATGAAACGTGACGTTTTGAAACGTTGCATTTTTTCGGCTCATATAATTATTATAGGTATAAACTGTTTTGAAACGGTCTTTGAAACTGTTTCGTCGCAAAAAAATGCCTCTGATTCTCAAGATTGACACGTCAGTCACGTCACTTCTGTCGTATCACCAAGGTCGTTTTAAAAGCATACAATTTCGTGTTGTTAAGCGAGCTTAAATCCTAAGCTTAGCTTAAAAGTATACGGCGAATACGGCCGTTAATCGACAAAAAACGAACAAATCAACGCTCTGAGAACGATAACATGACAACACGAATGACCACGTCATGAATCATGAACAATATGAGAAACTTACTGAAACAAAACTACGGCGATACCTAAGGAATGATCCATGAATCGAAAAACTCTTATGTCATCTTGAATACATTAATTTTGACAACGAATTCATAATACTCGACCCAAAAAATCCCAATGAACCCATTATTTTTTCAATAAAATCGGACCATGGTCACAAAATTCCTCCACCATCATGAATTTTATGAAATTGCTTGTTCCTCGTTGAACACACTGTCGAGTTGTTTTTCGTCATTTTTGATTGTCCTTGAATGCGGACACTGGAAGAAGTATTATGCACTTATGCAGGCGTCGTATTTTTCCGACGTCATCTGTTGAATGTCATATGTCGAATGTCATGTGTATACAATGTCAAATGTCATACGTCATGTCGAATGTCATCTGTAATTGGTCTGGTTGATACATAGCTGCAACACTAGTACCTGGAAGATATCCTCGAAATCCTTCATCTCGTTGTTCTGGAAGGCCTGTATCAGGTCGATCATCGCCTTGATCCCTGGCTCGTTCTTGTAAGGCTTTGCCTCCTGCGAGTCGAACGGATTGATGGCGGATTTGAGCAGCATGCTCGTCAGTATAAGGTACTTCAGGCAGTTCACCCTCCGCGGATTGCCGGCCTCGTCGTAGTTCTTGAACGCCTCGAAGAAGTCGGTGTAGGCCTGCAATTCGCTGACGTCATCGCCCGTTCCGTGGCACGGAGCGAACTCACCTTCTCGTAGTCCCCGGACCTGAGATGCATCTTGCCGCCGCACTCCCGGATTATGCTCATAATTAGCGGGTGGGGTATTGCTGAGCGAACCCTCAGGCTGCGCTCGTAGAGCTCCTTCAGTTGCTTGTTGTTCTTCTGCTCGGTGTGCATCTGGATTTCCAAGGCGTAGATCTCGAGGAGCTGGGTCCCTGCAGAAGAAATCGGAGATGGGTTGGCCAAATCCAGGGTGGTCCGGGAATGGATCGGAAGCCCACGGATACATCCTGAGGTATCTGAGTGAGTACCACAGAGGTCCTTTACACACCTGGAAGGCCAATAGATGGGGATACGCGATAACCGAATGAGCCCACATAGGAAGGCACCTCTGAGTTCGCGCATTGTGCGATTTCGTCCGAAGTTGGAATTAGGAGAGTTTCGATGAGATTGAAGCAGAATTAAATTCGATCAATCATTCAGGAAGACTCATATTCGGAGTGGTACCAGAAAAATTGAATTGAAAAATCGACAAAAATGAGCACTATTTGAGCACTTTGAGTTTTAACCTCAACCGATGACAGCAAAGTAGTAGAAGATGGCCAGTTCCCGATACCGCAATGTAATCCTGTCAACTGATGACACATCGTTGCATCCATAGTGTTTATACATAAGATGAACAAAGATCTATTCTGTGAATTGTCTCTTTCTGTCATATAAACCCAGCAGTGCTTGAGGCATCGCGCTGACGTCATCGACAGAATGATGAAATCGAGGAATCTGGCCTGTCATTTTGTGATCCAACCGTGGTCGAGACTCTTGGGCACTATTTTGTCGATAACAACGCTGTAGAGTGTAGATGGCCATCAGTACAAGGAAGGTCGTCATTACGTTGCTATTCTGTTCTATGTTTCTCTTTGACTTTGCTGTTGTTTCAGTTCTAGGAAGAGAGCATTCTCGCTATTTTTTCTTATTTGAAAACAAAATAGCAGGAGGTTAACTCTATAACGTGTCCGTGTCACCTGGTACATGCATACAATTCCTCAAATTTCTCATTTCCTAACAGAAATTTAAGGCTGACCTGACTACGTTTCAAATAACGCGGTATTGCTCTCTCCCATTGCGCAAACTCAATATAGTGCACTAGCGCGTAAAAAAATTTCAATACCATTGGTCTTCCAGTTCGTGTAAAGGTATATAGTTCAGTGGTGAGTACTAGATTCTTCAATGTCACCCTGAAGTGTGATTAAGAGCCATCATCTTACACCAATTACCTCTATGGGAATCGAGTTCTTCATCCTGCGGATTGCAGGTTTGCTTCAATTGTTTGATGATGTTGGCGACTTTGGAAAACTCTTCCCTCTCCAAGTAGACTCTACCCAGTTTGATGTTCGTTTTGAACCATAACCGATCGTTCTTGGCATTCTTGAGTGCCAATAGAGTGGTCTCGTAAAAATTCTTTAACACCTCGATGTCTTTCGATGTCGAGGTATAATCCAGTATGGAATTGATCGATTTTTCGCCGTGGTTTTTCGTAACGGCCGTATTTATGTATCCTGCGGAAGAAGTTTCGCGATGAAGAGCGTACAAATATAGTTATACTGAAATTGAAGTAAGATAACTAAATATTTTGAATGAAATAAAAATTTTCAAGGATTTGATCCTGAAGTGAACGATTTTTATTTTTCTATCAAAAACCATTGTATCAAATTTGATAAAAAATTAATTAGGATATATTGAGTCATTTTCATTTCAAGAGAAAGTAGTGGCAAAGTATTTTTCTCTCCAAAAATATTCAATGCAGAACCCGTACGGATAGAACTGGTAGAGAAAATACAAAATTTTTACATCAAAAAATACAACTTGATGCATTTAAGACATATACCAAATTTCACAAAGATATCTACAAATATTTATCCCAGGTATTATTACAAAACTGTTTTTTTTTAACTTCTTCATCCTGTATCTCAAAAGTTAAGACTATTAGGACATACGTTCATGGGAAGATTTTTTCTTATAATGAGAAAGAATCACCCTAAATATTAGCATGTATTTAAAGGAACACCCTGTATATTCATGAAAACTCCCGAGACGTGTCAAAATTTATGAGTGCTGACCTGGCAAAATTGGCTCCACCCACTGAAACTGTCAACAGTGTCAACAGAAGAAGTGATTATTTTCTCTTGTTATATGTATATTGTATACATACAGCATACATACAGATATAAGTATCTCACCAAGAAGTTCTTTGTATTTTTCCATGGTCTCTCCATAATTTTTCAGCAGGAAATGAATTTTCACGAGCTGCTTGAGCGCTTTGAAGCCCCACTCGCCCTTATGATCCCCTTGCAACTCCAGGACTTTCTGAAACGCTGGTACGGAACTCTCCAAATTCTCTTCTTTCAGGGTTTTGGCCACATAATATTGGTTTTCCAGGTCGACATCAGGTTCGGAGGTGCTTTCCTCGGAATATTCCAGCCCGTATTCGCCGTATTCTTCTTCGTATTCGTCACCATTATCGTAGAAAAAATTATCCATTTTGTTTTGAACACAAGAAATAAAAATATCGGTTTCTTATTATGACAGACAGTGGCTTGCTTATTGTCATTGACAAGCGGTGCCTGTGACAAATGTCAAACTGTAAACCACAGAAAAATCGTGATTCGAGATGATGGAATATGGATGGAATCCGAGCTTACAAAAAAGCTATATCTAGTATCTGCGCAACTGCGCAAGCGTGGAGCTTTGAAAATAATCTCTGACTTATCACGTGTTTTACGTTTATCATTTCATCAATTTACTGAAGTTAATGATTTTATCACCTTATTTTTATGATCCATATTCAAACTCATCTCGAATAGTACAGGCTGGAACTCTGGAAGACGCTATTCTGATCTTGGTGCTCTCAATATATTTTCTGATTGATTCTGTCCGTAACCCCTGATAACCTGTACCGGCTGTCCCCCAACGAAACGAATGTCGGAGAATCTCAGTCGGAAATTGTAGCTCCATTTATACATTGTTGAACAGGAGAACATGTGGCATATGTGATATGTGGATAAATCACCTATTCTAAATCTTATAGAGCTATTGGGTATTAAGCTTGAACGAATGATTGAACGAATATACCTACTTATTATAACATAGATTGATACAAATATTCAATCTATGTATTGAATTAGTATTCATCTCTTAAACGCCATCTATCTTTGAAATTGAGAACCACACGCCACACGTGCAGATCTGAAAAGAATAAATCGATCCTTGATCTGAAGAATTCAACATGTAAAAAATAACAGTGTGATAGCCTATTCAGAAATAAAATTGAATAGGGTACATAAAATTAATATTAATATATTTGTGATGGTCATTGGAAATAATAGGTACCTATAGCTTCGGAGCCTATACAATGCGCATCTTCGCATTTGATGAAAAAAGTTGATGATGGTGACGAACAGTCAAAATGTTGAATTGAATAACAATTGATTTTTCTCAAATATTTCGAAAGAGCTATTATAATTTGTTTCACTATAACAATAATTTCATTTGATCAATTGAATTTTACAGCATGTTTAACTAATGGAATTGAACTACTATTGGTAGGTAGGTACTTTACGAAAGCAATAATATCATAAGATGAATGTTTGATGTGAAAATTCAACTAAAGCAGCACAACTCCGTCATCATTTAGAATAATATTATGATAAACATCATGTTCAGAGTAGAATTGTAATGGGTAACAGCATGAACATTAAAATTGTTGATTGGTAGTACACCAGATGATAAACTAAATATGGCGAATATAATTCTTTATATAGCTGAAAGTTAAACATAGGTTAATTGACATGCGAAATAATTTATGAATCATAACATTATATGATAATGATTATGTTCTGATAGTGAATTATGTTTTTTGCGTGTATGCCACTATGAATCTCAACAACTACTTTCTAAATTTGGCATCGGTATCACTAACTTCATAGTTGTTTGTGCTAGAATTAAAAAGCGCGAGTGTTTTGCAATTGTTCTATATGCTGCTCCAAATTTGAGGAGGGACACTCCAAAATTAATCGACTTAAAATTGAACTTCAAATATCCCAAAAAAGAATGACTATATATCGTTACGAAGGAAAAGTACAGTACATAGAAAATATTGATGGAGAATCGAGAAATTAAGCTAAAATGGCAATTCCGCCAGTTTAGTAACCAATCACTTATCTCTGTCGTACGCCTGTTAGTAGCCACACTGTAGTCTGTAGTAGCCACTAGCCAGTTACGTAATCATTCAGCAAGATTTAGTGTCCACACACTTCTACCAATCCATAATACGTCGAATAATTTTGAATTTTTTAATAAAATACTCTGTATTTCAGTTAGGAGCAACATTTTATGTGAGTTATTTGGGTTACATTTCAATATTTTGAACCCTGGAATCTGTATTTACAAAATTTCCAATTAATAATGAAACTTAAAAGTGACTATAAAGTTCGTACTATAAAACCACTATATCTATCATATAACACTCATATGTAGGTATGTAGTCTAGCAGAGACAACTTTTTAACAGAGTGTATATGGTGTATGGAAGTCGTATTTTTTGTGGAAATTCCACTCGAGATTTGGAGCAGTATATAGACAATAATTCTAGTTTCAATCCTCCGGAATCAATGGAATCGTGATGAATATCATAAATGATTCGTTCTGAGCTTAGATCTATACAGATAAAATGACGTTCACTTCACAATCAATATAAGAGGTCATTATTAGGTAAGACACCGTTGGTGAAACCTCTTAAATTCACATAAAGAAATGTAGTAGGAGTAGGTACCTACATATCTGAACATGACAGCAGTTGTAGGTATGTAGGTAATTGTATGATTTGCGTTACACTGTTACTGAATGGTTCTTTTTCGATCTTTTGAGTTTATCGAAGTCTCCTATATGCCTATATATTATAATGACCAATGGAAAACCTATAATGCTCGTGATGTAGTTACAAGTCAGAATTCTCGCATCACTGCATGTTTTTTCAATTCCCTGTAGATTTTTGAACCAAAAATCATTGCTGTGAAATATCATTGCTTTCCATGGCTGTGTTGAAATGTCAGCAAAATGTAATTTTCAAAGAGAGCAGTATTATCGACTGCAAGGATGACTAGACATATATCAACATATACAGGGTGGTCCAGGTTATAGTAGCGAGCAATATTCGATGATGACAGACAAGATATCATTTTGTTCAAACCGCTTAACCTTCTTTTAGATAACTTTTAAGACATCAGCGCATATTTGAGCAAATTTGAAGAGCGTACTTATGAAGTAGGTAATCGTTTTAACTTTTGTAGAAATTGTTCAGTAGCGTAGATAGTGGGTTATTTAACGTTTCTTACCCTATTCTATACGCCACAGGATATTTTTAGGTAAATTTTTCTCGAATTTCCTATTCAATTTAGAAAAAAATTAAGATAATTGTAGAAAACTTCTTAAAGTATAGCCACCCACCTATGAAAATAACCGTCACAAAAAGTAGGCGGTGTCTTGATTTTGACGTAATTGGAAAACTAATGTATTATTTAATTATATAATATTGTATATGGAGTTATTTTCAAGTGAATCGAATCCAATTATCTCGTAAAAAAGCCTCAAGTCGTAATTTGTGAATTGAACAGGGTATTTAAAAATATGTCAATAAAAAAAAACAGTGATGTCGGAATTCCTAGAAATAGTTCGAAATTCCGAATTACAAATGGGAATCCAGAGATTTTTTTGTTTTTATTCTGAATGTCCCTCTCAAACACAATCCAGTACGCATGATCCTGAATCTAGAACGGAAATTTGAATATCTAGCAAGTACTAATAAGTACCTACTACTTTAAATCACGTTCGGAGCAATCTTTGAGAGGGGAAAGTGGGGGTATACCGGACATCGATTTTCTCAGCACTCGTGATCTTTTCCGAACTAGCAATCCTACAATACGCCACTGTTCAATCGCATACATCCTTCATTTTGAATTTTACAGTGCTAAGTAAACGTATTCGTTAGATATCTGGAATTTTCTGAAAATTCACTCCTCACTAGAAAGAACAATAATTTTCAAAGGTTTGTATCATCCAGTCAGTATAAGTACTGGAATGTTGAAAATATTATTCATTTACTCGGGAGAGCTTGTTGTACCTAAATATAATAATATTGCTGTTTTTCAACAATAATCTCAAATACATCTTTGATGATAGACTTTTACTAAAACAACTGCAAATGGGGGATTCCCGGCCGTTCTGCGGTTAATCCACTGAACTCAAACAAGAAATGGAACGATAATGCAATTCAGCAGTTTTACGCTAAATTGAATTCGCGCATACCACGTGATCATATAGCAAAATTGAATGTGGAACATGCGCAGAAACCTTTTGCACAGGACCGGCACTACCAAAGATGACAAACTCAATAACACAGCTTTTTAAACAACAGATAATTCGACAAGAACACAAAAACACAATATGAAGCCGAAAACAGCTTGCTGTAAATCGAAATGGACAAGATTCGAGAACAAAGAGCAATCAAATACAATGTAAACAAACCTTATAGGCTGACGAGTGGGCTGACGCCAATTCTTGGTTCTGTGGCTGAAATATGTAATTTCAGACATACGTTCACATAACACATCAAAAACGTAATCTCAGACATGCCCAGCTAACCCTGGCACATATTGCGCATGTGCTCGATTCAAGGTTTATGATTCGCCTGTTGGCCGTAAATAATCCTCGCGCATCCTGCTATATTGTCGTTCCATTTCTTGTTTGAGTTCAGTGGGTTAATCACGGCCTGGCCACAGAGTAGACAAATCATACCGGCATTACCCTTGATGAAATCGAATCTAATATACCTATACCGCGAAAATATACGAGGGAATCTGAAAAAGCTTCTTGGACTGCGGAAAGTTTGCAATAAATAATGGTCATGCTTTGAGGGAGGTTGCAAGAAGTTTAGGTATCCCAAGTGCGACTCTGCAGGACAGACAAAGAAACCACAACTTATATCTTAACCAAAGCTTGGACGTTCACCAGTTTTTTCTGAAGCTCAGAAAAAGGAATGAGTAGAGCACGATATACATCTTTCCGAACTTTTTTTTTGTATAATCCTGGCACTAATCGACCAGGGTACTTATTCATTCACGGGAAGAAAATAACATGAAGAACCTTTTTTTCAGATTTGCTTGAGATAACCCGATCCAGCAAGTCTAAATCTCATAACGGCATTCAATGAAGAATAATCAATATATTTTACAGAAATTTGAATGCGAAATTATCAAGGCGGGCTCACAATATCTGATACCTGCCAATAAAATAAGTTGATTTTCTTTATTTGGGGTAAACCAGCCTCTGGCCGTATGCACCCCCAAGGTGCGGGTAATACCGTTCAGAAATACTTTTTGTTTTTTGCTTATAATTTGTAACGTTTAATGTATTTATTCGAAATGAAAATATATTCTGTTTCAATGGTATCTGAGCTTGAACTTGATAGGTCTTCTGTCCATAAAAATCAATTATACAATCATTACTACAGCGGAAAATGCTTAAGAGGCCGGTATTTCCCCAGTTTACCCTATGTGTTGAGTGATTAGCAACCATGAAAAAGGCGAAAAAAAAAAATGCCGAACTCTCTTCTCACAATAATCCACGGTCTACGCTCTGCATTAATCAGCACATACATAGATAGACCATTACGGCCGTAGGCGTAGGTCTGCGGCTCTTGATGGACCGTTCTACAATCTACAGCCGATACAAAACGTGCCAGCGGTTTGGTTCCCATGACACACAAAACGCGAAACGACGACCGATCTGTAAGTGTAACGAAAGGTTGTGCAATTCCGTCTTGCATAGGTACAGCCAGAGTACAATCAGGGGCTTTGTGTTATCGCTATTCTTTAGATTTTTCCAGCGACGGTTTGTCAGGAGGTGCCAGGGACGTGGCTGAGGGGAAAACGCATATTATCCATCATTAACCACGAATTCGATTACCGCGAATGACAGCTAGTGACAGCTGACAGCTTAACTGAAGCCATCGTCAAGGCCCAATGTCTGCGCATGCGTCAAAATCATATATCTAATAATAACTATATAGGTAACATGGATACCAGAGCTGAAGCCGAGAAATAAAACAAATGACAGTTTGCGGGACAAATCGCGGAAATGCGCATGCGCAAGTTTAAATTAAGAATCGACATTCGTTTTTATCATGGAGGAGAGTAGCTTTCTAGTGAGCGACAAACGTATGATAATTATTAAAAATCAATCAAATGTGTCAGATAACCTTCAATTCGATGTTTTTATTTTATCATGACATATATTTCTCAAATATTCATTTATCGATGGATTGTTGGACGATTTCGAATTATAGTTGATGATAGATGCATAAATGGATGTGTTCTACAAAGCGATACTTGCGATTTGCATAGAGACCTGGAGGATAAAGTCATCGGAACAAGATTCGTGGGCTAATTTTTGATCAATCACTGTTATCACTCACTAATCTACACTAAAGTACATTATTAACTATATTAACTCTCTTTTACATAATTTGGGTTAACAAATATACCTAACCTATGAAATTCTAAAAACGTCAGTGGATTTCAACTCGTCAAAACCCACGCATGCGCACAATTCATCATTAGCAAGCCAGACAGTCTTTTGTTTTTCCAAAACTGGCTTCATTTTCGCGTGAAGAGAAGAATAGGTGTTATCCATATAGTTGTTATTATATATATGGTCAAAATAGGATGAGAATATGGCAGTCAAGGTCTACTCCCTTAGTTTCGTTTCTCCCTTACGTCCTCGTTGCTACTCAAATTGGAAAAGATCGTATGTTATGTATCACTTTTGCGATATTTTTCAAACGAGCAAATATGTTTTGGTCGATGTGAATTTCTTTCTGTATTCCCTGATTGCCTATTGAGTGGTTGTGTTTCGTTAGTTCATATAGTTTTTCGGATGATAAGTACTATTCGTAATTCAAGTTCTGTTTATTGTCGGTATCCAGGTCATATCCATCAGGTTATCTTCCATGATTCCAGAAATCAAGACACGATGAAAGTGCCAGCAAAGTTCAACAAAATATTGTAAAGTTCAGGATAATTTATATTCCTACCATTGTTTCAATCTTGATTGCTTCGTTCTTTCAAATAAGAAAAAAGTCGCCGTGCCTCTGATCTCTACTTACCTTTTTTGAAGTATGAAATAATATCCTGTGAAACTCAATTTTGAAATGTTATGGTCTAACTTACATATTTCTCATTGACAATGGTAAAACAATTTGGATCTTATTCGTAGGTCTGAAAAGAGATCGAATCTAAAGAAAAAAATAGTTTCTAGCTTTTCTGCAGGAAAATTTTCATTTCTTCGTCGCTTCACTAGAACAGTTGTTCGGAAGGGCAAGATGGGCTAAGAGTTGGCTTGGACTTGGTAAGATTCGTGATGCTTCTTGATATGACTTCCAAGCCTCCCCAATGACGTTTTTGGCCCCCCAAAGAATTTATAAACTTCCCAATGAGTTCCTAGACTCCTTAATGACTTGTTGGACTTTCTATAACAGCCCCATAGACGTCCCAATCTAGGAATGCATGATGACGTAAATGGTTGTTGGTTGATCTCATTTCGTGTTTGTAATGTCAACTGGTTCAAGACAGTTTGTTTTACTAATAACGAAAGAAATAATGGAATCAATCCATCAGGGGCACCTTTCAAATCTTCTTCTAATATTCAATGTTTATACCTTTTGGATTAAACGATGCTCCGCGATCATTGTAGCTTTTTCTTTCGCGTAGTCACATGATGTGAAGGAGCTATTTTCTTGCAGAAATAATAGTGGGATCTAAAAATAAATAAAACTGAACTGTTCCTCACGCGGACGCCATTATGCACGTCTATGGTGCTGATTGATATTTCGTCTATCGTTCACGGTGAATGATTCCTGATTTTCCATCTACCGATACAATGTCGAAGAAATAAAAGCAACCTCGCAGCCTGATGGGGGTCATCAATTCTTCATCGTCATTCATAACCTCTTGGAGCGAAGCGATATATATGCGTTCTCGAGTAGTGAGTAGCTCTCGCGTGAGAAGGTAATAATAAGCCAATTATTTCGCAGTGTTGCGATATAGAGGGTAGAAAATGAGGGGCGCCCCAGGTAGCATCGTAATCTGCCATCGAAAGCGGTGGCGTAGTTGGTGGGGTAGACAAACTTTAACGTCCGCCATTTTGGCGTAATAACACACGACCACCAAAAATATTGATAAGAAAAATAGAAAAAGAATGTTTTGAATCTGGACTCAGCGAAGCCATTTGGACGAAGTATCTAAATTGGAAGAAATAAATATCTCGTTTTGTCCAATTAGAAATCAATGACTAGTAGATCACGAGTAGAAAAAAAAACTACCTTTGGCAAATACCACGCAGAACATCGAATTATATCTGAATGTAGTCCATGCAACGATTCACACTGTGAATGCAGATCGCAAATGTTTCTTTCTTCGAGGAAGGAAACATTTGCGATAATTTTTTATTGATTTAGCTTAGTCGAGGGATCAACCACTGTGTTTGAAAGTGTTTTGAAAAGTGTTTTTGACCACCAAATTAGTTGCAATGTAACAGAATCACCCTGTATTGGATTCTGTTAAGTTCATTTCGTCTATAGAGGAATGATTGTATCGAAAACTAAACGAAAGCGCAACGTGCTATCGGGGCTCATGTAACTTGATACGAATCATAACAGATTTAACGGATACATTAATCGTTGGGAAAACTAAATATTTGGCTCCGAGAAGAGACATTTTTATTATGCAACACTTGCGTCTGAGTCTTCGTTCTCGAAAACCATCAACTACAATGTATTTTGTTGAAGTCATCGAAAAAACTCTGGGAACCGCTTGCGAGCTCTAAAGAAGTGCAACATACAGAAAAAATTGAGATGAATATTCGAGTTGGAGAAAGATAGTAAGTTTTCAGCATTCAGTTTGGGGCATTCAGTTTCAGACAGTCAGTTGCGAGAGTTCGGGAAAGGCACCAGCGGGAACTGGTCGCCTCGGACGAGGGTTTCCTCCCCCTCGGGGATGGAACCCTGGTTTCGGGAGTGTTTGGACACGGGTCGGAAGGGGTCGCCATAATTTGAAATTTAAAGACATACCGTGCATTTGCTTTGGGGTAGTATATCGATGGGATAATTCAATCGAATCGGGAATAAGAGGGTTTGATTTTTGTGGGGAGTTTTGTGAACAATTCGATATTTTGAAACAACGCAGTCGCAGGACTGGTCATTCTGTCTTAAGGGTAAGTCGATATTGCATTGAGGGTTTTCAGGATATATTGGCCAAATGTTAGATATTTTGCGTTTTTGCTCTAGGTCATGAGATGAGCGAGTTCCTTTCAGATTTCAGACAAAAGGGATTTAATTTCATTGAAGTTTTATCATTAAGGTAGAAACAGCGGTTATTTCAAAAGGTACTATTAGGGCGTAATCAAGGGTACTTTGCTATAATGGTAGAATCAGGATTTTAATACGATGTTTCAGAGTTTTGTCGTGGGTTTTTCATTCATAAGGGTTCAGACGGTTTTTTCGTATCAAGTACAGAGTCCACATAGTTACGCAGTTCCCAAAGTTTTAACAAATCGATTGGAAATACGAAGGGTCCGTATTTCGCGGTGTTTTTATATTGAAATGAGTATTTGATCTATTACTATATTTTGTTTCTGCTTTCTGCATAATTTCTTGTTTTTATTAATTTTCATTTTGTTTCTCTTTATCATTTTGTTTGATTTTTATTTTGATCGCAATACATTTTGTACGTTAAAGTTAATTCGAGATTTTATTTGATATCTATTAAATTGCACCTCCCCTATACTGAAGACTACGCATTTGTGAAGCCGTAGCCGTTCTTACCGTCCCCGAGGATATATGGTGGTCTAGTTTAACCAGTAGCCTATTTGGAGTTTGGATAATCAACGTCAAAGAAATTCATATTTTTAATATTGAACAAAGGAAACATCTTATTATACAACTTGTTTGGTCAGTGCGAGTTGTAAATCAAAAATCTGACCTGGTGGCAGCGCTTCCATTCCATTCCTATTTTATTATTATAAAAATGATACCCCAAATCAATAATTTTTTATTACAGCAAAGCAACCCTCGAAGTCTCATTGAGACTTGTATGAGTAAGGAAGACGGGGACCTTAGCCTTTCAAGTGTCATCCGAAGCACTACTCGGCTGGTTATCGTTGAGAATCCGAAGGATTGAAATCTAGGTACCAAAAATATTCGGGTGGTCACCTACCTACAGAAATAAATAAAATTTCCAATAGCCGCGCCGGGATTCGAATCCGGACTCCGTTTCTGGAGTGAATCCGGAATTCGTTTCTGGACTGTTTCTTTTTTCCGCCTTATGGTGTCGCTAATTGCAAGTTGGTACGGAAATAGTCTAACGGAGATTGCATTGAAATAGGCACCGCTTTGAGTGAAGATCTCAGAGGTCCCTACTTGGTTGACTACCCTGCACTGATGAGGGTCAATAAGCCTGAAACAGGTCTGTAGGCTGTCAAGCGTGCCTGTCACGTTGCATGGACTACGAGCAGATAGAATCCAATGTTCTGCGTGGTATGTTCCAGAAAAATAGTTGATTTTTGATTGGACAAGACGATTTTAATAAAATAAGCAACTTCAAAACTGTCCCGAATTCACATGTTATGCTCAGATCATTGATTGTTTTGTTTGTAGTTTTCTTTTCGAATGAACAATTCCTGTTCCAGTTGGTGATTTCCGATTATAGCTTTGGTATTTGAAAGTTCGAAGCCTGTTTTTAATAAATACGCCAAAACCAAATGAATTTTAATAAATAATGCAACAAATAAGAATTTCTTAACATTGATTTTATTTGATGAATCTTTTGATCCCTATTTCTAGGTTCCCCAATAATTTTATTGATTTCTCAGACATTTCTTGGACTTCTGGATACTTCGTCAGGAAAAATATGAATATCTTGGAAATCCCAATGACTTTGCAATCGATTTATAGGAATCTCAAGGGGTGGAATTTCTGAAACTTCCCCTATAGGAGATGATCAACAGGAACTCATTGTGAACGGACTTTCTAATGAATTCCTATAAATTCTCAAATCTTTGATGCTTCAAACCTACTCTACTCGTTATCTAGTCAATTTTTGTGGTTTTGACTAACTTTCAACAACTTTCAGTTCAGAAATAAAATCATTCATGTATATATATTATCACCGATGAATATATAATTTGAATATGCAAGCTTGTCTATTTTTTTATCCCCGTTACTTTTGCAACAACGTGGGTTATTATGACGTTATGCAGACGCAAGTTCGAATAAATTCGCATCTCGAGCCTAGCTCAGCCCACAGATCGGAATATACAGAGATGGATATCATTACAAAAATTATTAATAGGTACTTAATGCCTATGATTACTAGATAATTTACGGTTTTTTATTTCCTCGCCTTGCAACGATTGTATTCAATCTCTTCCTGTTTCTCACACTAGCAACTAACGAGGAAATCTATCGGCAGGTTTTATTGTTTGAAGATAATTCAGCCTTTCATAATCTTCTTGACAGCACGTTCGGGATCATCTAAAGATGCAGCTCATACGGATTTCTGTTCAGTATTCCTCTAGAAATATAAGTAGAACTTCCCTCATTCTCTTTTTTATCAAATGTCTTCTGTTGAATTCTTTTATTATTAGTACGTTTGTATTCATGAAAGCGCAATTATCTTGAAAACGTTTTTTTTCCAGATTGAAAAAAGTATACCTACTTACATTTTTTACTAATAATTGTATAGGGAATTCTGAAAAGGAATAATTCCTCTGATTTCAAAAGTGGCGTGAAAATTGGGGAATGTGATTGACAAATTTTCAAAACTGTGGTAGTTATGAATAAAAAATATTCTCGATTTCTTATATTTGAGATGATAATATTCCGTTTCAATTTGGCTCCTTAGTTTCGGGACATCCTGTATGAGCATTGAAAGACAGATAAAGACAGATAAAGACATATAAAGACAGATAAATACAGATAAAGACATATAAAGACAGATAAGGACAGATAAGGACAGATAAGGACAGATAAGGACAGATAAGGACAGATAAGGACAGATAAAGACATATGAAGACAGATAAAGACAGATAAAGACATATAAATACAGATAAAGACAGATAAATACAGATAAATACAGATAAATACAGATAAATACAGATAAAGACATATAAAGACAGATAAATACAGATAAGGACAGATAAGGACAGATAAGGACAGATAAATACAGATAAAGACAGATAAATACAGATAAATACAGATAAATACAGATAAATACAGATAAATACAGATAAATACAGATGAATACAGATAAATACAGATAAATACAGAAAAATACAGATAAATACAGATAAATACAGATAAATACAGATAAATACAGATAAATACAGATAAATACAGATAAATACAGATAAATACAGATAAACACAGATAAATACAGATAAATACAGATAAATACAGATAAATACAGATAAATACAGATAAATACAGATAAAAACAGAATAAGACAAATAAAGACAAATGAGGACAAATAAAGACAAATAAAGACAAATAAAGACATATAATGAAAATACATAAATGCAGATAAATACACATAAATACAGATAAATACACATAAATACAGATACATACAGATAAATACAGATAAATACAGATAAATACTGATAAATAGAGATAAATACAGATAAATACAGATAAATACAGATAAATACAGATAAATACAGATAAATACAGATAAATACAGATAAATACAGATAAATACAGATAAATACAGATAAATACAGATAAATACAGATAAATACAGATAAATACAGATAAATACAGATAAATGCAGATAAATACAGATACATACAGATAAATACAGATGAAGACAGATTAAGACAAATGATGAAAAACGGAGAAATACAAGTAAAGACGGAGAAATATAGGTAAATACAGAAATACAGAGAGAGACGGAGGAAGAGAGATACAGAGAAAGATAAAGAGATACAGAGAGAGAGAGAGAGAGAGAGAGAGAGAGAGAGAGACGGAGAAGGAGAGAGAGAGATACTGAGAAGGAGAGAGAAAGGCAGAATAAGCCAGAGAAAGAGGAACAAAGGCAGCGATAGATAAGAGAAGATAGAGAGATACAGGGAGAGAGAGAGAGAGAGATACATAGAGAAAGAGAGAGAGAGAAGGATAACCATAAAAAAATAAGTGAATCGAAAATAAAATTGGCGTGCTCCGAGTGAGTCCGAGACCGCGCTCGCGATCACGTGTCCATCACGATAAAGAAAGGGGCACCCTGCCGCGAATGAACATCTCCATTGTTTACTGTTCGGGTCGGCGCATAAACAAACCCCCGGCCTGCCGCGATTCCACCTCACTTACCTCCACTCCACTCCACCTTACCACACCACACCACGGCACACTTGACTCGTCGGCCGACCCGGAGTTGGCTTGGCGGTCTCTCTTTCCGGCGCGCAGTGTTGCCGTTCATCGGTGGATTGGCACGTGAGAAATCTCTGCACCTGCATTGGTTCTCCATTTCGGTGGATTTTCGCGCGTGCGCATTAGGTCATGTGGGGTTGCGGATGAGACTCCATCTGGCGGCAATTCGTGAAAACCCCACTTGAATGAAATATATAGAGAGAAGGGAAGATATGATCGACCAATTGGATTGAATTCAATATGAAGGTCGAATGATTCAATATTATTTTCTATTATGACGAAAAGGAGTCATTTTCGAATGAAAATACAATGGTGGACAATAAATGTCGAATGTCACATATCAAGGGTCATAAAACACCAAGTGCGGAGACTCAAATGTTTTATGTTTTGTGTTGTATTTCATGAAACGTTTTCATCAGAAGAGAATCAAAACAGGTTGATATTTAATTCGTTGCATGTTTCCAGTTGAACACTGAAAAAATAATGATGGATCATAGGTGGAAATCGATCTACATGAATGGGATTCAATAGATCTATGAATGTTTTAAATTAATACACGTAGGTAACGATGTATTTTCTCATCATTACAACTTATGACTTGTTGCTTCATTTGTATCCAAAAGTTGCAAGTGCATGAAATATTCTTCTAGAGGAGAGAATAATAGCTACCAAACGTAGAGTAGAAGACTATACTTTATTGCGACTATAACATAATACATTACCTAGATTTGGAAATATTCCAAATCGGTATTATCCATTTTGATTATATAGTTCACAAAGCGACTAAATTTATAACATTTTGAATTAAATGAGGGTTCGGGGTATACATTTTAGCCTACTTGAAAATCTTAGTTCGTTAGTTATTGGTATCAGACCGTGGAGAATGGAAATTCGTTCATTGATAAATTATCTATGGGAATTAATGGAAAATATAAGAGTCATAGAGACAGTAATTTGCGAGAGAAATATTGGGTTTCCACTTTCCCACCTATTTATTTCTTTTCGAGATATTTCAGTCTTCCACTGCCATCTTTTGAATAAACATATAAGTTACGAGGGTGCATGGATTTGAAATGCACAAAATTCAATACTACCCTGTAACTTCAAAACGGTTCTAGATATAAATGTGCGGATTTTGGCATTTGATTATTCACGAAAACCGAGTTCGTAACATATAGGTTAGTTTTCTAACCCCTTCAGAAATTGGTATTTCCTATAAAATCGGTGGAAATCGATCGCCATCCATCGATATGTGGGAGCACCTGAAAATCGGTAGAAATACTGGAAAATCTGTAGGAACGGCAACACTGATGGCTCCTATCTCTCTCTCGGTCATCTCTCTATCTCCCTCTCTCTCTCTCGTTCGTCTCGATTCTTCTCCAACCGCCAGTCAAGACGATTCTTTTGCGAAACGCGGACTCTCTCTAGGTCAAGCCTTGCTTCAACGCAGATTTCGGTTATGGAGATTTGAACGGTCGAGTAGTGCGCGGTGTGTTTTTTTTTTTTTCGAAGCGATCAGAAAGTACCTGTTGATGCCACAGCGGTCCGAATTCTTTGTGGTGAGTGCCCTGTCGTTTCCCCTATTTTTTTTCCATCGGGGTGCCCCAGGGTTCTGTTCCGGGACCTCTGTCCGTTGTCGTTTATAAGAACGACGTTTTTGGTTGGGTTTTTCCCGGAGAATGGGTAGATCGGGCTGTTGATGCGATTTCATATCCGCGTGGTGTATTTTTTGTTTTTTTTTCTTAGCGCTAACAACTTCAAACTGAAGGACTGTCAACTTGATTTGGGGGGTAATGGCAGTATATCGTCGGGCTTCTGGACATTTTTCATTTTACATAGAGCTGTTATGTCATAAATTTAAAAGGAAGTTGGCCATTTCGTTCTTAATTATTTTTTAAATTTTCACGGTATCCATGATGGCAATTTTCAGATTTATCAAAGAAGATAGGTATGTTCTCGCGTTCGTTTCAGTATTTGCTCAAGGTATATTTTCAACGTATATTATGTTATTGTTTTTATTCCATTAACAACTACTTCGGAACGCGTTAAGATACTTATATATAATGTAAGGTCTTTACGATGTTTCTTGGACTTTATTGCATTGTTAACTTCACAGCTGAGCTGAGTCAACTGTCTTTGTTTTATTGTGACATTGTTTCTACTTTCACTTTTTGTAATGGCAAATTCTGATCTAATTCAATTTATTTTCTGTGACTTAATCGAAATGGTAGATAGGTACCTATACACTTCAAGAAAACAATAATTCAAACAAAGCCTAAAAAGAGTACAGCGAGTACAGAGATCTATATTTAAAAAAAAAAACTCCTTATTCTGAAAACGGTATAGGTATATTGATGACGTATCAAGTACCTATATAATGTTTGAACTGTCATATAATAATGAAAATCACGAGACAAACTACTCTATAGACATGTCAACTGCGCCGAATTTTGTGTTTTGTGACAATCGTATGAAGAACTTTGCTGAAAGAAAGACATATAATATATATAATCATAATATATTGTCGCTTCATTCTGAAATCATGAATCTCGACATAAAAAGAAAAAAGTGTATTACCACAAAGAAAGCATATGATTTCGCGCGTATGTAATTAGTCGCGTCAAGCTCAATCATAAATTTGCCCGCGTTTTTGATGATTTGAAATACAATGAATTTCGAACAAATTCATGAAGAAGCGAGGAAAAAACGGTTTGAACTATTCGCGATAGGTGCTAAGCGATACGCTACCTAGCAGTGACTCGTAAAAACACTCGAAGTAGGATAACCACTGAACTTTCTGGGGGATAAACCACTGACAAATAATTTAACCTCTGTGCTGTTTACTCTCGTTCTGATGTGAAAGGTGTATTTCCAGCAGTTTTTCCGAATTTCTTCTGGTGAAATCCATGTGAAATCTTATGTAATGTCAGAAATACAAAAACAAAACAAAAACGATACCACTTCGAGAAGTTTAAGTTGTTACCATCAGGTAGCGCTACGTGTTATTTTCTATCGCGAATAGTAAACTAACTTCACTGGGTGCTAATACTTTCAAATCATGTTGTACATTTTTTTGTGGGATATGCCCATTCTAATGTTGGATTAATAGATCCGGTTTCTAAAAAAGGTACCTAATATTATAGATAGTGAAACTGCGCTGACTCATAAGTCAATTGAATATGTGGAAATGCCATGCCTACTGATTCATTTGATACACTTCGTTTCAACTGTGTAGTCATAATGGTTTCATTTGTTTCTCTTGACACATAAATAAGTTTGGTCTTCAAGGATTCTGTGCAGGGTAAATAAGTATACAAATATAGAGGACTTTTTTGTCTGTGGGACTATTTTGGGAAAATGAGAGCATGATAAAATATACCTTGATCCGGCTCTGTGCTCATGCGGAAATTGAGACGAGTATCCTATAATTTTTAACCTTTGAAGCACACTGGTTAGTCATGACCTTCAAGGATGAACTTTAGTGGGAAAGTGTGGAAATATCAGATTTATTATCTATATTCTTTCATACTTATTGTTCTCTAGAGTTCGTGACAAAATGTGGATAACAAAAAAGACATCAATTAGTAGTCATGTAACATTATCACTTAAAATTCATACGTTACACGACTACATTATTTATTTTGAAATTATTGTTAAGTGCTTATTAACCCAGTTCTGCATATAGGAGACTCAATTACTCTACCAACTCGACTACCGTATTACATGAAAACAAAACAAAAAACCCAAGGTCGAAAATACATCATTATAATTATTGTCTCATTCACTGAATTCTTGAATATTCGAAGTGCTATATTCGATTTTAATGATGGCTGAGTAGGGTGTATTTTTTGCTTGATGGGCACGATTTTGGACAAGGTCGGTTATGTTTGAAAAAAGTTGAAACGGAAAGACTTTGATCCTCTATAAATATATATTTTTTTTACATTTTGCTCGTTCCCTAAGAACAATTACTTCATTTTCAACCTAATTGGGATTTACTAAGTATTAGGTACATACAAGGCACTGTATCCATAGATAGCAGTTTCTTTTTCTTTTGCATATTCTTATCAAACTCATCTTTAACGGCGGTGAATTGAATGGACCAGAAACAGAAAAAATCTAGTATGCCTTTTCGCTTTCTTAGATATCCAGTCCAAGAGTAAATGCTATACAATACGTTAAAAGTGAACTTGGAGTTGCATTTGCAACTCATCCTGATAAAAGAGATAAAAGCGGTCTGATAAATGGTAGGTACTAGGTACAGAGGCGTAGGTATTGAATCCAGATTCCAATAGCACAGAAAGGATCTACCTACATCTTTCTGAAGTGAATGTCGAAAAGTATGCAAGGGAAAAAAATCTGTATTTGTGATTTTTCAAAAAACTATGAAATATCGTCAACTCAGGCTAGTTCTGAGTGATTTTCAGTTTCTTCAGAAAATGCATTTTTCAAAATCCGAAAAACCTAAAAGTTATATTTTTCGGAGAATTAATAACATTTAGATAAAATTGTTCGAGGAGATATTTGTTGAAGCTTAATACAATGTGCAGGTGAAAAAAATTTGATTTTTTCGTGAAATTCTACACTATATAATTATATTTTTTTTGAATAAATTCTTACAAATATCGCGTATATCAGAAACTGATTTCGAAACTCCTTTTTTCAATATCACTTCAGCGATGTAATGATTGGCAAAACTATCGAAAACTGTTGACTATTTTTAACAGTTCATAGAGTTCATTTTAGAGTGGATTTTGAGTATAAACTTCTTATAAGGTTCTTGTTGCAAGAAATACCTCCCGCATAACTCACTGTTTCCCATTCAAATGTCTAGTAAACACTATTATCTATCTCTGAATGCTACTTATTTTTTGACATCAGTCCATGGTGAAAAAAATGGAAAAATATGAACCTTCGTATTAAAAAAATGAAAGTTGATGATGACCGCTAGAAGATGAAACGTCGAAATCGAAATCTAAGGATGCCATTTTGAAGATCGCAGAATGTGGCATTGAAGAAGTGCTTTCAGTTTTTTTGTATCTCCAGTTATAAAGCAAGAATAAAATAAAACAGATAATTCAAAAATTCAGTTTTTTTCGAATAATTTGAAAACTAAAAGAGGTGGCGCGGATTTTTTTTCACCATAATAATGACCATAAAATTCCACAACTTTGCCCCAATTTAAAGTTCTTTGTATCACTTACGTTTCTCGACATCCCAATGATAAGCGGCGAATTTGAATAACCCTGTACATCTCACTTGTCCGCAAATAAATAACTTTATTTAATCATCCTCAACCTCGGAGGGAAGATTATTCCACTCTTCTTTGAATCTAACGGCCTGCATAAATCTATAAAAAGATGGGTGATAGATATTACCAATACCAAGTTCAATAGTGTGTATAATGGTAAAGTGGCTGGGTTTCAAATATTCAAAGTATTTCATTAATTATTGTTGTTGAACGGTGCATTCACCTCGAAAATGAATCGACTCATTAATCATCATTGTTTGGTTGAACCACACTTTTTTCACGTTGGGAAATCTCGGAAGAGATAAGGCAAATAAGGTTCATTTCTTATCTTGAGTGTGGGAAATGAATCATTATTTGTCTCGGTTGTTTCTGCCGGAGTTTCTTCTGTAATATCATCATACCGACAAGCGATATTTTTAGAAAATTTTGAGTTAGATCAGGAATACTCTGAGATATTGTGGAAGAACATGATGTTGATAAAATATTCAATGCTTCACCTTTTCCAGTTGTATAATTCAGAAAGCGTCAAGTCAATTTTAGAATAGTCACTTGTATTTCAGAAACTATAATTTTAATTTCAGAATAGTAACTTAAATTTCAGGCACTTATATTTCAGAAAGTATCCATTGTATTTCAGATTAATGAGTTGAACTTCAGAAAGCGTCAATTGAATTTCAATAATATATTTCTGGAAATAGGTATTTTTCCGTGCGCGTGTGACAAATTCTCGATATTTTTTTTTACACTTCGTTGAAAGACTGAAAACATAAGACACAAAAGAAACTTGGAACATTTTTATTTTCAGAGTTGTAGGAATGAAAAAACTTGGAACTATACTAGAGTAAGAATATTGAAAATCAACTAACTATAACAGTATTATCAAAGCAGCATTATCAAATTAGATTTAGTTTTTTCGACAAAATAAACTAGAACTAGAAGAATATCGTCTCTTACAGTTTTGATTTTGTTCAGATTTCACCATTCTGTAAAAAGTTGATATTGGTGTTCATATCTCGACCTGGATTTTATTGGTAATAAAATTCGCGGTCGCTTGTGCCCTCGCTTGTGAGTTCATTCTGAGTTCATTTTGTTGGCATAAATTTGATCGACAGAGAATGAAAAATGCTGACAATACAGTGTTTGGCATGTATGACTTGTATCCATTGTTATTCTCAAAGTTCTTCCGTGCTTTCAAAGTGATTTCAAAGACGTATACCTACCTACTAAAAAATAGTTACTTGTCTTATTTCCCTTCTATATACATGATCATATTTTTCGATTTTCCAAAAAGATCCTTCAATACCTACATAATAGCCTATGCCCAAGTGTTGTTACTGTTTTCGAAATATCTAAATTTTTTAGTTAAGGATTTCTATTATTTATCAATTTATTCTTGAAAAAATACCAAAATTTGTGTTTCTTAAATACATGATGATATCTTCTGAAATTCAAATAACGAATTCTGAAATTCGTTTGATCGCTGATCGAACTGACTATTCTGAAATACAATTTTTGCTTTCTGAAATTAAATTAACTCTAAAACATAATTTACACTTTCTGAAATTCAACTATAACATTTCTGTAATACAATTGACACTTCCTGAAATACAAGTGACTAATATGAAATTCAGTTGACTCTTTCAGAAATTAACTTTATGCTTTCCGTAATACGATTGGAAAAGGTGTAGTATATTAATAATTTTCCACATGAACCAACTTATTTATCCAACTCGTATTAGTTTCAGCTGTTTTAGTTGACATTTTCCACTTACATCATCAAACATTTCGTAGTTCAATTTGATGATCTCAAATATCAGCAGTTGTGATGCTACTATGAACAAAAATGTAATCAAGTATTGAATCCAACTATTTTTAAAGTTCTCAAAATCAAGCTATCTCTCGAGCTATCTTAAAAATATGATCAAGTATTGAATCCCAACTATTTTTGAAGTTCTCAAAATCAAGCTATCTCTCGAGCTATCATTTAGAAATATATTCGCATTGGTCAATTCCAGCGGAAGTTTTGAATTACCAAGGTGACGAAATATATCATCATCACCCCTTATATAAAATTTTCACCCCGTTCACGTATCGATCCACCATCCAACACCACCCCCGCATTCACTCCCTTCTCCTCCTGCTCTCCCGATCGCAAAACTCCCTTTCTGGATGAAAATTCTCCGGAAGTTGCTGCAACTCCCTCCAGACGCATTCCAAGGACCCGTTCCCGGAGGAAATCCCTCTTCCAGGATCGTCCGGGATAGCTCTCAACGCCCGGAGTTCCGTCCAAGTGGGAGAATATCAGCAGGACAGCAGGAGTTGGCAGCGGCGTGTCAGGATTGAACAGTCCTGCTGGCGATTCGTCAGGAATTTGGGGGGGTCCTTGCTCACATTTCTCATTCCTTGTTCTCCTGTTCGATGAAATCCTTTTCTGGAAAAACTTCTATGGGAGTTGAGGCAACTTCTTTCCGGTGAAACTCCATCTTGAATTATCAGGAATGCATTTCATAACCAACGATGAAGGATGAGGAATATACCTGGATTGAACTCTGATCTCTGTTGCCAACATTAGAATTTGACTCACTACCTATATAAGCAATAATCAATCACTCTTTCAATACCAGAAAACCGTTGTTGATTCCCATGCAGTAAACAGAATTAATTATCATTGTAATAGGTAAAATCATTCATACGAACAATTACGATGTCAATAAATCTCATTTATCACAACCATGGGAGAGGAGGATATGTTCATTAAAAGTTCCGTTGAAATATCACAGCTGTTATTCTCATTAAGAAATTTATATTGGATCAACTTTGTAGTACATTATCACAGATTGAAAGTCGCCAGTACCCACGCAAGCCAAAATACTGTAGTGGATAAATATTGTCATCAACCGAAAAATATAAGTAGGTGCGTTCATCCCAAATGTGAAGTAAAAACACCTGTGTCACAGTGAAAAAAAAATTACACCATCTGGTGTCCCCTGCTGAGGTCCTTTATACACATAATATTATAGGTGCGTTTTATTGGCCAGATTCCCCTACTGGAATTTCGATTCTGGTCGTTTTTTTGAACACTATTCTGTAATTGGTTGCAACTTTTCATTCCGTTTGCTCAGATGGAATGACAGGAAGAATATTGTGGAAGAATTGAAGAAAATTGCGATTTAATAGAAAACAAACGCGATTCAATAATATATTAAAATTCACTTCACTTCAAATAAATAAACGTCAACAAATTAACAAGTTTTTTATGTTTTATTCGTAATTACTACCACGGCCACCAGTAGAAAACCAATAGAACGCACCTTATGCCTTTTTTTACATACCACCTTTTGATGGAAACAGTAAATCCTGCGATAACTCTCTAGCCGATATCCTGGAATCCTGATGAAAGTCAGAAATTCCCTCCTCTCGGGTAAGGACGCCATCTTCCTCTAAGTGTATCCTGATATACACCCTGACCTCTGATTCATTGGGTTACTCACTGCTACAATAAAGGGATAGCAGAAGTAGAAACCGATGTATCGAATTGAAGTTGCCCAACAAAGAATTCCTGAGTTGAAAACTCCCCCAACGACGCTCACGCTACTTCCTGGTCTCTTGTTGAAGAATTTTTTTTTCAGGATGAAACATCCGGAATTGAAGGCAACTCCTTTTAGACGCCATTGTTTGTCTATAGCAGGAGATGACTTCTATTGTGGACATTTCCTTGAACTCAAATTATAACTTCTCACAGCTAAACTTCGATCTATTCGATTTCTGATAAGGGCAAGAAAAATAATTTGATCGGGAGAGAAACCGTGCTTAAACTTTCTTGGATAAATAAGCCAGTTCTGCCAAAGAGGGGAATTTCAGTAGGACAGCAGGAGTCCGCTGCGGTATTCCAGGAAGAAGCAGAGTCCTGCTACTCATTCCTCCTGCTGATAGAAGGTCATGGAGTTCACCCTTGCCACTTCATATTCTCTTGTTGGAAAATTTCTCTTCTTGGATGAAACCTATTTGGAAGTTCATATAATACTTTCCAGACGAATAATTGTCTAAACCATTTATATATGATAGCATAGCAAGTATAGAGAGCGAATGACCATCATTTTTAATTGAACTGGAAAAACCACAAAGTAAATTCATTCGATCACGACTCATTGTGGTGAATAAAAAAGCTACAATGCTTCCTAGATAATTATTGAATATATTAATATGAGTTGAAATAAACCTAACAAATTACAACTGCCTATTTCATTGTAGCTATATTAGCTATAGTCTATGAAGCTTTGTTTGTGACTTTTTCATTCTTTGACCCAAGAATGTTCCTTAATGAGCTAGGTAGTTATTGAACTTCTTATTTGAATCACAATATCCACACACTATGATATTATCACAACCAGGCTGTGCTGCTTCATTGTTCAGTCTCTATCTTGATCATGATCTTCTTGATACAGTGTTAGTCAGAGAACGTGGACTGGAGGTATAAACAACTTTTTTCAGCTGATTACTGCTCTGGATATGAACATCATGATATTTTGCCAGATACTCATCCTTTCCAGCTAAAATCTTTATCCGTTTTCTCCGTATATTTTGGAAATTGTTCCTGATATTTCCAATTTGGAGACATAGCCTCATTGTTCACTAAAATATGTAACTTTTGTCCAATTCAACCAACTTCGTATCATTTTGGAGTTGCAAATGGTGATACGACTTGAAAAAATGAATGATAATTTCAAAACTATAAATACTGATACAGCTTTGGTGTAGAGGAAACATTAATGGAGGAAAAGATAGAGTAATCCTGCCAAGTTAACTGCGATCCTAGCACACTCCTGCTACTTTCTGTTATCTTGCTCATAAAACTTTCTTTTCGGATGAACTTTCCCTGGAAGTTGGAGCAACTCCTTCCTGGAAAACTCTCTTCCAGAACAAAACGCTATTGTCAGAGACAGTGCACCCTCTATACAGTGTGATGCGATGCCAAATAGTGTATAAGTAAACTCTCAGAGAAATTAGTCTATCCAATTAGAATATCAAACATAGTTTGAAATGAATGTCTGGTAGACTACTAGCAGAAAACAACTACTTTCCTGGTAAATACCACGCAGAACATTGAATTATATCTGCTCGTAATCCATGCAACGATTCACACTGTGAATGCAGATCGCAAATGTTTCTTTCTTCCTAAGACGTGACAAATTCACATCGGGACAGGCACGCCTAACAACCTACAGACCGGTTTCGGGCTTATTGGCCCTCATCAGTGCAGGGTAGTTATCCGACTAAGCTAATAAATGAAAAATGGAAAAGCCATAAATTGGACAACAAGCTATAAGCCACTTCCAAGTTCTGTGATTTGGGAAATTTAGTTCTGGAGTGTTTCTTTCTTCTGCCGCATGGTGTCGCCACTTCCAATTGTCTGTTGGAACGCGGCTCAGTGCGGTCAAATAGACGCGACGAAGGTGCATTGGGACAGGCAACGCTTCGAGTGGAGATCTTACGGTCTCTACTCGGATAACTACCCTGCACTGATGAGGGCCAATAAGCCCGAAAGCGGTCTGTAGGTTGTTAGGCGTGCCTGTCCCGATGTGAATTTGTCACGTCTTAGGAAGAAAGAAACATTTGCGATCTGCATTCACAGTGTGAATCGTTGCATGGATTACGAGCAGATATAATTCAATGTTCTGCGTGGTATTTACCAGGAAAGTAGTTGTTTTCTGCTCGTAGTCTACCAGACATTCATTTCAAACTATGTTTGATATTCTAATTGGATAGACTAATTTCTCTTTCTAAAATTGTTGTCCAATTTATGGCTTTTCCATTTTTCATTTATTAGCTTAGTCGAGCTATAAGCCACTTCCAAGTTCTGTGATTTGGGAGATTTAGTTCTGGAGTGTTTCTTTCTTCTGCCGCATGGTGTCGCCACTTCCAATTGTCTGTTGGAACGCGGCTCAGTGCGGTCAAATAAACGCGACGAAGGTGCATTGGGACAGGCAACGCTTCGAGTGGAGATCTTACGGTCTCTACTCGGATAACTACCCTGCACTGATGAGGGCCAATAAGCCCGAAAGCGGTCTGTAGGTTGTTAGGCGTGCCTGTCCCGATGTGAATTTGTCACGTCTTAGGAAGAAAGAAACATTTGCGATCTGCATTCACAGTGTGAATCGTTGCATAGATTACGAGCAGATATAATTCAATGTTCTGCGTGGTATTTACCAGGAAAGTAGTTGTTTTCTGCTCGTAGTCTACCAGACATTCATTTCAAACTATGTTTGATATTCTAATTGGATAGACTAATTTCTCTTTCTAAAATTGTTGTCCAATTTATGGCTTTTCCATTTTTCAGTAAACTCTCATTTGAATTTATTAGTCTGATATCATCAGATGATAATCTTCAAGCGGATGTGTTTTTCTTACTTTATCTATGTGATTCAATTTTGCAAGTTAAATTAGATCCACTTCTAATTGATCGATTGATTTGAAATTTGGAAAGTGTGCAAAATTTCAGTGACAATGAACTAGGAATTTCTTTGGAACACAAAAAAATACAAAATGGCGGTTCCAATATGGCAGACGAGTTTTGTGATTATGGTCGAGTTCAAAAAAAATTGGTATGTTTGGTTTTTCGAAGTCGAAAATTATATGATTTTTTGTAAAAATTCGTAAATTCAAAATGGCGGCTCAAAGATGGAGGATGAGTTTTGTGATTATGGTTTAATTCACTTCAAAATTGGTTTGTGGAGGTGTTCGAGGTCGAAGATTATGATTTTTCTGTCAGAATTCTAGAATTCAAATTAATGAAAATATGCTCCTATACAAATGAAATGAAAAAAATATTTTCTTTCATAGTTTGATCTATGTTTTTTTGTGAGAAGCTTACTCGCCTGAAAATAACCTATTTTGCATCCGCGGCAAGCTATTGAATCTGTTACTCACCGAATAACTAATGGACCAAACAATGAAATGAAATTATTTTTCCTTTTTAGTTTATTTGTATAAAAGCTCGTTTTTGAAAATATCATTAATGTTAATTTTTTATCAACTTTCCTTGGAAAGAATACACATTTTCCTCATCTGATATACATAATTTGAATATTTATTTTTTTATTTTCTAGCCTCATCACTTCGTACACAATCAAACAATTAACTAGGTTGAAACTTCCTTCAGAATGATATCTCGTTTAAATCGTAGAAACTCCAAAATAGAGCTATGCGCATAATTTTAAATTGTAGAAGATTAACACCAATAAGAGATATGTTGACACAACTAGAATGGTTACCAATTAATTATTTTTGCTCTATCAAACATTGATCTTGATTTTCAAAATAAGACATAAAATGTCCTCAACATATTTACAAGAAAAAGTTATGTACAATGATCAAATCCATGGATACAATACAAGATCCAGAACTGATTTTCATATACAACAAGTTACATCAACGCATACCCAAAATTCTGTTTTTTTCAGGGGACTTGATAGCTTCAACAATCTGCCAGAAGAGATTAAATATTTGGCATCTTTAACATCCTTCAAAACGAAGTTGAAATCATATTTTCTGAATCAATAAAAAAAAAAACTAGTGGCCACTTCCTCATTTTATTTGGTGTTTTGATTTTAATTTGACTGTTTAAAGTAATTGTCAAATACTTTCTTAAAATGTTAGTGACGTATATATTTGTGTGTGTACAAATATGTCTATATGTATAATGTGCATGAATTTTTTATTTATTTTTTGATCTCATTGTAACCATTGCAATGACCTGAAAATGTATTAGCCGAATGGACTAAATAAAGGATTTATATATAATTCATTTGAGATTTCAAAACATGTTATACATATTTATTTCAAATATTCAGATTCCAAGATTGGCTCACTGACGAATTCATGTTTTTTTCTCTGGGAGAATGTCTGCCATGATGAAGTCTCAGTTTCTTTCTGCATGTCTGTGATGAGTTTTTGGGTTGACATATTTAGTACCCGCGACCCTTTCCACCAATAACCTTCCCAGTTAGGGTTGGCCAGTTTCCACCCCCAATAGACTCCTCCCTCGACGCAATGATTGCGCAGACAGGCACGGAAATAAATCGATAAAACACGCGCCGTCCTTGGTTAAGGGTTGAAAGAGGGTTGACTAGAACTCCGCACCTCTTTTCGTTTCTGCGACCCTGATAGAATCATCCCTCTTATTTGGACCTTTATGCGGAGAACGCCTGCAAAACTTCCCCTAAGGCACCCCTGATGCAATGAGGGTGGAAAAAACAAAACTCAGTTTTAGTTGGGAATGTTTATTTCTAATAATGACACTATCGAATACGTATTGAGATAATAGATTAGGATATTATTCCTATAGATCCATATTGGAATTTTTTAATTTTTCAGGTGAAACTACCCCTTTCTAAAAGTGAATATTAGCATATTGAGACATCAGATATTGAGTGCCTTCGTCATTATAGTGCGTGTTTTGATGTCCATTTCACACCAAAATCTGCTACTATACAGGGTCACTCACGGTCGATGGTACCTTAGACGTTTACGGAGAACAGGACGTAGGATTATTCTGAAAATTTGGTTTATTGAGTAATCAGTTTTGTTCTATCGATCTAAAATACTTTCAGCGTTGCGGAGTTGCCGCTTCTATCAAAAAGTAGCAACAACTTTGTTATTTCAAATTGAACACCCTGTATTTTATTTCATTTTTAGATTCTTCCTGAAGAGCTGATTTTGTCGATCTATCATACTTGAGGTATAGCGAGAAAGATTACAGAGATATAGGGTGCGAAAAATCGAGATTTTTCAAATTTAGGAATTTTTTGTGTCGAAACTAATCATTTCTGCTCAAAACGACTTACATGTCCCTATCTCAACTTTTCATTTACTATCGATTGATATTTAATTGAAACAAATACGGGTGGTTCAAAATTTTGAGTTTTGCATCACCCTCTATTTGTTTCTATTAAATGTCATTAAGTAGTAAATAAAAAGTTGAGATAGGGAAATGTGAGCCGTTTTGAGCAGAAATAAATAGGTTCGACACAAAAAATTCCTAAAGTTGAAAAATCTGGATTTTTCACACCCTATATCTCTGTAATATTTCGCGCTATACCCCAAGTATAATAGATCGACGAAATCAGCTCTTCAGGAAGAATTTAAAAATGGAATGAAATACAGTGTGTTCCATTTGTAATAACAAAGTTGTTGCTACTTTTTGATAAAAGCGGCAATGCCGCAACGCTTAAAGTATTTTAGATCGATAGAATAAAACTGATTACCCAATAAACCAAATTTTCAGAATAATCCTACGTCCCGTTCTCCGTAAACGTCTAAGGTACCATTGTAATTCAAAATTCTCGCCATTTTTCACTAATATGGTCTATTGTGTTTGATATAGAGATTGGTTTCTATTCAATATACATTATTCAACCATTTGTAATTTGATTTCTATATGGGAGTAACCCATTCATTCAAAAGGTATTCGAATATGGAAAGAGCAGTTACCATATGTTCGAAACAATAGAAAATTTCATGTAGCTGCCTATAGGTATTCATAAACATTAGTTACTTACTTCTACTGTTTGGTATTTTTTTGAATAAAAAGTATTTCGAATATTTGAGTACTCAATTCGATAAAATCTGTTGATATGGTGGGCGTACAATTATATCTACTTTATTAATTTTCATCTATTAATTTCAACACCCGTGTTGCTATCAAGTCAATCTGCTTTCTGGTTTCTTAATTGCGTAATTTATGTCTTTAGCCAATAATTTTGTTTATCATAAAAGTGTTATTCGGCTATATGATTATATCTTATAGCGAAATTGACCTGAGAATGTGCGAAAATATAATCGAAATCGGTTGAGTATTTTTTATAATCCCTCATTATAACTCAAATGAACATATTCATCGTGGAAATATTTTCAAATTCTGATGAAAATCCATATCCACTTTGGACACAAAAACCATACGAAATGATGCTCTCCCGAATATAAAATCCAAGGTCATAACGATTTCAATCTCTCAGTTATTTAAAATCGGTGTGAAATAATTACCTGATATTATCGTCCGAATCCATTAAATAACAGTTATGGGCGATAAAAATTCAATAATGAATCCAATACGAGAAAGTCACAGTCACGATCTCCCATTTCCGTCAATAATTTCCGTGAAAAATCGTGGGTCGCAATCTGTGCAGTTATTATTCGAATTTGTTTCAGTAATTACAACTCCTTATCTTTTTCCACTTCATGCTCTGCTTGCGGTGATCTAGGTAGTGCCCATGTGGGTATGAAATGAAATTTTTTAAATAATAACGCTCCGAGATCCATACTAATGATAATAATTATTGCTACATGTTCCACCTGCATAACTTATGCATGGAGATTTTGATAGTATCGACAATGTCTGTGGGGTCGTTCTCTACGGCAATCAATGACAAACCCTCCAAGAAATTGTATTTTACACCTACTACTTGTCATTTCATCAACGCCAGATAATCTATTTAAACAGTGGATAGGCATTGTCTCCGAACAACAAACCCACTAGAATAGTAACACCCCAAATTGCCTGAAGCCAACATGACATTCATATTCATATGTTTCCCCCCCACAGAGGTTGCCACATCTTAACAATTGAAAGTGATAATCATTCCAAGACCACATTTTTTCAAGGTTCCCGAATATATTACGTTAGATCCGATATCCAGGTTATTTGTTTGGAGGTCCGGGAGGTTCTAAAGTACTAAGCCATTGATTGGTCGTTTTAATTGTTGACCATACAAATGTGTTGTACCACGTGATCATAGTACCTACTTTCTTGCAGACCACTCTGATACCAAAAAAATAACTACATGATGCCGGATCTGACGTTATAAGATCTATGCTTATATGAGTCATATGAGTGTATGCTATGTATTCAATGTTCGTCATATGATACAGTGCCTCATTTATATATAAGTGGTTTATGGATAGCACGTCTTTCTGGAGATTACGGAATTTCTGGTGAATGCGCCAACGCCGCTAATTTCGTTCAACCGATAATCGACCAAAACGCTGACAGTGACAGCGCGAAACGTCTCGTTTTCAAATGAAATTTTGTTTGATGGTTCACTGAACGGCATTTTTCCAGTTTTGTGTGAGAATTTGGATAGGATTCTACTTATGAAAACTGTGTTTATTCTGTTCAAATCGAATTTAAAGGATGGTGGAACGCTGTTAAACGTGTAATAGACGATTTAAAAGTGATGACCAGAACACAACATTCCACTGGTGAGTTACTCAGTGTCGAATCATTCGTTGTATAAACATTATTCACCCACTCTCATATGCAAAACGATTTTTGGTAATTTGAAAACATTCTCGGGTTTCCCCGAGATGAAAAGTTATTGGATATGTGTGAAAATATGATCGGGGCAGATAATATTCCAAGAGACGCTAGAGTTTGCTCGCATCATTTCACTACAAGTGATAAAATGGTTGGCCCAAGTGGTACGAAACTACTCAGAGTACTAGATAACCCTATATTTAGTGGAATTGAAAGGTAATAACAACATGTTAGATGTTATATTTCTCAAGTTCGACACTTTGAAACTTCATATTGCCAGAAAATAAACAATATAGTTTGACATTACATTGTTTTCATTCAGTCTAAGGAAGAATGGATACGATAATTTTGTTAGTAGGTCAATTTATTCAAATTCAGACCCTTCCACGATAGCAAGACACTGATGCTGGGGGAATCTGTTGTTGCCAAGGAATGAGGTAACCCTAGAAACTGATTTAGATGTTGGCTTCAAACAACTACCGTGGTAAGGATTGAGCGTTATTCATCTAGTCTGTTATATGATCGAAGGGCATTATTTTTTTCTGTAAGGCAGATACATCTTCTGACAATAACTGTGAGCTATTTTGAATTTGAAGAGTCATACTGCGCATAACCTTACGTTTTTATTTACATTTTGAATTACGCGCTCCTTTCAACACACCGAAGCTAAAGTTCTGAGCACAGAACGATATTATTATTCATTGATCACAGTATCAGGAAACAGAAAAAACATCGTCACTGAAGAAAGCTGGGTAAATCTTCGTTAACCGTACTACAACGAGTTGACAAAGTGGTACCAAGATATTTTGATCTCCTGTACACTAATCTGAAGTCAAAACGCGGCACTCCCAAGTGTTTTCGGAGATATGAGCTTCTTTCAGTCCTCCTTTTGACGAAAACACCACATACACTTACATTCACTTGTTGTCGACAAAACTTATATTTTGAAAAACAAACAGCCCTTCAAAACATTCAAAAATTCATCGAGAACCGAGCGGGATGAGAGCTGAACACTTTGTGACAGTGTCAAGTTGACAGATCGAAGTGTCGTGTTTAAAGTATAAGAAAAACGATGAAATTTTTGGAAAATTTTACAGTTCGTACAATTATTAGAAGTTTTCTCTTGGGATCCCACTAATTCCGAGGAATTTTTGGACGTACATTTTGTCATTAATTCTTAGGCAAAATTTGCCTCATTTCAATTCTGATTAAGAATCTTGAACTTTCCTTATCTGTATTCTGCGACTGTGAATCAGTGAAAATGTAAAACAGCTTGAATCAGAGGTATCAAATTACGATATAGCTTCATAGTGTATGTACAGCTTTGACCCAGTGACAAAAGAACGAGGATGTTTCTAATTTCTCCTGAGGCAACATAAACATTTTTCGTATGTCGTGAAACGGTAATGATGTGATTATATCCATGTCTCTCGTTGGGAAATTAATGAGAATTTATTGGAAATGAATAAAATATCCATGAGATATTTTGTACAGTTGTCATAACTTCAGTCGCTTGAGAGTGCGAAAAAAAAATGTATATACCTACTTACTTGGTGTTTCCGAAGACAAAATGTTCAATTCATTGTCTGAATTTTATAATAGTGTATGATATATAATAGATATTTATTGTATAAGTATTTTAGTTAGCATTTTATTCGCGTGAGAGCAATATATAACGAGTGGGGATCTGATGACCTGGTAGAATTCAATGCAAACAAAACACAAACATGTATTTTCTATAGAAAAGCCGATCTCACTATGCCCAACATAATTCAGTCAGGATTAACCATACCAATAAAGTCATCCATTTCGATGCTTGGCGTTACTATCAGCAATAACCTTTCTTGGGAAAATCACGTGAGGTCCATTGCCAAAAGTGCATTCCAAAAACTTGGATCTCTGCTTCGAGCCAAAAGCTATTTCACTCCCTGTCCTGGAATACTGTTCCCATATTTGGAGTGCGGCACTTGAACATATCCTGAAACTATTGGATTCTGTCCAAAAAAGGGCAATTCGTATCGTCGGTAATGCCTCGCTTACAAACTCGCTCACTTCTCTGGAACATCGTAGAAGGGTTGGCGATTTATCTCTATTTCATAGATATTTGCATGGACGATGCTCTTCTGAAATATCAACAATCGTTCCTCCATTTGCAGTCTCTTCGAGATTAACCCGTCAAGTTCAGTCTTCACACCCCTTCGTGGTCACTTTAGAAACCTGCAGAACGTTCCTTTTCAAAGACTCCTTCATCCAACGAACATCGAGACTTTGGAACTCATTGCCTAGGGAGGTGTTCCTCGAGGCATACTCAGAAATTTAAGAAGAACACCAACTCCTACCTTCTTTCCCTTGGTTCTCACGATGTTCTCTGAACATTACAGGATATCCCTCTTCGTGAGAACCAAAACATAAAAAAATTGAATTAGTATCACAGACTTTTTTCTTCAAAAAACGATTCGACATTTTGCTCTGACAGCAGCTGTCACCGCTTCAAGAGGATACATCAATTCAAGGTGGATATAGGATGGTGAAACAGCTCTTCATTGTTTCTGCGAAAAACTTGTAGACTGTTTGAGAAGGTAGTAATATTTCCACGAATTGAATGAAGATGGCGGTGAGATCGATTTTCAAGGAAGATTTCTGTTGCTTATGTATTTCTGTGGTTTCAATCGGAAAGGCGTGTTTTGAACATTGAAACACTACATTTTCACTAAATCTGGAATAATCATCAATATTTTTACTCTTATCGGAATTTTTTCTCCTAGAATAGATGACATTGACAGAAGCACAGTTTCTGTTTTACCGAAAAAATGTATGGCGCCATCTCTGGTAATTTCAGGAATGAAATCAAGTAGGCAAACGTTCACAGTTTATTCTAGTGCTTGTTAATAGGAAGCTGTTTCACCATCCTATATCCACCTTGCATCAATTGATTCTAGAGATCTATCAAAAATTTCTACAGGTACTATGCGTTCTGAAATACATAAAAACTACAAGATTTATATGGAAACTTTTAATGGAAACGAAGTGAAACATGATTAAACGAAGAACGAATAATTGTAAGAAATTAGAAGAATATGATTGATTCAAGATTATATTTTTCATTATTCCACTAGTGGAATATAGTAATTTTATTATTCTACTCTTGGATAGAGTGTTTTGAAAGTGGTACTTCATGCTTAAATATAGATATAAAACTTCAGTTATGAGATGATTGTGGATAAATATAATTAATTATAACTGTGTCAAAAGTATTTGGCGTGGGTCTGAGTTCACTCTGAGTATAATTCTTTGTTTGGCAATAGGCATAGACAATGTAACCTTGTGACATAACTTGTTAACCCAAATTATCCTCATTCACTTCGAGATCTGTATCAAAACAATATTGGGTGTGAACTCCTATAACGTTGTCATGTATGTCAATAGTGAGATAGTAATTCAATTTGAAATAAAAACGTCAACTGGATTGGGTCGCGCTTTCAATTTACATGATGAGATTTCAGGGGTTCAAATCTAAATTAGATCGAGACCAACACAGATTTGCTCGAATGCTAATTATTCACAGTGCAGCGAATACCAAAATGCTCACAACCTTTTCGAAGCTGTATATGGAGCTCATGTGTTTGATGTGTGAATAATTTGGCACAATGTTTTCAGCTTGAAGTTTTTCCTAATAGTCGGCTCCAAAGACGTATCGCATTACAAAATTCCTGCCTTACCGCACTTGTGATCTATAGGTATTTTTTCTACAACCGGATAACAAAGTAGCCTAGTGACATCATTTGCGCTCGAGAGCGGGAAATTGAAAAAACGCTCGCCTCTACCATATTGTTGCAAATTAACTCATATTCTTTTACATGATGATTGAAGATTGTGACTGTGAAACATGTGAGGCACCTCATGATGTAGCAGAAAGAGCAAACATTGTGAATTTGAACCTCCTACCAGAGAAATCGAGGAAAAGTATGAATTGTGATATGATAGATTTATGACATGGTGCTATCAAAGTCAAAGAAAGTATCCTAAACATGAAAAAATGTAAAATTCATGCATGAGACAAAAATGTTGAAAGAGAAAATAGTCTATTCAATAAAAAATATCAAACATAGTCTGAAATTGAATGTCTGGTAGACTATATACGAGCAGAAAACAACTATACTTTTCTGGCAAATACCTCGCATAACATTGAATGGTATCTGCTCGTAGTCCATGCAACGATTGACACTGTGAATGCAGATAGCAAATCGAGACAGACACGCTTAACAACCTACAGAGCGGTTTCGGACTTATTGGCCCTCATCAGTGCAGGGTAGTTAACCGAAGCGGTAACCCAATGCAATCTTCGTCACGTCTATTTGACGGTACTAAGTCGCGTTCTAAGAGATAGTTGGAAGTGGCGACACCTTGCGGCAGAAGAAAGAAACACTCCAGAAACAAATCTTCCAAGTTACAGAACTTGGAAGTGGCTGATAGCTCGACTAAGCTAATGAATGAAAAAATGGAAAAGCCATGATTTGAACAGAAGTTTTGAAAGAGAAAATAGTCTATCCAATTAAAAATATACTAAACTTGCCGCATTTTTGAAAAAAACATCAGTTCGTTGAATAGGAAGCAAAAGTAATTACTGAAAAAGGTAAATTTCAATTATACTTCATACTCTATGGTAGTTTGAGGAGCACCAGTATTAGTAGTGTTACGAGCTGTGCTTCCAAGAAGACCGGAAGTCATTATCTCGGCAGCTCGCGTCTAGGCCGTGATTTATGGCCTCGCGATAACATCGGTCACCGACGTATTAATTAGAGCGAATGATTTATTACCAGTAATTCTAAGAAGTTCCTGTAATTTCTGGAGAATTAGTGATTTTGCTAGAATGATGTTTGTACTTATATAAGAGACCGCGCAGAGTCGCGGACAGTTAGTTTTACTCTGGAAAGAGTTCAGTTCAGAAAGAATGCTATATAGTATTGTGAACATTGAGATTTGTAAAGCGAATATCGTTGTGATTCAATTAACTGTTTATTGAGTTGTATTTCAAGTGTTCAGAGAAATAAATTGTTCAGTTTTATACTGAGTTTTTTTAATTCACGAACCCAAGTGGAAATATCGTAACAGTAGTAATAAAGTTTTCTTATCTAGGAACTGCGTTTGCAGAAAAAATCTTGTTTTTATTTCTAACGCAAAGTGTCTTGCCGCTCTCGAAAGATCATAAAGCCTGGTTCATGCTTATACGAATTTCGCAAAATTGATGAGAATCGAAAAATTATAAATATTACATTGATATTCCTACTCTACAACACTATTGATTTATGAATTCTGTGGTATCATGATATTGTTACGATCTTCGTGGGTAGAAGTGAACGACGACTGGGTTTAAACTGATAACTAATCTATTTCAACGAACACTAACACTTATGACAGACTAATTTATAACAACTATTTATTTTGGAGGTTATGAACATAACGCAACGTCGTATTCAACTAACTTCTGCCATTATCTGGCCCTGTATATATCGTGGTTGAGTTGTTCCAGAACCGTCTCGAACTGTCTCTTTCCTGTCATCTCTCTCCATCTGATAGCTTTCAGGATATTCCATCCTTTTCTGTTCTGGATCATTCACGAACAATCGAGAGCTATCTGAAATATCCAATACAGGAGGATATTTTGATATCGGCGATATTTCTTCATGACTTTGCCGAATTCCATTACAGTATCATGAAAATATAAAAAAATCGAATATTCAAAGTTCAAATATTTCAATTTCATTGGGATATTTTTTTTCAGCGGCCATTTTATTCGCATAAATTTTGCGATATTCGTATAAGCATTAACCAGGCTTTACTGTCTGTCGAGTGTTCAAAATTGGAAATGAACTCGGCTGATCTGATTACAAATGTTTCCGTCACCCTAGCAATTTTTTCCAAGTCACGACTCTGGCTTCTACAGTGCGTTTGTTCGCAGTTGTCAGGAACCGATCGGAATTCGATGATTGCGTGCTTTTAGCGTGAAAGTGTTTAAAATGTTATTCGGTCATTATAAGAGAACTCTGGTGTGGAACAGGATGTCATCGTTTAAAAAGTTATACGGCTGATTTATTGTGATTGTTGTCTTCTCCTTATCAGGTAGGTAGTCGACTCTCCGCGGACAGTGTCAAAATACGCCGATAATTATTTATAATTTCTTGTGGTTTTTCCACATCGGTGAGGTTTTGTGGTCACTAGATTCCTCAATGAAAACCTCAATTATTTGGATGATGATCGTTTAATTCAAATATAGGTTTGTTCAAATCTGAACAAACCGCAAGACATTGCAGAATTCGTATTACCACATCAAAGAAATCCACCAGGTCAAGAGCTGAGTTCCAGTGGCGAAATTATACCGGGCGATTCATTAATCATTCAACCTCTATAAAAATACGCATAAGGGGCAACTTTGAAATCATAATATCGCAGATTCGGATATCATACGTCAAAAACTACAAAGATTTGTCTGAATTTATTTCGATTAACGACAGATGGAACAGAAATCAAAATGTTCGAAAACAGATGAACACTTGTTTTAGTAATCTTTGAAGAGCTAATCAATTATGTTTGGGATAAAGCTTCCTCCCCCTAGGGCCTAGTTGTTACCTATGGTGGATGCGCATTAGGCTTCAATTTCCGAGTTCCATTCTTCATAATAGACTCATTGAGGCAAGAAGGCACTAATGCGATCAAACATAGGTTTTATTCAAAAATTCAAAGCACCCAGACTTACGAAATCATCCTAAGACTTGGTTTTTCTTCTACACGCATCATGAAGTTTGAAAATTTATTCCCGAAGTTATATTTATTTCCCTTGATCTTTTCATGTTTTCAAATAAGTATCAATATGAACGTAAGAATGGCGTGGAAAGAAACGGATAGAAAATTATATTGTTTAATTTTTTTCTGTGTGAACGCAGTTTTCCACTTATTGGTGCATGATTCGAAACTGGTTTCCCTATTTTGGTTCTATAATTAAGTCAAAATAGCCTCTTTTCGATACGCATTTTTTATTATTCGGAGGTTGGTACAATCGAACTGTCAAATGAAAGTCGGAATAGTTAGGTTACCTTACCTTTGAGCGATGGATTTGGTAATACTAGCAGTGAAAAATTCAATGATTTTATTGATAAATTTCAATTCAGTGTAATTCGATCAAAATTGACCATTACAAAAATAACAACATTGCATTTTTCACCTCTGGTATCTCAATATCACAGTAAACTGGGCTTGTGCGTCAGATTTCAAATATTGTTACGATCTTCGTGGGTAGAATGAACGACGACCAAGTTTTAACTTGATAACTAACACTAACACTTATTACAGACTGATTTATAACAACTATTTATTTTGAAAGTTATTGACGATGTTCACGTATTGCGACTTCGTATTCAAATAACTTCTGCCATTATCTGGCCCTGTATATTCGTGTTTGAGTTGTTCTAGAACTTTCTGGAACTGTCATTCTTCTGTCATCTCTCTCCATCTGATAGCTCCCAGGATATTCCATCCTTTTCTGTTCTAGATCTCCCATGAACAATCGATAACTATCTGGAATGTCCAATATACAGGAGGATATTTTAATATCGGCGATACTTCTTGTTGACTTTGCCAAATTCCATTACAATATTCCAATGTCATCATTGTTAACAATCGAAGATGTTTCTGTTATTTATCGATATTAAATAATTTTTTTTCAACAAAAGACTCGCTACGCTCGTCGTACTCCAAACAACGCGTGCGACAAAATAGCGTCTTATGAAACGTATCATAATATTCTCTTCAAAATTTTGTTTCATTGAGTAAAATTAAAAATTCTTGCAATGGAAAAATAAAAATCTCGATATTGGAAACATACCTACATGGCCTTATTGGGAAAAGTGCTATGAGGTTTTTCCTCTCAGTCTCATCGCAATCAGGCCATGAATTTTGTCCATTGTTCTCATCCCAAGAGCATCTAATAACCATGGTGAGAAGTAAGAACGAACGTTGCATTTGTTTAATAGCCTCACCCATCCGGAAGAATATTTATTATTCGCCTAGTATATGTGAATAGTAGGCTGGTAAATGGGAAGGATGTCGCGCCGGTTGACAAATACGTCCTGTGCCAACTTATCGCTAGAGATGGGTGCAGGTTCCGTCGTAGAAAGATCGATACCAATCGCAATATTCGATCTCTATAGGATATTGTTATTTTTCCTACGATCACATAATATGAAAACGTCAAAAAGCACACTGTTTTGTTATTCATAAAGTAGCTCATATCACCATGGCGTTGTTTTTTTTAAGAAAAAAAGACACGTGTTAAAATAAAAAAAAAGTCGCACGCTCGCATGAATGGATAGAAACAATTAGTTATATTAGTTGGTACCTACCATATATCTATTAACTACAATATTGACCATACGCCATTAGAGACAATGTTAGCGAAGTGAAGCCGATTTTCATATACAGGGTGTTTCATAGTGGATGGAACATTAGAAGTATCTGGAGAACAGAAAGACAGATCATTTCGAAAATTTGTGGGCGTGGATAATAAAACTTGCTCTATCCGTCTAAAATATTTTCATCAATACAGTGTTGCCGCTTGTATCAGAAAGTAGTAGCTACTTTGTTATTGCAAATGGAACACCCTATATTTTGTTAGATTTTTGAATTTTTCCTGAAGAGCTGATTTCGTCGATATATCATACTTTGGGATAGCGAGTAAGATTACAGAGATATAGGGTGTGAAAAATCGAGATTTTTCAACTTTAGGAATTTTTTGTGTCGAAATTATTCATTTCTGCTCAAAACGGCTTGCATGTCCCTATCTTTACTCTCTATTTACTATCGATTGATATTTAATTGGAACGAATACAGGATGGTTCAGAATTTTGAGTTTTGCATCACCCTCTATTTGTTTCTGTTAAATGTCAGTAGATAGTAAATGAAAAGTTAAGATAGGGACATGAAAGCCGTTTTGAGCTGAAATGAATAGTTTCGACACAAAAAATTCCTATAGTTGAAAAATCTCGATTTTTCACATCCTATATCTCTGTTATCATTCACCCTAGACCACAAGTATGAGGCATTGACGAAATCAGCTCTTCAGGGAGAATTCAAAAATCTAACAAAATACAGGGTGTTCCATTTGAAATAACAAAGTAGCTACTACTTTCTGATACAAGCGGTAACACTGTATTGATGAAAATATTTTAGACGGATAGACCAAGTTTGATTATCCATGTCCACAAATTTTCGAAATGATCTGTCTTCCTGTTCTCCAGATACTTCTAATGTTCCATCCACTGTGAAACACCCGGTTTATATCCTTTTCTAATTGGCAACGTTGATTGAAGGCGCATGCGCGAAATCGAGCGCGAAATTCAAATCAAATTGTCCAAAATTCGTGAAACTCATACTCATAGGAAAAATTTACTTTATATGTAAACAAATATTGTCATTTGGAACATATACGATGATATTAGAATACATGAAGTATACTTCGCTGTTGACTGTCATCATGTACTTTTTTGTTGGCGCATGCGCATAAATTCATCGTTGCCAGCGATGCTCTTCTGTTTCGGCTTCAGATAGGCTGTCCTTATTATCAATATTCGTAGTTAATAGATATACGGTTGGTACTCACCACAAGCGCTTTCAATGTGATTCTAACTTAACTGATATAACAAGAAGCTCTGTTATGATTACTATATTTTTTTCGTAGATTTCTTTCAGATCTCCACTCATGTATTACAGGGATCTAAGTTCGATAATTTTTCACGTAAACATCGATTCCTAGTCTAATCGATCTTTTGAAATATCGTTTCTTTGGAACGAGTCTGTGAAGAAAGCTCATTTGTATTATTATACCGTTAGTCGGTCAACGTTTTTGCGTGCACATTATTGCATTGTTGCTATATGAATATTCAGATGAGATTTTCTTCACTTATTCCTACATTGGCTACGGCTTTTTTGTGTTGCTGGTTGCTGCTACTGTAGATGAAAATATGGCTTTAAAAGGAGATTTATGACAAACTTCCATTCATGTTAGGAAACATAGTAATTCTTATGTAATCTCCTCACACGTATTGATGATAATTTAATTATTTGAAGATACCTTTTGGTACTACACCACGGGGATGTGCGTCCTGGAAAAAAGTTTGAATTTGAAATTCAGAGGTTTTTTTTTAATAACGCGTGAATTCATAGATTTTTTTGGTTGCGGTTTTCCGATGATCAAATTCTAAATATGCCTCGTACCCAAATTTAACAATTATCGATATATTCATTATAAAAAGTATCTTGCTGAGACTATAATTTCTATAAGAAAATAATTCAATTGCATGTTTATTTTTTATTTTCAATCGGTATTTTGTATTTTTATTCAGTATAATATTAGTCATGTTCCAAAATCATCTCTCGCATAAAAAGCCACATTTCTGCGGGAAATTTTTTCAACGAATACCACAAATTTTGAAAATTCGTAGTCGTAGATGAGTTATACAGGGTGCCCGTTTTTCGAGCTTAACCATTGGGATCTCAGTTATTATAGAGATACGAGGGGCAAAGTTGCGCAATTTTATCATGAACAATTATGTGAAAGAAGATTTCATGTATCATTTTTCGTTTTTGAAACATTGGAAAAAAAAACGGAAATTTGTAGTTTTCATGTTTATTTGTTCAATCGAAAACGAAGAAAAATATACGTTTTTAACTAGGATGTTCTAGGGGCACTTCTTCATGAGGATTCTGAATCTGTCATCGTATTTTCCATTGCATTCTTGATGTCAGAGATACAAAACTCAACTTTGGTTTTTTTCATGGTCGCCATATTGGATTTTAACATTTTTAGAAAATCTGTTTTTTTCTGATTACCATGACGTATCACTCGATATGTTAGAATCTTACAAGCTGGTCAAAATTGACAAAAAATCGTTTTTGCGAAGAGTGCTTTGGAAACAAAGCCAACAATTTTGTTTAACAAACTGAATCGTTCAAATGAACTTGGAAGCTTATACTTACATAAAAACCAAGGTTATTTTCAATTAGGAATTACATTTAAAGTTATAAAAGTTTTTCTTCCCAAAACAAAACAGTCATAACACAATTTTATTTTTCACCCCAAGTTCTGAATAGTTCAATCGATAGTTACCTACAATTTCAAAAATCAGATCTTAGAAGAAAGAATACTGGATTATTCTTTCTGGGAATGAATACAGATTTCTGAAAATTGTACCATCGATGATATTGCTGAGCTGGGAAGAAGAACGAGTGAAATTGTGTCTAGAAGAGAATGGTGGAGTACTCGAGCATCTTATATAATTTTGTTTTGTATTTAATAATTTAGTTTTGCGGAGAAAAAACTTCTAGCTCTCCTGTCAAGTTCGTTACTAACTTTAAACCTTCGTTTGTATAAAGGTAATCTTGACAGAAATGTTAACGTTTCTTATCCTCAATTGAACTGTCAAAATTTAGTTTTTGTTAAACAAAATTGCTGGCTTTTTTTTCAAAGCACTCTTCGTGAAGACCGTTTTTTCTCAATTTTTATTAGCATGTGAGATTCAAATATATCTTGTGTCACATTATTGTATTCAGAAAGTGATAGACTTTTCAAAAATGTAAAAATCCAATATGGCGCCTATAAGAGAATCCAAAGTCGACTGTTGTATCTCCGACATCAAGAACGCCTTGTATAATACTATGACATCGACCTCGTATCTTTTATAATAACTGAGATCCTCATGGTTAACCTCTAAAAACGGGCACCCTGTATAATTGGAGCTCTAGTGGTTTTTTAAGTGAAAATTACAAATTTCCGTATATCTGTTCATTGGTCTGAAGTCCAACCTGCTGTTGAGTGGAGAATTGATCATGATGGCCAACATACTTATATCTATCTTGTGGTACCTAACTGGCACACATTTACATAGTCGGTTTTCCCAGACAAAAAATAACATTATAATCATCCAAGACTGCTTTTCGATCCATAAATTATGCATATACATACATCGGTATTAATATCTGCCTATTACGCACTGGCTGTTGAAGTGATCGTGGGTGGCCGAGTTTTTCAAAAAAGTCACGTCGGTAGATTAGAACAACGTTCGATTTTCATTGCCTGCTACTCGGGTACCAACCTCGTTTATCTTGGTTGTTTGCTATGGGAAAGAGGGCAACAAGAAAACGGTTATGAATATGAACAAAGATACGCCGAGAATAATAATAAAATCTCGTATGGATATCTGTTCCGTTCTTGTCAGTGGGTCAAAGTTGTTCATACAATTTAAAGTACGGTCATCAATCGTACAAGCACGAAAGCATACGAAACGAAAGCGTAATCTATTCAGTTTGGACTGATTTGCATTTATATAGTACGATATTTCGAAGAACGTTCATGGATGGTTTGATAAAGGGTTCAAAGATGATGTGGATCAAGGATAAATAGTCATTTTTCTTTCTTTATTATTGTGAATGATTCAGATAAAATATATTCCTTGATGGATAATCAGTTATCTGTCTCATCCATCAAACTTCCTCGGTTATTTTCCTATTACTCATCAATGATAAGTTGAAATAGTACCTATAGTAGCTACCTACGCGCATACTTTTTGCGGAAATGGAGAAAAAGCAAAGAGGTTTCAGGTACAGAAGATCTGAACAAGTGGTTTTGAGTATTGGAAATTATCCAAATACGTAGGTGTTGCTACATAGAATGTATTCGTGGTATCTTTATTCCATCTTCAATAGTAGTGCAGGTATCAGACCAATAATAAATTCAAATATCTGTCAAATGTCAACTACCATCTCTCAAATGTCGTAGGTATAAGTGGTTACAGGTGCATCACTCATGGGTCACGCTTCTTTCACATTTTTTGTCATATATGTCAAATTGCAAATTTTGAACAAGTCGAGTGCGTTGAATCGCTGGCTTATTGGAAATATTTATTTATTTCTGGTATCGTTTAGCCCTTTAGCGGGAGGAGATAGGTGACCAACCGAACATTCTTGGTACCTAGATTTCAATCCTTCGGACTCTCAACGATAACCAGCCGAGTAGTGCTTCGGATGACACTTATAAAGCTTGGGTCCCCGTCTTCCTTACTCATTCAAGTCTCAATGAGACTTCGAGGGTTGCTTTGCAACTGAGTTGGCGGTTAAAAACACTTTTCAAACACTTTTTTTCAAACAAGATACTAAAATATCAAAGGGAAAATTGGAACTAATAATAACAAAAGATAATAGAACGGAAAATGTTTCCTGATAAGCTGATAACTAGTACACTCTGCCAAGGATGGGGATAGAGAGTTTTTCAATATTTATGTAGTAGGTATACATAAAATCCGATGGTTGACTCATATTGTGCTTTCATTATACTTTTAGATTCGTACCGCGATAATTAAATCTTATTGCATGTTTTGTTGATTTTTGAGGTTTATATTTCTATATCCTGTAGTTGCAACCATTTCACTGTCCATTAACTTTGAATAATTAACTAGGAAATCGTGCATATTGAGTGATTCAATTTGCAATAAAATTGAGGTTTTTATTGTATTGAATTTGCTAAAACGAATTATGATTATTCCATCTGCATTTTTTTACTCAACTTTATTTCTAGTTTGACCTCGTAACATATCTGAATTAACACAGTGAAATTACGTTCATTCAATAGAAATTAACTATGTATTTCAGTATTTACCTATACATATCGTCAAAATGGTAAAGATACATTCTTTTGAATCTGTTTTGATTGGCCACTCAACTTCAGAATTCATTAATTTCTTTAAAATAACTTCAAAACCTAGTAAAATCAGTCTATACATACCTATTTTGGAGATATAAAAAGAAGCAAACATAGATAAAACATGAACTGTGACTGTATGACTAAAATATTTTGATTGGATTGAGCATAATTGTCTCTACTAATGTAATCGATTATCTTTTTATGTCGATTCAAAGAAAATGCAACAAATACTTGAGGCAATCACTATGGGAGTGAGTACTATCATCTAGAAGTAGACAAGGTTAGTTATTCTCGGCAAGAATATGATTATTGGCCCTGTTCATCAGGATATTCACCAAGGCAACTGGAAGCTTCTTCTTCACTGAAATAAATGCAGCAGATTCAATCTTGGAAGCACAAGGAAAGAACCCTCCTGATATTTTTTTTGATACCAAAAAGATTATGGGGCAGGACGGAATTCTTTCAATCGTTCTAAAGAGATGTGCCTCAGAATAAACATAACAACAGTTTGTTAATCCTTTCATATAAAGAGTGTTTTATGAAGGGGAAGAATACATTACTCCACTTAGAGCTAACATGGACTTCTACCAAAGAAAGAGTGGTTTCCTCGAAATATATTAGTATAGGGTTCCACCAATTCCAAAAGAAAACCTTTGTTGACTCATATGGCACAACTATTTCTCATCTCATTCGAAGTAATGGAGGAAGCAATCATCATCGAGTTTATCTGATATTTAGAGAAATCAGGGGCGGACTAACTGATGGCGGGGCCCTGGGCTATTGAACAACTTTGAACGCTACCCGTCATGTCGGATTATGGATATATAAATGTTGTAATTTTAGTTATTAATATTTTGTGAACAAAAAGAAAAGTAAATGAAAAATAAATTGATTTTTTTGCGCCATTTTACGAAAAATCTTGGATTACACCTAATTTAAGGCTCTTTTGATGTGACTCTCAATTAGCCTAATATGGCCAAATTTTCTCTTTCTTCTTGGAAAACAAATACAGACTCTGTTTTCTAAGTATGTGCTATGTGAATCGAATATTGAAGACAATAATATCATAATTGAAGATTATTCGAAACTTTAATTCCACCCTATCGCTATTTCATTCTCAACTTTTTTTTTAAATCGCGGGTTTTGCTACCTCAACCGTTGATAAAAGAGAAATTTCATGAAAATTCTGAACAATTTGAGGCTCTAATTTCAGCCTATTGCCGAATGTTCTGCCTCCTGAAAACAAAGAGTAAAATATTCGATGATAGGCTAAAATGAGAGCCTTAAAACTATGGTGTATTCATGTTTTTTGAAAACTTAGCTCGAATGCTGTAATTTCTCAAAATACGGATAGGAAAAATTTGGCAATAGGTACGACTTTTCTCTCGTTCATAGATCCCTGGTCGAATAAGGAATTGAATTTATTATCCATATCATTATCATCAAGAACTCTCAATATTATACATTAACCGATTAGGCAGTAGGAATCATAGTTTCTATAAATATAGCAGATCTGACGCTGAATCAGAACAAAAATATCAATATTATAATAACAATATCAATTTCTATTCATTATTATACATTGCAGTAGCAATTGGAATAAACCTTTTATTTCATATTTTGGGGGCCCTTGCAGAATCCGGGGCCCTGGGCTTAAGCCCCCATAGCCCCCCCCCCCTTTATCCGCCCCTGAGAGAAATACTAAATTGTTAAGATCAATCAGGAGTTCGCTTGCCTACGTTACACCATGAATAACAGCCATCCTCTTTAATATCTTCAATATTTTCCCCCTACCTTGAAGGTTTTCTTTCTGTGTGGTGAAGAGTTGAAGAACAAACAAATAGTTCAGGGACTTGCGGAATCAGAATAGGGCCACACCTAGAGCTAACATCGCTCTTAAGGTACCTACGCTACTGGTACTGGTACAAATCAACCTTGATTAAGGAAGAAAAAAATAGACGATTATGCTTAACATGGCTATAAAATTCAAGGAGGTATAGATAAGCCATCAAATAAATCGTTGGTACGGTCAATTCATCGACAACAGGTGGCTGGTATTTACAATAGTATCTAACGGGTCTCCATTATACAGGATGTTTTCGTATAGGTTCTCGAAAGTTACATTCATAACCACTCAGATATCAGACTCATGGATCAACTAATGATCATGAAAAAGCGTGCAGGTTTTCTGTACGCAGCAAGTTATAATTTCGACATTTTTTATGAATGAATTCAAACTCAAAAGTATTGTCTATACCTACTTGAAGACGAATAATATAACTGGTATGTGTACGACATACGTTCGAATTGCAATGTCCATTGATTTTCCTCTGATACTTTTTGGTAGATTGTAGAAAGGGTCGTGAACGCTATGCATCTTCTCAAGCACCTCGACCTATCAGATTTTGTGTGCCGAGTTCCTGACATCGGATGGCTTGAGATTGTAGAATAAGGAGGGGTCGTTAAGGATGTGCATCCTCTCAAGCACCTCGACCTATCAGATCTTTTGTGCATAACCCTTAATCTATTCGAGGCCCGGGATTCCGAGGCTTCGTGCGAAGTTTATCAGTTTCAGGGCTCTAGGAAGGCCCCTTCCTTCTTCTTCCTTCCTGCAGAAGAGTGCTGGGCATTCGCATAGGAAATGTTCTGCAGTTTCAGCGAAGATTTCGCAGTAGCGGCAACTATCACTCTCTGTTTTACCCATCTTTTTGAGGTGATACCTCAGAGGGCAGTGTCCAGTGAGGAGTCCCGTTACCTGTTTCAAGTCTTTTTTGTCCAACTCGAGAAGCTGTTTAGCTTTCCTTGGCGAAAGGCTCACTAGCCTTTTCGCTTGTCTTTGTCCTGGCACTTTATTCCAGTGAGATTTTATTTCATCTGCTTCCAAGCGTCAGAACTCTTCTCTCAAGTGGGCTTTGGAAAGTCCACAGAAGGGTTCTAGGTCGAGAAATTCTGTATTTGCCCCTTCTTTGGCAAGGCAGTCTGCTTCCTCTTTGCCTTCAACTCCCTTATGACCTGGCACCCACCATCAAAGTGACCTAGTTGTTCGCTGCCAGTTGTCTCAGGGATTGTTTAGTCCCAAGCGAGGTCCCAAGTCAGCTTAGACTCACAAGTCTATGACTTCAGAACTTTCAGTGCTGCTTCGCTATCTGATAGAACATAGATGTTTGCCCTTGGATTGCTCTTTCGAGGCACTCCTGGGCACATATCTCTATAGCATGTACTTCTGCTTGAAAGACGGTTGGCGTGTTACCAAGGGGTTTTGAGAGCCTGAAATTTGGCCCTGTAACTTCCACTCCAGCCCTTTCATCCATCTTGGATCCATCAGTACACCACACATACGATTTCAAACTGCATTTCGAAGTCGTACCTAACTGGCATGATATCTGTCGGTTTAGACATGGATTCTACGAAAATATTTTCCAAAATGGATTTAAGAAGGCCCCTTCCAGGAACTTGAGCCTCTTGCAAAAGAATTCTGGGCATTCGCAAAGCAAATGTTCTGCAGTTTCAGCAACTGTCACTCTCTGATCTTTTTGAAGTGATACATCAGAGAACAGTGTCCAGTGAGGAGATCTGTCACCTGTCAATACTTTGGGTATATCTGATAATATTCGTAGTTGGTGACTCAGCAACTGATCTTGATTCGAAGCATTCAATAATTGTGGATCAGAATTGATTCAATTGGGTAAACCACGCACCCAGATAGGTTCTGTAGAACCATGCTGAGTGATCTCGGCATCACACAAAGATTCTCCGAGTACAAACAGTATCTAACTTTGAAGAGAAAATAACCGCCACCAGGATTATTATGTAGCCAGCCACAAAGAGAATCAAGTAGTCTTGTTGAATACCATTCCACTCTAGATTTACTTGTTCGAAAGAAGACGCTTGTGCGGAATAGGAAAGCAGCCAATAAAACGCCCATGATTCTGCGGATCGGTCTACCAAATAGGTTATATTTAGATTTCGCCGCCTTTCGATGCATTTTTACAAGATCCTATCTGAGACTGTCTCAAGGTGAGGCAAATGCACCTACGCTATGTTGGTGTGAAAAATGGCTCTACACGGGCGGTCTAGCCGCAGTCGAAACACCATTTATAGTAATTTCGTGGTAAAAGGAAAATTAGAATAGGATTCGTCACATGAAATCGGGGATTGAGCCAGCCAATTATTTCTTTCGGGTATAAAAGTAACTGGTTATATAATATCAAAGATTCTTTCTTGCAGTTTTCACCTGAACTATAGCCGTATCATGATGGGGGAGACCGAGTACTCGGATCAATTATCAAAAAAAGTGATTGTTTATGAATGAATTCCGAGAAGAAGAAAATTAGGGCAGCTACGGATAGTCGTCCAAGTAACTTTACGAAAAATCTGTAGGCCCGAGCGGTCAGACCTTATACACTCCCATCCTGCAAACGGATTACTATTGAATGGCCTAGCCAGGGGTCAGAGTAGAGAATTCTTAAAAAACGTTTTTTCCATTCATTCATTTACATATTTGATTTATTCAGTTAATTGTCATACAGATATAGACGAATAATTCACTGATGGAGTGTATATCACTATGTGTCTTCATATCTATCGCTTCTTTATACCTATAGTAAGGTTAGACCAATACAAAATGAATTCATGAGAATTGAAAGATTTATATACAGAATGTACCAGCCAAAACGAACAGTATATAGTTACTGTTAAATAAATTTGCTCACTGAAAATACATACTGATAATATTTCAATTCTTATTTTTTCTTCCTATTCAACGACTATTGAATGAAATATACAGGAGGTTCCATTTGGAAAATTCCAACGTTTTGACGTTCTCCTCTTGAAATGTATTTTATAGCAAAAAAGTAGGATGGTTTTCAACTGATTCATCGCATTCAGCATTATTTCATTTTGGAACCCCACTGAATATCCACCGAAAGGCAAAAATAACTCCTGTCCTTGGAATATTTCGCGGCAATACCGGTGACACATCAACAAATCTCTCTCGTGAAATTTTGTAGCGACCTAACCCATAAATCCAGGACCTGTTTTTAATTACAAGTTATTACGAAATCTTCCGTAATGCTTTCACGAATAACATCTTTTATTTATAAAAAAAGGGACAATACTCTCCGATGATAGCGATGATAACGCTTTTTATTGTGTTCTGGCACAGGTACAGTTACAAACCTGTTTTCGAAACCAAATGGTAAACGGTATAAAAAAAGTTGAATGAAGATAAAATCCTCGTTTCGCGTTCGGGTAGAGCGCAATGAAAAAGTTCACATTTGAATTGGATTATCGCTTTTGCATAAATACAGCCTGGTAAACAGAATCATAGTAGGATTCTTGGTGAAATGTAAGCATCATCAAGGTACTGGTGCGATATTGGAAATACGATATCGACATCAATACTCATTTTAATATCGATATTGATCGATAAATCGATATCTGTCGATATCTATCGATATTTGATGACTATCGATAGATATCGATAGATATTAATAAATATCGATATATAGATGAGTATCGATAAATATCGGTATATCGATTTCATCAATAATGTATGAATAAATAATGTGTAAATATCGAGTGTATTCACGACGTCGATCGTGTGTAAAATCATTCGAATGATTTCTAATGTGCAAATCACATTCTCTCGAGAGGTCTCGAGAGCTTACAACACTCGAAATTTTCGAAATTTTTCATTCGAAATTGCCCATCACTTAAATATATTCATCGATATATCGATATGTATATCAATAAATATAGATATATTGATATCGAGTGTTAAAGGTAGGGACTTATATTCATCATCACGATGCTACAATATGGAGAAAGCTATAAGTGATACTTGATAAGAGCTGAGACGAATTAATATCTTATATCGATAAATATCGATGTATCGATTGATATAGACAATATCGATAAATATCGATAAATATCGATAAATATCGATAAATATCGATAAATATCGATAAGTATCGATAAATACATATATCTATTAACAATAATATTGACCATACGACCATAAGAGACAATGTTAGCAAAGTGAAGCCGATTTTCATATATCTGTCCTTTTTTATTTGGCAACGTTGATTGAGGGCGCATGCGCGAAATCGGCCGCGAAATTCAAATCATGAAATTCCTGAATCTCATATTAGTGAGCGAGTTTGTAAGCGAGGCATCACCGACGAGACGAATTGGCCTTTTTTTGGATAGAATCCAATAGTTTCAGGATATGTTTAGGTGATAGTAACGCCAAGCATCGAAATGGATGACTTCAATGGTATGGTTATTCCTGACTGAATTATGTTGGGCACAGTGAGACTGGCTTTTCTACAGAAAAGATGCTTGTGTATTGTTTGCTTTGAATTCTATCAGGTTATTGGATCCCCACCCGAGAATTGCTTCATAAGTCCATATTTATTCAGTTAACATTTCTTTCTCGTTCATTTATGGTTTGACGGGCCGATATAGGAGCCCTGGAAGAGAAAGCGGTATGAAGGGTACTATCATCCGCGAAGCTGTGTATAGGACATGTGAAGTTGATGTGAAGTAGAAATAGTATTGGTGTTGAAATTGATCCCTGCGGAACACCAGCATTTATGAGTAGAGTATCAGATGAAACTCCATCGACCACTACTTGGAGATACCTGTTTGAGAGAAAACTAGCAAGCAGAGAACACAGCTGTGGGGGCAGACCATCATAAGATGAAAGCTTGGCGAGGAGTCCCTGGTGCCAAACTCGATCAAATGCCTTAGAAATATCTAATGCCACGGCTGGAGTTTCTCCATATTTTTCAATAGATAGCTGATCGATGATGATCACCGAAATGAGACTCACGCAAAAGCCAAGAGAATGATTGACGAAATTGAGAAAATAGAAAAAGTTTGTTTGCTGAACAAATCTCTTCACGGACTTCGACAAGCAGGAAGATGCTGGCATGACAAATTTGATGAAATTCTGAAAGAATTTGGAGCAAATTCAACAAATGCAGATCCATGTCTATATCGTTTATATAAATGGGAAGAATACATTCTGACGTTAGATATACAGACGATTCTGAAGATCAAGTGAAACATAAGAGCCAACGTGAAGAAATGAAGAAGGAAACAAACGAAGAGAAGTGAAAGAAAAATGATACAAAAGAAAATTGATAATAGTGATGGTGAAACAGAAAATCATCGAGAGAATGTTATGAATTTATCGAATAACATAAACTCTACGATACATATTTTTTGTCAGTGGTTCTGTTCTGGTATTTACCTGATCTGAGTAGATAATTCACAAAGAGAAGCAGTATGAGTAATATTGAGTTCAGTGGGTGCCTTTTGCATTTTTCATCGGCTTAGTCACAACTCAAACACTGTGGTTACAGGTATTCCAACTCTTAAGCCATTTGAGATACAGGATACGACATTCCATCAACATTAGCTATTAAAAAGTGATGTATGGATATTAAATAATAGATTTTATTATGCATGGAGTGCAACATTGGCGGTCAGTGATTAAGGAATGATTTATGGATAATTATGCTGGATAACACTTAATGGAGAATTATTTCCTAACCTCGTCTAGAGTTATATGTCTCTACCAGAAGCTGCGGGCGACGTTCTCATCTATTTGAACATACTGGAGGTTGTATTTTTTTGGTAGAAGGAGATCTTAGTTGTCGCTTTTACGTTTTTGTCAAAAACAGAGCTGAAAGAATATTGGAAGAACTGAAAAGATATAAAATACGTTTGAAAAGTAGGGACTATCCTATAATCTGCTTGTAATAACTCTCGTATTTGGTTACTGACAAAGTCAAGATTTAAGCAGAATTCTGCTTCGAAGTGGCTTAGCTATCGCTTGTGTCATTTAGGCTCATTTATAGATATAATGAACCTGGCAGACCCAGTAGTAAACACAATATTTCTTCTACAAACACTATTATATTGAAATCCAATCCAATAATTCATGAATCTAACAAAAAAGGAAAAATGCCTTGCCATGGGCTGGCGGCTTGAGAAGTCGCGCTTTGGACCCGTTGGCTATTGAGGCTTCTTGAAAACATAAGTCTATCCCACAGTTATAATACGCTATGATTCAAAACGATATAGCCAAACTTATTTTTGCTTTATATTCAAAGGACTGGTGTTTTTTGAGAAATACAACAAGTTCAGGATACCTTCTTTGATATCTTTAGCATTCAATCATTTAATGATTCTTCCATTTCATTATTTATACTTTTCCTCGATTTCTCTAGTAGGAGGTTCAAATTCACAATGTTTGTACTTTCTGTTACATCAGAAGATGTGTTAGATAATTCACTGTCACTATTATTTTCCATCATGCAACATAATAATGAGTTCGTTTTCAACAATGATGGATGCGAGTGCAAATATGACATTATTTCCGCGCAAGAGCGGCAATGCTGTCATTTAATGACATTCTTCGGAAAACTTCAACTTCTTATCGGGATTTGAAAGCGTCAAAGGCTTCTTTGTTAACCGTTTGTAAAAAGAAAGAATTTCGAACACTGATAATCTGGCAACAATAATTTTCCCGGTGAAAAACAAACTGAAAATCTTGAAATAATTTTTTTAGGTATCGTTCTCATTTTTTTCTATAACGCATGGGTACTTTCTAGTGTTTCTTCAATCTCCCTGGAGAAACTGAAAATTAATTTTTTATCCATTAAAAGGGTTAAACTTTCGAGGGTTGCTTTGCATCTGAGTTGGCGGTTAAAAACACTCCTCGAACACTTTTTTCGAGGTGACGATGTTATTCGCGAGAAACTGATCCGCAATCTCTTAATTACAGTCAGAGAAGTGTGGAAACCAGAAGAATCCCGCGCCTGTGACGTCATCGCCCTTTTCAAATATGTGAATGAACATGGCGACCATCGACAGTGGGACAGAGACTCTCTTCTCGGATGACTCACCCTGTAGGGACTTGGGGCGCTCGCCCAGCGTCGGATCCGGATATGGGACGGTGGGTTACCCGCAGGACGTCAGATTGGCGCCTCCTAATATTCAGCCTCACAGTGGTGTACTCGAAAAGGTGAGTTACTATTATTAAATCCACACAGTGATTCTTTTTTCAGAGAACAAAATATTTGTCTGTAATCAGTTTTGAAATCGATTATTTTCTCACAAGAGTCTGGACCGATGAAAATATCGGTGGAACTCAAGTATGAGTCACCTATCATTCCAGACTGTTAGATTCAAAATATGAAAACAACCGGAACCTATATTTGCAGAATCATATGAAGCACAAAAAATCTCTTGTTTGACATGTAAGACGATTTTTATACATTCGTTGTGCTTTGTGCTACCTGTTCATTGATGATACTGACCTATAATCATAACGATGACGGTTGATTCAGAAAAGCCAGTCAGGTTTGGTATTGATGACCACAAGAAGACAGAGAGCTGTGTGGGGTTGGATTGTGGTTGTGAATATATTTCACCAGTTATTTCAACTGTGCTTGATTTTTAATTGGATTAAAGTCGGGATATGTTTTTTTAATTCAGATACTTCTTCCAATTTCTTGGCTTTTTCATTTTGCGTTTATTCAGCTTGTAGACTGTAGATTGTACAGGGGGTCGTTGAGGCTGTGCAGCTTCTCAAGTACCTCGACTTATTAGATCTTTTGTGCATGTTATATCAAGATTCTCGCTGAAGTCATCATCTCACAGATCTCAGGTTACTGCTGAATCCAAGGTCAAGCAGTAACCAAAGCTGCACGAGGCTGCTTCCTGAGGATGCTACACGTGTCTGCTGATTCAGCAGACCGAGCCTACTTATTCTCGCGGCAACCCAGCCGAGACACACTTCATTGTCAATTATTAATCAAGTAACATTAATCAACCATTCTATATTGTAAACTTTTCAGTTCATAAATAAAATTGTTTTTAAAAAGTCGTTCGTGCTTCGAGTGATATAACAAATTGGCGCAGTCGGTAGGATTCCTTCACATCCACGGAACAAGGACAGCCTAACTGAGGGTGTTGGATCCTAATCCTTCAAAGGAAGAAAACCTGCAAACCCATCTCTACTCGAGAAATCAACTGTATCGACTTCAAGAAGCAACCAACTCGGAAGGACGGTCTCTTCAACAGCCGAAGAACACGCGCACGCTAACTTCGCTGGAGCAACGCTTGTGAAGCCGGATTTCATCCTCCGAATGAAGATAATTTACTGGTGAGAACAAAATAGAATCACCTCGTTATTTTCAACAATTTTTCACAATTTCAATTTCTCATTTATAAAAGTTCTATTGTCAATTCCATACTCTCAAACCAATCATGACTGAAACTCCTCCACATACTCCACCAACTCCTCCCAACAATGATAATCAAGATGTCGAACCGTATAAATTAAGCGAAATTTTCTCTCTTATACCAGAATACGATGGCGATCAAATTTTCTTGTCAACATTTATGCATGCGTGTAATACTGCTTACCGCATGGCCGTACGTGACCAAAAGGTACTCACAACCCTCCATATAAAAAATAAATTAAGAGGCAAAGCCGCAGAACTAATAAGTTCTCGAAATCCTCAAACGTGGGACGAAATAAAACTTTTATTGAAACAATATTTTGGTGACAGTCGTGATTTAGCTTCCCTAATACAAGATCTTCAACGTATCCATCAGATGCCCGGAGAGTCACCACTAGTTTTTATTAATAGACTTCAAACACATAACGCGAAAATGCATGCCGCTATTCAGAAACAAGTGCTCACTCCTATGGAAAAACAATCGCAATCAAAATTAATAGAGTCTATGACTATGAACACCTTGCTCACTGGACTAGATCCGGAAATAGGACGCATTGTTAGATCAGGAAACCCGACTGATTTATATACGGCAACGCAAAGAGTAAAACGCGAACTTCAGTTAAATTATTTCCAGATTCAAAAGTTTCCTAATTCAAGAAATAATCCAAATACGAATCAAAACCAAACTCGTAAAAATATGCCGCCACAAAAAGTTTGCAATTATTGTAAACGCCAAGGCCATACAATTAACGAATGCAGACAACGTCAACAACAAAACACTGCTCAAAACTTCAGTCCTAGACCTCCTTTCCAAACCAATTCACAACAAAATTTCCGACCAAATTTCCAATCTAATTTCCAATCAAATTCTCAACAAAATTTCAGACCTAATTTGCCTCAAAGACCACCGCAATTTCAAAATCATAATAATTCGCAATCAAGACCATCAATATTTAGGCCAAATTCAAATTTCAATCAACAAAGGCCTTCAGCTATTCAACCAAATCCAAATTACCAGAGACCTAACCCACAAAGAACCCATTGTGTGAATTACGACCACACAAACTACGAATATGATAATTATACAGCTAATTATCAAGAACCAGAAAGTTTTGAAGCAGATGGTTATACTGTTAACCATCAAGACTACCAAAACTATAGTTTCGACAATGAATATCAAAACCAATACCAAAATCAATTCGATGGAATGAATGATTACTATCCTGACCAAAATGATGGCCAAAACCAATACGATCAGGATTTTCAGTTGAACGCTACACCGAATGTCCCTCCTATCGAACAGAATTCAGATCCTATGATGAATCAAGTCACAACGCAAATTCAAACAATGAATTTGGAAGATTTCAATCCAAACCTGAACTTCCCAGAACACAAATTTTTGTAAATCCTTCATTTACAGTTAACTCGAAAAACCTTTATTACATCAAAGACGCAACGAATAAATTCAAAATTTTAATAGATACAGGTGCCGGACTCTCAATTTTCAAGCCCAAAACTTGCAAAAACTATTCTCGAAGATTTTCAGAAAATGTTGTGATTCAGGGTATAACTGATCAAAAAATATTGATTAACGAATCCGTATTGATTCCATTCACCGATGATGACCCCCATAAAGTATACGTACACAACATAGACATTGACTTTGACGGACTTTTAGGTTCCGATTTTCTTGAACACTACAAATGTATTGTTGATTTGAAAAATAAACAACTCATAACTAATTTCAAGACAGTACCACTTTTCAAAGTGAACGACTTGGAACCCGAAAACAGAATTTCACATCAGAATCACGAATTTGCAAACAAAATTTCACTTGAACCGCGAACCGAACAAATTGTTAAATTTAAATGCAATTTATGTAATACTGACGCTATACTAGTAGCTCAGGAAAAGCAAAAAGTTAGACTTCCAAATGCTCTGGTCAAAATCAATGAAAATGGCGAATTTTTTACTTCAGTATTGAACGCCAATCCGATGTCAATATCGATAGATTTCAATGATCTTCAGTTAGAACCGATTCAAAATTTCAGCCTCAACAATTTTAACGTTTCTGAGAAAAATATACCGTCAGACAGAACAAATGACATATTAAACCAATTACGTTTAGAACATTTGAACGAAGAAGAAGTGGAACTAGTTACCAACCTCTGTTTAGACTTCTCGGACATATTTTACCTAGAAGGTGACAATTTGACATTTACAAACGAAGTTAAGCACTCCATCGATACCAAAGATTCAAAACCCGTGTTCACCCGATCCTACAGATATCCACAAATCCACAAGGATGAAGTGAAGAACCAGATGTCTAAAATGCTCGAACAAGGCATCATACGTCCTTCGATTTCACCATGGTCATCCCCAGTTTGGGTAGTACCCAAAAAACTCGACGCTTCTGGTAAACAGAAGTGGCGTGTTGTTGTGGATTACAGAAAGTTAAACGAGCTTACTGTAGATGACAAATACCCTCTTCCTATGATTTCGGATTTACTTGACCAACTTGGCAAATGCCAATACTTCACGACCCTTGATCTAGCTTCCGGATTCCATCAGATCGAAATCGATCCGAATGATATTTCAAAAACTGCTTTCACAGTGGAGAACGGTCACTATGAATTCGTTCGCATGCCTTTTGGATTAAAGAATGCCCCCTCCACTTTCCAGAGAGTGATGGACAACATTCTCCTCGGTATTCAGAACGAAAGATGTCTGGTTTACATGGACGACATCATAGTTTACTCCCCCACTATACACGACCATATTTCTCGACTCACTGAAGTGTTTAAACGTCTTCGAAATGCTAACCTAAAAATACAGCCAGATAAATGCGAATTCCTAAGAAAGGAAGTAGCATATCTTGGTCACTTGATCACCAGTGACGGAGTCAAACCGAATCCCTCAAAAGTTGACTGTATAATAAATTTCCCAGAACCGAAGAACCAAAAAGAAATCAAGTCATTTCTTGGTCTTGCCGGATACTATCGTAGATTCATTTCTAACTTTGCCAAAATTTCAAAACCTCTCACTAAATTGTTACAGAAAGATATTCCTTTTAATTTCGATTCGGATTGCAAAAATTCATTCGATAATCTAAAACAAACGCTCATTTCAACTCCGATACTCATCTACCCAAATTTTGATGACACTTTCCTGCTTACCACGGACGCTAGTGCATTCGCTATCGGCGCAGTACTATCACAAGGTCCCATTGGGAAAGACCTACCCATTGCATACGCATCTCGCACCCTTTGCTCAGCAGAATCTAAGTACTCGACGATCGAGCGCGAGCTGCTTGCAATTGTGTGGGCTGTCAAACATTTTCGGCCCTACCTATTTGGTCGAAAGTTTAAATTAATAACCGATCATCGTCCTCTAACATGGTTATTCTCGATCAAAGATCCTGGCAGTCGTTTAGCTAGATGGCGCCTCAAACTCGAGGAATACGACTATGAAGTCATATACAAACCAGGAAAAATCAACAAAAACGCTGACGCTCTATCTCGCATAAAAATTAACCACATCCAAGAATGTGTCTCTTTTCATTCAAAAACTTTATGTCTGCCTTCAAACGAAGAACACTCCGACATCGAAATCATCGAAGATCCTATCGAGAAACCCCTTCTTGAAATACCCGAAATTCCAAAACTAAATGAAGAATCTTTGAACGAAACCGAAATAACAATCGAGAAAATACAAGACGAATTTAACACATTTACAGATCTTTATAGGACAAAATCCCTAATCGACTATTCTAAAGTGAAATACTCTCAATGTAATATACTTGACAAATCTAACAGACACATTATTATTCCTATGCAACAGAAAAATCTGACACAATTTCACTATAATGTAATTGACGACCTATTTGAAGAACATTACGATTTCCAAAATCTCAAAATCAATATTCTTTCTAGTAAAACAGTGAAAAACCGTAAATACTACCTGATACCCTTGACATACGACCCTGAATCGGTGATTGAACAACTCTTTTTGACTTTGTATAAAAACCAAAATGAGTTAAGCCCCTTGAACTGGTATTGTATTGAAGACAACCCCGAATTGCCGCTACTGGAAATGCTTTGTTTTATATTTGCTGAAGAAGAGAATATAAGATTTAAAGTTTGCCAAAACGTAGTGACTACCCCAGATCAAGAACAAATACCCATTATTTTGGATCAATACCATAAAGGAAAGACTAACCTACATCGTGGTATTAATGAGACTTTAAGACGAATACGACAAAAATATAATTGGGACGGTATTACTAAAGACGTTGAGAATCTAATAAAAAATTGTCAGATATGTCATAAAACCAAAGTCTGTAGAAAAAACCTGAGTAACCCACTAGTCATAACAGAAACACCACATACCGCTTTCGAAAGAATAAATATAGACATTGTTGAAGTTCCAAATAGAAATTACGCATTGACTATCCGAGATGAACTTACGAAATTTACACAAGCATACGCATTACCTGATAAATGTGCAAAATCTGTCGTGAATACTTTGCTTTTGTATTTCCAACACTTTGGAACCCCTCTCCGAATTCACTGCGACTACGGACGAGAGTTTGACAATACCCTGTTAAAAGATTTATGTTCGTTGTACGATATCAAAATTTCCTTTTCTAGCGTAAACCACCCGCAATCCAATGGTTCAATTGAACGATTCCATGCCACACTTTTAGAAATGATTCGTGTCAATATGGCAGAAAATCCTAATGAACATCCATTCAACATTCTGCCTTATGCAATTATATGCTACAATAATTCGACGAATAAAACTCACGGTTTTACCCCGCATGAGTTAGTTTTCGGACATACGGCAAGTAGACCCCCCGAAACTCTTTACAATCAACAAGCTCTAATTTCAAAATACGTAAGAGACCTGAACAACAGAATCTCTTATTACTACAAAGTAGCTAGAGAAAAGACAAACCTGAAGAAAGAAAAAGCGAAAGAACGTTTTGACAAAAATGTATCAAGTCAGACAGAATACGAAGTTGGACAAAAAGTATACATAAAAGAATCACAAATCAAGGACAAACTACAAAACAAATTTAATGGTCCGTTTGAAATCAAACAAGTTTTTCAAAATTCCGCAATACTACTAAATCCAAGTACTAATCAGAGAACCAAAGTCAATTTCGATAGAATGATACCATATTCTGAAGATTGATTTATTTTCAGGTTCACCCTGCTGTTCGGATCAGCAGTTTGTCAATTCAAAATAACACCAATCAATAATACTCTTGGCGTATACTACCACGAAGATGACGACATCGTAATAACAAATGACCACTGGACCTTACTCGTTCATAGAAACATATCAATGCTTCGAACAGTTTACGAACGAAATGCTAGAATACTAGACATTATTTTGGAAACAGTACAAACAAAACCTGTACCTGAGACAGCCACTATTTTCAGTATTTTTCGATCTGAAGTAAGAACGCACATCGACTTACTTACACAAATTTCAAAATCAATAAAATTAAAACTCGATGAAATATCCATAGACACGAAAAGATACAAACGTGGACTTATTGACGGAATAGGTAGCATTTTCAAATCTATCACCGGTAATCTCGACGCTTCTGATGGCGAATATTATTCAAATTGTATCAATAAATTACATAATGATCAAAACCAATTAGAAAACCTTCTTAAAGACCAAATATCAGTCACCATGTCTGTAATCAAAAATTTCAATACGACTATTCGAAAACTTCAAATAGACGAACAAACATTTAACGAGGATATTCGAAAAATATATGCCACTATTAACGAAATGAACAATGCCTTAGAATTAATTGATGCCAAACTCAAATTCTACGATATTTGTGAAAAACTCATGGAAAGTTTTGTGTACCTTGAGGCAAGTATAGACGATATTATAAATGCAATAACTTTTGCTCGCCTGAATATTATACATCCCTCATCAATAACACCAGATCATTTAGTGGACGCTCTATTAGAAATTTCACAAAATTTGCATAACAGTCATTTACCTCTTCCTGCAAAAATAGCTAAAGTTGCCCAATATCTGGATATCATCGAACTACAAGCATTCGAAACAAATAATGACATTGTTTTTATATTGAAAATTCCACTCATTGATTCCCAAAAATACCACCTTTACCGATTATACCCAATTCCTATACTTGACAACAGAACTGGATTACACCATGTCCTCTCAATTTCACAAAAATATATCGCGAAAAATGATGATTCTTTGATGTTTGTACCAATTAACGATTTGAAGAACTGTAAAAATATATCTCCTGGGACTAAGATGTGTTCCAATGCATTTGCATACCCAATAGACAATAATGCTCTATGCGAAGTTCGTATCCTGAGAACACATAAAATGCCAGACAACTGTCAAAGTGTCCTCATACCGAGTCAAGGATATAAAGTACAGGAACTAACCGAAAACCAATGGTTGGTGATCGTTTCCGAACCACTGCAAATATCAATAAATTGCCCAAAGAAGAGAACAGAAACTGCAACCCTGTTTAAGAATTCTGTAATCAACCTTCAAAATGAATGCAACGCTTTCATTGGAGATACGAAAGTCCAGTCTAGTTCGACGAAGACACTTAATGTTTTATACGGAACATACCCAATCGAAATTCCGTATGAGTGTTGCAATGATCTGCCAAAACGAATAGATCTACCAAAGTTGAAGCCAATCGAATTAAGCGATTTAAATGTCGATGATTTGGACATTGCCAAACAGAAGTTAGACTCATATTCCAAGACGTTGGACGACCTAATTCATCAACCGTTTGTGAATAAAAATATATCTTGGTTCACATATTTCACCATAGCCCTCATCGTGGTCCTGATTCTTCTATACCTATCCAATAAGTTTAGAAGAATAAGAAGCCGAGTTATTGGTGGTCCATCCGAACCACCGACGCCTCCACCCAGAGGAAGCCACACCATGAGAAGCATTCGAGCGATGTTTCCAAGAAGACGACCTGACGTAACAACCCCTACACAGCCAGAATAAGAACCTGAAGTCTCCATCATCAACCCCGACGCCTAGGGACCCATTTCCAAAAGCTGTTGACATAGCAACATCTTTTTCAAAAGGATGGGAGCTGTTATATCAAGATTCTCGCTGAAGTCATCATCTCACAGATCTCAGGTTACTGCTGAATCCAAGGTCAAGCAGTAACCAAAGCTGCACGAGGCTGCTTCCTGAGGATGCTACACGTGTCTGCTGATTCAGCAGACCGAGCCTACTTATTCTCGCGGCAACCCAGCCGAGACACACTTCATTGTCAATTATTAATCAAGTAACATTAATCAACCATTCTATATTGTAAACTTTTCAGTTCATAAATAAAATTGTTTTTAAAAAGTCGTTCGTGCTTCGAGTGATATAACATGCATAACCCTTAATCTATTCGAGGCCCGCGGGATTCCTAGGCTTCTTGCTTATAAGAGCTAGATTCCTGACATCGGAGGGCTCTAAGAAGGCCCCTTCCAGGAACTTGAGCCTCTTGCAGAAGAGTGCTGGTCATTCGCAAAGCAAATGTTCTGCAGTTTCAGCGAAGTTCTCGCAGTAGCGGTAACTATCACTCTCTGTATTACCCATCTTTTTGAGGTGATACCTCAGAGGGCAGTGCCCAGTGAGGAGTCCCTTTACCAGTTTCAAGTATTTTTTGTCCAACTCGAGAAGCTGTCTAGCTTTCCTTGGCGAAAGGCTCACTAGCCTTTTCGCTTGTCTTTGTCCTGGCACTTTATTCCAGTGAGATTTCATTTCTTCTGCTTCCCAGCGTCGGAACTCTTTTCTCAAGTGGGCTGTGGAAAGTCCACAGAAGGGTTCTGGGCCGAGAAATTCTGTATTTGCCCCTTCTTTGGCAAGGCAGTCTGCTTCTCCGTTGGCTTCAAATCCCTTATGACCTGGCACCCACCATCAAAGTAACCTGGTTGTTCGCTGCCAGTTGTTTCAGGGATTGTTTACAGTCCCAAGTCAGCTTAGACTCACAAGTGTATGACTTCAGAGCTTTCAGTGCTGCTTGGCTATCTGATAGAATAAAGATTTTTGACCCTCGAGTGTCCCTTTCGAGGTACTTCTGGGCACATATAGCATGTACTTCTGCTTGAAAGATGGTTGGGGTGTTACCAAGGGGTTCTGATCTGATCTGAAATCTGGCCCTGTAACTCCAACTCTAGCCCTTTCATCCATCTTGGATCTATCAGTATACCACACTGTAGCATTCCTTTCCAGTTGAGGTCCGTTCTCTGTGCGAATTTGATGGTTGTTTATGACCACTTCAAACTGCATTTCGAAGTCGTAACTACTTAACTGGCATAACTTTTATTAAGCTTAGACGAGCTATCATTCACTCCCATGTTTTGTGTCATGGGAGATTCGTTTCTGGAATGTTTCTTCATGTCATTTCATTGGGATAGGTGCCGCTTCGAGTGGAAATCTCAGAGTTCCATCACTAACGATACTGTTGAATATTGATACTATGTTGTTGCATGTTGCATGGTCGCCATTCTACTATCAATATCATAACTTCATACTATTTGTTAGTGGCTGTGGCTATTGCTCAGTGGATGTGTGCTTCACATTGGTGTTTTGATTCCTTTCATGGTAGAAATAAAAATATATCTAAAATACATACGAACGAAGCTAGGATCTTATTATAATCAAACTGTCAACGAAATGAAAAGTTGGTGTGACATCAATAAATAAACAACCGTAGATGTAGCAAAACCAAACATCTGCTCATTCGCTACTATATAACATTAAAATCTGAAATCAGAGCACTGTGGAACCCACTTGATGAAGTATTCATCCCTTCTGGAACAACAGAGAATTATAGAGAGAGGCTGCTACACAACATAACCTCACTTCTGAGGCAGCAATTATTGCGACCACGCAGCGTTGCAGGACTGTAATTACCCTCGTAACTTGCAGACACCATGCTGACCTATCATCGTCCATCCTCTGGCATCACATCGCCTTTGGCGATCGTCAGAAATAGGCGCTCATCTGTTCCGATTCAACAATGATTCGTTATGGTCTGGGGATCACGATCGTTATTGGCCAACAATCAACGTGATTTCACTATTTTAATGATTGTGTCGAGAATATGGTTACCTAGCGACAGGGGCGTACTGGACTTTTCACATGATACCTGTGCAATTGAAAGCGTCAGGATATAAGTCTGGATATGCCTCGGCGTACAAGTGATGTTTATGCAAAATGTGACAATAATAGTAATTTACGTAACAAGTCCGGAAAATACTGTTTTTTTGGATGAGTGGACAAAATTCTAGGACGAGCGTAGCGAGTCCTGGAAGTCTGCGAGTCCAAAAAAACTGTTTTCGGGCGTGTTGTGTACACAATTTTTTCGGCAACCGTGTAGAATAACGAATCAAAGAAACACATTTCTTTCAAAAATTGAAATGTTAGCTAATTTTATGTCAGATAGCTGTCAGTCGTTATTTTGCTGCTATGGTAATGATCAACTGCATTTATCAAAACCATACTACCAAGATTTTCATATTTACAATGACAACAACGATGTGTTTCTTCCCGGCCTAGTCCGGGAAGTACGTACTTCCCGGACTAGGCCGGAAAAATGCCACTTTCTCAAAAAAAAAATCGTCTGGAAAGTACGTACTTTCCGGACGGTTGCCGAAAATAAATTTTACATTTTTTGCTAAACTGATCATTCGATAATCTCAAATCTTCTTTCCTAAAAACAAACTTTCCATCACCCAAAAAATACTCTTCTTGTGGTAGAGTACGTTTCCGGCCCAGAAACCTTCTGTGGAATCTCCAAGGCCCAGTTGAAAGAAGAGGTTCGATTTTGGCAAGCTGATGAAATGAAATCTCAATGGAATAAAGTGCCAGTACGATGACAAGCAAAAATGCTAGTGAGCCCGGCTTATCAGTCCACCCCTGCCTAGCAAGAGAACTTGGGGTCATCGTATCAAAATGGAGATAAAGAAAATCAAAGATTGATCTCAATTTCTAACGTGGGACATTTCAGGTCGTTCTCTTGTTCCAGAAGTACATTACTTTTAAATCTCGTTTTAAATAATACGTACTCTACATGTAGCAACATCATATAAAAAAAGAAGTGGTTTTAGAGATAACTATTGGGGAAAAAACGGGAAAAAACTGTTTTTTTCTACTACTAGGTATTTATGTATCATGTACAAAAGCAAATTTTCTATCAATTTCCGACGAAAAGCCATGTTTCCGTTATATCGAAATGACATAATGAATCTGGAGTTCAAACTAGCTACTTTTCAGTTTGAGGAATACAGTTTATATGAAAGGATGAAGAATCTTCAGAAAAAATTACGTTTTTAATTGTGGTGAATATCTCTTGGGAAAGATCAAAGAAACTCCATCTGGCTTCATGTACTTTTTGGTATGGAAACAAGCAATTGTACATTATTGGTGGAAGAAAAATTGGTAGAGACACCGATCACCTAAGTCACTCTGTATATTTAATGGTATTTCAAAAGAAAACACACTAAACACCAGTAGAGGCTTCCTATAGCTTCCTGAGTGTGTAGTGCATCATTAGAATGTTGCTTTGAATCAATACCTTGTGTCTTGCTTGACTGTTGAAAGTTACTTCAACCATTTCTAGGTACTTCCTTTAAACTTTTCTAGACCTCAATTTCTCAACAAATAACAACAACGAGGATAAAACAATGAGGTTTCAATAACTATTATCACAAGCAAATAAAATAGAATATTTCCCTCCCACCAAAGAGCACCCTGTATCTAGATGCAGTTTTGCAACTGTTTTAGCGATCAAACCCACTTGTGGGCTATAAAATTATCTAATAGAAACGGAACTTGTATGTACGTATGTATGTATAATATGAAATCGATACACCATTATAATAATTTTATCGCTTTTCAGTGGGCTTGACATTTGACACCTACTTCGAACAGGATTGATGTGATATTGGAAAACGAATAAACGTCTCGGGAATCCGTTAGACCCGTAATTTGAATTACAAATTCTGTTTCCAATGAACAGTATTCTGCGTTTTGGATATTTACGATTATCGATAAATTGTAAGAAAATCGGAGAAGCTACGTATAGTATAATGCTGAGAACATGTCGCAAAGCTGTGAAGATCTTTTTTAATTGAATTGAACATAAAAAATATTTTTGAATACAATCTTTCATACAAATACATTGAAAAGAAAAAATAAGTCTTCCGTTGTTTGATTAAGGATATTCTGTGAGTGAGTAGATTACTATTGATCTGGTTACCACTCTTCCAGATTTTTTTGGGCGAGTTATGTAAACATTTTTTCCCTACTAAATAATCATGATTGTTTATAATTCACATTTCCAACAATGTAAATAGACTAGAATTTAGTTCAATTCAGGTAAAACTTGTGTGTGCTTCTCCCTATACACCTCCCAATAGCGTCATTTGATTTGCTTTATGCTGTACTCACACTCCACTGTGGATTCATTCTTTCAATATAACATTATTTATTGATATCACTTAAACTAACTAAATCTAGGTCACCATTATGAATTATGATCGATGAATCATAATCACACACCTAGTTTGAGGTAATAACATGGTATTATATTACTCGAATGTTATTCTGGTCTTCATTTTTTTAGCCTAATCTGGAGAATGAACACTGATAAAGCAGCTAGGATCCTTATCACTCTACTGTTCAGAACAAGCTGTTTCAAAACTTGTAATTCTGGAATTGTTTTAGTTAGGAATAGGAAAAAAGGCCTGATGTTATTTCATATAGTTTCTCTGATATTCCAAATATCATCAAAAGTTACTCAACTGTCATAAAACAGAGGGTGAAAATTGATGATATGATAAGTAGTTACAAGACCGTTACCTACGGAGTGTCACAAGAAACATTACTGGGTCCATTATCATTCACATTTCATATCAACTGATACTTGACTTGAAACATATGCTCTTATTGAATCACAACTTCATATCATATCAGTTGCCCAACATAATTCAGTCAGGAGTAACCGTACCATTGAAGTCATCCATTTCGATGCTTGGCGACACTATCAGCAATAACTTTTCTTGGGAAAATCACGTGAGGTGCATTGCCAAAAGTGCATCCCAAAAACTTGGTTTTCTGTTTCGGGTCAAGAGCTATTTCACTCCCAGTCAGCGGCTTATGATCTATAAGGCACAGACTCGACCTGTCCTGGAATACGGTTCCTATATTTGTAGTGCGGCACCTAAACATATCCTGAAACTATTGGATTATGTCCAAAAAAGGGCAATTCGTCTTGTCGGTGATGCCTCGCTCACAATCTCGCTCACTTCTCTGGAACACCGTAGAAAAGTTGTCGATTTATCTCTATTTTATAGATATTTTCATGGGCGATGCGCTTCTGAAATATCAACAATCGTTCCTCCATTAGCAGTCTCTTCGAGATTAAACCGCCAAGTTCAGCCTTCATGGTCACTTTAGAGACCTGCAGAACGTTCCTTTTCAAAGACGCGTTCATCCTACGAACATCGAGACTTTGGAACTCATTGCCTAGGGAGGTGTTCCCCGAAGCATACGATCTCCATAAATTTAAGAAGAACACCAACTACTACCTTCTTCCCCTTGCTTCTCACGATGTTCTCTGAACATTACAGGATATCCCTTTTCGTGAGAACCATAACATAAAAAAAACCTGAAATTTGTGAAGACGTAAATACACTCTGAATTTACGTCACTAAATGCGTCACTATATCATTCGGTTGGTTCGTATTACCAAAGAAAACAAAACAACTTCGGTAAATATAGGTACTACGTCTCTGCCCTCATTGTGCTTTTTCTCGTTACAGCTCACTCGATATACTGAATTATACCATGCATTATACAACATTGTATGTGGTTTTTGGGCCGAGCAAAAGATAAAATATATTCTTACCGTGAACTTCCGAGAAACAATTCAGAGTCCGGCTTGTTTTCTTGTCGGCTTTTATGCTGCTTCAAACTAATTTTACGGCTCTCACAAAGGCAAAATCGAAAATGGAGCCGGACAAGTTTTTTATGGGCAGTTCGGCACACCAAACAAAAATGTTACTGTCAATGAATATGTTATACTCACACCTGACTTGGGTTGCTTCAGAGATGTTGTATTGACTATCGAATTTCATCCCATACAACATGGGTGAAAAGTTTACTGGACTGCCATCATCTTCACTTGGGAGGGTCTGAAACCACCAGGACTAGAGGAAGTGGAGATTCCATTCGCTAGGTGTAACAATTGGCCACAGGCTTACATGGAATCTCCACATAAAGCCAGAATGGCCTCAGGGGCATGTAGAGGGATGCATGAGAAAAACTGGGGTTCAAATCCATACGGGTTAATACCGTGACAAAGAAACATCAGTCGGCAACGATAAGGCTTTCTAAATGCATCCATCAGAAGCACTGGAGGCCCTACTGGACTACACTTCTTCTCTAAGAAACCTGCGGAATAACCATTTCAGGCAGAAAAGACTGGGAGTAAGGCCCACTTCTGAACAAATGAGACTATAGAGAGCTGGAATATACGGGTCAAAAGATGGGTCAGAATCTCTTCTATTCTAGGAGATCTAACAGTATTTCAGGCAGAGGTAGCGGCCATACAACTGGGTCAGTGATTTGGGTAGAGAGCTGCGAACGAAATAATTACCATTCACTCTGATATACAAGCAGCTCTGAAGTTTCTCGACACCTATAAGACCAACTATTGACTGGTGTGGGACGGTCTGATTCACCTCAATGAAAAGGGTAACCACAGCAGATCGAGTTACAATCATAAAAACATCTATTGACGCAACCAGAATTGATCCTAGAATGGTGGAACAACTACCCAAAAACTCACAGCAGGCAATTGTTAGGCTGTCGAAATGATAGACAGGCCTGCAGAGGAAATTGCTCTGCAGGCCTATCTGCCAATTAGAAAACAAGGTCAATGCAGTACGGTGTTGAGAAACCAAAGGCTGACAGACACATGAAAAATGTACCAGGACAAAGGCAAGCGAAAAGGCTAGAGAGCTTTCGCCAAGGACAGCTAAACAGCTTCTCTTGTTGGACAAGAAATACTTGAAACTGGTGAAGCGTTTCCTTACTGGACACTACCCCAGCCAACACATCTGCGACATGACATCTCTGAGATGTCGCATTTAGGTAACATTGCGATATCACGAACGTTGCATCGATGCGATGTGAAAAAGTAAGCATATTTGCGACATAACATCTCTGAGATGTCGCAAAGAGATCAAACTGCGATATCACAAACGTTGCATCGCTGCGATGTAAAAAGTGAGCACATCTGCGACCTAACATCTCTGAGATGACGCGATGAGATCACACACTGATATCACGAACGTTGCATCGCTGCGATGTACAAAAGCAAACACATCCGCAACATGATATCTCAGAGATCTCTCGATGAAATCAAACTGCGATATCGCAAACGTTGCATCGCTGCGATGTAAAAAAACAAACACATCTGCAGCATGACATCTCTGAGAAGTCGCGATGAGATCAAACTGCGATTTATCACAAACGTCGCATCGCTGCGATGTACAAAAGCAAACAAACCTGCGATATAACACCTCTGATGTGTACTATATATATAGCACAAATTGTGCAATTGTTTATTGTATTGTATTTGTATTACACAAAAACCGAATGTTCCGTTTTTTGGTACAATTTATTAAAATGTATCGTATCATTGAAGATTTAGACATTATAATATGAAATCTATATTGATAATTATTAACATCATAAACGTACCAAAACCTTAGTTACTCATAGTACATTATAGTTACCATAATTTACGTCAGTTACGAAAGTATAATACGTTAAGTATAAGCATAATACACCGTTGTCAATGATTCTCGGACATTGCGGTTGACTCAGCTACCGCCTCGTTACCAAGCAATGTCCTCCACTAATATTACTAATCGCATAATAATCTCGTTACATTAATAGCCACTATTTGAATTTCCCGCGCGCAAATATACTTTCCGTGGTCTGTGGACACCTGCACTAGACAGTTGACAATGATGATTCATCATCACCAGTTATAACTTTCTCAACCACTCCAGAGTCCGGAGTTTCAATCCAATCAGTTGAACAACCATTGATGGAATCAGTTTTACCAGTTCACTTAAGTTGTGGTCTATGTGCTAGTTTTTCAAGTTCTTGTACAATCAAAAAGTTATAACAGCTCTGTGGGGGTACACGAAACGTGAGTATAGCAAGTATAGCAGCCCAAGGTGGATAGAGATGATCATTTACGGATTCATCGCTTCGGAAGACGTATGGGAGCTGATGCTGGAAACTTTCTCAGAATGTGTTTATGAGGAAGTTTCTGCAAATTGAATATAGATGCAAGAAATTCAACTGAAGCTAATATTTCCATTCCATCAGCCTTCTCCGAAGAAAACAATATTCATTCAAAACAAAGAATGTCCAGAAATAATAACCTATATTTTTTGCTAAAGAGAATTACCTTTTATTTATTGGAATGGAATAATAATTTTGTTTTTTTGTTGGTATTTGTTCATTGTTGGAAATAAATATTTATAATATAGGTATATTGATTTGTTTTTCACTGACATTTTTCCCTATATATCACCTTCTCTCTGCATTACATTTGTACATCGCTGTGATGTCATATATTCACATCTCTGTGATATCATATATTTACATCCCTGCGATGTCATAAGTGCACACATCCCTGCTGTCAAAATCGAATCACATCGCAGTTTCATCCCAAAAACACATCGCAGTTTCATCGCAAAAACGCATCGCTATTCCATCATAAAAATATATCGCAGCGACATCGCACGGAGGAAACTTGAGTGTGACAAAATAATATCCCTGCCATATCGCAGCGACGTCTGTGCGACATAGAATGCGATATCGCAGGTCACATTGTTACATCGCTGCGATATCTCTGTGATGTAACTGTGTTTGCTGGGACCCTTTGAGGTATCACCTCTAAAAGATGGGCTAAACAGAAAGTGATAGTTGCCGCTACTGGGAGAACTCTGTTTGAACTGTTAGAACACTTGCTTTCTGATTGCCGAGCGATTTTCTGTAAGAGGCTTAACTTCCTGGAAGAAGCCTTCTTGAAGCTTTCCGAAGCCAGGAACTAGTTTCCAGGAAACTGATGAACTTGAAACGAAGTCTCGGAATCCCGGACCTCAAATAGATTAGGGGTCCCTCCTACAATATACATTCTACATGAAAAACGAACCACTATCGAAGCTGTGCCTCGTCAGGCAGAGCAAGCTAGAACGTCTGCTCTTGAACTCTCCAATGGATCTGCAGAGGCAACAGTGGACCGGAGTGACTCTGGGTCTTTCTCTTTATTCTGCTACTATGTGCGATCTTCCTACACCCTAATTGAGTCAGTTATAGGCTTCCACACTAGGAAGAAAGTATCATTTTGTCGTAGCTCGATCAAATGCTTCGTGGTGGGTTCGATGAGGCAGTTTCAGATGACGCATCGGGACAACCAGAAGAACTGCAAGACTAATTGAAGCACATTCCTGACCAGGCAGAGGAAGGGGGAATCCCTCAGGGCCTATCCGGTGGTTTGTGTCTTCAGACAGACGTCATCTGTCATCTGTCAATCCACCTGTTGCTTCGACCCTGTCGTTCGGTGGTTTTCGAACGTTCCGATTAGTGCGCCTCTGGTGGATGTAGCGCGCGGCAACAAAAAAAAGAACATTGACATTCACCGCTCGCTTAGAAGACACAAATCGAGTTGGCGGTGTAGGCACATCGCAGCAAGCGAGTTATGTTCGCGTTCCCACGATCGGCGACTGTTTTTGGCCGCAGGCCAGGCCGACTGCGACTAGGACAGCACGAGCCTACCGAACAGTGGAAAATTGCCGATCGTCACATACAGGGTGGATTTATGCAGCACAATTAACATCATACTTCAACAGGGACTAAAATTGAATTAGTTGGCTCGTTTATGCATGTCTGCACAACTGAAAAATCCGTTGCGACTTGTATCACGTGACCTCAGATTTGACGGAAATTTAAAAAAAGTTTTCTGTGGTACCGAAAAAATTAATAACACCTGTTTTCAAAGTCGTATGACATGGACAAACGATATTATTGTCCTTTGGAATTGAAGTTTTCATAGTGATAAACCTTGAAAGTCTGATGGATAGGTACACTGGGAAATTAGGATGAACCTTTCCTGAAACCTATGATCTCCAAACTTTTCTTCATACTCTCCCGATTTCCCCCTTCTTTTCAGAGCCGGATTAACCTTATCGGGGCCCCTAGGCAATGCAATTCTCGGGGCCCCTTTCCTTTACCGTTTCCTTACTTTTCAAAATATATTTTTCCTATTAAAAAAGTCAAGTCGATCAGATCGACTCCTGCTTTTTGCTTTCATTGAATGAAATTATTTTGATCACAAAAATATTTTCACAACCAAAGAAGATATTTTTGTGAAGTAGGTACAATAAAAGTTTAAATAGCAATTCTTTTAACTTTTTAGAATAAGATGTTGATAAACGGAAATTTCACGAATGAACCGAATGAAACGTTTTTTTCTTGGTGCGTTCAACATCGACTATGCCCCCGTGGGCCCCTAGTCAGTGCGGGGCCCCTAGGCAGTTGCATAATATGAAAAATTGAAATCAAACCGTTCTATTTTTTTTGTTTCAGGGCAAGGTAGTGATCCGGCCAATTGCATTCAAGCCATCCTCAATGAGTCACGCTGCTAGATTCGGATTGGCTGGAGAGAGATATGGTTCCACTCCTATCCTAACCAGGCCCGGATCTAGGCTCACTTTGTACGGAAGTAAGATTTCTCAAATTCCATAACCGAATATTGCTCACTACATTCTAAGATTTCAATAGAGGATGATTTTGTGTGCAGGTCTTGATTGAATGGAGCTGGATTTTTTATTTAGTCAGTATTATCACTGTTATTATTTCTGATCGCAAAAATCTTCACTACTTTTGATCACTTATCGATACAGTTTACTGAAACAGTTAGTTCTGTGTATTGAGTCTCCAAATATATTTTGATTCTTCTCTAAACATTATCATTCTTACTTTTGAGTGTGAAGTTCGAATATGTTAGAGTGACGTCGTTCGGGGTCGATATAACTGTGCTGTTTATGTAAATGGCACCATCTTTCAGACATAATACAACGAAATCAAATTATTGAACGAAGAACTTCGAGATAACTATATAATTAACTTTATGACCTAACAATCAAACACTTTTTTCCTGAACATCCAAAGAAACGTTGAGATCACCAAGTAATACATAGGTAATAACTTAAAGTTCACATAATTTTTTCAGAATCAATTGTGTATTGCGACAACATTAAATTAATTACCTAGTTCGAACATTGAGTCATGATTATGTACTAACCAATCTGATTCTTTCCAGGTAGTAATGACATTCACCATCAAGCCTACAGCATGACCAACTACTCCTTGGACAGGAAGCTCAGATCTTCAGGAACTTCGATGACGTCATCCTCCCCTCCCCTCGCTACAACCTCCCTCTCCTCCCTCCCTCATGGCAATAAATTATACAGCTACGACAGCCTGGAGAGTGTTCGGAAATCCCCCATATCTAATGCTGATAGTTCTTTGACGTGAGTAGAAAATAATATTCAAATCCGAAAACCCAGACATGTCAGTTTCAAACCATATTCACAAAAATCGTCTGCCATCTTCGAGCCGCCATCTTGAATAGGTGAATTTTGACGAAAATGTCACAATCTTCGACCCCGAAAACCTTTCACTTACCAATTTTAAATGGAATCGGACCATAATCACAAAAATCTTCCGCCATCTTGGAACTGCCATCTTGAAATGTTAAATTGTGACAAAAGATTATTAATCTCCGAGACCAAAATAACAAAACCATATTGGAACCGTCATTTTCAATTTGATAACTTCAACAGAATATTCATAAACTCCGTACCAATTCAGAATCGAAACTAGTTATGATCCCAAAATTCGTCCGCCATATTGGAGCTGCCATTTTGTTTTTTCTGCAAACAAAAAATAATTAGAACCTGTCAAATTTCAGAACTACAACTATTCTTCATTTTCAGTAATAAACCTTCATATCATCTGATGATCTCTGGTTCCAACGAAGGCAGCTTGATGGACCTGACCCCCTCGCCTTCTGATTCTGGCGTTTCTGAGCTGGAAGCTGCGCTCAGAGATCGCGACTCAGAGCTGGCCTATCTGAGACAAACCATGGAACACAACGAGCAGGTGATCTTCCGAGTCTACCAAGAGAAAGAGAAGGTGTGGGAGAGAGAGCTCAAGCGGCTGAAAAACGTGCAAGACAGCAGGCTGAGAACCAGCGCTCAGAAGGTCAGACAAAACACTTTGAGGAGTCGCTTTGGTCGGAGAGATTAACATCTTTCACTGTTTATTGCAGGTGTTGAAGCTGGAGCAGATGCTCATGATGCAGACGTATCAACAGCAGCAGGAGAAGAAGAGGTTGTCGGGAGACGTGCAGCGGTCAAACTTGCAGTGCGACAGGTTGCTGCAGGAAGTGTCCTCCCTCAGAGATCGTCTGGAAGAGACCGAATGGGGTCTGTGCCAAAAAACCGGCGAGATATCTTTGCTCAAAACCCAACTCAAGGAGTTACAGGTGAGGAAACGAGCTATCATCCCAACCACAACCGACAACATCTCATTTATTTTCAGAATGATCACGTCCATAAGTGTCAAGAGCTTCTTCAGCTGCGCTCTGATCACCGCGAGGTGAGAGATCTTCTGGAAGCGAGGGACCTTCAAATAGAGGAACTGAAGTCCTCCAGTTGCTCCAAAGATGAAGAGATCCAGCTGCTCAAGGAAGAGATTGACAGGCTCAACAACAAAGCGCCAGAACAGTACGACTCACTGGACTCGGTGAAGAAGCCTTACGAAGACGTGGATGAAGCTGACTTGGAAATGAAGGGACTGCGACAGAAGCTTTCAGACGCCAGCATCAACGACTATGGCAGCGTGGAGCCTGGATATAGGGGACCGTTCATATCCCAAGAGGACTCCATGGAAGACCTGGAAGTAGAGAAGTTGAACTTGAGCAGCCAGGACGGTTTCCTGGAGGTAGAGAGACTTCGGGAGGTTCTGGCGACCAAGACGCAACAGTTCGAGGAGGAACGCTTGACGTGGGCTCAAGAGAAAGAAAAAGTTCTCAAGTACCAGAGGCAGCTGCAGCTGAACTACGTCCAGATGTTCAGGAGAACTAGAGCACTGGAATCCGAGATACAAAAGTTGTCTATCGAATTGGATTTCGATAAAACAGGACCTGAGAAGAATGTGGATTCATCGCATATGCGGGAGTTTTGAAGGAAGCACTGATGCTGCACTGAACTTTTTCTTATGTAGAAGCAACGCTATATTCTGAAGTTAAAAGTGGTTGTGCGGTTCTTTTGGTTATACCATGTACCATTCGAGTGAGTTTACCATGCCTTGACTATGATTTTTTCATCATTGTTGATCTGAATGTAAACCTCTAGTTTCAATTCTATAAGTATTCCAAATGTCTGTCATGATGATGTCACTGCTGTACAAAAGTCGCCCGATACTCACTTGTTCGAGTTTGTATCAGTTTTCAAACAAAGGAGTTGTTGCATATTTTGACAGCATTCTGTATAGGTCAATTAATTTCAGGTTGTAGTTTCTTCTTCTATATCAAATATGGACATTCTGCTGCAAATATTGAGAAAACGAAGTGAGGTAAGCTACACCTCGCTTCCTTTGGTTTGAGGTTATGTTTGCTGTTGGCACACCTGTAGCTGAACACTGAATCAGTTAATATCAATCGTCGAAACTGCCTGCAGCTCAAAGGTCGAATTTTTTTCAGCAAACAGACAATCTTATAGCAAACTAGCTTTTCATTTGGATCGACAATATTTTCACAGTAGCTTTTGTATAAGTGATTCTTTTACCCATGTGATTTTTTCATTATTTATTTTATGCAATGTATATAAAACTTTTTTATTATTTACCTATTAACATGTTTCACCTACATTATTTTCGAGGTAGTCTCGCTTATTTGTAAATATTTATACATGACATAGTGAACAATAAATGTTAATTTTATAAGTTGTCTTCTTTCTGTTTCTGTCCATCAGGAATTTTATCTAATGAAAGAGATCCTCCATATTGTGAATTTTCGAACGATATGAGTGATTGAGGATTCAGAAATAATTTATGGGAAAACTATTTGAAACAAAGTAGATCTTTCGAACAAATATTATCTTACTGTATAGTCAGGTTCCTGTAAATAAAAATAAGAATCCAGGTATGTTTCGTAAATTTTATTTTATTGCATCACACATTCCCTCTTCAGGGATACATTTGGGAATTTTGATTCTCGGTAGTCCAATGAAGACAGTTTTTCTTTCTGAAAGGGCCAAGCTTGTATCTTGAATATAGGTAATTCAACTAGAAATCTTTGAATATAGCAGAAAACACAATCAACTCATTCGAAAAACAAGAATCACACACGACAGCAGTGCCTATAGAAAGAATATAATATTCAAAATCTCGATCTAGGATACACGGATTTGTTCTTGTGAGTAGGATTATCAAGAGACCTAGGGTCGAGAAGATTTATGTGATTTTTATTCATTTTTGCCTTGTCCCCCTGATGTAGATTGGGTGTTTCTCTGATATCGATGATTTTCGAATTCTTCCTGCAGAGGTGAATATAAATCTGAATTATTAATGATATGAAAACACTGGTGATTAGTTTTCTCAAAACGAAAAAAAAATCTTGACGAAATCTGATAAGAAATTTGATCATGCAATTCTCGACTAGATATATTTTCATCAGATAATTCTCAGCACCTTGAAAACTTTGCATATATACATGAAAATATTTTATGAAAATAGTTATTTTTCAACCCACCTGTACTTATACCACCAATACTCAAACGCGAGTGTGACGCATGCTAAGCCAATCCCAACGAAAATTACTATAAAAACCCCACCAATGTTCTGAATGCTTATTCCATCAGACTGATCCTCAACTTTGTCACAATTTTTCTTTTCCGGGTTCTTGTTCCACCATTTTTCTTTCAGGCGTTCCAATTCCCGCCGGTTCAAAAGTTGCAATATTCTGAAAATCAAAGGATGCCAACAAATTTCTTGATTTGATTTTACCAATGATTATTTCTATCAATTGAGAGGTTGAATTCAAGGATGAAATCACGAATAAGCATCGTTTCTGCAAAGCTCAGAATGTAGGTACTCTTGGATACAATCTTGATGAAGGAAAATAAGCTCTTTGATGTAACAAGTGAGATTGTCATAGCATCAACATCAATCAATCAAAATATGTTCTATTTCCAGAAGATTCACATCTCTTGACAAAAGTCTATAAAAAGTTGTAGTAATTAGAAAAACATATAGTAAAAGATAATTAAAACAGAAGGACAGCAAATATATAATGGGTATAAAGTTCAATTTAGTTAAAGCTTTTATCGAGATATTCATAAATTTCATAGAATACCTCTTCTAAGAGAATCATCTTAACAGTTCTCCTTAACAACACTGTTGACTCAACGGTTCTGACACGTTCTGGAAGATGGTTGTTTATTTTGCCTGCATTGATTGAGTTCTTCGTTAAATTTGAAACTGGAATGGATAGTCGTATGTTATTGTTTTGGCGGGTGGATCCAAGGTTGATGTCATATATATGTAGGTTCTTATGAAAAACAGGCCGTTTCCAGTATAAAAATAGAAGACAGGGTAAGTATTTTGTGCTCTCTAAAAAGTTCCTCACAAGAGACCGTAGGCCTAACCCTACAGACATAGCGAATAGTAAAAATCATGCTGAAGCACTGCTTGTTGCAGGTTCCCCAGAAGGGGATCCATATCTAACATGTGATTCAATTAACGCATCTAATGCAATATCAGTAGAGGGAATACACCGGTGGAGACGATCCTCCTCTGAGGAGGAGGAGTGAGGAGGATGAGGAGGAAGAGTGAGGAGGATGAGAAGGAGGATGAGGAGAAAGAGTGAGGAGGATGAGGATGAAGAGTGAGGAGGCAGAGGTGGACGTGAATGCATAGACCTAAAATTGCCAAGTCCACATTCTCGTCCACCTATGCCTCCTCACTCTTCCTCCTCATCCTCCTCATTATTTCTCCTCATCCTCCTCACTCTTCCTCCTCATCCTCCTCACTCCTCCTCCACCGGTGTATTCCCTCTACTAATATCTGCCTACGTGACACATATATAGCAGGCGTTTATTGAAGAATCTCTGGCTATAGCATTGGATACCTTTAAGGTATTTCAGCAAGCTTAGCACCAGCGCCTTTTTGGGGAACTTCCGTCCTCTATTGAATTAACTTTCAAGCCCGATGTCCCACAACGATATTCGTCAGAGTTTGCTCTGACTTCCATTTGATTGAAATTACACCAAAGTTTTTTTACTTTGTTTATCTGAGGATATTCTGTTCAGGACTTAAAAACATATGGGATATGGGATATGGGATTCCTAGTAAAATAGCTCGAATAGGGTGTCCATAAAGGGTTTTAACCTCCACGTCCAAAAAAAAAAAAGAATTGTATAATTCCTCCAAGAAGGTAGACTTGGAAAACAACACCCATAACTCACGCAGTATTGAACTGGTCCTTCAGCGGAGACCCCTGCTGCACCGCAATGGCGTACGGCTTTCTGGAAAACTCCTCCCCCACCCTCGTCAGATCGCAGTTGGTCAGCTCCAGGTACCTGATGTCCGTAGCATCCCCCAGGAAGGCGAATCCCTCGCTGGACGACTTGGAAGCCCGCACCCTGTCCACCGCGTCTGCCATGTTGGATGGCAGGCCGGCCTCTTTCATGGCCTGCCACATCTTGGTGTACTTGTCGCTGACTGGGTAGTCCCATACGGCGAGCTTGGCGCGCTCGACCTCTGATAGGCTGTCGTTGAGGCTCATGTCCTTCCAGATCCTGCATCGCAAAGGCGGCCTTAGGTCAGTCGGATAGCGCAGAGCTTAGATCATTATATTCTTAGATACGCTAGATACGGCATCTTGGTTATTTGTTTGTATGTACTAAGCCATCGATTGGTCATTTCAAAGTCTCAGCGACAAAGCGCTTATGGAAAAATTTAATAATATGTCTGAGTATATATAAGAAATATAAATAAATAAATGAAAATCTGGAGAACTACGGAGAGTGGAATGAAAACAATAATAATGGGTAATGGTTTTATGATTTGAATTTCGCGCTTGATTTCGCGCATGCGCTGCCAGTTAGACAAGAAAATATATATGAAATTTGGATTAAATTTCTTCTTATGGCTATAGTAGCTATGCTATATAGAATTAAATCGAGGTGTCAACTTGACATCCACTAAACGAAAGATGTTGCTGGTTGTAGCAATCAGAGATCAGACCAAAGAACATAACAAATATCATTAATTCTCCTGGTCACCATTTGCATTGTCACTAAGTGTTCAGTCAGTTGTCGGATTGATCAGATTCATAGGATGAGTTCTTGATGATAAAAACATAAAAAAATGGAATTCGAAAGTTCGTACTCATAGAATCTTGATTCGATATTGGCCATCCTCTCGAAGTATGTCTGCGTTGAAGAACTGTTGAGTGGGGCGTACTGGATCTTGTATTGTTTGGACAAATCGTCCAAGGACTCGATTGGAGTGTCTAAACGAGACACAGTCAGGAACGCTGCCAAATTCGCGGTGTATGAAGCTATGATGATGAAGCCGAACAGCCACCAAGTAGCTGCAACGAGCCTTCCTATTGAAATAAAAATCTATCTCTAACTGGCTTCAAGTGAAGAAGATACTACAATAAAGAGATAGATAACGTATAGATATTTAGTTGCTTATTCATATAAACAACACTATAAGTGTTGCATGTATGCAACGTGAAAATATATGATTCCTTCACCTGAGAGATTTTTCGGAGCCTCCCCTCCTCCTTGAGGAGTGAGGGAAGTCATGCAGAACCACAAGCACTCTTTCAAGTTGAACTCGCGCTTCTCCTCATCATCCTTGTATTTTTCTCTGTTGTTCTGATAGCTGTATGGTGACCATCGGTCAAATATCCACATAAGAAAACTACAAACGAATGTGTTCACTGAACATTTTCCATCACTTGAAGAAACGTTTACCTCGTGAAGAAATACGCTGCCAGAATGCACAGCCACACTTCGTTTTCCAGGACTGTCAGGAATTTGAATAGACTGGTCGGGGTCTCCGGCAGCTTCATCAAAATGGTGATGCCCACCAAGTCGTAGTAAGGCACCGTGAAGTCTATGACGTTCTCCCTTTCCGCCATGACAGACATGGAGCCCAGGCCGATGTCTGCTCGTTTCTCCATCAGCTCCTTCACCACACCGTTCCATTTCCCATTTTCGTCCATCACCCCGAAATTGTCGACCTCAGTGATCTCGTAGTCGAATTTCAAAATCTCCGCTATCTTCTCGAGAAGGTCCACGCAGTAGCCGCTGAAGCCAGCGCGAGCTGTTTCGTCTCTGAATATGAAGGGCTTTTGCTGGAAGTTCAGAGTCACTAGGGTGTCGCTCATAGTTTTCCATGATGACTCTCACCACCACCGTTACCACTCTATAAACAACGTCAGCTGTCAAGTTGGCCATGACTTGGGTGTCGATCAGGGTCAGGTTGTTGTCGAAGCCAGACGACCAGGTGCCTAGATTAAGGGATTTGTCGGAAGCACCTCCTCTGACGCCAACTGATGTTAGTTGCATCTGGAACTCCATGTAGCTCAGACCATTCGAAACCACGCTCAAGGGTCCGTAAGTTGGGGATTCCAAGTTTTCCTGGAATTTAGAATATAGAAACTGAGGAATCTTCCTAACGGAGATCTTATAGCAAATTTGTGACTCCTACCCAAGGTAGATATAGAATGGTGAAACAGCTCTTCAATTGTTTCTGCGAAAATTTTTATACCATTTGAATATTATTATATTTCCACGACTTGAATGAAGATGGCGGTGAGATCGATTATCAAGGAAGATTTCTCTGGCTTATGTATTTCTAATGTTCGCATTTGACATACGTGAATGTAAACTACATTAAAACACTGTATTTTCAGTAAATCTGGAATGATAATTGAAATTTTGACTCTCCTCAGTCTTTATTCTCCTAGAATTGAAAACAGATGACAGATGCACAGTTTCTGTTTTACGAACACAAGGTATGGCGCCATCTCTGGTAACTTCAGGAAATATTACTATGGTTTGGTACCAAGTAGGAAAAATTCCATATTTTTTTCTAGTACTCGTTAATAGGAAGCTGTTTCACCATTCTATATCCACCCGTCTCCTACCTTATTCAGATATCTCTTCAGATCTAAGCCTGTTCTTTTGGGAACGTTGCTTCCGTTATAGTCATCACATGTAATGTAATCGGTACCAGCGTTCTTCCATGTACCATCCGAAATGATTTCCCTGTGAAAAGAAATAAAAACAATGGTGAATTTTTGTAACATGACGTATATCACACTAGGGGTGGGTGTGCATTGAATACATCACAAACAAGTGGAAAGAGCTTGGACTTATGTCAGGTCTCACCAACGTTTTATTGCCTAGTTAGCCTTCCCAAAACGTTCAGACTATGTACAGATGCATGTGATATTTTGTTGCAGAACTCTCTTTTCTTATCTACTAATCCAGTCAACTCGCAGTTTGACATGAATCAGTAAAGCATTCAGAAGTTCGTACGAACTAGTTGACTCACTTTATGGCAATGAAGGAATGTAGTATCAGATCAAAATAGAATGCGGATGCTATTATTGGTTCGGTGTTCAACTGATACGTTCTCTGCATGGTTCCCAGTCTGTCTTGGTAAGCTGCATTCGGCAAAGGCTTCGCGAACATTATTGTAGCATTGCGACAAATGCACTTGATATCTCCATAATCCTGTGTGATGGCATGCCATGCAAATTTCCTGACACAAACAAAAAATCATGATCATAACCATAGCGAAGAACTGTCGCCTTCACCTGTTGAAATAGTTCAGGCCATCTGCAGCATCAAGAACTTTTTCGATGTTCTTCAAACTTGCTAGAATGAAGTAGTTGACAAGATCCAACTTCCTCAATTGCGTTAGTTGCTCTGGTATTTGGTTCGTTTCTTTGATGGGTGTTATGATGTGCCGTGTTGCCACATTTTGAAGAAGAGACTTGTATTTGTGATCCATCACTAGAAGAATCATCGAAGTATGAGATTATGTATCTCAGATTTTCAATGCACCCTCACCGAACGAATCATCATACAAGATGGCTGCATTGGTGATATTTTGATTTAAAACGATGGTTCTGATGATCTCTGGTATGATATCTGCTGGTGGGCTGATTTGTATCAGATAGTCTGTTTCACTTTCGTTGATGTTACGCCACTGTCTCAAATCCCCTTCCTGTCCGAAAGAAGCACTGACAGTGGGCAATGCCAAGGCTTGCGTGAAAGATTTGACAGTTTCCGATCCGAGGCCTGTCATTGTGGTGTCCAGCACCAAGTGGGGAGATGTTTCGCTGGTTAACATGGAGTTGTACGTGGAACATACTAAAACATTATCAAAATCGATAGATATGGAACTGAGTGTACATTCATCTGAGTATATAAATTGTTTTCTTTTGAAAAAAAAACGATATTATTGTATCATATTTAATTGAAAATTGAAGTTCATTTATTAGTTGATCAATTTCGTAACTATTTTCTGTGGATGTAGGGGTATCAATGAATATAAAAAGTAATTTCATCAGAGAAAGTTTCTAATAGACTAGACTATGAAGTAATGCATCATTATCATTATCATAGCCCTAGTCACAGTCTCCATCTTGATCATAATGTCGACTTGAAAGTGTACATTTTCATGGAAAGAATTTATACTCATGGTCTTGAAACATAGTCAAAATAACATGCCCTGATACAAGAATGCGACTATGACTGTGATTGTGATAAAGACAATGATAAAGACAATGATAAAGACAATGATAAAGACAATGATAAAGACAATGATAAAGACAATGATAAAGACAATGATAAAGACAATGATAAATACAATGATGAAGACAATGATAAAGACAATGATGAAGACAATGATAAAGACAATGATAAAGACAATGATAAAGAAAATGACTCATAAATAAGGCCTTTCAGACTTACATGATTCCAAGAACGCGTTTGAATCTGTTCTATTCCCAACGACTCTCCTCAGATCTACGTTGATGCCAAGTTTATTATTCTTCTTCAAATACGTCATCGCCACATCTAGTGCCTTTTCTGCTACTCCATTTCCTTCTTCGTTTACAAACACTGATAAAAGACAATTCATCACTTATATGACATCGTCGGATTTCTCATGAAATATATTATTATACGACTCTATTATCGTTTATATTCCACCCAGTCGCCATTTTCAAAAATGCAAGTGATGATGAACACTAAACTATAACTCTTGAAGTTCCTTATCAACATTTTCTTGAAAATCTTAACTTGAAAAATTTACAAGTTCTTGTTGTAACTCTGGTATGAAATATGGAGATTGAATAATTATTCATGACAAATGAGGTAAAATCCGGATAACCCTAGCAAATTCAGAAAGTACAATAATACTTACTGACATTGATATTTTGCGTAGTTTGTCCATCACAGTACTTAAATAGAAGGGCCAAGAAAATTACACCAATTTTTTCTACCCCCATCTTACGATATTTTTTATGTAGCCTAGCATATGCGAAGAACATCGATAGATATAAGTGGAGTAATATTCGGTCATGGGTAACATATCACGGAATTCTATATATTTCCACTACTTGTTGCTAGGGAGAGTTTGACTGAACACATCCAATCATACATTTTTTATCGCATCTACCATCAATTCGAGCTATCACTAATGAAAATTCTCTTTGACTAGCTATTTTCTACCGCCTGGTTATCCTTTGAATCGATATAATGAAAAGCAGAACATTATAATAGCTAGCCGAAATAATCTACAGGAATATGTGAGAATATAAATTGAAAACAATAAAACGTGAAAGTAGGTACTTATACTTAATACTAATATTTAATTTACTTTAAAAGGAGTAAAAAAATTTAGAGAAATATCCAGGTCCGTATTTGAAAAAAATTTGTTGATGATGGTTTCTAGAAAACGAAACGTCGGATTTCAAATTTAATAACGCAATGTTGTTGGGAAGAAAAAGTGGCCAAGATGAAGTTTTATTCATATCGATTAATTTCTTCAAATAACGCCAGAAAAAAATTAAAACGGTTTTATGAAATTTCGATTTTTTTGGAAATCTCCGAAAGTATTCGGAATTTTCCAAGTTTCAGAACAGCATTTTGTTAGGCATCAAATTGCGTAACTTGCCATACTTTTACCGACCCTGTATCTTTTACGGTTTACGAGATACCAATGATGAGGCCCGAATTCTAGCCACCCTGTACATAAACATTCGAATTTTATTAACTTCAAGGACATTGTAAAAACTGGTAATACACAAGGAAATGAGTAAAAAGAGATCTCAAACAGAAAATCTCGTGAATGATTCCTGGTCCTCAGTGTCGGAAACTGGCATTATTGTTATGGGTGGTATTGAATAGAAAATTTCATAAATTTATTTTCAACCAATTAGAAGGCTCCTTTTTGTATACGTTGCTTATAGCAACGGGCGATTACCGTGATCATTTCGTTAGTTCTTATTGACGGAATTAATAAGTGATACTTTTTCTGTCAAAAATGAAGCGCCTTATATTTATTGACAAACGTCACTCAGAATAAAATCTGGGTAGACATGTGATATTTGATGTTATGATTGAAAACGGATAACTGTTTTGAATGTTCCTGAAATATTAGCAATAAACATCAGTTATTATCTACAGTATCTACGCAGAATGGGTCGTATAGGGTTCATATTCTCATCATATTAACAGCAACTCCAATTTATGAAATTTTCTTACCGAATTTCCCACGCAGCAGAATTAATTCCCCATAATTTTTTTCTCGGTTTCACTCATGTTTTTGTTGATGAATAATTTTTTATCAACAAAACATTCGTGACCTTGAAAAATATCATCGGTAATAATTCTGCTGCTAGGGAGATTATAAGTGAAAATTTCACCCCTAACATTTTCGACCACTCAAAAGCCTATATTTTGTATCGTTACCATAGCAACTAGAACGATTTCCGAAGATTCTTCTCTCTTCCTTTGGGGAAAGAGCATGAAATTTTTTGACATTTATAGATTGAATGACATTCACATTCAACTTCAGATATTGAGTACAACTCCACAAAGACCTTACATAAGGTATAGAGCATGTCATATTATATAATTTTCATGAAAGATTCATATTATGAATAAATTATGCGTCATTTACATAAAAAGAATAAAATGGACATATAAACATACATATAAATGTAGAGGTTTTCAAACTAATTTAAACAGTAATTGTGAGAATAAGTTGACAGACAAGTATGACAATAAATTAAAAACTGAAAATTTACAGTTGACATTGGAGAAAACATTTTAAATATCAGAAATCAAAATTCTACAGTAATTTCACAATGAAGAAAACTATTCTAATCAAAAGAGTCACAGAAGAACTCATTTAGGTTGTAGTATGCTTTGCGGAATAGAACAGATTTTAATTTTGTTTTTAAAGCTTTGGTTTCTAGTGTTTTCAAGTGGATAGGTAATTTGTTCCATATTTTTTTTATTGAATACTCTACATTTCTTTGCATAGATGTGCATCCAGGTATTCCATATGTCAATGTGCCTGTTGTTCTTGTATTGTAGGGATGTTCATATATACTCGTTTCAAATAGATCATAATTTTTCTTTATGAACATTGTTGCTTCTAAGATATATATACACACTGTAGTTAGTGTTTTTTTTTCAATAAAAATATTTTTACAACTGTCTCTTTGTTTTAAATGAAATATATTTCTGATACATCTCTTTTGAAGAATGAAAATTCGTTGAGAATGGACTGAGTTTCCCCAGAATATTATTCCATAACTAATTCTTGACTGTACATAAGCGTGATATGCCATCATTGCAGTATTTTTATTAATATTGGATGAAATTATTTTCAGAGCATAGCTGTACCTCGATATACTACTTGACATTAGTTCAATTTGGTCTTTCCAGTCCAGCCTCTGATCAAGTCTGAGACCTAGAAATGTTACCGATGATTCTGATACAATATCTCCATTTTTATATGTTATTGTCACTTCCTTATCTATTCGTTGTCCAAAACTGACTAGCTGGGATTTGTTTATATTTTGGAGAAGGTTGTTGTTTGTAAACCAATTTTCTAAGGTATTCAGTGATATGCTTACAGAGACAGAAAATTCTTTCTCGAACTTTCTCCAGTGGTATTTTAATTGAAAAGTCCAAAAGGAGTGGTCTGGAAAAGTCATAATCCATTCAAAAAATATGTTTCTTATTCAGTTCGCTGAAGACGAAAGAGGCATTTTTATTTGGATTTGAATCAGATCAAAAAGTCGGATCAGTTTGGACTACATTACTTGAATATTCCAGTTGCAAAAGGTTGTGCTCAAAACTCAGGGTCTCATCAATCAAGGAAACAATGAATGCTTCCATAAAAAATTGATATTACATGGCATTGTGCGTCATTTTCTTCATTCTCTGATAACGTACGAGCGAGGAATGTGAATAATTGTTGATAAAATTCAACAAATGAAATATGCCTCATGGTAATAAGCTCACCCAGTGGCATTGCTGGTGGCATTTGACATCTTTGGGCAAATAATTTATTCTTTATTATTTATTCATCTTCATGAAAGTACAGATAGGTACAATCAACACTGTTCATAATTTCTTCATGCAGATATTGCTACAGGAAAAATGGAAGAATATGATTCGATAACTGAACTATATAGATCTATTTCAGGTATACTGAAACCTAAGCAAGAAATTGGATGTTTCACATAAACACTATGGAGCTTGTGCTGTGTTCTGCATCTGATTTCATAAAGGAATCAAAGATGGATATATATTTTCTTTCATTTAAAATATTTTTTTCAATGAATACATTGTTTTCTAGGATAAGCATCTTCATAGAAGTTTGATATATTGTAATTAAAGTTATATTTTGTAATTCTAAGGGTCGGACATTTTGGGACAAAGTAGTGATAAATCATTGCGCAAGTAGTATAGTCGAGTAGAGACTTATACGAGTTGAGGAGAACGGAAAATCTACAGTTGAATCAAGTAATATGCGAACAATGCGATGAGAAAACCCAAGAAATTCATTAATTACTCTGCGACCAATTTTTTGAATTATGGACTGGCCATAAATATTCTAATGAATGACATCATTTTATAAGAATGGCAATGGGAGTTTATGTCTCCCAAATATATAGTTATTTCCATGATAATTGAGTAAAGTATAGTGCGAGCGTGTTTTAACGTAAAACGAGCGATACAAGTTCAATAAAAAATACAAAATTCGTGTGACATGACTTGAACTCAAAAATCAGTTCTAGAAGATTTGTGAGTGGAGAGGAATAATAATTATTTTGACGATTTTTTTTTCACGGTATGTGAGTCAAATACAAGTGTATTCAATATAATTTGTAATCATTAATGTTGACGTTTCCCATTTTTTATTTTACAAGACACACATTTATGTTTCTGACCATTTTCTGATCTAATCGAGCTGGAGTCTCTTTGATAGATAGATTCATTGTTCCTGAAGAATTACAATTTCCATTGAAAAAGTTTCAATTGATTCAAGAAGTGTGATTTTTGGGTATTTTTCGAATATGTTATATATAATATATCCATATTGTAGCTCAATAATGACGAACTTTCTGAACGATTGATTTCAATAATATGTCTAAAAACATCAAATTCCATAATGCAGAATTCATAATAGCAAACAACCATATAATAACCTAAACTATCGATTCTGCAGAAACTAGTCGAATGGTTTCAATAATCTTTGATAAATATTCATCATCAGGAGCCTCAGTAATGAATTTGCTGATATTTCCTTTCCTCTACTTCAGACTTCTTCAGTTCATAGCAAATATTTTTCTGCTTCAAAAATGCTTAGAGTTAGAACATTTTGAAATGTCGATATATTTTTTTATTGATATGTTGACTGAGCATGGAAGAGTTGAATACTCCTAGGCTTTCGATTATAGAATATTGTGATCATCAAATATATGATTTGAGTTATCTGCTCATTTATGAAAAGTACTCCAAAATAACTTGTGACATCTCCTTCACTACTCGATAAATCTTTATCAATTTATGTTGCACTTCAACTAAACCAGAACCAGGGTTCAATGATTTTATTATCTGAGCCACTTACCCACTCTGAAAAGCCATGAGGACGCCCTTGAGAAAAACTTTCAGCATAGCCGAGTACCTAGGTACCAGTATAGTGAGTGATCACGTCTAGTGGAGTAGGTGAGATAACAATATATCCGTATTTTTGAAAGTAAATCTACGGTTTGAAGCTTTTTTCAAAGTTCATCATCATCATCCTTGCCATTCTCATGGTTAGTAGATATGTGCAACCGCATTGAAGCAAAGTATTTTGTGTAATTCATCAATCACGTATGAATTTGGAATGTTCCATAACTGGATTATTTGGTATATTCATGGTCTGTGTTGAAATTGAATAAAAAAACAATGAAACATCAGAATTAGCATGATAAAATTCATTCGATATTTCGAATGCGATAGGTCTTATCATGCATTATTTCCTTTACAAATAGCTTACCTTTACGGTTGAGAAACTGAGAAAAATATCTGGTTTGATACATACCTATATTTTATTTGTAATCAACGTATTTTCGATAAAAATACTTCGGATTCTTTGATCCGTAAGAAACTGAAGTAAATCATCCTCCTGGTGTGTTTGATTTCACTTTTATCATTGAAATTCAAGTCATATATCACTCAAACAGATCTGCTGCCACCTCTATATAATAATATGAAGTCTATTTTCAAAATTATCCCGGAAAAGTTTTTCAATACTACTGGACTACGGCACTCGTTTACAATTATTATTCTACTACGTAAATCCTCTAATTACTGACGAAGCGACAAAAACCTCGTTCCCATTTAAATAATCCGATGGATTGAGGTCTGGTGGTCTAGGTGGCCTTTCAATTGGTCCTAGTCTGCCCATGCAATGATTTGTTATATTTATCTTTTTCTCGAAAAATTCTGTTTACTTTGCAATGCGATGAGGTGCTACGTTTGGTCAAAAATGAATATACAGGGTGATGACACTGATGAAGCCAAAGTTTCAAGGCAGAGATGAGTCTATACTGTGAATTGAGATCTGGCTAGAATTTTGAAATGGGATCTGATGATCTAGTACAGTTCGATGTAACCGAAAGTTGAGCTAGTATTTGTATAATTTTTTTTACATTTTTTTGAATATTACTTCCTTTGCATCTTTGCCACTACGTAATTTCAATGATGCAATCAAGTCACGTGACTTGCTTCTGACCTCGAATTGTTCTTTGAGATTATTTCAGTATACAGGGTGGCCGTTTTTTGAGCTTCATCATGACGATCATAAGAGATGGAAGGTCGGTTAAATTATGTCAAAGTTACGCATTTTCATGCTGAACAATTATCTGAAAGAGAATTTGAAGTATCACTTCTAGTTCTCAATATATTGAAAGAAAATGGGTAATTTTAGTTTTAATTTTTTCAAGCACAAACTGAAAAACTTAGATATTTTAAATCAGTACGTTCTTAGAATCGCCCCCATCGATCAAACTTTCCAGAAGTTGGGGAAAAGAGTAGAATTCAAAATTGTGTACAGAAGTGAATGGTTAGGTTTTATGATTCATTGTTTTGTTTTTCCAAGAAAAAACTTTCCATTTTTGATACAAAAAACGACAAATCAAATTTCTCCTCAGAAAATTGTTGCATGAAAATTCTAAACTTTTCCCTAATTTAACCGACATCGTATCTCTTATCATAACTGAGATCCCTATGGTTCACTCGAAAAACGGGCTAACATACAAAAGAGAAATAATTTAAAACATTTCATAAAACTAAATATGAAAAGTTCCAAAGTAAAAAAGCAAAGGTAAAGTTGACATTTCAAAAATTAAAAGAAACAATCACTACAGAACAAGATAAATACATAATGAATACATAAGAGTCACAATTCGAAATATCAGATTTAAAAAAAAAATGCTGTTTCAATCTATTCATAAATATACGAATGCTTCTTGATGTTGTTATTAATTGGGGTAAGTTGTTATATTCAACCACTTCTTCATCATATATATTTCCTTGGTTTTTATTGATGAGGTAAGAAATATTTGGACGTGTTTCCTGAACCGAATATTCTCACTCAAATAAGTCGGAAACAAATAAAACAATATTTTTGTTATCCATAACTCTTTTTGTAGTTGTTCAACAGTTTTTCTGTTGAAATATTCGAAATCTACAAGAAAATAACATGAGAGCATAGTTTCAATTTGAGAATTGAATAATAGATGAGAATGTTAAGGGGGGCTTCAAAATATACGTGATTATCCTGTACAAAATTGTGGCATTATAATCAAAATGCGGTTTTATAATTCATGAATATGCTAGGCAAGTCATATACAGGGTCACTCACGGTCGATGGTACCTTAGACGTTTACGCAGAACGGGACGTAGGATTATTCTGAAAATTCGGTTTATTGGGTAATCAGTTCTGTTCTATCGATCTAAAATACATTCAGCGTTGCGGCGTTGCCGCTTCTATCAGAAAGTAGCAACAACTTTGTTATTTCAAATAGAACACCCTGTATTTTATTTCATTTTTAGATTCTTCCTGAAGAGCTGATTTCGTCGATACATTATACTTGGGGTATAGCGCGAAAGATTACAGAGATATTGGGTGTGAAAAATCGAGATTTTTCATGTTTAGGAATTTATGGTGTCAAAACTAAACATTTCTGCTCAAAACGGCTAACATATTCCCATCTCAACTTTTCATTTACTATCTACTGACATTTAATAGAAACAAATAGAGGGTGATGCAAAACTCAAAATTTTGAACCACCCGTATTTGTTTCAATTAAATATCAATCGATAGTAAATGGAAAGTTGAGATAGGAACATGTAAGCCGTTTTGAGCATGAATGGATAGTTTCGGCACAAAAAATTACTAAATTTGAAAAATCTCGATTTTTTACACCCATTATCTCTGTAATCTTTCTCTGGGTTTACCCAAAAATGATAGATCGACGAAATCAGCTTTTGAGGAAGAATCTAAAAATGGAATAAAATACAGGGTGACCCATTTGAAATAACAAAGATGCTGCTACTTTCTGGTGTAAGCGGCAATGCTGCATTGCTGAAAATATTTTTTCCTCCTACCCCTATAGAAAGTACACACTTTCCTCCCTCAAATCAGGGAGGAAACTCATACTTTTCCTCCCTAGGGAGGAAAGTATTTTTCCTCCCCCTCATTTCAAGTAAGTTGCAAACGATGAAACTTGTGAATCCATTATATTGTTTCAATAATTTCTAGAATATCCTGTATATCCTGTTTTTTGGTAAAAATCAAACATTAATGTTACTTCAACGTAGTTCTTCAATACAAATTTCAACTTCAGGAATCTTAGATATACGTTTTTTGAGTTCAGAATTCCGAAGGTCCCGGGTTCAGCTCCTGGCAATTGCAACTTTTTTTTTTTCAAGAACGTTATTTTACTTTTTTCTTGTTAGTGATTTGAATTATTGGAAATTTAGATAGCTTATACATTTCGGATTGCTATTGAGTGATTGATCATTTTTTTTCTAAGAGCTGCGCTTGTAGAAAAAGGTTTATTTAGTGGGTAGGAGGAAAAATCATATGTATTACATGGGAGTAAAGTGCCTTTTCCTCCCTTGGATGTTTACTGCCCTCCGCTTCGCGTCGTGCAGTAAACTACATCCTGCGGGAGGAAAAGTGGCACTTTTCTCCCTAGTAATACAAATAGCTATAGATCGATAGACCAAGAGCAACTACTTGAGAAACCAAATTTTCAGAATGATCCTATGTCCCGTTCTTTGTAAACGTCTAAGGTACTATCGACCGTGAGTGACCCTGTATAACATGCCTAGGTTAAATTCTCATCCGACCTTTTTTGAATCGAGCGATAAAAACCCGAATATTTCTTCCTGTCCCCAGATCAAAATGCCGAAATACAAGAACATCCTACCGCTGCTGCTGCTCCTCTTCTCCTCATCCCTCGCAGGTAACGACCCCCGCCTGCCCAAGACCATCAAACCCACCCACTACAACCTCCACCTGGTGACAAACCCCGAGGACCTCGTCTTCAGCGGCCAAGTCGACATCACCCTCGACGTGGGTCAGCAAAATCTCACCGAGCTCTTCCTCCACTCCCACCCCAAGTTCATCACCATCAGCGATGTCCGCTACGACGGCAACACCAGCTGCACCAGGTCCCACAAGGGCGGCAACCTCACGGAAATTCTCACCGTCGAGTGCCCCAGGTCTTTGGCCTCGGGGAAGACCTTGAGCTTGACCTTTGTGGGGCAGCTGGAAACTGAGGACATGTCGGGGTTCTACAAGAGCAGCTACGATGGCGACCAGGTGATGGTTGCCACGCAGTTTGAGCCAATCTATGCGCGAAGGGCGTTTCCTTGCTTCGATGAGCCCGGTTTCAAGGCCACCTTTGATGTTTCCATCACGCACCCCATGTCGTATAATGCGCTGGCTAACACCCCTGCAGTTCCGGGGAAATCGACTTTCGAGGGGTGAGTTGTGGTTTTAGGGGTCCTCTGATAGATTCTACGTTGTGAAGATTTGCTGGGGTATGTTATGGAGAACGGAGGTCAACTGGGAAGGGATGCATCAGTGTGGTACACTGATCAGATCAAATCAGAATATACTTTTCCTATTTTGGTTGTATAATGAAGTCATTGTGCAACGCAAATGCGTGTCGGAATAGCCTCTATTACGATACGCATTTTTTATTATTTGGAGATTGGTACAATCGAACTGTCAAATGAAAGTCAGAAGAGTTAGGCCCAGTTTACTTCTGAGCGATTTGGATTTGGTGATATTAACAGTGAAAAACTCAAAGTTTCAATTGGTAAATTTCAATTCAGACTGTAATTTGATTTAAATTGACCAAAAAAAAAACAATAATAACATTGAATTTTTCACCGCTGGTATTGCAATAATCAAAATCGCTCAACTGTAAGCTGGGCTTTACGCTTGTGCGTCAGATTTCAATGTCATCATTGTTACCAATCGAAGATGTTTCTGTTATTTATCGATATTGAATCAATTTTTTTATTCAAATCAATTCAAAATAGAGAAAATTGCATATGACACACGTTTTATAAGACACGTTGTCGCACTTGTTCACTTGGAGCACTCCTCGCTTCGCTCTTCGTACTCCAAACAACGCGTGCGACAAAATAGCGTCTTATAAAACTTGTATCATAATATACTATTATTGTCGGAGGATTTTTATATCATCGATTGAGTCGTTTCAAATACAAAATAAATAAGTATATAAAAAAAAATTCATAAATGGTGTGCAACAGGTAGTATTGCATTGTCACATTGATAATAATAGATATTTATGTATTTAGAGCGCCAAGTGATAAATTGCCTGCAAGAAAAAGACAGTTATCTAATCTTTCCAGATCGGCAAGAAACTTTGAGCTCGAAATACACACAATATTATTTCTACAAACACAGTTCCTAGACAAGAAAACTTGATACTTCATTCAATCAACTTTTCATAATATTCTTCATCTAAATCATCAACTTCATTAATTATTTACTATTATATTGAAATTCAATCCAATAATTTATACATCCAACAAAAAATAAGGGAAAATGACTCATAGATTAATAAAGAATTGCCCTGCCCATGGATCGAACCCAGGCTGGCGGCTTGAGAAGTCATACTTTGAATTTGAACCCGTTGGCTATTGAGGCCATTTGAAAAGTTATGTCTATTCCATAGCTATAATATTTCATAATATTTGCTTTATATTCAACGAAATGATGTATTTTGAGAAATACGTCAAATTTAGGATACGACTTTGATATCTGTAGCATTTGAGCATTTCATGGCACTATATCACATCATAATTCATACTTTCCCTCGATTTTTCTGGCATAGGAGGGTCAAATTTACAATTTTCGCAATTCCTGCTACATCAGGAGATGTGAATAATAATGCACTGTCACTATTATTTTTCATTAGGCAACATAATGAGTTAGTTTTAAACATTGATGGATGCGAGCGCAAATATGCTGTCACTTAATGACTAATGACATAATTTCCGCGCACAAGCGGCAATGCTGTCACTTGAACACATTCCTCGGATAACGTCAAGTTTATGTTGAGATTTTAAAATGTCAAAGGTTACTTTGTCAGCTTTTTGTAGAAATATACGTTTCAACTAAAACTCAGTCAATGTGAGAATGAAATTATATCATCTCATTAAGGTTCCTACAAGCATCTTACATCTGACCCAATCTTGGTCCAGAAATTCCTGGATTTTATAATCACCTCACTAATAATTGCTCGAAACATCTCCTGAATTGACATGGTCATTCAATATGTTTGATGGTGGAAGGAAGGTGATTTTATAGTTTTATTGCACTATAGATCAGGGAGTTATTTGTTGAATTCGAAGACAGAATTGGTAGTCTCAATTTTTTATTTTGGAGAGTGCTTCATGATTTTTATGTACTAGACACAGTGTTTCAAGAATAAACAACGGGGGGAGAGTGATTTCCATTTGACTGAACATTGACTTGAAAGATTCGTTCATCAAAATTTTAATTTTTTCAATTAACGTTCAATCCTGTATCAAGATAACTCCCTTCAAAACTTCTAATACCTTCCTGTACCAATATATTTTTACTTGCTTGTACGATATTTCATTTCGTTAACTCAAGATAAAAAAAATACGCAAGCACTGTTTCTTGATTGATGGTTACTAAGCATGTATTCAAAATTTGAATATCATGAAAATATATTATTTATAGACCGAGGTTATCATTCATTGGATTTCATTTTTACACTTGTCCAACATTAATTCGTACACTCATTGAGGAAATGAAAAAAAAATAACATGAATTATCCATTCGAGAGAATCAATACATGCATAGTTTTTTCTCTGTTTTCATTGCATTCAAATGTTGGATTACATAACGATCAACTGGATAGTATAGGTACTCGTTATATTCAAATATATTTTATTTTTAGACCTATGGAATAGTCGATTATCATGAACCTATGTAAGTAATCTATTAAATGTTGAATATGTTTCCAAATTCACCAGTATTTTTGTCATGCATGACACAACGTACGAATATATTGACATGCTAATATTTAGTTATTAATAATCATTGTCTTGTATTTCTCTACCACGTATTAAGTTTTGGCTATACTCTACTACATTATATTTTCAGATAATATTGTATCTACCCACCCTATATAATCGATATTATTGCCTATAGAAAATGAAGTTTCGAATAAAATTGTGTAGATAGGTCTATTTTATGACTGAATTTTATGAAAATACTATCAAAATTATAGTTGCGTACTGATTTAAGGGTATCTATACAATATATACAGGGTGCTTCAGGTTTTAAAGCACGAAATGAAATGGGTTATAGATCTCATCATTCTAATCAAAAAAGTTAATACCGTTCTCGATCAGTAGCGGACATACAGGGGGTTGAATATTTTTTTTATTCATCAGAATATCCCGCCGACTTTCAAAGATATCAATTTGAAATTTGATATGGGTAATACTTCTTGAAAGACCATCATGTTGAACATTTTGAAGATTCTGAACATTTTCAGGGCGGTGCATTTTTAGGGATGGATGCTTCTTTATCCTACCCAAAATTTTTCGTAGTACGCCTCTGAAGTCTTTCAGTCACCAAATTGGGTGGATCGTTCAATTTAGAGGTTTTTTGCTCAACAATTTTTTTCGAGAAACGAACCGTTTTCGAGATAAATAAGCATATCCCTTCTAAAACATTTTAATTTTGCGTATTTTTCACTTAAATTTTATTATTGGACAACATTTCAAAATTTTTCGAAATGTTAGGATCTATGCATGAACCATCTAACCAACTTCAAAAACTGAGAAAAAAAACAGTTTTAGTACATTGAATTTCATTCTTATTGAATTTTGTCCAAGAATGAAATTTTAGGGAAGGTAAAATAAACATGTTTTAGAAAGGATATGCCTATTTATCTCGACAACGGTTCGTTTCTCGAAGAAAATTGTTGAGCAAAAACTCCTCAAAATTGAACGATCCACACAATTTGGTGACTGAAAGACTTCCGAGGTGTACTATGAAAAAGTTTGGGGAGAAAAAAGAAGCGTCTACCCCTAGAAATGTATCGCCCTGTAGATTTTGAATATCATTAAACTGCTCAAAATGATGGTTTTCTGAGAAGTATCAACCACACCAAATTTCATCGTCATTTGGAAAACGATGCAATTTGATATTCTCCAAATCATTTGCCAATAAACATATTATTGTACCTGATTCACGTTTTAGATGATGAAGGTATACATACATGATCACAGGTTGTTTAATCTGTGCTGTGATAATCCTTAAATCCAAAACCTTTATTAATTTTTTTTTTGAATTATAGTTTATAGAAAATATACATTGTAAAATGTAAACATTTGTAATATAATCAACAAAATGAGGACGATTATGTAAACAAAACTAGATCAATATTTTAGCGCCTGCGCATATCTATGACTGGACTTTTAAATTGTGCGCTTTCGACGTCTTTCTCTAATTTAATCCGCTCTGTCTGACTGTCACATCTGTAAGGTTTTTTCGATCTGTCCCAATATGATGGAATACACAAAATAACGAATCATTTAAACCCAGTAAATCAACAATAATTCAATTGTATACAGTAATATTCACTTCCTTCCTCCGAATCTTTCCAGATCCCAAAAAACCACGGTGTTCGAGAGGACTCCCAAAATGTCCACGTACCTGGTGGCCTTCATAGTCTCCCGCTTCGAGCCGGCCCTCGACACCACCGGCAAATACAACGTCTACGCCAGACCCAGCGCCAGCCACGCCATGGGCTTGGCAACCACCCATGGGGAGGCTCTAGTGGACTCAATGGGGAACTGGATGGGAATCAGCTACACCACACTGGGTAACCCCCAGGTGGTGCAAGTGGCTATTCCGGACTTTGCGGCCGGAGCCATGGAGAACTGGGGACTCATCACTTTCAGGTAAAGCTTGCCCTTTGTTCACTCGTTCACATCAATGTTAAGAACCGACTTGCCAGAAGACGGAGTCTGAGTGGGACCTACAGTTTACAGTGGGATCCGAACCACTTCTAGGAGCTAGCGTTACTGGTCTCGGAACAGTTTACATGCAGGTACAGCGGGTAAAATTATACACCAAAATCATCCCACTTGATGTGTTAAATCACGTGGAATGTGTGAGATCTCACCCCAATATCCCCTTCACCAAATGGTTATAGAGTGTGAAGTAACCAGAACTCGAGCTTGTATTTTCTCCATGAAAGGTGGACCCCACAATGATCATCAATTACATGCTCGGTATCACCATCCACATCCATTGCAGAAAGGTATACAAAAATTCAGCTCGTTTATACTCAACAGCTGCAGACAATAGATGTTCTCTGGATGGCCACTTTTTCATCGTCATGCTCGATATCTGCAGATGTTCTCTCTCATAATTCTTCGTTCCATCAACGGTGTAGTTGTTGAACTCATAACCTATAGTCAGCTACAAACAAAAAAAAAACAATATCAATACTTTTATCCTCTTCCAACATTTGCTCACCTGCTGTATGAATGATTATGGGATGATGCAGGTGATTAGTGAATCCACAGGTCCTCTTAATCGAATGAAGTTGCTTCAGAGTGTGATATCTAGTCATAGGGTATTCAAGATACTACCAAGTTTCTTCGCCACATTCAGGTCTATTTTATGTCTTCAGCAATGATTTCAGGAAAGTTGACCTATTGGACTAAGGCAATAGTAGTACGTCGAACTCGACAAATAAACAAGAAAAATATCAATACTTTCACTGCTCCTCAATTTTCCCCCACTGGCTCAATAATGTTTTCGTATGGTCAAAAACAAGAAATAGCTGCATTAGTATGAGGTCATTACTGAATCCACAGGTCCTCTTCTTCGAATGAAGTTGCTCAGAGTGTTAGGTCTAGACAAAGAGTACTTGAGATACTTCCACGCGAAATTTATTGGTTCTCTCCACATTCAGGTCTTTTTCATGTCTCCAGCAATGATTTCAGAGAAGTTGACACATTGGACCAAGTCAATAGATAATAGTCGAATTCGGCAAACGAACAAGTGAAATATCAATACTTTTATCACCCCTCAACATTTCCCCACTAGCTAACAAAATGTTTTCGTATGGTCCTCCTCTTCGTATGAGTGTGAAGTCTAGAGTATTCGCGAAATTGAATGGTTCTCCTCCATCTCCAGCAATGATTTCAGGGAAGTTGACCTATTGGACGAAGGGAATAGAACTTCGAACTCGGCTAGGCAAAGAGTGATGATAACCATGGCCCATGAAATTTCCCATCAATGGTTCGGTGATTACGTCACACTAGACTGGTGGTCGAACACGTGGTTGAATGAAGGTTTCGCCAGCTACTTCCAATACCACCTGGCTAACTCGGTAAGTTGATTGTGATGACGCAGAGGCGGGAATGTATTCGATATTTTCAGGTGGATAATGGTACTATGGAGTTGGATAAACAGTTTGTTACCAACACCTTGCAGCCGGTTCTACAAGAAGACTCACTTCCTTCCTCTATACCACTCTCTAGTCCAGAAAAAGATGTGAATTCTTTGGTGGAAATCAATGGTAAATTTGATGCAATCACCTACTCCAAAGGTAAGAACTCGTGGATACAGGAGTGTTTCGATCTTGATCCTTGTTTGAGGTTTAGGAAACCTTTTCAATCGATATATAATGCTATTTATCATTTCAGGAGGATCTATTGTTCGAATGATGCAATTCATACTGGGAGAGAAAGTGTTCCAGAAGGGACTTAATTCATATATGTTGGCAAAGTAGGTATCATTGGTAGATATAGATACATCTGAAGATATTGTGGCTCTTTAAAGATATCCTAGAACATCTCCAATAATGTGTCATTTTGACTCTTCCTGATCAAGATAAACTATATTATCTGGAAATACTACGGTTGATTTCAACAGTTCTGACATTCTTATTGTTTCAATCCCTTGTATATGACATATGAAGCTTCCAATTCGTATATTTGAGATTAGTCTCGAATTTATCTAGACCATCTTGGTGATTGAAGTTATTTTTCAGTAAATATAATAACACCAACCCATTGATCCTGTTGAATTTCTTACAAAATGCCACTGATGGAGCGGTAACAGATTTCCAAACCAAAATGCACAACTGGATTTATGAAGCTGGCTTTCCACTCGTGACAGTTTCACAAAGTGATGACAAAATGGTGACCCTGACACAGGTAGATATTTTTAGACTTTTTCTCCAGAGTATCTCTGTGGGAAACTGCCTTATTAGGTGTTGAATTGATGCTCAGTTCATTCTTTTAGAAAATATTCAACAGAATGGACCCAACTCAGTGGTATGTTCCCATAACCTACACAAGCAGAAGTGAACATGATTTCAGGGTTGAGATTAAAGGATGGTTGGAACCGAATAAATCCCTCCAAGTACCACACAATAGTTCAGACTGGTTGATACTCAACCTTCAAGTGAGCGGTAAGTTATCAGATGATTGGGAGTTATCTGAAAAGTGTTTTTAACCGCCAACTTCGTTGCAAAGCAACCCTCGAAGTCTTATTGAGACTTGTATGAGTAAGGAAGACGGGGACCTTAGCTCATCCGAAGCACTACTCGGCTGGTTATCGTTGAGAGTCCGAAGGATTGAAATCTAGATACCAAGAATGTTCGGTTGATCACCTATCTCCTCCCGCTAAACGATACTATAGAAATGAATATTTCCAATAGCCGCCGCGGGATTTGAACCTGGGCCCTCTAGACTATAAGCCAGCGCCTCAACGCACTCGGCCACTAACCCAGTTTCCTTATATGTAATGTGTCATTGTCTCAAACATTTCATCAAAATATTTTTTGGTAGTGTGGAATGCCTTCAAAAATTTGTTGATCCCTTGATTTCTTCATTGCATTTGATATCGGCTGTCATGAAAAATTTGTCCAGCTTCAGCACAACGCTGAAACAATGTCCTGTTGGCACATGAAGAGTATGTAACAAGAATAATGAAGCAAAATATCGGAGATTGAACCTATGATGAACCCGTTTTCATTTCTCTTTTCTATGAGTAGTTTTTTTTTAGGTTTTTATAGGGTGAACTACGATGACCAGCTTTGGGATAAAATAATCGAAGCTCTCAAAGGCAAAGACAAAAATTCAATCGACCCACTGAATCGCGCACAGCTCATCGATGACATTTTCAACATTGCCAAGGTCGGTCAAATCGATTATGAAAAAGCGTTCGCGCTTGCCCAATATCTGAAAAACGAAACAAACTACTATCCTTGGGTATCGGCCACGAAGGCTTTTGAGTATCTCTTGGGAAAATTGGACTCGAAAACTGAAAAGTTACTGAAGGTAGGAAAAAATTCAATGTTTGATTTTCCCAAAATTATAATTTTATCCGGAGTTTGTTCGAATGACTGTTGTACTCAATAAATAATCGTATCGAATACAATTCTTACTTCAAAATATTTGAGGTGTCGATGTATAACCCGAATATTTTGAAATACTTATGGTATTACTACACTGAATATAGTTGTGGCAGACACCATAAACTGGTTGTCATTGTGAAAGGGGATCCTAGAACTTATAAAAATAAATGGAATGAACATGTGTCAAAAAGGCGAAATGAGACATATAGAAGACTCGAAATTGTTCTTTCAAGTTTGGTACTCTGAATTTTGGAATTTTGATTGATGTTTGATGTTCTTCACATGTAACAATAGCCTGAACATCCTGTATTTTTATTCCAGAGCATGATTTTGGATTTCATAAACAGCGCTTTTCCAAATTCCACCGAATTTGTGACACACATCGATAAGCTGAAGAAATCTTTGATCCGTGAATGGGCTTGTGAACTTGGCCAGGAAGACTGCGTTAATTTTGCGAAGAAAAGTTTCCAGGAATACAAGAAGAATTCCAGGTATTTTCCCACAGTATCAACTCTGACATTTAATTTTCCATCAGTGAGAAATTCGAATAAAGAGTTGGTGAAGTTGCTTCATCCAATAACCACACTTGTTTTCGCAGGTCACTGAATAACAATCTTCGAAACGTAGTGCTTTGCTATGGATTGAAGAATAGCGAAAACGTGGTTGCTGATTTCAATTATCTGTTGGACGTGTTCAAAAATTCTAGCTCTCCAGTGGAGCAGTTTGCAATCTTATCAGCTTTGGGGTGTGCAGAGGATGAAAAAATTATACTCCAGTGAGTACCTAATTCTATAAATGGTACACAACAAACATTCCGTTGATTATTTGATTTCTGACAGTGACATTATAAGCTTATATCGTCATAGTTACGATATCTATAATGAGGGTCATAACTCCCTTGGGATATTAAGGTTCAAAAACTCCCTCTTACCTTTTACAGGTGAAAATGATACAAGAAATGCTTATACACGTTTATATGTAATGAAAACTAAGACATATTTTCCTTATTCACGTCATTACAAATAATAAATGTACAATTATCAAATGTTCCCTGAAAATTACTTCCGCCGCTGGAAACAATTTCTTCTGTTTTATGGGTGGTGCTGTTGCTGTTCACTACAGTCGAGGTGCCTGCCTCTTCTGATGGCAAAGTAGACATCATACGCGCCGTTTTATTTCTCAATTCAATACTGTCCTCCAGATACCCCTCTGCCACCGTGGAACTTCTCCAACCTCCGTGTCTTTTTAAGTTTGTCATAGTTGCTCCTGCATTGGCTAGGGCAGTAGCAGATGTGCGACGAAGGCAATGTCCCGTATAGGTTAGTGGGTTTGGCAATCCTAAATACATTGCGATTTTGCTGGGAATTTTGCCAAATATATTCTTTCCAATTGGCTGAGTTGTACATTTATTTTGTCGGAAGCTAAAAAAAATCGTTTTGTACCTTCAGGACGCAAGGACATATAAAGTCTCAATAAAGGCAAAGCAGAGAACTCTTTTTCATCCACAACTGTTAATTTCTTCGATACACCAGTTTTACTTTCCGGTACGTTCACTACCATAACAGTATCCTGGTCCTCTATATCTGCTATACTCATATTTAGAAGTTCCTGAGTTCTGCATCCTCCAAAATAACCCATAATTAGAACAACCTATAACAAATAAAACGAAATAAACAAACGAAAAAGAAAATTATGAGAAAAAAGTTACCTTATGCAATAAATGAATTTCATTAGGGGCGTCCTTTAGAAATTTGATGACATCTTTAGGAGATAAGACAGCAGACTTTTTCGGCTTATACCCCTTACTTTTTTGTTTCAAAAAAGCCTCTAGTTCGTTGAACTTGGTGATATCTCTTTTCTCATATATGGTCACCATCGATTTGAGCATTGACCATTTAGTCCATAACGAATTTGGGCTAAACGTTTCTGACTGCAACGAATAAATACAATTATTACCAAATCTACCAGAAAATACTGAAAATACTTTACCAGTTCTTGAAAATATGCCAGAAAGACAGTTTCGTTGGCATCTTTTGACATAACATTTCTCTGTGTCAGCCACTTCAGATATAAGTTGTATTCTTTTTGATATAGGGCTTCACTTTTCGATGGAAGTAATGATTGTCTTGCTTTTTCCGCTTTTTTTATAATATCCTCCATTATATCAGTAAATATCGTCGATTTGTGGTAAAAAATAAACACGTTTTTAACGGAAAAACATTGGTTGATAAAGAAAGTTTGCTTATAAACATGTAACATAGCGACAACCTAGCAACAACCAACAATGCTACAATCAACGCTACCTAATTCAAATATACCAGAAAGGTTATGAATTTAAACATTTATTGCGTTCTAAATATGGACATATTTATATGAAAATCGGTCAAAAATAAAATTATCTATGTACCACGGGAATTATAGAGCCTTAATAACCTCTGGCAATTGCTGTCCCTCGGGCCAGAGGCCCTCGGGACGCAAACTTTGCCATCGGTAATTAAGGCCCTCATAATTCCCTTAATACATAAATAACTATTTTGATGTTTCCAAAACAACTTCCGACATTAATATACGGTCTAGACAATCTATTCATTATTATAACGAGAATAACCTACTTTCGTTGTTCCAGCGATTATTTTTTGACGTTCCTCAAAACCATTAGAATTTTCCAATTTTAGTCATTACTTAATATAAGTTCTCAAATCAGTATTATAGTGAGAATAATTGGTGTACCAGATAATATTGGATACGACAGATGACAACATGTGAATCTAATTTCCAGGTACTTATCGTTGACAATCGATAAAAATTCCCCCGTAAGACAACAGGATTATGCCAATGTATTCTCTATGGCATACTACAAGAATAAAAAAGGTTTGGATGTGGCCCTGACGTTTCTAGAAGATCACTTCAAGGAAATAGTGGAAAGGTTAGCTCGTATTATTGAACCACTTTTTGGGATATTCTTATAGAGCATACAGATCATTGAGTAAAATGATATATTATACTGTTTGGTGAAGATTTTGGGAGCACATATCATTTGTCATTATTTTCAGTTATGGTGGCATCAATGAAATCAGTGGTTTGATAACGGGTTTGGCTGAAGAACTGACTACAGAAACACAGATTCAGAAGGCAAGTAGTAACTATATAGAATGCACCTCAATCTTTAGTATGAAAAAAAAACTACTACCTCTTCAAAACATTCCTCTATTTGTGATGGAACTTTTCTTGCAGTTGACTCGGATCATTACTGACCACCAAGATAACGAACAAGTGAAGATCGTTGGCAAGAAGGCCATGGAACTGATAAGAACCAACAAGAATTGGATGGAGACTTACGGTAGTCAAATTAGGAAGGTGCTGTTATCCTATGGAGGAAGCAGCTATATTTGGTCTCCAAGTATATCGGTCATCTCAGTTTCCTTGATATTATTGTGCCTTAATATATTCCGAAGTCCTTCGTATCTTTTTTGAAATCTAGCATAAGTTTGTATCATTTGATAGTATAGTGCAATGATCTATGATCATCGTTAATATTTTTATAATGTTCATCTGACATGGAAATTAGTATCCGTATGTAAATTGTTCAAAACGTGCAACTGCTTTCGTTGAAAAGGGAAAGTCATTTTACTCAATGTTATATCCTTTCTCCTGTCGATGAAATTGGTATGTGTCTAACTATTTTACCTACTGATTAGGTGTATGTACAAGAAAAAAACTGGAAAATGTATGGAACATGTGATATTCATAATAAAATTCATGTACTTACCTTCATTATCGATGCCTTTCTCCAACCCTATTTTGACTTGAATTATAATTAGAAGTCCTGAGACTAGTAAAAAATACCATAATACCAAGAAACAAAGAAGAAAAAAGCAATTATTCTTTATATTGAAAGTGCATTTCGACAAGATATGACTTCATATTTGAGCCTTATCATCAGCAGCTAGGCCAGTGTCATTCAAAATCTCATTTTACATGATTACACTGCTGTATTATCTTGACTGTTTAACAATCCAAGAAATATTCTTTAGAATGTAAAATTTAGTCGAATTCTTTGTAAACTCACTGGATTATACTGAAAAGGAGCAAAACGTTGAATGCTAATGAAGTTGATTTCATGGTTAAGTATTGAGTTTCATGTACGACTCAGCAAGTTTCGGAAACTATAGAGGCTGTGAAAAGATGAGAAGATTGAATGTGGGACCCAATTTGGACATCTGAAATGTTGCTATCAGATCCATCTTGCAGCCTGGGGTCATCCGGTTAAAAAGTTACCTACTAACAAGAGAACAAGATGACGGGACACAAATTGTCGAGGCTCAAACATTCCTATATATTTTCAATCTATTACCATAGAGATAATGGTCAAGATTCGCGAGAAAGGGGATAACTCCTATCATTTGCTTCATGATCCGGATATTATCTTCCAGGTGCTATATCAGAGTTTTGATGGGTGAGATTGTTTCTAGTTTGAGTCACAATATTAATCAAGATATATCGATATCAATTACTTCAAGTTATGACTTGGGATATCCTCGAGACTCATGGTCAATTCATGTAGCAAACTTTAGTCATAAGTCGTAAGTTTTCAGTAGGTATTGAGATTCAAGACATAGAAGATCCTCTCCTCCATGATGAAAAATAATATCTTAATTCAAACTTGCGCATCCGCATATCTGCGATTAGTCCCGCAGACTGTCATTTGTTTTATTCCTTGGCTTGAGCTACCAGATCCTTGTTACATATATAGTTATTATTAGATTTTTTTTTTGATTCTCACGAAAAGGGATAACCTGTACTGTTCAGAGAACATCGTGAGAATTAAGGGATAGAAGGTAGGAGTTGGTGTTCTTCTTAAATTTCTGGAACGATTGTTGATATTTCAGAAGAGCATCGGGTAACTTCTGTCATTGGTTAATTTCTGTGGTTCAGTGTCAGTATATATGGTCACTTTTCAATTTCTATAAGCTGGCAGTCATCAATATCCTTTTTTTGTTTTTACAATCCAATACTCATGATAATGAGTTTAAATGCCATCACAATCACATACAATAACTCATTGAACCTCTAAAATATGATGAGTTTTAAGTTTTAGACCATGGAAGAAAAAAGTTGGCCGAATTTCTTACGACTTAAGACTTATGACTTGCAACTCAAAGCCTATGTCAAAGTGTATAAATGGAAACTTTGAAAACCATTGATAGAACTTCTTATGACTCAGAACTAAAAATTTAAGACCTGAAACTTAAGACTTAAAAATGCAGCTCAAGTCCACCATCACCCCTTTTCCGAAAAATACCCTATATAACCACCGCCTTGTCAAAGCTTGTCAACCGAACATCACCCCACCCGAAATTTCAGTGCCCATCGTCAGAATCCCAACGAAAAATGTCGTACCTAAACGAGAACCACCCGGAGATCTTCTTCGCCGTGCCCAGACCAGGAGGCATCGCCAACATCGAGCTGCCCGATGCCCAAGAGCTGGCCGAGATGTTGAACGAAGCTAGGAGCTCCAAGGGCACCATCCCCTCGACGAGGTCGTCCACCAGGTCCACCAAGTCCTCGAGATCCAGGTCGCAGAGCATCGGAGCGGGCTTCTTCACCTCCACACCTGGGCAGACTTCGCGCGATCATCGCATCCAGCAAGCCTTGGCCACGGTGCCGTGGGTGCTCTTTGACGAGGAGAATGAGGACGAGGATAAACCCAAGCCGCCCAATCCGCTCCAGGTGATTTATTAGGTTGCCCAGATCTTGTGGACAACTTTAACCGATACCCTAACCTAACCTTTCTTTGAGTTGCATCTTTTAGGAATCAGCCAATTCTGGGGTTGATGCTCAGTGCTACACGAATCATTTGATTCCAATATCCTTCTGGTATTGTTGTTGATTATAAGCAAATCCGATATCTTAGGCGAATCCATAAACTGTAAGGTATATAGGTACCTATAAGACACCCGAACTCTTCAACTGATTCAAACGCATCTAGAATTCGAAATTCAAGGCAACCTCTTCTTGGATCCCTTCTGTAACTACTCCAAGAGCGATAACCAAGATGAATGTGAAGCTTCTGGATATCATTTCATTAGGTCTGATGTTAATATTCCGGGGAGTACCAATGGAATTCATCAACCATTTTTTTTTCGGAGGAGGTTGAAATCCTGTAAGGACACCATATGGGTCTGATACCCCTTGTGATAGTGTGGGAATCCCTGATCTCAGTCAGGTTTACCCACTAAACACTCCAACCCCTACAGGCTCGTCTGACCGAAGTCTCGGATGACACTTAGGCCCTATGGCCCATTGTATCTTGCCTAGCTATTGTCATTGTACCCAATTCAGTATCTTCGTGCCTTGTACAAGTTTGTACAAGTCCTTTACTGGATGTGAGTTGTATATTTCGTCTGTCTTCTGCGTTTCAATGCCTCGCATTTGCATAATATATGTGATACTGTTTCTGGTTCCTTTCCGCATAGTATGCAATTTGGGTCGCCATTATACAGTCCCATTCTGGTAAGGTGCTCCTTGACTGGCGCGTGGCCTTTTATCTGCTCTCTGTACATGTTTAGCAGATCTGCAGTTCGTCTGTGGCATGCATCCTTGATGTATTGTTTCCCATGTATATTTCCTGGAATGTTTTCCCAGTGATTCAAATCCAGTCTCTTACAGACGCTCGGGCTGTACTCTTTGGTACTCCTAGAATCTGTCCTGGATCTGTCCCTCTTCTTGCAAGTTCGTCAGCTTTCTCCATAGATAATATATACAATGGCTTTCTCATTGCCAGCAATCCCCTGATGTCCTGGCACCCAGGTAAGCTTGACGCTGTTGCGGTTTACCAGCGTTTTCAGTTCTATCTTGCAATCAAATACCAGTCTTGACGTCACTTCCTTGCTTCTCAATGCCTTAAGTGTCTCTTGACTGATGCTTTACATTATTTGGATCTGCTCATGTTCTATGGCTCTCCTATTATTCACCTTTACGCATAGGAGAATTCCATATAGCTCTGCTTGAAAAACGGAGATGTTTTTTCCCAGTGAATAGCTGAGCTTGGTCTCCGGGTTTTTCGAGTAAACTCCTGCTCCTGATCCATTTGTAGTCTTTGATCCGTCTGTATACCAGATCTTCCCCTGCAATATGGTGCTGAGCTGGGGTATTGAATGTATATCGTTTGGAATTGTGATCTGTTCTCATGTGTCCCTGTTCACTATTCTTACGATGTTCATAATTTTATTCATCAACCATAGTTGAGATTCTAGTTTATTCACATTTTCTGCCAAGTGAAATTTCTTTGGCGGATTTGCAGGTGTTGCGAGGGTCTTTGGAGTTGTTTGGGGCTTTGGAGTTGTTCCAGATGTTTCTGTCTCTCCTTAGCTCAATAGTAACTGGTTGCGTTAGACTTCTATTTGTTGAGATTTCTTGTATATGCACAATGGTCACACCCACGAACTATTGACCAGATATTGTAATGCCACAAACGCAGAATGATTGTCTTCTCTTACTTCACCTATTCATAATTAAAGTTTGCAAATAAAGGCACCAAATTTGATGAATAAGTCACACCTCCATTTCGTGGACCTTTATTCGGTTCTTGCAGACCTCTGGCTGATGCTATGCAGCTCAGATTTGCAATTTTGCACATTGACATTCAATGATACCACCTACTAGAAATGATAGATTGAGGTCTGGAAACCTAAAGTAGATGATTTAGTGTCGTTCATCACATTTTCTCCATCGATCTACATATTTTGTTAATGCAGCACAATTGTTTCAGGAAAGCATTGACATTCTGGCAATAACAATCACTACAGTGATGCTGCTGGCTGCTGGATACAAGGATATCAGCAAGAGCCACCTCAGATGGGCGTTGAGTTATTTGGAATGCGTCAGAGATGATTCTGGCAATGCACCCCCCAACGTCAGAGGGATGATGAACCACATCAAAATGTTGGACGGCAGTCTGGACTCCTTCAATTTGAAGTACACCACGGACATGCCTGGTATCGAAGACAATGCGCCTGGAGCTGCGCAAGCGGATTAGCTGCTATTCGAGAAAAACGAGCTGGATTGAGCTTAGAGCCGAATGGAAGTTGACTTTCGAACTTGAACTTTTTATTATCGAATAACAAATGAATGATTTTTGAAACCAAGTTTGTGTAGTTTCATCTCATCTCCTAAGTCTCCAAACTAAACATCAGAAGCCCTCAGAGGTCTTGTAGAGTTAAAGTGTGTCAATCGGGTTGTTTTAAAGCCGTTCAATTCAACACATTTTAGAGGGCAGGTTCAGCCTTTCTAATAACCCTAATAGCACAACTCAGTCCAATGGATGTTCAATGGATGTCCTCCTCAGGACATCTCAGACATCCACTGGACATCCAGTTTTTGTACACCGGATAACGTATGGACATCCATAGGATGTCGCATTTCCAACTTTTTGACTATCCATACGGTATCCATCATGGACATCAATATGGTAACATGTATGGACAAATATAGGCCATTGAACATCCACTTTCCTCTGCTTTGGACATCCATGGAATATCCATGGGATGTCCATTTTATGACGAATAAATGAAAAAAGCTACTAGCATTCAAGCGCGGTCACCCATCCAAACTCTAACTTCGCTTATCGTTGCTTTACCTCTGTGATTCATCCTTCCTTGTATGGTGGCTGCTGCTGTCTTCTTATTTATATTATTAAATCCATGAAATTTGGTCAATAATGAGAACGATTCAAATTACTCCATTAGTGTTGATTCTTGCATGTCAATTTGGCATATTTTTCATTTTAGAGAAAATTAAGGTATTGTACGATGATGGTATTGTGTATGTGTGGTATTTTGATTTCTCTACTTCTATGTTGTGAGAGCCCAATTAGACCAACAGCTGATACTGTAATCCGAACCACTTCTATAGGAGTAAAGTAATTTAACAGAATTCCCATTGGTTTATATTACTTGAACATGAGGGTTTCTTTTGGTGTCAATGTTGAATACTTTTTATGAATGCAATGGCATGTATCTATATGTGTGGAAAAAATTCAAAATAAGGACGTGGGGACATTGAATGTACGCCATATGTTCTGAATATCCAATGAACGTCTCAATTTGGACCTAAAATGGACAACATATAGTCTATAATTGTAAGCCATATGGACTACCTTTAATATATGTTCAATGGACATCTCCATGTGGACATCGATTGTCGACATCGACTATCGATATTTTGAAGAAGAGGTCATCAAATGGACACCAAATGGACTACCTTGTCTGGACGTCCATTGGATATCTTCATGTGTATATCCTATGGATGTCCATGGACACCTTGGACATATACTGGACACAAAACGCATGTCCAATGGACATCTTGTGCTATTAGGGAAACTCATCTGATTCCAGGATTATGTAGACCTTCCATGTGGATAGATAGATATCTCACATTGTAGTGGTGCCATCTGATTAAAAAGATTATGAGCGTCTTAAATTTTTCACCAGAAGCGATATCTTCTAGACCGTCCATAAATTTTGGTCCAAAGAGATCATCGCTAATTCACATTTCTTGTCAATACTTCCTACAATGGAAAAATTATAGCGACCTAACTTTGGGACCTAACAGCTAACTCGCGTTCACTGTTTCGAATGATATTTCATAGGTGTCGTTCCCTGTCTCTTTTAGGTTGACAATGTTGACATGACCGTTATGTGGTCTATTGCTTCTTGTAATGACTATACTATACTGCGAAATCCAACAAATAAATGGTCCTGATTGTAATTGTTATATGATTTTTTGTTATATGGATGTGGTTCCGTTTTTGGGTCGTAATCCGATTTATCGTAAGGATAATTCCAACGTTTCATGTATTTACATTCAATATTTCATTTTATATGAGTTTCTAAATCCTCGGGAATATATCAAATCCGGGAAATATTTCACGTTACACAGCTATAACGTTTAGTTCCCTCGGGTTTATGTAAACATTCATTCGTATGGATTATTTCTCATTGATTGTGGTGTATGTTTTGGTGCATACAGTGGCGTTCTACTAAGTAAAAACTCACGTTCTTCTCACACATGATAAGTTATAATATTGGTAGCAGTTGTACCAACGTGTACAGCACTATAGGACTATAGATACGACCCTATGAAAATTCATGCCCAGAAAAGACATATTCATAAATTCTCATCAATAACTCAATTTTATATTTACAAAGAATACATTCAGCATCATTCTGCACCACAATTGAATGTCTTCTTCTGAGTAGGTAATTTATGATTTCAGGTTTATTAATTATATCCCAATTACATCGGAACATTTTGATACCCTTTGTTTTTTTTAGGAAACCATACAATAATATGAATGACGTGAAGAATAGCACCACATTGGGCGCCAAATGTTGAAACTAGATTCTCACATAAAAATTAATTTATCTCAGATGCTTGGTTTTCTGAAAATTTATCCAAATGCTCGAAAGAAACATTGAAGGATAGCTTGTTTTTCTGAAATCAGCTGCTTACAGGACACCGAAGCCTAGGAAGTCATGAGATTAACAGTTTCTGATTCACTCATGACTCGTAGTTCAAGAAGGAAGCGATAGACATATCCTCTTCTCATGCAACAGAGTTTCCACAATAGATCTGGAAAGGTCATAGTGGACAAGACAAATATTGATATAAACTCCTCAAATAAATCTCGAATCAATCTCTATTTTTTATATTAAACATAATATTTTTATGCTATTCCGACATTTCTTTATTATGCAAAAATCAAGTTCTCGCGTATTTCGTACTTGTTGCATAAGTAAATATGGATCCTCAAACTGCGACAAAATGAAATATATTCATTTCATACTCGTATTTGTACGAATGCCAGGTAATTTGTGATTGTCCAATTTCACCCATTTCGTTCGCAAACACATTTATAAAATTTACAAGCAAAATACAACGTTCTTGAATTAGATTCAGCCAATTTGAACGGGTCTCGATGAGATTTCCTGGCTGTTATTCTCTGGGGCACAACAAACTATCACGTAGTTGGCAACAAATGAGACGTATAAATTGTGACTAAAATTGGAGAAACAAAACGAACCGAAACAAAACACGTTGCTTGGCATCTATTCTGCTGGCTGGAATAGGCTTGGACCTGCATTTGTGCAGATAGCGTAGCAACACCCACTTCAGTACCTACAGTCAGGGCCGGATTAACCCTATCAGGGCCCCTAGGCAATTAAATTCTCGGGGCCCCTTTCCTTTACCGTTTCCTTACTTTTCAAAATATATTTTCTCCATTACAAAAGTCGAGTCGATCAGATCGACTCCTGCTTTTTGCTTTCATTGAATGGAATGTTTTAGGTCACAAAAATATTTTAACAACCAAAGAAAATATTTTTGTGAAGTAGGTACAATATAAGTTCAAATAGCAATTCTTGTAACTTTTTAGATAAAAATCGTTGAAATCATCTTTGAAGTTGACCTTCTTCAAAACATCATTTTCAATCGCCATTATCGACAATAAATTTTAACGGTTCTGTGATATTGTTGAACGAAGACAGTGTTTTATTAATTTTATTTTGAAAAATTTCGTTCACCTGTGGCGTTTGATATCATCAGACTTCTATATATTTGCAATGCTATCATTACATTTGGAATAGTTGATTGTACCATATTATCAAAAATAAATCAAAAAACGATGTTATCTATCTCCGCATCCATCATTTTTTCTATGGTAATATTACCGGATGGTAATAATCGGGAATATCACGAATGAAACGTTTTTTTCTTGGTGAGTTCAACATCAATTGGTGGGCCCCTAATCGGTGCGGGGCCCCTAGGCAGTTGCCTAATCCGCCTTATGGATAATCCGGCCCTGCCTTAAGTAGGTACTTTGTTGTTTCGATTCTGAATATATTTTACTATCATAGAAACCCTGTAGATACCTCAGAAGATTATTAGAATCTTTATCGTATCATTGAAGATTTAGACATTATTATATAAAATCTCTATTGATAATCATCAACATCATAAACATACCAAAACCTCAGTTACTCATAATACATTATAGTTACCATAATATTCGTCAGTTACAAAAGCATAATACTTTAGATACAAGCATAATACGTTAGATACCAAATAATATTTATTCACTTTCTCATCGCCATTGTCAATGATACGAAAAAGCTTTGAATGCAACTTGCGGTTATTATAGATTCGATGCGTTAGGTATATGGTATATATTTTTTGCAATATATACCATGAATATATACCATACCATACCATACCATACCAATATATACCATGAATATATCCAAAATATTTCATCACCATCTCAGAATAAAGAAGAAGAAGTTTATTTAAAATAGGTTTACCCTAATATAAACATTAGATTTATCAATTAGGTACAAGTAGTAACATAAAAAAAGAATAAATATATATAACTAAAAAAATAATAATATACGATTACAATCAATATAGAATAATATAGAATAATATAACATACCAGAGACGAATATTAAATATAATCATAAATAATAATATACCAAAACAATTAATATATAATAATATAGAACAATATAAAATACCATGGAATAATATACCATCATAGAATAATATTAAATATTAAATACCATAGAATAATATAAAATACCATTACAATTACATCATAAACTGTCCTCAAACTAAGAAAATGAAAAAACTGATCAAGACAATATTTAATACCTTCATCTGATATAACTATTACTGGCATGTTCACTTATTTTCTTTTTGAAAATTGCCAAAGTTGGGCTATATTTGATTTCATTTGTAAGTTTGTTGAATTCGTTAAAACCCTTGAAAAAAAGTGAGTTCATTGAGTTTTTCCTGTTTGTTCTCCTAATAAATATGTTTCTATTACTTCTTGTGTTGTGTTGATGTACCTCAGAATTGAATGTGATGTACTCTCGGAAATAAGAGGGAGCCAGATCATTTAATATTTTATATATAAATATCATGGTGAGATATATTAGTCTCTGTCTAACAGAAAGCCATTGTAGAGAATTTAACATTGTATCAATAGGAGCATATCGATTTAACTTTAGGATTATTCTCATCCCTCGGTTTTGCAATTTTTGTAATTGAGACAGTTTATTTAAGTTGAATAGGTATAACACTGAAGAGCAATAATCGAAGTGAGGCTGGATAATTGATCTATATACAGTGATTTTCGTTTCCATTGATAAGTTACTAGAGATTCTGGAAAAAAAATATAACTTTTTAGTAATTTTTTTGTAAAGATAATCAAAGTGATTTTCGAAAATCAATAGGTTGTCTAGTTGGAATCCCAGATATTTAATATTATTTACGAATTCAATTTCTACATTATCAATTGACAGTTTCAATTTATGTTGGTTTATATTGTTGAACTTATATTTTGTTGTTATTAACATGGCTTTAGTTTTAAGAACATTCAGTTTTAGTTTATTTATTTTCATATATTTGTCAACTTTCGCAAGTACTGCATTCATATTACTGAGAGCTCTATCCAGATTTGTATCACTACATGCAAGTAAGGTATCGTCTGCAAATAGATTAATGAATTCACAGCCCACATGTAAGTTGATATCATTTAAATACAAAATAAACAGAAGTGGTCCTAATACACTCCCCTGGGGGACACCAAAAGAAATTTCTTTTTCATTTGATATTGCATCCCTAACTCTCACTTTTTGCTTTCGCCCTTGTAAATAGTCAACCAACCAATCATAAACCTTGCCCTCAAAACCATATCTTTTCAGTTAGTGTCGACTATTCAAGAAAACTCATCAAGACTGCTATATGCATGGATATTTCTAGAAAATTCTGACCTCAACTGGGTATCCACATAGATAAAAAACACATTCCTTTTCAGCGAGATCTGACAAAATTATAATTCTCCCTGAACTGGCGGTAGTATCTTCGAAAGGGTGACAGACTGTTCAGCTTGCATCATCTCGAAACTTTCGTCAGTGGATTGGCTTCTTTTTCCTTGGGTTTTACTGCTGTATTATTCAAGAAGAGAAGGCTATGGAGTAGTATGTGACGGGCATAGAGAAATATCGCAGACAAATGGAGTTGGGTAAGATTGCAGAGGGGTAGGAATATAATAACCAGGAACAAATCTTGGAACTGATCAATACACAGATGTTGATGCTAATAAGAAACATGAATGACGGATCATGTTGTTTTGACCAAGCAGATGAAGTAACATTTCTTCTTTTGTTTTTCAAATCCATAAATAAAGAATATTGTTCGGCGCACCTACGTATTGAGTAGAACACAGTGGATAATACTAACATCTGAAGAAATTCAAAATATTTTGAATGTACCGTATTTCCCATTCAAATGTGCAAGTTTTCCCATCTGAATCCCATATTTTTAAAACAGTGTTTCATTTATTTACAGAAAAATGTCATCATGTATCATGTCATACACTTTTTAATGCAGGTTAATAATTTGTACGTTCAATACTTTCAATCAGCAGAAATCTTATATCCCAGATTCTTAAATGTATGATGAATATCCCGATCATTTCAAGGTAGGAAATAGTTAAGTTGTTACCTAATATTTGAATACAAGATATGAGGAGTACATATCTGAGTCCCTGAAGAATATACCTAATGGAAAATCAGAATATCAACAATGCACGATGTTCAGAGGAAATGCATAGGTTATATTTCGGGCTTAATAACGCCCCACTAATTATACAGGGTTATTCAAATTCCACGCTCATCATTGAGATCTCGAAAACCCTCAGAGATACGAAGAAGTTATGGAATATTACGCTCACCATCAAAGTGAAAAAGAACTTACGTTGTTTTCAAAATATTTGGGAAAAACTTCATTATTTTCTTGCTTCATTATTGAAGATATATCGAAACTGGTAGCACTTCTGCATTGCTACTTCTGCGTTGCTACTTCTTGCGATCTATATAGAAAGGCATTATTTCCGAATTCGACATTTTGACTTTTCGTGACCATCATCATCTTTTTTTTTTCGAATACGGATGCATTTTAACCACATTTTCAACTGCCAATATTGCCGTTAGATACATTGACACTAAAATGATTTTGCATTTGAGCGATTTTGGCGTATTTGAAAGAGAACATTGATGATGTGGCCATAAAAAATCAAAACTACGAATTGAAAAACTGAGAATGCCATTTTGCAAATCGAAAAAATTGCAATAAGGAAGTGCTGTCAGTTTTTTTCAATAATAAGGGAAGAACAAAATGAAAATGATCATCAAATTTTTTTTAAATATCTTGAAAATGAAGATAGTTATCGTGGACTTTCTTTCGCCTTGATAATGCATTAGGTTTTCAAGATCTCATTGATGAGCGTGGAATTTGAATAACCTTGTATGGTGTGATTATTGTTGCTACCACGTAATCTTTTCGCATATCACTTGGAAAAACCCTGTACAAATATAATGTCAAGTTGATCGTGTAGATTGGCACAGAGAAAAAAAAAAACAGAAAATGTAAGTTCATAAGTATCAAACAGACGAGTTTCCCGTAGTTACCGGATGATATCATCCTGTTTATCAATTAACTAATTCCGCTTTGATAGTCAAGAATCCGTGAAAAATATCGCTGTACTTGGAGCGTGAGGAAGCTAGCAACCCGTGAACGATTGGATTCATTCCAGCATATTCCCAAACACTCGCTCCACTTCGCTTGTGACGTCTTTACTACGTATAAATTATTACTTTGGGATCCAGACACCTGCCATCTGCTAATTCCCCCGTTAATGAACGCCAGAATACATATTTGATGAGTCCGCGAATGCGTTGAAATTATCTCTGGTGAAAGAAATCAGCTACATGCTTATCGAAAATAGAATAATAGAAAAATTAATGATAATATACATAGGAAACACTGTGAGAAAGCACTTTTCTGGGGGTACGGACATCTCCTCAGACGAAAAAAAAAAAGACTGGTATTTTCCATTCTTTTCATGCTGCCAACATCACTGGCTTATAGTATTATAGAGTGCCCGGGTTCAAATCCAGCGGCGGCTATTGAAAATATCTATTTATTTTCTATACTAAAAATTAGTGTCCCTATATAAGAGGTAATGTCAGCCGAAGAGTGTGTTGATACAGGTGTTCCTCAGGGTTCTGTATTAGGGCCACTCTTATTTTTGATATTTGTGAATGACCTTCCAGAGTATATCACAGGAGGTCAGATTTTCATGTACGCTGATGATACTTTTGTGAAAATCGAGGCATCAACCATAACAGAACTGGAACTCAAAATAGAAAGAATAATTAAAAAAATTGAATCTTGGTGTGCGAGATGAGCGAGTTCCTTTCAAATGTTAGGCAAAAAGGGGTTTCATGTCATTAAAGTTTTATCATTGAGATGGAAGCAGCGGTTATTTCAATACTATTAGGGCGTAATCAAGGGTACTTTGCTATAACGGTAGAAGCAGGATTTTAATACGATGTTTCAGCGTTTTATCATAGGTTTTTCATTCATAAGAGTTTAGACAGTTTTTTCGTATAAAGTACAGAGTCCACATAGTTACGCATTAGTTCCCAGTTACGCAGGGTCCGTATTTCTCGGTATTTTTATATGGAAATGATTATTTTTGTTCTATTACTGTCTTTTGTTTAGGCATAATTTCTTGTTTTTTTTATTAATTTTCATTGTGTTTCTCTTTATTATTTTGTTTGATTTTTTTATTTGATCGTAATACATTTTGTACGAAGGAAACATCTTAGCATACAACTTGTTGGTCAGTAAAAATCTGACCTGGTGGCAGCGCTTCCTTTCATAAAATAATCATTCTATTTGCGCAGGGTAGGTTATTATACAAAAATAACGGACAAGACATTCTTATAAGAGATCAACATTTATTACGAAAGGTGATAGCGGTGAGATATTTCAATATCAATAGGTAATAATAATAATAAAAAATTTTCATCATGTCAAAGTCCTCGTTAGTACAAATGTGTAGAGGTAGAAGAAGACCTTCTAGGCACTAAAAGGAGTATAGATATGAATATTAGGAGGTTAAAGGTGAAGAAGAGAGGGAATACAGTATGCAATCTCCTTCTCAGCCCTTAACGGTACGTAAGAAGGTTTTATAAGAATATCTCAAAGATGTTTGAGGTTTTTGCTCAACTCGCGTCTAATGATACTTACTTGTGGTCTCCCTGTTGATTTTCATTGACTGATTGGGTGTTCTACTAATGATTATAAGTTTTGAAATGAAATGTGTTTTAGTGAAGGACAGCAAATCGATTTCAAGTGTGATTTCGAAAAGAGAATTATTTCATCTTATCTCGAATCGTTCGATAAAAATGCGACAACGTTGTCGTTCTTCTCCCTCCTCTGTTATTTGGAAAGACAAATACGTTTTATCGAACTTTATCAACAACTCTTATTATACACCATTCAACGCAGCCCCACAATATTCTTTGAACAAACTCAAACAATTTAAGAAAATACATTGTCTTTTCCGCGACCGCGTTTTCCTGGTTTCGTTGACGTTGAGCAGGAAGAAGCCGACTTTCCTGGAGTTTTACAAGTTTTCTAAGTTTCCTCTCGACACAATGAGCAATGGGAACACGAACTCATTGAAGTTTCTTCAAGAACAATATCGCATAGGTGGGATCTTTCGTCTTGATATACCTTCATTTCGTGGACCAAAAATATTATTTGAGTGTTTGAATTTTCATACACGATGAAAAAAAAATGACAGCAGCTAACACCGTCTGGTGTCCCCTGAGGTCCTGATTATTTTAGTGTTAGTGAACACCGACATATATAATCACCACTGTAGGTGTTATGTGACCTTTCCAATAGGTGTTTTTAATAATTAAACCCAGTTGTGAGTAACACTAGTGAATTTACCAAATGATTGAATTGATAAGGATCTATATCAAAATCATCCCATTATTGAAATCAAGTATGGTAGGAAGGACGTCAGTGCCACCTATTGGCAAAAGTTCTGAGGTTCTAATATCGCACAGATGAGCGCATGAAATTCACACCACTCACATGCTTACATACAATATTTTCATTAATTTATATCAAATCTGGTGTTTTCAGGATGCAATACCTAACGAATGATTATTGACACCAAATTTGATCTTTCATACACCGCCTCGATTCCATCGTAATATGAAACGGTGTAACTTGGTGTTAATTTTATATAACAGGTGTTTTATTACATTTCACCTATTTGGTGTTTCTTATGATTGTATCGTTCTACGTGTCATTAACTCTCAATTGTGAAATGTATAATAAAAAGGATACCACTTTGATATTCAGGTGTTGTATTAGTCGGAGCTTGCTCTGAAATTCAATTGATTGAAATTACACCCGAGTTTTTTTTACTGTGTATACCGGGTGATTCACCATAAGTTTTTCCCCTTCAACTTGATTATATTTTGACAAGAAAGACGTTGAGATTCCTTTTTAGCGAAATTTTACACACTTAAAAAAAGGATTGCCAAAATAAACGTATTATTGTACAGTAGTTAATTTTTACAAAGAATCGCCCTGTATTATATTACACAATCGGCTAGAGATTCCTAATAGGAATCTGAAAGTATAATGTTTGATAGAGTTATGAATTATCAATTGTGTGTATTGTATACTAAGCAGGATTCCTATCAAGATCTATCCAATTTTAACAATATATTCGCACCATATATTATTACGTGAGATTCACATGTAAAATTGTTAATTTACGAAATCCGGCTCTACTAGATCATCATACGCTTAAGAAAAATTGTTTTCAAATGAGAGCTGGGAGACATTTCGTCTTACCGCAAAAGCCTATTTATTACGCATTCGAAGTACTTACTTACTGTTTAAACCCTGTCGGATCTAATTCGTCTTGAAACTGTTCTGTTCCCCGGCTCTGTTTGAACAAGGGCAGCCCTAAAGTGTGAGCTATCTTAATCCGAAGCGCCCTATATCTACAGGTGCACCCTATTTGAGAGCTGGGATGTGGTTTAGGAATTTCCACTGATTTCTCAAAATTCAGACGCTAGCTGTGCTAATAATTATTTGGGCGAGACGGGTTTACCATAGAAAAAAAAACGAATGGAACAAACGGTAATGTGAACAAACACACATTGGACACGTAACAGGTGAACTCCCCAATGGGTTCAATGAATTTTTCAAAAAAATCTCATGATTGGAACGTTTCCTCTGATGTCCGGAGATTAAGAAGAACCAATTAGATTAGATTAGATTAGGTGCAGCCTAACATGCACTACTGCCTCTCAAATCTTTGGTGCAAGTTCATCGGTTTCCTGGGAGCTAGGTTCCTGATATCGGAGGGCTTTGAGAAAGCCCCTTTCAGTAACTCTTGAGCCTCTTGCAGAAGAGTGCTGGGCATTCACAAAGCAAATGTTCTGCAGATTCAGCGAAGTTCTCGCAGTAGAGGCAACTGTCACTCTATGATTTGCCTATTTTTTTGAGGTGATACCTCAGAGGGCAGTGCCAAGTGAGGAGTCCCGTTACCAGTTTCAAGTCTTTTTTGTCCAACTCGAGGAGCTGTTTAGCTTTCCTTGTCGAAGGTCTCACTAGCCTTTTCGCTTGTGTTTGTTCTGGCACTTTATTCCATTGAGATATAATTTAATCGGTAAAATTGACAAGACTTCCAATGTCCACGAAATTTATAGAATTTGAAATGGAAAAAGGAAATTTTTAGTGAGCACAGAACCTTAGAAAATCCTGACTAAGTGAGCAGAAGTCTCAACCAAGTAGATGGAGGTGAACTGTAATCCAGTTCCAATAGTAAGAATAGAATAGAATATATGTTTATTTAGCTCAATAGCTATTACATTACATTTCATAACCTTAACAATTGATATTATATCCAGAAACATAAACAGTGTTATTGAATATTCAAGTACGTTTGCCTTAATCTAGATTTGAAAACTACAACATTTGGTGATGTTTTCACTATTAATGGTAAGTTATTATACCCTTTCAAACCTTCGATGAAGAGTGTTTTCTCCATAGCCGTAGTGTTGAACCTCTGTATATGGAAATGCTCTGTTGATCTCAAATCATAATTTACCAACTCTGATCTTTTAACAAGGTAATCTCTTAAATATACAGGAGCTTGTTTATTAACAATCTTATATATTAAAACTAAGTATGACTCGGTAATAAGTTGACGGACATTCAAGAAATTTAGAGTTTTTAACATGGAGATTATTGGAGTATATCTGTTGCATTTAAGAATAACTCTCATTGCTTTATTTTGAAGTAATTGCAGCCGATAAATGTGTTCATCTGAACAGGAAATGAATATTGACATACAATAATTGAAATGCGGAAATATAATTGTATTGTACACAATTTTTCTGCACCATAATGAAAGATTTCTACAAACTCTATAAAAATACCCAACTTTTTTGCCAATTTTTTTGCATAGAAAATCAATATGTTTAGAAAAATTTAGTTGGGGGTCAAAATATATACCCAGATATTTTATTTCATTCACATAATTAATTATAGTGTTATCTATCTCAATGACAAAATTACATTGATTAAATTTAGCAACATTACTCTTACTACCTAGAATCATACATTTTGTTTTAAGACTATTCAGTTTGAGCTTATTTGCCATTAGCCATTTATTTAGAATGCCCAGTTCCTTATTCATCACTTGTACTATTTCTTTGAAGTTTTTCCCAGATACAGAAATCAATGTGTCGTCAGCAAAGAGGTTAACGAATGACTGTTGTAAATACAGATTTATATCATTAATATATAAAATAAATAGCAAGGGCCCAAGGACGCTTCCTTGGGGGACACCATGCAAAGAACCCATTTCAAGTGAACAATTACCATTGATTTTCGTTTTTTGACATCTACCATCGAGATAGTTTTCCAACCAGTTCAATACACCTCCTGTTATTCCGTAATTTTTACATTTATATAATAATTTCTGCCTATCTATTGTCTCAAACGCCCTTTTCAGATCTATGAAGACACTTATGACTATTTTACCATCATCAATATCTTTCTTCCACATGTTGCAGACTAACTGACATGCAGACTCTGTCGAATGATTACATCTAAATCCCGATTGATTCACATACAATATATTTTGTTTATTCAAATGCTCAGTTAAGTGTTCATGTACTAAAATTTCCATAATTTTCTCAAGAAGATTTCAAAATAGCAGAAATGTCCCGGACAAACTAACATTTTTTGAATAAATGGTAAGAAGAAGACCTTCAAATTGGTCTAAAAAGTCCTAGAGTCCTACCTGAGAGTCAAGGGATTGGTTTCGATTCGAAAGTCCGAAGAGTGAGCCAGATCTAACCTTGTTGAAGCCCAGATATGGAACAGTGTGTACAGGGTTTTCACGTATACTTTGAAAGCCCCCTTAACATTTTCTATCTATTGTTCAGTTTTTATTTTCAAAAAATGATCCTATGTAATTTTCCATGTAGATTTTATATATGTGAACAGAAACACAATTGAAGATCTGAAAAAAAAGTTATGGGCATCAATTATATTTTTTCAAATGAAACACCATATTTTTGAATACAGTATATTTTTCTGATTTCAAAAAAATATACATGTATTATGTTATCTCTAATAGATTTCGAGATATTTGACATTGAAATAGAGATTTTATCAATAAAAAAAGACTTTACATATTCCTCCATCGGCTGTAGACCATATTCAAGACTATATTTTCGTTGTGCGGCTTTGGCATTTTCAATATTTTCCAAATATACTGATGTTATATCACATTTTTCCCTTTCACTAAAACTCATTATAACAAATAACCTCACAAATAACTGACATACTATAGCATTCATCAATTTGACAACATATATTTCAATCATTTCCATAGCTACCCTGTCCGTCTTTGTCCTAATTATCTGAAATAATCCGTTTTGAATCTGAATTTCAACGTCAAATATCTCGAAATCTATTAGAAATAATATGATATATCTATATATATCTACATGAAAAATAACATGGAATCATTTTTTGAAAATAAATATTGAACAACACATAAAAAGGTTTTGGGGGGGTTCAAAATATTCGTGAATACCCTGTACATGTAAACGTATGAAAAACACAGAGTGTAATGGTCGAATCTGGTATCAGACCATCTCATGATCATCATGACAATAACATATCTGTAAAAAAAAGCTGATGAGAAACCCTATATACCTACCTATTGAGATTTTTGAAATCATCGAGGAATTTAATATAATGAAACTTTGAAATCTCGTATCTTGATTTTTGTGTCAGTAGATATTTTTATACAAACCACTGAATTGTCGTTAAAAGTGATAAAAAAATTCATTGGATTATTCATTGCGTTTAACAATTTCACCACACAGATATTCAACTTCCTTCTTTCGATCTATGATGTTATCAAATATATTTGCTGAGGGAAGAAAGATTCAGTTTCAGGAACAATTATAGAGGTCAGATATTCATGTTATTGTGTTCCAATATGCATCTGATGAAATTGTAAGTGAATTTCTATAATCTTCTAAGATAACAACGACATAACGAATAGTTTAATAAATCTTGTGTATGGTGCAAGAAGTGATGTGAAAAATCCATGAAAATGGGGCGAATTTTGTGAGAGCAAACACTTTGGTGAACAAGTTCTCAAGAGGTTCATCTGAGTCAGGAATGTGATACTCAATCAGCTGACCTATCACATAATACCCGAATTTTATTTTCTGTTTCTATACATGGTGGCAAAATAGGAATGAATAGCATGGGTATCTTGGTACGGATTCCGATGAATGAAAGAAAAGTTGCTCAATAAAGGAGCTTTCACGTTGCTGTTGATGAAATTGCTTATCTTCTTTCGTTCTAGAGATAGGTACCTACTCGAAAAAAATTTTGGTCCAACGTGTAGTGTTTGAGGAATTATCATCAACCTTGTTTGTTTTTCATTTAAATAATTCTAGCATATTCTATTTTTTTTCTCCTCTTAGGTACTGTTGAAAAATCCAGTTACTTTCATGTTGTGAGAATTTCGAAGTTTCGTGCCATTTTGGAATACAGAGAGGAATTTGGTCTAAATTTCGAAGAAACCTATACCAATTGGAATATTTGAAAACTAAGGATTCGAAAACAGAATATATTTTTTCATCTTATCTTCCCTCAAAATTTGTATGAGCAAGTGGCACAATCCTTCGATAATGAATATCTTCTATAATGTTTTATTGATTTTTATGATTCCACTATTTTCAGAATTCTACTGATATTTTGGATGAAGTTTGGGAAATCAGAGGATGGGGATGTTTTCCTTTTGGGAAACAAATACTGCATTACCAACGGATCATCTGCAATTGTATTCAACGAAGAAATAGAATCCACAAATGTTGATGAGTTCAATAGTGAGTTTCTCTGAATTTTGTAAAAAGTATTAATATTTATTCGTTGCACATTTCGGTATTATTAAATTTGGATATTCACTGAAACTACTTCTTAGTGCCGACTTGAGGTTGATTAGCCTGTATAATTTGTTCGATAGAAATGAAAATCTACAGAGTGTCCCATTTAAAAATATATATTTTTCCTATTGAATCGAAAACGCGATTTTCAATAATTGTTTTTATGTTAGCACTACGGTTATCAGCGGAAAAAATACAAGGTACTAGTTATCTGATTCAAATGATCTCGTATCTTCAATAACATAATAAAGAAGTTAGCAATACTGCCGACTCGAGTTTGATCAGCCCATATAGGTAAACCTATAAAGAAATTATTGCTTTGCCATGAATGCTTGTAAGTATTGCGAATTTCTGAGCAAAGATGGTAAAATCAATTTTTCCTCTGTACCCATACTGAGAGAAATGCAAACTGACTATAAAGAATAGAACAGGTATATTATGTAACTGCGAAGTGAACTTATTTATGTTATTCTTATGAGTACATATTCTATTTTTATTGATTTTTAAATTTTATCTTTATAGGAACTGATTTTATTCATTTCTTTTATTTGGGTCCCATGCAAAATAAAATGCGCTGAAAGTGATTTTTTCTAAAAGGGATTACATCAATAGATTGGTTCATAAAGTTGAAATAAATCTGATCTATTTGGTGGCTGTTAAACACTGGTTTGTTGATATTGAAGGTGTCAAGTTATACGTGGAGAAACGTTTAAATTTTTTGTAACTAATTTTCAGCATACAATTCAAAGTAGTTTTAAAATTTCGTATGGCATTGTTATATGGTCCACACCAAACTAAAAAGTAGTTAAATTGATGATTTACAAGTTTCATGAAAAATGGAAATGCCATGATTTGGACAAAAATTTTGAAAGATAAAATAGTGTATCCAATTAAAAATATCGAACATAGTTTGAAATTATATGTCTGGTAGACAACGAGTAGAAAAAAAATAGTTTCCTGACAAATACCACGCAGAACATTGAATTAAATCTGTTCGTAATCCATGCAACGATTCACACTGTGAATGCAGATCGCAAATGTTTCTTCCTTCCTAAGACGTGACAAATTCACATCGAGATAGGCACGCTTAACAACCTACAGATCGGTTTCGGGCTTATTGGCCCTCATCAGTGCAGGGTAGTTAACCGAGTAGAGACCGTGAGATCTCCACTCGAAGCGTTGCCTGTCCCAATGCATTTTCGTCGCGTCTATTTGATCGCACTGAGCCGCGTTCCAAGAGATAGTTGGAAGTGGCGACACCATGCGGCAGAAGAAAGAAACACCCCAGAAACAAATCTCCCAAGTCACAGAACTTGGAAGTGGCTGATAGCTAAAGACTAAGCTAATGAATGAAACTATGTTTGATATTTAATTCGATAGACTATTTTCTCTTACAAGTTTCATGTTTTGCCTGTCCAATATGTTTCTAGGCATGTAAAATTTTCATACTTCACATATCACATATCATGATCGTTTCTACTTCATGTCAGCTGCTGATCGACAATGACATTAAGAAATTTATTATTTTCGAACTTTAGGAGCAGTTGCAGCTCAGTCGAGAACATGTTTAATAATGGGGAAGAATATTGTTTCTATTTGGTTGTTAGTCGACATTTGTAAAAAATATTCGATATTTACTATGAGACGTGGTCAGTGTCGACATGCTATAATTGAGCCATCATTGTGAGGTATTTGAAAAATCCTTTTCGGGTCTATCGAATAGTTTATCACAGTTGTTATCGGTGAAAAAATTTGCTGTATATTTAACGTACTAAATGCCTCTGAAGATCTTTCCATATACTAGGAACAGAATTGGGCCCAGTACCTTTGATACAATTATGGTTATTTTCAAAGGAGTGCTGTGAATATGATTCATTTTAACCCTTTGATATCTGTGTTTCAAATAATTTTCTGAAATTTTCAGTGCTATATTTCAAAACATATTAATTATGTCATTCAAGGTTATTCTTTTCACCCGAGTACATTGGATTCAGATGATTGGACCGAATATACAGATTGGAAAAAAGTATCATCGCTGGAGGGTCCTGTCAATGAATATGTAACTGATAGGCGTTGGGAAGGTTCGTATCACATAAGGAACATTTATGGGTTCCTTCCAGAATTCAAACAATGTGGTAGTAGCTGTTTCAATTGATAACCTATTATGCAACTGTTTTATAAACTCCATTTCATGAAGAATATCATTTCAGATCAGAAAGTAGAAATACCCATTTACAAATCAATAAATTTATGCTTCAGAGTATCATAAATTTCACACATGAAGTAAAGAATCACAAACATCAGAAATCGATGTTATTGTATTACTATCAGCACAGTTTGACCACACCAAACGATATTTTTCATCTTGACGCGTGTTTCGCTATAACTGCTCCTCATCTTCTGTAATTTTTTTAAATAATCTGGATGGAATTTCAGAAATATCGATTCGACTCGAAATTAGTTTCCATGTTGAAGAATTCAATTTAATATAGAGGCATCTGTTTGAATTTTTTTTTTCCAAATATGTCTCTTAATCACCCGAAATAAGTATTATTATTCAACTTGTTTCAACCAGAGGACCTATTTTTCATTGGTATCAGGTATCTCGTATGGAATAGTTTGAGAAATCTCCCAAGAGTTTGGTTAGGAAAAGTAAAGATCGAAATTCTAAATCCATGAGTTTTGAAAAAAAAAGATATTTCAGATTTATTTGGAACGGAATAAATCACAATGACGCCTCATCGAATATTTAAGTATTCGAAGCAACTCTATGACATCTATTCAGCATCAAGATGAAAAGAAAAAAAGTCTAGACGAATTTTGGGGTTCGACCGATATTTCATTTGCATTTTCAGCTCTGCCGTTGATTAAAACTGTTCCTGTTAATGGAAGAGGAAAAAAACTCTCATATTATAAACACAACTATTCAATAAAAAACAGTTCCAGTTTCGTTATTCCATTTTCTATAAGAGGACGACATAACGGGCACATGTTTTTGTGTGAAGGAAACGATCATCCTCCGGATTCTAATTGCTACTGGATACTGTTAGGATCTCATGGTGGTGGGACATTTGGAATTCGTAAATGCCGAAAAAAAAAATACCATTTGAGGATAAAATTTATCCGACATACCCATGTTCGAATTTAATGGACCAGAAAGTAAGCATTATATTTAATTCAATCAAGATACATTTGCGGTAATTAAAAAAAAATATCTCATTGACTTCAAGTTTGACAGTGATGCTTTCAGAAGTATGATGGTGCTTTGAACGAAACTAGTTGGAGACATTTCAAAATTGTCAAAGAAAGATCCACATTGAAAGTGATGAGGAACAATGAGAAATTCTTGGAGTTTCATGATGACGAAACCAAATCTTTCAATCCACAAACAATATGGCTCCATTCAAAAGAAGTTGAGATCCTTTGGAAAATACATCAGTGTGAGTATAGCGAAACTATTTTAATAGTAGTTATCATAACTGAAAAAACATCCAAAAAGGTGTGATATAAAATTATTCAACATTGGCGTCCTCAGCTGGGGAGCCATGGTTTTTATGGTTTTCATGTCTTCATCATTATTTCCTTGTAGATCGTAAAAAAGGGATTATCGAGTAATAGTGAATTGAATGAACTATCCTACCCAATTAAAAATATCGAACACAGTTTGGATTTAAATGAGTTGTAGATCATGAGAGAGAAACAACTTTTTTCCTAGCAAACTCCACGCAGAACATTAAATTATATCTACTCGTAGTCCATGCAACGATTCACACAGTGAATGCAGAATGCACATGTTTCTTTCTTCCTAACACGTGATAAAGTTTATGTCGAGACTGGCACACCTAACTACCTACATACCGGTTTCGGGCTTACTGGCCCTCATCAGTGCAGGGTAATCACCGAGTAGAAAACCTGAGATTTCCACTCGAAGCGTTGCCTGTTCCAATACAATCTCCGTTATGCATATTTTACAGCAATGAGACGCGATTCAAGAGACACTTGGAATGAGCGACAATATGCGGCGGAAGAAAGAAATACTCCAGGAATAAAGTTCATGCATTCATAGTGTGAATCGTTGCACGCACTACGAGCAGTTTTGCGTGGTATTTGCCAGGAAAGCGTTGTTATCTGCTCATGGTCTACCATTTTGCAGTGATTACAGGGATTCTAACAATTTCATGAAACATTCGTAATAGTCGTGAAAAGAACGTTTTTCTGGAACCGACTCAAAAGTCATCCACTTTTGTTCTGAAATCAGCTCTCAATTCATGATATTGATATTGTAACTGCGCTTGAAAATTGAAAAAACCTGATTTTTCAACAGTTAATATACAAATTATAAATAATCTGGTCTCGAGTCTCGATTTTATGACATTCTTCTTGAGGGCCCCCGATGAGGTGAGATTAACTCATACCCAGTTGAATTTTTATAAAATGATGAACTTCCAGAACTGCCACTCCATTTCCACTCCAATACATTTTATCATCTCTATCACATCGGAATCAAATGAACAAGAATCTTATCAGATTTTCACTTGCTTGGTTGGCTTCGTTATCACTTCGCCTTGCAAACACGAATTTTGCTTGTCGAAAAAAGTGTCTCCTAGTAAAACAATGTTCTATTTTTGGTCCATACGAGTAATTTTAAACTGTACTGATATTGATATTTGCGATGAATCCTTATGCATCCGCCTACGATTTTCTGTCTTGTCGGTATTCAGTCATCGTTATCTCAGAATTCTACATCCATATGTGATGGTTGAGTGCTCAATTTTTTATTTCCAGATGAATATTTGTACAGTGACACAGTAGGTACTGATCAATTAGGTCCTCATTTCAGAGTACAAGACACTCTGTGTATTTCTATGTTGGTGGCAATATGCGATACATGTGAGTTACAACTGATAATAAGAACTGGAAAAATAAATGTTCTGGACAAGACAATCGATACTACGGTAAGTGCAAATAATAATAGCAAATATATTTCACAACAAATGAAAATAGGTATAATCTAAAAAACCGCAACTTAATTGAAAAACCAAATAGGGTGCGCTTCCACTTGTTGACAACTTAGTTATGAGGAATAACATATTTGGTTATATTTGGGCTATATTTCCATTTGTTGTATACATTCGTAGTCCTCAATGTCCAAGTCTCCACTTCATTAATATCGATTGATGAAAAATTGTTGTTTGAGATCATTTTCATCGACAGTAAAAACACACGAAAAATTTTGCCAAACCGTAGTTTCACAAGAAAAACTGACCTGACAATATTAACAACAGCATGGAGTGCTTTTTCTAATGAATTCAGAGCCAAAATTCAGCCGTCAGAATATCAGGTCCAGGTATATTCTTCAAGACAAATGTTAAAAAATAGCGTATGACCACTGATCTTGATCCTACATGGAAAAATTATTGTCAGTATCCAACCCAGATTCTTTTGCTGACAATAATATGTTCCATTTTTCGAAAGTATTCTGTCGAAGAATTCCCATACCATTACGACCTGAGTTTATTATAGCATGGATTGGAAGTGAACATTCAATTTCTCTATGAGATTGTGGTGAAGTTCAACCAGATATCTGAACTGACTTTTCGTTTCCATGCAAGATTTTGAAGTTGCTTTCTCTTCGCATTTATTCCTCGATTGTATTTTTCAAAATACTTTCCTCGCACCATCATAGCGTGTTCCGAATAGACTTGACATAATAATCTTTTTCTACGACCAGCACTGAATGTAATAATTTAGTGAGAAAAACACTTGCTCCTTATGTGTTTTGTATGTATATTCATTCTTAAACAAGGCACAGAAAGTGAATATTCCATCATCGAACTAAACGACGTGGAATCCCGTGAACTTTCAAACTGTCATTAACAGATAGATGTGAATGTCTAGATGCGGTAGTACAGCAATAACACGATCGTACGTGAAGCGATGAAAAATTCATTTGTGCCCATCATGCTTTTTTGTGTAAACGATCCTTTGCATTTTTGCATATGACATAAAGGAAACATATTTGATTTGAGGTTGTACAAGAGGAGGTTTTGATTCAGTTTTAAAACTTTCCTTAGTATTGAGTGTCACAGTAGATAATACTGTTGAAATAGTACTGTGGTTGAAGTAACATATTGTCACAACTAGGGGAAAGCTTTGGGGTAAAAGCCTCCCTCATGTCGTGATCGGGGGGTTACTACAGAGGGTAGAGAGAGGTATTTTATGAATACAGGCACTAATAGTTTTGTGGTAGTTGAAAGTATTCGAAACATAACAACATTTATTCAAATATACGAATAACAGGAGTAACATATGGTTATGAATATGAATATACAAGATGGAGATGATCCTAAAACTAACTTACATTACGATGATGTGGTGTCACGAGTAGCCCCAGACCAGACTAACTTCAGAACCCTCACATTCACTATTTATTAGAAATACAAGTTCGTGTGATCACGTTTGTGCATGGGTTCCTCAGTTAGCACGTTTAGTTCAATGTCAGTAATTCTTAATGTAATAATTATTTATAAAACTATAAAATATCAATTTGGAATATACTCTAATATACTGAATGTTCTACTCCTGACAATGTGTATATTCCTGAAAAAATCAGATATCAAATGTTCAATCTATCATAATAGTGATACATATTATCTGTTTTAGAATAAAATGTGGAAGGAAGTTCATGTTACTTTTGATGTATCACAATCTGGAAGTCGAAACCTTTCATTTTTTGTTAGTAGAAATAATAAACTCCCTGATGATACGAACGGATTTTGGGTTTTGGATGATATAAGATTGTGTAGCGAAAATGGTGAGTTAATAAAATTTCTCATATCAGAATGCCAATTTTTCTGGATTATGTTGACATTCTGATCAACAATTTCAAATGATTGTGATAGATATTACTTGTGATTGAACTGTCATCCGGCCTGGGAGAACGGAAATTATGAGAACTATAAGGTAAATATTCAAATTGCTGTATTTGATCGACTTGTTTGACAATAATTGTTATATTTTCATCAACATGAACAAATCAATTTAAAAAACATATATACAAAGTGACTCGATACATAATATAATCAACTTCTCGACAATGATCACAGTTCACATAATAATCCTCTCCTACTCACGAACATAATTTTTTAATATTACCATCATCGTTTCTTTCCAGAGTACAGATATATCAAATCTGAAGATTACGGTACGCCTTGTCAAAAGATTGAAATTGGAAAAGATATAATTTTGACTAACACCGAAAACAATGAAACTGAGAGTCACGGTAAGTCTCAATTCAAGTTAGTACCTAATAGATTCCATCATGCATAATTGGTAGATTATATCAATTCATTCAATTATTCTCATAGTTTTGAGCACATTCCAAAAGGAGATAATTTTACCAAAAAGTGATGATTCAGACCATTATCTTGTTTCTATTAGTCAACATAGAGAAAAGGTTTTTGGACGATAGGGTTGAAAAACTCATTTTCTTTCCTTCCTCTGTATGACAATTTATTATATTATACCTCTTGGTTTCAAATTGCTTGCTCTTTAGAAGTCAACCACAATAAGTAGGCCAATTGCAAATTTTGATTCGATAACTTGTGAAATCTGTAATTTGTATATGGCAACGGATAATGTTTTGTTAATTTTTTGTTGAATCAATAATAAACTACACCTTTTCCAGTTGTATTTCAGAAAGCGTCAATTTAATTTCAGAATAGTCACTTGTATTTCAGAAAGTATCAATTGTATTTCAGAATAGTGAGTTGAATTTCAGAAAGCGTCAAATGTATTTCAGAATAACGACTTTAATTTCAGAAAGTGTCAATTGTATTTCAGAATTGTGAGTTTTATTTCAGAAACCGTCAAATATATTTCAGAAAAGTCAACTGGATTTCGGAATTCGTCATTTGAATTTCAGAATATATCATTTGTATACAAATGACGAATTCTGAAATTCAATTGACTATTCTGAAATACATTTGACGCTTTCTGAAATTCAATTGACTATTCTGAAATACATTTGATGCTTTCTGAAATTAAACTCGCTATTCTGAAATATAATTGATACTTTCTGAAATACAAATCACTATTCTGAAATTCAATTCACGCTTTCTGAAATAAACTTGATGGTTTCTGAGATACAACTGTAAAAGGTGTAGTACATCATATTCATTCTAAAAGGAAAATACATTATACAGGAATTCACTATGCCGCAAAAGGGTTCTGGGCCGTAGAAAGCCATTGACGAGCCGTTACTTGATGTACTCTGTGAGCTGGAACCCATGCCAGGGTCACTTTTTTTCGGTTTCCTAGTTCATTCAGGGCATATGCAGGACCCCACAAAAGTTTAGAGCTCATCACTTGGTTGTCTTCAGTGCTATTAGTATTGCCTGGCTGTTGGAGAATATGACAACGCACTGAACTTTCCTATCCTGCCAGTTTATTTTTATGATACAGAGGTGTATTGCTGCTACTTCAGCTTGAAATACTGTGGTGTCTTCTGACAGGCTCACAGGGATCGTTACCATTGGTTTATTGCCATAAAATACGGCTTCGAATCCTTCCTCGGTCTTCGAGCCGTCTGTGTACCAGATTGATGATGACTGATGGGTTTTGATTATGGATGCACCTGCATAGGACTATGGATGCATTTTTGGTTGTTTTTGTCCAATAGGCTTTTCACGTGAGTCTTTGATCAAAAACTACCTCTAGCTACTTTGATTTCGTGGCAAATTGAAAGTCTGTGCCCTCCAGCACTGGTGGTTTCAGACCTTGCAGTGATATTTTTTCGTCAATGCGACAATTTGTGTTTTCTGTGTATTGTCGGATACTTTTTCTCTTTTGTCCCAATTGCATACTATATGTTCAGGACCCTTTGTGTTATTTCTGAGATTATTTCAGTGAACCCTCCTCCTACAATGATCGCTAGGTCATCTGCATTTCCAAGGCAATGAAAGCCAACTTGGATTGATCTCTGTATTTGGTCTTTTATTATTGTTGCCCACAGTGACAAGACTCCTTCTTGTGGGCACCCTTGTTCTGCTTTTGGGGGATGCCCACAAGGATATTGACGTAATAGTTTATCCTATACATCAGTGAACGTATTCACACTAGGATAGTTTGTTCCATATCAGGCTTAGGATTAAATAGTTTATCCTAGAAAAAACTATAGTAGATACATCCTGAAATTGGGTTTGGCACCTAACAGATATGAAGGACATTTTTATCGATTTGTTTGATTGAAATAAAATTGGTTCTACCCGATTTTTTTGTACTGTGAGTTTGATGATATTGGTTTGTAATATATGAGATTCTGATTTCTATGTATCTTCATATTGCAATAATTTGGAGGATCTGTTCGTGAATAAAGATTTTCACAACATTTTTAAGGTATAAACTGTCCGGAGAATTCAATCGGCAAACACTGTGTACCGTGCCAATTATTCAGCGAAAATACTGAATATTGTTCAAATTTTAAATACTGCGAGATTATCGACGGCCAAGAAAAATGTCATTGCACACCTGGATATGAGGAAGATTGCAGAAATTGTAAGTTTGGACCACTATAATACGATATATCAGAATGGTGAGGAGATTGTTTTTCAGCTTGTTCAAATGATACATATGGCCATGGATGTCAAAAAAAATGTTCTCCTTATTGTTCGGAGACTGGATGTCGTTATATAGATGGATTCTGCAAAAATGGATGTAAATATGATGCTTTCACAGGAAGAATGTGTGAAATACGTAAGTAACAAATCAGCTACCTACAATTTCTTTTCTATTGCATTCTGATTCATAGTGCAAATAAATGCAAAGTAATCATTTTCAATTCAATAAGGATATTGAATTTCTTGTTTGTTAGACAAGCCTAATTGTCTGGATCAATCATATTCCACTCTTTAAACAAACTCCAGGGCAGGTCTTGCCCCCAATGAATGAATTTTTGACATTGTTAGTTTTGAATTTATTATCTGAACATTCGAGTGGGTTCATCTATACATTACATTAAACGATTTTCAGTCCTTACATCGTACATATGCTTTCCGAAAAAACCCAGGAATAGTCTTCGCAGTCAGTTGAGACACCGAAAAAATTTTAACCGGCTGCATGACAACAAATCCTTTGAGAACCTGCCGCTTCAGTTATTAACGCGACAAAGGCCGATATTGAATTTCAAAATTTGAAATCTACTGATATATATATATACATTGTCGATGATATAAACCTGATGTATACAGGCTGCCCGTTTTTCAAATTGTCGATCAGAATGGGGCAAAGTTACGCATTTTTATGTGAAAGGAAATTGTATGTATTATTTTTATTTTTGAATTATTGAAAAAAAAAGTGGAATTTGTAATTTCCGTTTTTATTTTTTCGAGTGAAAACGAAGAGAACTAGACGTCTTGTACTAGGACTTTTCAAATTCACTTTTTCACAAGGAATCTAAATATGTCATCATGTTTTCCAAGGTTTTTTTGATATCAGAGATACAACAGTCAACCTTGGTTTTTCTCACGAGCGCCATATTGGATTCATGTATTTTTGAAAAGTCAGTTCTTTTTTTCTGAATACAATGATGTATCACACGATATGTTTGAATCTTTCATGCAACCTGAATTGAATAAAAATCGTTCAAACTTGTGTTTATATAGAAGTGAATGATGGAGTATTCGAGCATCTTTCATAATGATAATAATAATATCGTCTTTATTATTTCAAGAAATAAAAAACAACAACAATATACTGTATTCAGTTATCAAGAAATAAAGGGCGAAGTTCATTATTAGCTGCAATGCAATGCATCACGGAAAATTTTCTGACTGTTTTGTTTTTGAACAAAATGGCTATAAATGTCGTTTCTAATTCAAAACCTTGATTTATATGTGAGTAATAAGCTTCCATATTCAAATGAAAAGTCAGAATTTGGTTCGTTTGAGAAAATGTAGTCGTTGTTTCCAAAGCAGTTTATTCGTCAATTTTGACCACCATGTAAGATTTGATCATATAGTTTGATACGTCATAGTAATGAGAAGAAATAACACTTTTCAAAAATGCAATAATCCAATATCTCTGACATCAAGAACACCTTGGAAGATGTGATGACAGATTTGACTCCCTTGTAAAAAGAGGACATCGAAAATGTCCTCGTTGAAAACGTCTCCTTCTTTTTGTTTTCTCTGGAAAACACAAGAAACAAAACTACAAATTTGAATTTTTTTTCAGTAATTCGAAACAGAAAATGATACATAAGATTCTTTTTCACATAATTGTACAGCCTGACAATGCGCAACTTTGCCCCATTTTGCCGACCTTGTATCTTTTATATAGTAACTGACATCCCCATGGTAGAGCTCGAAAAACAGGCACCCTGTATATTATATTCTTTATTGTTCTCAGCACCGGAACCATTCATTGACGGCAAACCGATTGTATCTGACATCGAGTTTACTGAGGCTAAAGTGACATTGGGCAGTTATAATGTGGTGGGCAATACTCATGAACCCCTCTTAATAATTTTTCAATACATCAGAGATGATGATCGATATAATGAGAATGATTCACAGATTCCAGTTGAGGTGAAAAATCAAAAAATTAATGTTATCGTTTTGATTGATTGTTTCATTTTATCTAGCAATCCAAGAATCCCAAACTGAAATGGGTTGATATTGGCAACGAAATCTCTATGGATGATATAGAAGTCGTTACAATTGATAATCTGGAACCAGATACCTTTTACAGAGTGAGAGCCGTGATCATGGGAAATAACACAAGAAGGAGAAAGGCATTGCATGAAAATAAAGAATTTATTGAGTCAACCAGCTGGAAAACTAAATGTCGTGGTGAGTTCAAATCCCTTTTACTTTGATGATTCAGCAGAAGTTCTCGAATATTTCAAACGACTTGATCTTTCTTACTGCTGATCCTGAAAATCCATTATGAAAGCATTCAATGAATCATAATCAATGAAAGTGTCATTGTCCTAACAAGTCATGTAATGTGAAGTTCAAATTAGAACCAAAATATGAGTCCATCTCTTTAAACTGATTCAATACAATGGAGACCAGTTCCCACTCATTCGATAATAGAATGTGTGAAAATAATCATCAGATACAGGGAAAGTCAATAGTGTGTCTTCCTTAGCTATTGGTCAAACCAGTGAATAGATATATAAGAACATATTGGATATCACAAAAGTTATAAGTTTTAATGAGAACTATCGTATATTACGTGAAATTAATTTCTTCCCACATAGGGTGTTCGAATTCAACGATATCGGCTCATGACGTGTTTTTAAGAAAGAGACATTTTTGAATTTATTGAAATGCTGAACAACTGTTTTTCGATTTGACAATTTGGGTGGATGTTCACCAAGTCATTCAACGTTTCCGGCGTTTGAAATCTGAATATCAAAAATATGTTATCTCGAGTGTCCCATATATGAAACACAAATGGTCCAAAGTTTGTAGTTGATTTTTCCTGTGAACATAATATCATCGAGAACAACTGGATATCATAGATATCCTACTATAAACAGTCTCACTTTCCATGGAAGATCTCCATAATCATTTAGGTAGAATAATAGTAATAATAATGATTTTATTGATGAGTAACAAGTACACACAAAAAAAAATAGAAGTCAGAGTAATTAACACTTGTTCCTATCAAAAGGTTGAATTCAATTTCTGAATACATCGTCAGAGACTTATATTCAGAGCTTGCTATTCCATTCAACCCTGGAGTGATTACAGAAACAAAATAATAAAAATAAATTAAAATAATAAGAACCCTGAAGTGATTACAAAAATAACAAAAAAAAAAAGAATAGTTGGTACAATACCTATTAAGAACATAAGTTTGATCAACTAAATAACAAGATTCAATGTACCATTTTTAAGTAGATCAAATAAATGTTTTCTGAACCTTTCTGTGGAAAGAGTTTTGAGATTATTGGGTATATGATGAAACTATCAGGACTGATGGAAATGCTAAAGGCGATTTAATGATGTTGGACCAAGTGATAACAAAGGTTTAGAATTGCTTAGGATTCGTGATCAGAACCCCTGATGAACTTCTTCCTGAACAACTGACAGTCTTTAAAAATCCTGTCCAAATTTTCTTGGAATGAACTCCGTATCTTCCGTATTTTCAAGGTGAGATTATTAAATTTGCAAAATTTCCATCAGTCCTGAGAATTTCATCATTCTCACGAAACTCACGGGGGGCTTCATCAAAAAGTGAGATGAGTTTGGATTTCTGAAACTGAAAAACTAAGGACTGATGGTGATTTTGCAGAATCTGTAATTTTACCTCGAAAACAAGGGAGATACGAAAAATTCGAATTTTTAAGGCTTGACACATTTTCAGAAAATAAGTGTGCATGATGGTAGTATCATCGTCCATAGATTCGCGAATAGTTAGTCGAGGATCCTGATCACGAATAATAAAGAATTTTGGGCGTATTTTGCCCGCTAATAAGATTTACCGTATTAATGTGGTTCCATCGCAACTGGCGAGCAGTGTATATCACTTAGGCTAACACCATTAAATGCCATCAACGGGTGGGTGCATTATAAGAATTTCTGTCAGTCCTGAGATTTTCTCCATTCTCAATCGATAATTATTACAGGGTGCTTTCATAAAAAGTGAGACACACTGTATGTTATATTTTTTAGAACTAAGTCGTGACGAGATACTAATTAAACCAGCTGATATAACTACCAACGTTGTTGTGGAGGTGAGTTTCAGAATATTTATGTATAAATGCCCACATTTGGCATTTTCCAGAAACAAAGAGATACTTGCAAACTGAGGAGATATAATTATACAATTGGAAGAACATTCACGTTTGTAAAAGATACATTTGTTATTTATTCATTGGATCCAGATAAAGAATATAATTTGACAATAAAAAATATATATAATGGACATAATTTCAGCATACTCTTCAGAACTGAAGATGGAGGTGAGTCGAATTGAAAATGTTTGTACCGGGTGTACCACTAAGAAAGGACGCTGGCTGTATCTTGGAAATTATTTGCCGCATAGGTTTCGGAAAAAAATATGTATGATGAAAGTGGCCAAGAGAAATCTCTGGAAATTATTTTCAAATATCCAGGACGACCGCTAGAGGGCGTAATTGCATTGGCCACTTCATAAAACGCGTTTTCATGAGAATTCAATACATCAACATACCATATCAAAAACACTTTTTTAATAATCTTAAGTTGATAACCAATCATTTCGATTTGGAAAAAATTGCGGTAGCTCTTTGAATGAAAAAGGAAGGGGAGGATAAATAGCATTATGAAAAAACTCTTATAACTACAGTTTGGTGTAACAGAATTCAACGAACTTGGTCTCATTTTGAAGAGTTTTTTCATTTCTTTCAGATATATCAAGAATCGAGTCGATTTAAATCCCGTGATGACCGATAGATGGCACCGTTTGAAAAATCATACAATTTTCCATCTTTTTTCGAGAATTTCTAATGGAACCATATATTTCCCTTACTCTAATATAAAAGTAGATAAAACGAGGAGAAGAATGGCGGAGACCGCGAGTGGATTCCTCTTGAGAAACCGGAGAGATAATAAAAGTAATAATAATATAATAAAATATAAATTGAATAGGAACTGAAATAATTAGTAGTACTAGTGTCTTCCTAGATGCTCATTTGGCCACATAAACATGCTACCCCTCCCTATCCACTTGCCCAGGATATCTTAAATCTAAATATTTGCACACAATTATTGATAGCAGAATGTGCCGGGCATGAATTATTGAAATCATAATTCCATAGATACAGGATATTTCTGATAACGATTATTGAAATTAATAATTCAGATTCCTGTGGTGAAAGTTTTCATAATATTATTTCGATTATTCCTCCGGTTCCTCAAGAGGTCAACTCGCAGTGTTCGCAATTTTTCTTCTAGTTTGCTCTACTTTCATATCAGAGCATGAACAATATATGGTTTCATTTGAAATTCTTGAAAGAAAATGGAAAATTGTCTGATTTTTCAAACGGTGCCATCTAGCGGTCACCAAGCGATTTAAATCGACTCGATTCGTGATGTATTTGGAAGAACTAAAAAAACTCTTCAAAATGAGACCAAGTTTGTTGAATTCCGTTACACCAAACTGTAGTTATAAGAGTTTTTTCATAGTGCTATTCATTCTCCCCTCCCTCTTTTATTCAAAGAGCTAGCGCAATTTTTTTCGGATCGAAATGATTGGATATCAACTCGGGATTAATAAAAAAGTATTTTTGAAAAGTCTTGATGTGACGAATTCTGATAAATACCCATTTTTTGAAGTGGCCAATGCAATTACGCCCTCTAGCAGTCGTCCTGGAAACTTGAAAATAATTTCCAGAGATTTCTCTTGACCACTTTGATCATAAATATTTTTTTCCGAAACCTATGCGGCACCTAGTTTCCGAGATACAGCCAGCGTCCTTTCTTAGTGGTACACCCGGTACAGTGTGCTCAAGATAAGGATGAGAAGCATGTGGATCTCTGTAATCGTTAGAGTTACACAGTAGGTGAAATAGGTAAAAAGTTGAGCATTTAAGGAATAAAATAATCGTTTATTTCCGGAGATAAGTTATGTTCCTGAAGCCGGCCCTGTCCATATGGAAGCATCGAAATAGAAGAGTCAGCTTCCTACCGTACTTTATCTTCAAATCTTTGCTGAATTGTTTCATACCGTGAATTATCTGTTTATTCGATACGTGTTGAAGCATATATAAACGAAATTTATAATATTATTTCTCATTCCATTTTGTCACTTGTAACCTGCATTTTCAATATTCATTAAAACATCGAGAAAAGTACGATCTTTTATTGTGTGAGAAGTGAATTTTTGAAGAAGAGTTATTCAATACAAATTGGTTTCAAAAATTACGGAGGTGTTTCTACGAACCACAACTGCTAGAGGCACAACGTAACTGATATTCGAAAAAAAAAGAAGTTTGGCGGTTTAGTTTTCATTTTCTTTCTCAGGTTATTCGTAGAGTTTTGAAAATAATAATATGGCATTTTCTCATTGCCATCAGAAAAATTAAAACCAAATAGCCAAATTCTGTTTTTTTTTCGAATATCTCCGGAAATAAACACAATTTTTTGAATTTCTCAACATTTAATAATTGTCCCCTTGAATGCGCTACTTCTACCCACTGTTAAACTCTTACGGTTACTGAGATCTCCCATGCTGTTCATTCTTCTTGAGCACACTGTACACAAATTGGAATATCATCGATTTTCAAAATTATTTTGTGGCAACATTTTTATCGTTGATATAGTGAAAATGAAATTATCAGAAATTGATTGGATTTGTTGGTGCTCTAATTTTTTTCGAAGAGGTAAAATCTAGTGATTGAAATTACGATGTTTATTTTCCAGTTCCTTCTGTAGTGAGAAATTCTTCGTATTCAAGTTCATCTAGTATGCTGCACATCAGATGGACTGAACCAGAACATAAATATGGTAATATTCAATACAAAATAAGGTGGAAGGTAAGTCATCACTCATCATCCGCGAAAAAATATCAATAAGTGTTATGAGGGGCATCAAATATTGAAACGAAGAGTTTTTTGTATTAGGTGTGGATATTTTTTGAATTTAAATATATAATTCTTTGAATTTCTCACCTAAGTACAAGTTTCACTTTGTGGTGAAATTTTTCCAGTTTATTCATACTAATTACAAATTGTGTGAAGGAACTGTTGAACCTGCCAAATTAATAATGTAGATAAACATATTGATGACTGGAACTATTTTGACCCAACCTAGCACGTATTTATTTGACAAAAGTTGAATGAAAACATATTACCTATTACAAAATAGATGGCCAAAATTACATGTTGATTATTTATAAGGATTTAGTATCAATCTAAGGGGATGCTGACGTATAATATTCAACCTCAGTTATGTATGTCACTGTTTGTATATATTTACAAAATAAACAGCTCTCAGACTCCATTATCAGTATATTTCATGAAAATCACACACTTGTGTAAAAATAGTATATTATTCTACGACAATGATGGCATTGTAACCATTCGAATGAGTAATAGTCATTACACATTACATACTTTTTTATTACTGAATGTTTACCATTCAATTCAAACGGACCAGATATTTATAGAATATTTCATTGAAAAAACAAATTTCAATGGTTTCTGTCAGTCAAATTCATTTTGAAAGCTAATGAAAAGTAAATATCGAAAAAGACATTAATTTTTTGGGGAGAAAAAAAAGGGTACTCAGATATTTGAGTTTCCTAAAACAAATCTCGTTCTACAATGCCTGTGCAAGCACTTACTCAACTGAGCCACGAATCCTTTCCTTTCATAAGAAGAATGTTAACATAACTTGAAATCTAATATAACATTTATAATGTGTTTGGAATCATTGAACAATTATAAGCTAACAATGCTTACAAAATATTCTAAATAATCGGAATAACGAAAAGAAACTACAAGAAAAACAAATCAATTATTATTATTACAGGTTATATAAGTCTTCTTCTGTTTTACCTCCTAATTCGAAACATTTTCATTATTTAAAGTTGCAATTTTGACGACAAATAAAACACTAGGGCATACATATTTATTTTTTCTCTCTCCAAGCTAGCTGAACTTGTCAATTGGTTTGTAGGTAATGAATCTACTTTGTCGCTGATTGGCCATAGCCCGTTGTGTAAAGGCTCCACTTACACACGGGGCGTGGCTTGTTTTGTGTAATGCATCCAGTCACCCATCAAAAATGTTGCATGAAAAGGGTCCATTTTTCAACGGTCATAGAAAACAACAATGCATCGTTATATCTACAGGGCTATTCGAATTCGAGAGGTTGGTTAAATGAGGGCAAAGTAGCATATTTCAGAGTTTAATCATATGGATGAAAAAAATCTAACGAAGCTTCTACAGTTCTGGAGGTATACAGGATAAATAAAAAAAATTGTTGAAATTTTACTGGTAATAGTTCAAAATACCCTGTAGATGAGATGAAAATACTACGTCCATATAAAACATGACTCTTGGCATTCAAAAACATGGAAGGAAAAATTCAGGTCCGTATTTGAAAATTGAAAGTTGAGGGTGGCCCAATTTATACGATACCCTGTATATAATTTCTATCCAGATATTTGGAAAGGCTACAAAAAGTTGCTATGGCAAAGTGGCAAAATTTGAAAAAAAAAACTTCGTAAAATAAAAAGATATAGGCAATAGAAGAAATTCAAAATTTTCGATTTTTCCTGTATAACTCCAGAACTGAAGAAACTAGGTCAGATTTTTTTCATCCATATAATTAACCTCTGAAATACGCTACTTTGCCCCCATTCAACCAACCCTCTATCTCTTACCGTTATGGGAATCCCCATGCATATACTCGAATTTGAATAGCCCTGTATAATATCATCCAATTAAAATATTTTATTGATAAGGTGATCAACTGTCGGAAGTGCGTCTTGACAATATGGCCGTGTTAACAGTATATTGTTCCGTCCACCAGAATTATTGCAATGCGAATTTCTATACCAATATTAGATTCTGATGTAAACTTTGCCTATACTTTCGACTGGCGATTCGCATTTAGGTGGTGGTTGGGGGTCATAATGATTTTGGTATTGTTTGATAGCTTTTTTTGAAAATATCGTTATAAACTTTTTTTTTGAGTAAAAATGGATTAGCCATAAATTGGACAAAAATTTTGAAAGAGAAAATAGTATATCCAATTAAAAATATCGAACATAGTTTGAATGTTTGGTAGACTACGAGCAGAAAACAACTACTTTCCTGGTAAATACGACGCAGAACATTGAATTATATCTGCTCGTAGTCCATGCAACGATTCACACCGTGAATGCAGATCGCAAATGTTTCTTTCTTCCTAAGACGTGACAAATATACATCGATACAGGCACGCTTAACAACCTACACACCGGTTTCGGGCTTACTGGCCCTCATCAGGGCTGGGTAGTTATCCGAGTAGAGACTGCTGCATGGTGTCGCCACTTTCAATTGTCTCTTGGAACGCGGCTCAGTGCGGTCGAATAGACGCGACGAAAATGCATTGGGACAGGCAACGCTTCGAGTGGAGATCTTACGGTCTCTACTAGGAACTAGGATAGCTACCCTGCACTGATGAGGGCCAATAAGCCCGAAACCGGTCTGTAGGTTGTTAAGCGTGGCTGTCTCGATGTGAATTTGTCACGTCTTAGGAAGAAAGAAACATTTGCGATCTGCATTCACAGTGTGAATCGTTTTATGGACTACGAGCAGATATAATTCAATGTTCTGCGTGGTATTTACCAGGAAAGTAGTTGTTTTCTGCTCGTAGTCTACCAAATATTCATTTCGAACTATGTTTGATATTTTTAATTGGATATACTATTTTCTCTTTTTTTCGTTTAATGATTCGAAGCCTTCTTATCTGATGGATTGTTTAACTATCAAAGTTGATGGTGAAAATTTGAACTGGATTTCTCCTCCCATCGATTTTGTGCATTTATGGTAATTTAACACAAAATGACTTTGAGTTCTAATCTTTCAGAATACCTATCTTATGAATCTTAGAGTGAACATTTCACGCACATTTTCGTCCAATTAAAAACCTTTATTTTGTATCGTTATCATAGCAACTACAACATATTCCAAAAATTTTCTTCTACTTGGAGAAAGGAGCATGTAATTACACTGGAATGTTTTTGACGTTTATAGATAAAATTACATTCACATTAAAATTCAAGTACCACTTCATATTCTTTGAAAGAAAATATATTTTTGTCAACTTTGTATGGAAAAAAGTTTGTCAGAATAATTGTTTGAACTACCACCAGCTGCCTTATTATTATTTTGCATAACTAAATTCGGTATTCTGAATTTAATTTATAGTAACCTTAACTGGAGTGTTGGTACTCTTGTTGTGATTTTTTTTACTAAATTTCACTCTAGCTTCCATTATAAAAACAGGAAATTGCTTCTCTTACACGAATATTTCTGAGAAAATTTTCAAATCATAAGTACGTGTTCTAGAAAAAATGTCCAGTAATAATTTGTGAACATTGTTTTAGGCATTGCCTATCGCGAACTGAACAAATTTTGCAACAACAAATTCTGAACTTGTGCGTGATTTTAACCGAATGGCCAGACACTCATACTATGTTCTATATCACATTTATCAGATGATTTCAACGAGAAATTAAACATGTTTTATGTGTTCTTTCAGTTCCTAAAAAAGATTCCATGTAGTATCATTGGAAATTCTCCAGAGTCCCCAGCAGTTAGGAACCTAACCTCAATAAGTTTGAATGATCTGATGCCGTATTCTACATATATGATAATCATCCAAGCCTTCACTACAGCTGGATTAGGAAAGCCGTTGACAGTTCTAGCCAATACTTCATCGAATGGTATATTATTTTTCGCTATACACACGAGTTCAATCCTCTTCCCAATTTTGATTGAGATCCTTTTTCATATTCTAATTCCAGATTTTGCAGATTTATGTCTTAAAGATTCGAAGTTATAATGGAAACATACTCTCTTCTAGAATGTTATAGGTGCAATTGTTTCAGAGGCTCTATATCGTCAAAAATTTTGGAAAAATTCATCTTCAATCATTAACTCACTGGAATGGCTGCATGGAATTGTAAACTATTGTTACGAACTGTGCTTCCAAGACCACCGGAAGTCATTATCTCGGCGGCTCGCGTCTAGGTTGTGATTCGTGGCCTCGCGATAACATCGCTCGCCTACGAACCAATTAGAGGACAATAGCTGATGACTCATAACCGTCGCAGTTTCTCGAAAATGAACTGTATTTCAAGATTTTGCTAGAATGAGTATTTTGTCTGTATAAAAGGAGTGCAGTGGCGCGTACAGTCAGTTTTAGTTTGGAAAGAGTTTAGTTTAGAAAGAAAGCTAGTATTGTGAACATTTAGATTTGTAAAGCAATATCGTTGTGATTCAACTAAGTGTTTATTGAGTTGTCATCCAAAACGGATCTCCATGTTATTGTTTCCACAGGAATCTGTAAATTTGCTTTTCGAAGAAGCGATAAATAGACTGAATTTTGCAATTTATAACCACGCAATGTCACTTTTATCGAAGTAGTTGAATTCAAGAGATTCGGAAAGAGGCCAGGAGATAAAGTGAATATACCAGGCAATATTCTATCCATCTTTGATATGCCTTGCGATGATATGATAAATTTCACCTAATTTTCTTTCACAATTCTACAGGAAAGCATTTTTGGAACTATTATATCATTTTTATTTTTCTGATGACACTTCTAACATTGAAGCTTCTGACAATGAAGCATATTATTGTTCCATTTCAAATAGCAAACACTGACTCCTTTAAATCATTTCAAATTATTGTTAATCATCATCATGAACTTTTGCGTGATACGCCTTTTCGTTTAATGATAATTTTATTGAATTGTGTATTTTGAATTGGTGAAATCGGTATGTATATTGTGAAATACATCAGGCGTGAAAAATTGAGAAAATGTGTAATTTGGTCTTTCCAATCAGAATAATTTTCCTTCAACTCAAGGTTGAAAACAGGAAAGTATAATAGGAGAAATAACTGCATAAGATTGATCCAAAATATGCTTGAGAAAATCAGTGAAGGGCATAACAGGCAAGGTGGATATAGGATGGTGAAACAGCTCTTCAATTGTTTCTACGAAAAACTTGTAGACCGTTTGAGAAAGTAGTAATATTTCTACGACTTGAATGAAGATGGTGGTAGGATCGAATTTCAAGGAAGATTTCTGTTTCCTATGTGTTTCTGTGGTTCGCATCTGACAAAAACGTTATATTTTCATGAAATATGGAATATTTATTGTTATTTTGACTCTGACACTGACAGATGCACAGTTTTTGTTTTACCAACAAAAGGTAGGACGCCATCTATAGTAACTTCAGGAAATATCACTACGGTTCGAAATCAAGTAGGCAAAGGTATACAGTTTTTTCTAGTGCTTGTTAATGAAGCTGTTTCACCATCTTGTATCCACCTTGATAGCAGGATAACATAGGTCATAGAAGGTTGTGAGACACCGGGAATGTAGAGCAAGTGTACTGCAATATTATAGGCAACGTCGCTTTGTTAGATGGTATCCCAATGGAAAGAATTATTTCGTCATATATGTAAAGATTTGAAAAATGTTTCCAATTTCTTGAATTTTTGTATTCCAAGTATACTTCACTACCTGATTTAAATCCACATTTGAGATTCAGCCTTTTCTTATTTCAGTTATTCTGGTTTCAGATATCTTGACAGAAAAAGAAAAAATATCCATATCGTATTTGATACCAACAGCTTACGAAGTTGATGTTCGGCTAAATAAAATAAATTGTGACGATCTGGAGGGTCCGATATATGTGAAGTATGATATTTCTTGTATTAACGAATGGTGTACATTCAAAAATATTGATGAATTTCACATGTACAACGTCAATAATCTAAATTTATTTATTGATAAACTGGTGCCATTTTCGAACTACACCGTTCAATTGAAAGTTTCCAGAAATACAGTTGATTGGATTGATACCGGTACCAAGGAATTTCAAACCAATCCAATTGGTAAGTGCTATGCAACAAATGATGAAAGAAATGAAAAAAGTATTTCATCCATATCCAATTCATCATACAAACACGTATAGTTTGAACGTATAGTAGACAACGAGTAGAAAACAACTACTTTCCTGGATAATGCCACGCAGAACATTGATTTAAATTACTCGCAGTCTTATTTTGTAGATTATAACAGTTTAGTAAGAACTTGTGGAAGAATCGATATGCATATCATTTTTTTGTACAGTAGGTATATCCTTTATGACGAGCTTACTACAAGGATATTATGTAGGCACGTGAAAAAATACCCGGATTAGTTTCTTGACTCTTATAAAATGTACCGCAAGTTATAACACCGCTATTTTTAATCGGGTTAAGAGGGGGTTCAAAATATACGTACTTGTACTACAATTCAATTTCATATTTTCATCAAATGTCCTATGTTTTTTTGGTTCATCATCAGAAACTCTATTATTACTCAAATTTTGCTTTAGCTTTCCGGATTTTCGTGTGTCGGAAAACTCTCTATCTGGGAATAGCATCATGATGTTTTGATTGAAAAATTTTCTAAATAAAAGCAGGTTTCTTCATCAACACATACCCATCTCCTTTCCTATATGTAATTCCTTATTTATCTATCCTTCTGATCGATAACGCATCATACATGAATTGGCACCGGAAGGTACCTAACATACAGGATGATGGCTATGAGTAACTATCAATAATAATAAGAAATATCATTCATAAAAAATCGAAAAGCAAGAGCAAAGGGAAAAATGTAGTAATTTACAACATGACATATCAAAGTTGTTTCTATTTTTCATAATAATCTGCAAAGCCGCAACGCTGAAAATATTTCGAATCGATGGAGCAGAGCTAATCACCCGTCTAACCAACGCCTTATTGAGTTTGGATTAGTTTGGAACATCCTGATGTATACTCACTTATCGTAAATTTTGTTTTATGTTTTCAGTTCCAAATCAGATAACAGAACTTCAAGCATATTCGAAAAACTCTAAATCGATTTCGCTCCGATGGAAACCCCCGTATCCTCCGACAGGTATTTTGGAAGGGTATCAGATCTATTACCACACTGTAAAAATATGGAAGTCTGACGAAAATGAAATTCAAGTAACCTCTACAAAATGCGTCTTGTGGCCAGACTACCATTGTGCAGATATTGATTCCAACATATTCCCTGATTATATATACGCTATCAAGGTTAGTACCTACTATGAATGGAAAGTCTGGTTTCCTTTGGCATCATTTTTCAATCATTGTTCACCTAATCGCAACAGAAATTGGTGAATATAACATTCATTGGATTGAAATATACCTGATGCGATTAACGAAAATAATTTCATATAACGTATAGGGAGAGACCTTAGGTCAGTCAGATGCAATGAAGTCCCATTCGTAAGGGACACTTATTGAAATTATCCTTTGTGTGCTGATGTCTCGTTATCGAATCATTTATTGCAGATCCAAGCAAAAAATGAGATACCATTAAGGAAAGGAGCATTTTCAGAAATAATAAATGTTGTTATAAGAGATGATGGTGAGTATTTATTTGGTAGAAAAGTGATAGCTTCTTCGTATTATGTATCGACAAATAAAATAAAGAAGATTGTTTATAATATTTTATAATTTTTATATATAAATATACAGAGATCTTTCGAAATCGTGGCATAATAATAAACAAAGATGCATCTTTTCTCAAGGAACACACTGTGTTTTATTGCATTTCAGAATTCCACTAAAAAATAACATGGTTTTCTAAATTATTATTTTCTCCACTAACCTTAACTGGTTTCGACATAATCTTATTTTCATAAAAATTATAAAGTCTTGAGAAAAAAATCATCGGCAAAGTTGATAGATTTTGAGGAAATCTTCTTCAACAAGTGATACCAGGATATTTAACGCATTCATTGATGATATCAGAATAACTCAGTAATATTTTTTACCCCTTTCAATAAAATACAGGGTGAAACTTTGATATGCCACAATCTTTTAGCATTCTGTATGTTGAACAATATTTTCAAAACGTGAAATCCACAGCTCTTTGTGAAGCTCAGAATGTCATTGTATATGCCTGTATTCAGAAACAAATTAGGGCATTTCATCATCAGCCTATACGGGTAATTTCGGGTAATTCACTTTGACAAGGCTATAGAACAGTGCATTCATAAAGTAATGCATACATTTTGGTTTAACTCAATAAACGATATTATTGTGAATTCCTGAAACAGGATGATTTTCTATTCTAATTTTTTCTTCAGTAAACAATACATTAATTTCAACCAATTGAATGTAACTTAAACTAAAGGGCAGTGATTCATGTAGAAAAATATCAACAACTGTGGTATAAAGATGTTGTGAATCATCGATTCAAAGTTTGAGCTTTATCACAACTCAATTTGAATTCATTAAAAATAACTTGACGTCTATGTGTTGAATGATATTTCATTTATGAGGGAGCAAACGATTTTAGAATAATATTTTTGCAAAAAATATTGTTCGGGATTTGAATCTTTTTACCTACTGACATTCATATTCTTCAGTTGTCCGCGAATCCATAGTTTGTTGAATTGATAAATCCTTGCAGCACCCCAACCACCTTACGGAGTCGAATTTTCATGGCGAAAAAATAATGATTTGAACATTTCACTGTTTCATCCAAATGTAACGAATGGACAGTTGATGGGTTTTGAAGTTATACTGAAATCTGATGGGAACCAGCAGCCAATCAAAAGACATTTCAGTTTAACAAAGTACCAATTAATTTATCACTTTTCGGTGAGTAGAATCAAGATCCAGATTACAAATAGTTGAATAGTATTTGCAACGTGTTTTTAACCGCCAACTTTGTTGCAAAAGTCATTGAGACTTGTATGAGTTAGGAAGAAGGGGACTTTAGCTTTTTAAGTGTCATCCGATGTTTCTGCTAATCATCATAAAACTGTGATTGAAGTTTCGGAATTATGTTCGAGTCACTGCATATCACTATGACTTTTCACTTCCTTGCAAAATATTGTCAGAACTAGGATAAACATTGGGGTCAAACATTTCTTGTGAGTCGTGGCAAGGGAGTTGCTACAAACCAAGTGGTATTTTATTTGGGGGTAGCAAAGTATCTAATATATAATAAACACTTGATTCGAATATAGTATTGAAAAGAATAACGTAGTTATGAATAAACAATGATGAATATAAGTCATGAGTAGCCCCAGACACAATCTAGTTTCGAAACTATAACCATCGAAAATGAAACTGTTCGTCTCATCTTGTTTTTTCTGCTTGAGTTCCTTGGTTGGCATTCATTGTTGAGATCAATTATTTATAAAAACTCTGCTCGTGACAATTCCAAGAAGAATAATTTACTTGATTAGTTTTGACCGAGTATTACTGACAAGTACAGGAATAACCGAGGGTTCACAAGTGCTCATCACTTTCGATAAAATCCCTGATCTATTATTGATTAATTATCTGAAGAAACTTCTCATTTCAGATTGAGTCAAGATTATTGATGGTGTGTACGAACTACGATGTGTCTATTTGCTCCTACAATAATAACTTCGAAAATAAATACAGTCAATACGTGTCTTATAAAATCATTTCTCCCCCTGAAATCCCACCAGACATTCTAGAAGAAAACATTCACTACAACAGCACAAACTCTACCATAACTGTTAGAATGGAATATCAAGATATCGGACTTGGAACTCACAACAAAATCATCTACGTCGTCGTTTCCAAGTCCGATAAAACGGAGGACTTGCTCGAATTCACCGAAAACCTCAAGCATGGAACAATTTTGAATCTAACCACGTCCAGAATAGTGTTGGCATCTATTAGAACAAACAAAACGAAAGTTTTCACGATTGGCCAACAATCCAAGAATTCTTCGGATGACACGAACCCACCATTAGAACCAGGAACCAACTATAGTATTTCTCTGTTTTTTGTCAACGAATGTCACGGTGTAGTCAGATTGACGAAAATGCAGAAATATATGATGACGATAGAGGACGAAGAAAATATTGAGTTATGGGCATTGACTCTTTTGTCAGTCGTTCCGTTGATAGGATTCGGATATTGGTAAGATAATGCTCTTATCAGGTCATGGATATATCGAGCTATATTTGACTTTTTTGTTCCAGGTATATGAAGCGCAAAAATCGAAACGTTGAAATACTTCCAGTACCAGGTGAGTATATTTTGTGGCCATATGTGTTGGATTGTTTACAATTGGTACCTGAAATCTTTAAATAAACTAGTATCGAACCAGTATCAAAACCTAGATCTGATCTGCATACAAATAAAAATTTGGCGATATTATCGCTTATATACAGGATGGGGCAGTTCATAGGACACAGAGTTTCCATGGAAAACAATTAATAGAATATCACATATTTGATGTAAAAGCGAATATTATTAGCTTTGCTGACGACACAGCACTTCTATATCGTGACAAGGATTATTATTATTATTATTATTATTATTATTATTATTATTATTATTATTATTATTATTATTATTATTATTATTATTATTATTATTATTATTATTATTATTATTATTATTATTATTATTATTATTATTATTATTATTATTATTATTATTATTATTATTATTATTATTATTATTATTATTATTATTATTATTATTATTATTATTATTATTATTATTATTATTATTATTATTATTATTATTATTATTATTATTATTATTATTATTATTATTATTATTATTATTATTATTATTATTATTATTATTATTATTATTATTATTATTATTATTATTATTATTATTATTATTATTATTATTATTATTATTATTATTATTATTATTATTATTATTATTATTATTATTATTATTATTATTATTATTATTATTATTATTATTATTATTATTATTATTATTATTATATCATTCCATCAAAGGATGTCCCAGTCAGGCCCTGTCTCCGAAGCTCCGACACACACGGAGGGCGCGCTGGATCGTTTGCCCCCGATAACCACTCCCCACGTCCGTGGGGTGAGTGATTACTGGGTCCGAGAATCATGTGCCCTGAGCAGACGCAGTGAACCAAGAATGACGGCCTTCTGCATTCGTCCGGCTAAGATTTCTGCCATATTACGGCAAGCCGGTATGATTTTCAAGTTGGAGAGCAGTGTGTCCATCATACCACCAAGGACCCCTATAATCAGAACCACCATTTTAACAGAATGGTCTGGGTAGAGCCTGCAGAGTTCAAAGAGTAAGTCTCGATATTTAGTCCGTTTCTCCTCCTCTTTTCGGACGATGTTCACTTCGCCAGGAGCCGAAAACTCCATGACGAAAATTGTCTTACTTTGGTGGTCGAGGAGGACTACATCAGGCTTATTGGCTTGTATTTGCCTGAGGGTGGGGAATGAAAAGTTCCAATATATTCGGCACCTCTCATTCTCCACAACGGATTCAATATCCCCCGGAGCATAAGGCAACACCGGTGTCTCGTCTATACCGTACGAGTGTCGTAGATGATAATACAACACTCGTAGGGCCGCGTTGTGTCTGTGGATATAGGATGAGACCGCATATGCTGGACATGCTGACAGCAAATGCATCAGGGTCTCAGGCGCCCCACGACACGCTCTGCATCTAGTGTCGGGGACCTCTATACCCATCACGCGACTACGATAGACAAGGGTGTTGAAAACACCATCCTGGCAGGCCATTATGAATCCCTCGGTCTCCGATTTCAGCTCACTTGACCTGAGAAAAGCAAAGGTCAGGTTTTTGGATAAGCCAAGGTCTTGAATGTTCTTGAAGAAGACCCCATGCATTGGCTTATCCTTATGCAGCTGCAGGAGGCCCTCAGTCTCCGCAGTTTTGATTTGAGCTTTCTGCTGAACGGGTTCCAACTCGGTGACAGAGTTTGGGTTCACCCGTTCAGTGTCGAATACGAGACCGAGTTCATCGGCTGCCCGAATTGCTGCCTTGAAAAGAAATGCTCCAATCCCTGCTTTTTCATGGTCGCGGACCATGCAGAGAAGGGGATCTGAACTCCTGATGACTTTACAGGCTCCATCCAGTACCATTCTGTTATATAGACATTCCAAACTCAAAAGTCCCCGGCCTCCCTGTTGTCTGGAGAAGTATAACCGTGGAACGGACGATTTAGGATGAAAACTCCTTTGAAGGTGCATCATTATTATTATTATTATTATTATTATTATTATTATTATTATTATTATTATTATTATTATTATTATTATTATTATTATTATTATTATTATTATTATTATTATTATTATTATTATTATTATTATTATTATTATTATTATTATTATTATTATTATTATTATTATTATTATTATTATTATTATTATTATTATTATTATTATTATTATTATTATTATTATTATTATTATTATTATTATTGTTGTTTGGTTGGCTTGATAATAGGTATAGGAAATTCTAATACGCTTCGGAAGATAATGAAGTTTTTTATCTTCGAATATCAAATTTTTCAAACCACATTCAAGAATAAAACGCTGTACAATTTTTTACATCGAGATATCAATGAAGGTACACAATAATTTTGAATTGTGTCTACGAAGATTCTACATCTAGCCATCCAGATACATGAAAACTCCGTGTCAAATGAGCTGCCCCACCCTGTATAGTGTCTTCTTCCAGTCCTCAAGAACTGAATAACCAACTCAGTGTTTTATTATCATTTTAGGTTCCAATTTGTACACAGTTCAATCATTTTTTTTGTACATATCTATCAATTCAAATTACTACCTACATTTTCCTTATTAGGTGATTCGCACATACATGAAAAACTAAATGAGACAAATCAAATACCAGAGGGAATATATGAGATACCAATGGAGATGAATGAAATACCAGAAGGACTATATGAGATACCAGGGAATATGAGTGAAATTTATTATGATCCAGTTGAAGTTTTACCTATGGTGAGCTTATTAGGCACACATATCTAGATTTATATATATAATAGTCCACAACTTCCATATAGAGATTCATGGAAAAGATAGAAATTTCATAGATTTGAACGCTCTAAGTAAACAAAGTATCAAATTCTTATGAAGTTTTTATTGATACCTAATCGGTCTGATTCTCTAAGGAAGTGGTTATCTCAACAACTGTCATTTGGGTGGCAAATAGGAAGGTCAGTTGTTATTTGAATCACTTTCCGAATTTTCAATTCTTTAACGTCAAAATGGAAAAAAAATTAACAACTTATCGTTGGTTTACCACTGATAAAGTGACTAATTTATCCACCAGATTTAACTGGTGGAAATGAAATAATAATTCATCATAAAGCTGATATATATTTGAAGAGGCAGTTATGAAGGAACTTTGTTGCAGTTATCAGGATTTGAGTCGCTCAGGAAATAATTATATGGTAGGATAATCGATATTATTGAGAACCTATACCTTCGTACTGAAAAAAATATCATAAAAATATCTACATGTTTATGCTCAAGAAACAGATAGCATCCAATTATATAGAGCCTTAATGAAATTATACAAACCAAGAATATTAATGTTAATGATGTCTCTGATAGAACCAATGATGTTCAACATGGTAGAATGTATTGCTACTGAAAAATTAGATACCTAGCTGAATCAATGAGCAATGATCCTGTGTAATAATATGCATTCCAGGATATATTTATACCTACCTCACTAGGTTCATTAACAAAACATATAATTATTATTCCTGCAATTATTCACAAAAAACTTGGCAGTCCCGGACACAGAAGACCAAAAAGTAATCTGTGTGAGTGTGTACCGATATTTTCTATGTGCTAATCCAAAAATTGAGGTTAGATTGACGTTGAAATTGCAGAAAAACAGCAAACTATAATAAAGAAGAAGAGGAGTTACTAACTTTTCCGCATTTATTAACCACTGAGTGGAAATGAAGAAATTAGCAACCTTGATAAATTTCGTATTTGAAGAATACCACATATGAATAGTGGAAAATCTAAAGTGGTTAAAAAAGTAGTTGTTAACAACGTTACTAATGTATCCACTGTGTCAACCACTTTTTAAAGAATCGGACCGAATATACAGAAGAATCTGGCAATTGTCGATTCCCCCAAAATGTGTCGAAGATAATGTTTTTCAAAGTCCTTATGATAAAATGAGATATCTGATGCGTTGTTACCGGAATTCACTGAATGAAATCGTATTATGTCAATTTCAGAAAGTTATGACAATTTCCAGAACAAAATATTCGAGAGAAATACAACTGGCTGATTTTGTAGATTATGTCAAGAACGCAATAAAGAATGGACAATTGGAAATACAGACTAAGGTGAGTCTTCTAAAATATTCTAACATTGACTCTTATCTTTCAGTCAAGACCTTTATATGTGTAAATACGTTTTCATGCATCTACCAATGAAATCGTTCACCATTGGTGATAATGTTATCACAATAATCCAATGTGAAATTTTTTAGAAAAACACCCAACACATACTTTTGATGTGTATTTTGGGATTCTTTTTGTTCACAAATAATGAGGCTCATCTTTCTTAAAACATCATCACTTGGTAGACCGATGTTTTTCTCTAACATTGTGTTATTCAAAACCCTCGTAAGTTTAGTCGTAAGTTTAGGACTTTTATTCGATAAGAAGACGGGGACCATAGATTCTTAAGTGTCATCCGAAGCACTAGTATACGAGTATTCACGAACATTTATATGCAAGTTACAATTCAACTATGAACATAATATATCTCAATTTATAATAATCGAGATACTTTAATCATGCAAAATCCGATTCTGAGGTAGCGGTTGATATATTTGGCGAAGGGAAGTATCTTTGGTCTACGATTTTTATTCGGCGAGCTCATATCCGTGTAGAGGAAGGTGGAATTGGTTTCTTTTTCTATTTTATCACACTACTGTACGCTTCTAGTCTCTAGTCAGTTCTAATGTCAATGACAATAATCATATTTAGAAAATTTGGGTTCTCTGATCGGAAGTATTAATTTCTTTCCATCAGTGGAAGCAAATATCTATTGAATTTCCATAGATTAACCATATTTTATTGAAAAAAAAAAAATATTTACAAAACAATAACATGTAATTTACTTTTCAGTTGTATCCCGAAGGATTATCCCAGACACATGAGGAGGTCGATGCATGTGAGTACATTTGAAATGAAAATAAATATATAATATGATTTTCATCTTGATGAGTTCTTATTTGTTTCAGATGATCAAACAAGAGTCGAACTGAGAGATATTGCTGGCGAGGAATGTTCCAATAATCACATTGAAGCAAATTATATTAATGTAAGTCATTCAAATACTTCATATGATCTCTGTATATGATTTATTTTGTTTGAAAAAAATATATAACAAAAATAGTCAGTTCTAATGTCAATGACAATAATTATCTTAAGAATATTGAGTTCTCTGATCGGAAGTGTTAATTTCTCTTCATCAGTGGAAGCAAAAATTTATCGAATTTTCATAGATTAACTATATCTTCCACAGAAAAGATGAATATATAATAAAAAACAATAACATTTCATTCACTTTTCAGTTAAATCCCGAAGGATTATCCCAGACACATGAAGAGGTCGATGCATGTGAGTTCATTGAATTGAAAATAAATATATATGATTTTCACTCGGATTTTCATCTTGATCATTTCTTATTTGTTCCAGATGACCACACAAGAGTCGAACTGAGATATATTACTGGCGAGGAATGTTCCAATAATCACATTGAAGCTAATTATATTGATGCGAGTCATTAAAGGCCTTCATGATTTCTGTTGATGATTCATTTTGTTGAAAAATTGACAATATAACAAGAATGAATGATTTCATTCAGGACACTTCTTATCGCCCTCGGCATCCGCTTTTTTGGGAATTCAAACCAAAAAGGAGATAAAACCTAGGATTGTCCGACTGTATGGTAGAGAAAGATAGCTGCTTGAGATAAGAATTTTTTTTCGAGCCCCTTGGAACTTTAACTTGCAAATCTATATTCCAATATTTGGTGAATTAAAAAAATATATAGCAAGATGGCTTATCCACGCTTCTTCAGATAAATACTATGATATGTGAACTGCTCCCCACGACTTCAAGAAATAAATTTTTATTGAGTAGGTATCTTCTCTTACCGAACTATTTGATCACCGCATATATACATCAGCAGATATTCAAATATCTCAAGAATATTTTTATAGGGACACAAGATATCGAGAGTTTATATTGCTGCTCATGGACCGATCAAATCAAATTTGTCAGATTTATGGAAATTAATATGGCAAGAAAACATCAGGAATGTTGTGATGCTGGCTAGTTTGAAGAAAAACATAGAGGTATATCATGTTGATTAATGAAGAATGGAGTGCTCGTTGCAGAATAATTACTTATTATTATATCACTAGAGGAGTGTTCTTGGGGAAAAAATAAATTCATCTGTAGATGTTTTTTTGCAGGATGGAGTTGAGAGTTATTGGCCGCACATGAACAGAAACGCAGTCTTTGGCGCTATGAAGGTTCAGTTTGTGTCAGAAAAAGTGTTTACCGATTTCGATGTACGAACTTTCATAATTTATTATGAAAATCAGAAACGTCAGGTTAGTTAGAGACAAGGTGGATATAGATATGGTGGAACGAGTCCCATTAAAAGGCAGTAGACATATTTGTCAAACACAATATTAATCATCACAATTTCCCAGTCATTTTGATTTTGGGTGATTTTTTCAAACAATAACATGATTGAATAATCGACCAATAATCATATTTCAAAACTGATGTCACATGAAGACGAAACCATAGAATACGGATATTAATAGAGAACTGAATTATCGATATTGATATCAAATTTGATAGTAACTCCATCTCCGAACGATTAGTGGAATATTTCCGGTGTTATGATCTTCGCTAAACCAGTCTACAGGTTTTGACGAAAAACAATTGAAGAGTCGTTTCACCATATCTATATCAACATTTGTTGGAGACGTACGTTATTCTAACCGACAGAAATTGATTCATATCTTTTTTCAAGGTGGAGCAGTTATATTACAAAACCTGGCCGAATCATGGAGTGCCTCTTTATCCAAGAAGTTTAGTCCCATTCTTCCAACGAATATTAAAAATTCCCTATAACTCTTCGTTTCCGATTTTGATATATTCTGGGTAAGGTATCAGAGTCTTATTCAAATTGTAGAAATTATGGATGAAGAACTATCAGAAAAAATATAGGACGAAACATTGTTTGAATTCAACATCAAGATATGCATATTCTTCAAGAATGAGTCTTCGTTTGCCAATTTTCTGTCGAACTAGATAGATTCTAATATCTGCATCAATATTATCATAACAGCTTTCATTACATTGGAGTGGAAATATATATACCTATACCAGTTTCAAAGATGAATGAAACCATGATGAAACCATTTTTTAGATTGTTCAACATAATGATTAATGAAAATGATGCATGTCGCCATATTTTCTCTTTATATTTTCTTTTACATTTCTGACATATTCTGTTTTTTTTTCTCACCACACGTGAACGAATTGGGCTATAACGATTGGGTTGAGTTCTTCAATTGATTGAACTAACTATCTAACGAAAAATGTTCACAGTGTCGAGGACGATCAATCGGGCACCATTATTCTATGCGACATTTGTTTGCGAATGGCTGCCTCAGAGAATGCCATGGATTTCCTCGCCATTTTGAGAAAACTGCGCGACCAACGAGCCAATATGGTTTCCACCGTAGAGCAGTACAAATTGGCCCACTTTGTGGTCCTGGAATGCCTCTTTGGTATTCGCACTGCCATAAAGTGCTTAAAGGTAAAGCTCAATTTATAAACTCCCCTGCCGTAGCTACAGTTGACGTTCCAAAATGGAGGAGATATACGATGGCAACTGCGTCAGCTGCGGAGATTATGAACAGATGTTTATTTTCAGCATATTTCATCATCAACATCAACAGTAAATGCAGCGTCAACTGTAGCTACGGCAGAGGAGTTCATAAATTGAGCTTAATGGTACATACATAATAATTATACTAAGCGATTCGCCAGTTGCGACAAGGTTTCTTGAAAGCAAGGAGGAGTTTCAACAGAATTCGTTTTTTTGGGGATAAACCCGAATCAATAAAATATTCCTAAAATTTCATGAAGAAATAATATATTTCAAAGGAGTAATTGAGATGTATAAGCTAGTCGAACACTAGGTTTCATAATTAGACAAGGCTCTGATTTCAGGCATATAAAAACATTGATCACATTATATTATACTCTTGTAAGGCCTAAACTTGAATTTGGTTCAATACTATGGAATGGAGAATCGCAAACTACTCTAAAATCATTAGAAATAGTCCAAAACAAGTTTCTTCGACATCTGTACTTTAAAAAATATTGAAGATGGCCAGATTATAATATTATTCGATCAATTCAGCTCAGGTTTGAATTCGGTGTTATTTTCTTGGATAATAGGTTAAAATAATAAATTATGAAATCAATTCTCCTAACCTCTTAGCTCTTATCCCTTTTAATGTGTCTGTCCGCCGAACTAAATTTCCTCTTATGTTCAATTTATCATTATTGTCTGTGACATCTCGCGCCCCTCTCGCAAACATGCTTCGACTGGCTAATTATACTAATTCATTAATCGATTTAGATTGGTCTATGACATTCAACAGAATTAAAAAACTATTTCTTCAACAACAAACAATAATCAGCATATAATATACCGAATTATATAGAATATTTGACTACTACCATATATAGCAGGTAACGCTATTTAATTCGTATTGATGTCCTCTGCAACTGTGAATATTCATCTATTATTCACCAATTCTAAAATTACTATGTAACGGAGTTTCTTTCGTATATATATTCATGTAATTATGCCAATAGGCCTGTGTGAATATAAATAAATAACAATGACACACATTTTGTTTAAATGTTGATGTTTCAAATGAAGGACATGGAACAAGAAGTTATGACTGTATTGCAAAACAATGGGATAGCTGAACAGATGAAATATCTAATTGAGACTAAGTGGCAGGACTCAGTGATGGAGCATGAAATCTACGATGAACCTTATTCAGTTTGTGCTGAAAGGAACAAGCTCAAGCCAGGTGAGTATGTAGTGATGTTTAGGTATGTTAGAATCCTTGGCCACTTTTAAAATTCGAACAATTGTTGTGGATATTCAAGCAGTATTAATTACTGGGTGACTCTCTATAGCGACCCACAGTAGCTATCTGCCAGAATAAAAGAATTGTCCTTGCAGATCAGAATGGTCCAGCGTCATCTTATATCGACGCTGTGTTCGTTGACGATTATGGCATCCCAGGCCGTTATATCGTTACTCAACAGCCGATGCCGAATACATTTGTATATTTTTGGAGGTTAATATTCGAACGAAAATGCTCCGTCATCATCAATTTGAACAGCGGCAACCGAAAAAACAGGGTATATAATCTGCCTTCTTTGTCACATTTGTGATGCTATGTCATAGTTTGGTAAACGAGTATCTTCAATTTCAGATTTTGAGTAAGTTTTGGCCAACGGAGGGAGAACAAATGAGACCCGTGGCCTCTTTGGCCATTCATCATGTCAATACAGAAAAATTTGGATTTTATGAGGTCACGAGAGTTCTGGTCGAGGTCAATAATGCTGAGGTGAGTCGCTGGAAGGAAAAAATGTTTTTGTAGGATCTTGTAACGCGGGGAACCAATTTGTAATTTCTTATGCTTGAGGTAGATTCGAATAATAATTCACAAGACAAAAGAAATACACACTTATAATAGTCAGACGCTCTCAATTCTTCGATCGATTGATATTTGAATCATCCAGTAGACAAGTGGGATCTTTGAAATTTCTTCTGACCTTCAATTCAATATCGTTTTCATTCCAGAAATCTTCCGTCAATATTATATCGATGGATCGCTGGGAACCTGGAAAATTGCTGCCAATGAACACCGAAGGATTTTTGGCCTTCAGACAAGCTGCAGATGTTTTATCCAGGAATTCCCCAAATGTTTTGGTTACTTGCTAGTTAGTATTCATCATATACCTTTTCTACCTAAACGTCCTACTGAATAATACCGCAATGAATTCCATAATTTATTCTTTTCAGTGATGGGGCAACGGCTTCCGGTTTATACCTGGCAATATCATTTTTGATCGAGCAGATGAAATTAGAACAAGAATGTGACGTTTGCTTAGCTGTGAGGAGTATTCGACGTAGTAGAAGCCATTTTGTTGCGACAAAGGTGAGCTGAAGGAGTTATAAAGTATGTTAGAAGGATATTTTTCAGCTTCCAATATATTGTTATTTTTTAGGAGCAATACGAATATCTATTCAGAGCATCGTTGACATTCATCAAAGGATTCCAGGATTACGCTAATTTTGATTGATGCTATGAAGACGGAACTCCAGCAAACAATAGTACATCATATTATTTCAATCAATCCATGAAACATTTAATCATATGTAATGTTCTGAGATGAAGAATGTTGATACCTAAACGGTATATACTTGTATTAGTCGGTTCAAGTGCTTTCATTTTTTTGTATCAATTTTTCATTATGGTGATAAAACCAATTCGAATGATTTCATTCACATTGTTTTTATATTTTCTTATAGGTATATCTTATTTTTCCACAAGCAATGCTAATTAAAACAATCAGCTGCGTGCGTTTTTTTGAAGTCCTCACATTGCCCTCTCTTGAGATGAACAAGTGCACATTTGTCCATCCTGAATTGCATTCTAATATCCTGCAATGTTTTGAAATCTTAGCCATGTAACATTTTGAAAATGAAACCACAATGCCTGAGAAAAGAGAAAAAAAAAATCATCTAAATGCAAGTTTTATTTACCCACTTTTTGATCAGTAACATGAACGATTGATATATAATATGTTTTTTCCTCGGTATGTACAATATTTACAGCATCATAGGGCAGGTTCACTAAACATCTTTATAATACAAAATTGTGATAGATTGTTCATAGGTAGGTACATATGACAAAGCGTGTGTAATTACAAAAATATCCTAAATCTTATCTGAGTGCATCTAAATTGGTCGAAGGTTGTGCAATTCATCATAAATTTCTTCAAATCAACACACTCAACGTTCCAAAATTGTTTTCATATTTCACAACAATCGTGATACTAGAGTTGATTCAAGATTCATAATTACTTTCATGAAAAGAAGAAATTATAAAACCAACTATTCGAATATATATATACGATACATTTCATTCCATGTAATATTGCACTCATGATGATAAACGTATACAGGGCGTTGAGGAGTTTGAAACAGTGACATCAGTAGATTAGTGGATAATAATTCTAGAAAAGATAACTTTGCATTTGTTCCAAACTTATTGGTGTTTCCTGTACGATATAGGTACGTTGAACATGCTCAATCTTTCGAAAGGTTGAAGAATCATCAACTCAACAGATGAAGTCAAACGTTAAAGGTCAAAGGTTATCATTATATACAATATGTGAGATATGAATTCGAATGTTCTGAAACAAAAATAGTATATTATGATACAAGTTTTATAAGACGCTATTTTGTCGCACACGTTGAACAAGTGCGATAACGTGTCCTATAACACGTGTGTCATATGTAATTTTTTTCTATTTTGAAGCAAAAATGGATTTTAAATCGATAAATTACAGAAACATCTTCGATTGGTAACAATGATGACATTGAAATAATTGAAATCTGACGCACAAGCGTAAATCCCAGTTTACAGTTGAGCGATTTTGATTTTTGCAATCCCAGTGGTAAAAAATTCAATGTTATTGGTCAATTTGAATCAAATTACACTCTGAATTGAAATTTACCAATTAAAACATTGAGTTTTTCACTGTTAATATCACCAAATCCAAACCGCTCAGAAGTAAGCTGGGCCCAACTCTTCTGACTTTCATTTGACAGTTCGATTGTACCAATCTCCGAATAATAAAAAATGCGTATCGAAAGAGAGGCTATTTCGACACGCATTTGCGTTGCACAATGACTTCATTATACAACCAAAATAGAAAAAAAATTATCTCAACTTGTATGCACATCAGGTCATCTTACACAGGGTCATCAGAAAATTCTGTAGAAGTTTTATTCTACTTCATAGAATTTGTACTTCAAGTTTTGTATTTCCAGAATGAATCAAAAATCAATGAAATTCAACAAACTCAGAGTTTGAACAATTTCTCAACATTTTTCGTGGTTACACAATCATTTCGAAAATTTTTTTGTTCGAGAGGTGAAAAGTATGGATGTTCGAAAACTAATTTATCAAGAGGATTTGTTAACTCATGAAAATGAGCTCTGCCATATTTCGAAGAGTTATTGAAGTAGGTGATGTAGTGGAACATTCTGACAAAAGAAAAACAGATAAGAAACAGGATATACGTCAAATGAAGAACCATAATTGGCAGATTCTCCAAAAGGATTCTAGGTACACCCTATGCCTCCGGAAATGCTAGACCAAATTATTTTTATTTTTCTGAACAACCCTGTGAATAGGGAATGAACATTCATCGAGAAATCTAAAGTTATGTCATCTATTACAATTCTGAGAAGGAATAAGCTTCTCAGGAATCTCAGGAACTTATATATGTGCGCTATTCGTATTGCACTGATTCCTACTAACATACAGGGTGCCCGTTTTTCCGAAGCACTCTTCGCAAAATTTCTCGTCAATTTTTATCAGCCTAAGACTTGAACATATTGTGTATTATCATTGTATTCAGGAGAAAACAGGCTTCAAACATGCAAAAATCCAATATGGTGCCCACATGAAAAACTGGAGTTGAGTGTTATTTCTCTTATAATAACTGAGATTCTCATGGTTGGCACCCTATAGGAATAACAAAGTCAGAACTACCTTCTAGTCATCACGAATCAAGATGTATTGGAAAATGATAATGAGTTTTTCCATGATTCCGTCTGTCTTTATTATCAATTTATCCAAATCAAAAAAAAAGTCTCTGAAATTTCAATACTAGAACAACTCTTACTGATTTCTAGCACATATATTGTCTTTCATCAATTAGAATCCAACTACTCGTGGACTGGATAATTACTTTACTCATTGAGGGTACTATACAAAATGGACAGCTTTGAAGAGATTGACGTCAATCATAATTCAGTTTGTTCATACCCAGTTCATGGGTGTTGATATTGCAAAAAGATTTTCACAATAACCTCTCACAGAGTCCATGGATTACATAATTCTATTAACATATATTCAAATTACTCAAGCTGTCGAAAATAGACCAGTGAAAAAATTCCAGTATAAAAAAATCATTAATGTGAATGGTAGATTATTTGAGAGGAAAACAGTTGAATGGGATTCAAAAGAGAGCTGATATATCACTTTGTTTTGTCAGGAATTTTGTGATATTCTTGTGAAAACAGTCGATATGGTAGAATTTCAACAGAATTCTTATTATAGTACTTTATTGACTGGTCTATCACTAAGCCGCATTCGCACTAGCTATATACAGTATCACATCACTAATATACACGAATAACTCTTGGTATGAACATTATTTCACAAGGAAAAAAATACCGCGAGAAGGGAGGGAGAATTTTCAATAGTATTATTACATTGATCTATGGGCTGAGTTACCTACGTTCTAAAACATAAACGATATCTGTAAGGTTCTCTTCAAGCAATAGGAAATTGTTGTATAGTTCACACAGTATCGCCATATGTGACAACTATTCATTTCATCTAACAATAATGAAAGCTTCACGATTTTGTTTCGATTAGGCTTTACAACAAATTAATTGGGGATGCATTTGTCATTAGTCTGAAATTATACATAAAACAGTCACCCATTAACAAAAAAAATCATTGATGTAGATAACTGAAATTTCAGTGAACATCCCATCCCTAAGACTATAATATCCAAAATATATCTACTCAATTCAATATTGATTTACTAAAAAGCGATTGTCGATATGATTCAAAATTTTTTTTTGGAACTATTAATCGTTTCCTCTCTTTTAAGTGAGAAAAACACTTGCTTCCTTCGTGGTTTAAATGTATTTTCATGACATGAAAAGGTACAAAAAGTACCTAGTGTCAGATGTACACAAATGTCTCAATAAATACTTTGTTCAGTTCATATTTGATCTAATTTTTATCAATTCATGGTCACCTCTCCAATAGAGTAAGCCAAAAAAACTTTCAGTCAATATTTTCCAAACATTCCTCGGAGTTATTTTTCTGAGGTCTTGTCTTCATCACGATTCTCAAGAATTCTAAGGAAACATAAAAAGTTCGAGATGGGAAAAAAACTTGATTATTATAGCATAAAAAAGTTGATAGAGACTGAAGAATGATTAAAAGTAGGTACATGAGCTACAATGAAAATTCTTTTATGTTCGTTTGGAAATTTTCCGCAAATTGCCATATAAATAAAACTCGTAACAATCCGATGGTTTAATGTCTGTTATTTCTCTTGGAATTTAAATAATAATTGAATTTCTCCAGGTGGGATTGTGAAGTGACAAGGATTGGGAATTACTTCTTGGAGAATAGCACGTTTTCAAATCCACCAAAACCCAATGAAAGAAATAATTGATGAATACAAAAGGGTGGAGATTGGGTTGTGGAAAAAATAATTTCTTCCAGAGGAGTTTGTAATTATAATCAAATGATCAATCATGGAAGTTCGTCCATTGATAATGATGTATCGTTGTTGTATGAGCTTGGGAGTTCGAGAGTGAATTATTTTCTGAATCATTCTCATATGAATTCAATTTGCATCATTTCATAATAAATACTTTGAAAGTAATTATTCTTGATTTTGTAGCTGTAGGTATAGTCAGTTTGAAAATACTTCCTATCAGAAAATGTCTACTATCACTTTGAAACCATCTTTTCTCAATTCATAGTTTTCATCAATACGAATTCATATTTTCACATCATGATTGTAGATAGTAGGGGGGGGGGTCGTTAAGGCTGTGCAGCCTCTCAAAAGCACCTCGACATATAAGATCTTTTGTGCATAACCCTTAATCCATTCGAAGCCCGGGATTGCGAGACTTCGTGCAAAGTTTATCAGTTTCCTGGGAGCTAGGTTCCTGACATCGGAGAGCTCTAAGAAGGCCCCTTCCAGGAACTTGAGCCTCTTGCAGAAGAGCGCTGGGCATTCGCAAAGCAAATGTTCTGCAGTTTCAGCAAAGTTCTCGCAGTAGCGGCAACCATCACTCTCTGTTTTGCCCATCTTTTTGAGGTGATACCTCAGAGGGCAGTGTCTAGTCCCGTTACCAACTTCAAGTCCTTTTTTGTTCAACTTTAGAAGCTGCTTTGCTTTCCTTGGCGAGAGGCTCAGTAGCCTTTTCGCTTGTCTTTGTCCTGGCACTTTATTCCAGTGAGATTTCATTTCATCTGCTTTCCAATGTCGAAACTCTTCTTTCAAGTGGGCCTTGGAGAGTCCACAGAAGGGTTCTGGGCCGGGAAAATGTGTATTTGCATATCACATTATGATAGTTTATTCTCAAATCCGAACAGTTTATTCTCATTTTGGATCAGTTTTATCGTCTATTCGAAACTGTGAAAGCGATTATCCTTAAATTCTCCTCTTATTAAATTTGCATCCAATTCGTAAACAAGTTGAAAATTTTTAATCATTCAAAATACATTCGTTTTGAGGGAAATCCAAATACGTTTGAATTAATTTTTCAAAATGTTCAATTCATTAGCTTTGTAGGACTGCCCAGTGTTATGTAGTCATCATTGGTACTAACCTATTCTCAATTTGAAAAAGTGTTTATTTCGCAGATGTTCAGATATCCTTATCACGATAGAATTTGTTCCTAATTCGAGAACGTTTATCCTCAATTTGAAATCGTTAATTCGAACTTTGAAAGTACTTGTTCTCGATTTGAAAACTTCCATTCACAATTTGAAAATACTTTCAATTTGGAACTGTCCGCTATCACTCTGGAATTATTTATCCCCAATTCGAAATCACAGGTTTTTCTAATGATGAAGTTTTTTCCCAATTGGAAACGGTTTGTTCTCAATTTAGAAAAACTTTCTATACGAAACTATGCGCTATCACTCTGATAGTATTTATCTTCAATTCGAAATCACATGTTTGTACAATTATGAAGTTTTTTCCCAATTCTAAACGGTTAATCCTCAATTTGGAATGACTTCCTATTTGATACTGTCCGCTATCACTCTGAAATCATTCATCCTCAATTATAATCATATGTTTTTGATGATGAAGTTTTTTTCCAATTGGAAACGGTTCATTCTTAAATTAGAAAAACTGTCCATTTAAAACAGATCACTATCATTCTGAAACTATTTGTCCTCAATTCGAAATCACACATGTTTGTATAACGAAGATTTTTTCCAATTCTAAACGGTTAATCCTCCATTTGGAAATACTTCTTATTCGAAACTGCCTGCTATCTCGAAATCACATGTTTGTATAATGATGAAGCTTTTTCCCAATTCTGAACTGTTTATCCTCAATTTGGGTAGACTTCCTATTCTCCTATTCGAAACTGTCCGCTATCGCTCTGAAATTATTCATCCTCAATTCGAAATCATATGTTTTCAATGATGAAGTTTTTTGCCTATTGGAAACCGTTTATTCTTAAATTAGAAAAACTGTCCATTTGAAACTGTTCGCTATCATTCTGAAACTATTTATGCTCAATTGGAAATCACATGTTTTCCTGAATAAACAGTTTTTCCTCCAATCCGAAACGTTCCATTCTCAATTTCATTCGAAACCACAACTCGTGCATTCAAACATCCCATTCAGCTTCAAAAAGTGAACTTCCACATCAGCTTCACCCTCCATCAGGGGTGCAAACATCACCCGACAGTGGTGACGTTGTTGCCGAACCTCCCCAAGGCCGCTATGAAGTAGCGCCCGAATGGGGGGAATGGGGCTGGTGGGCGGGGGTTGCTCCCCAGTTACGGACTGGGCATCGAGTCCGAGAGCACTTCCGAAGGGGTGCCGTCGCTGCTGTTGATCGAGAAGGCTCGGTTCGGGGCCCTTCGCTGGCGCAACACCGATGGGTCAAAGTTCGGGTGTCTTCGAGCGTGTTTACTGTAACAAAATGGATAGGTAGATCTTTAGTTTATCTTAAGTTTATAACCAACTCGTTGAATTTTCGGAAGGAAATTATTTTTGATTAACCCATTAGATCCCAAGACATTTTTTTTGAAAAAACACTGTTTTTTCTCGTGAATTTTCTCAGTTGTATTATTTAGAACAAAAAAGTAAATGTAACTGATATCGAAAAATTTTAGTTTCCTAACAAACAATACATGTACTGAAATGAGTACAATGGGATGTAATAGGTACTAAAAAAATAGCCGAATTACTGAAGTACACTTTATATAACCAGGCGATACAAATGAAATGAAACATAGCTCTGAGAGTGGTAACTCTTTTCAATGCAGATAGTGACTCTACATCTCAAACAACTTCAACTGACTCTTTGAATACATTGAGTACACCTCAACTGTTTATCCAAATCTTCTGGAAAATGGCCAACTCCATCTCTCCTAACACTCATGGGTAGCTGACCAATTGATCTCTGTTCAGTTTACGTCGACTTCACGTGACAAGATGAATAATGACGGACTATGAGTCTCTCAAATCCGAGAATTCAATATATATTGGTTTGATGCACCAAAACTTCGAAAACTCGAAAAGATTCCAGAAGACTGCTTTAGGTTCCAAATTCTCCAAAACATTTTTCACCATATCAAGTCTGCATATCTCGTTTTTGCTGGCATGCGAGTATAGATATTCACATAATCTTCAGTCCACTTCAGCTCCAATTGCAGTATTTTTCAGAACGGTTTATTTTGAAAGATGTACTGAGCTTTTGTCGCAAAAAATGCAAATTATATCCTTCATACAAGTTTCATCATCATTGCTTATGTGGCGAAGCTCAATCATCAAGCATGGAATATTTTCCTTCTTATGAATATTTATTATCATCGAGTTTTTTTCATCAATCTGCGGATCAACTTTAGGCGAAAAACAACAATAGAGATTACTTTCAGAGACCCCATGAGAGTTGCGAGGAAGTATTTTGGTAAAGTCGAGCGGATCTTGAATATCTGTGAAAGAGCCAACATTCATAGAATAAAGCTGACCAAATGACAATGGACTGCTATAACCTCGGCTATAACCCATTGTACCCAAATGAGTACACGAACAATTATTCATCTATCAGTTCCAAAGTTCGTAAAAGTTTTTCTAGAACTAGTTTCCAAACACACCACCATACACCCAACAATAAGTTTTCATGCAGTAAATGGGGTTGAACAACGACAATATGATTTTTTTTTATATCCACCGAATATATGCACTGGCTCAGTAATCAAATACGAACAACTGTTGACAAAATGGCTTATCATCCGAAAATAGAAAAACAATAAGGTGATTTTTCTTCATGCGGCTTTTCAAAGTGTACTCAAATGAGTACAGTGGGAATTAATGGGTTAATAGTGTGCATTCAGGGTTTAGAGGAAAATCATAGCTGTGAAACAGCATTACAGTGCGTTTTGGATGACTGGAAATAAAATAGGAGCAATTAGCTGATAACCGGTGCAGTTTTCTTGGATTTACAATGGGCATTTGAAACTATGGATCGCTCTATGCTTACTCAAAAACTTGAAAGCTTCGGTATAGTTGAAGAAGCTTTACAATGGATGATAAGCTATTTGGATAATAGGAAACAAAAAATTAAAGTCATTAATATTTCATCAAATGAAATTCAAAATAATCTCGTTGTACCACAGGAAAGTGTATTGGGTCCACTGTTATTCCTGTTATATATCGACGACATTTCAAATGTTGCTGGTAGCTGTTGCATTCATTTGTTCGCAGATGATGCTTTGATTTATTATGCATTTCACACACATGAAAAAAGTATTCACTGTGCAAAAGAGGAAAATGAGATGTATGGTAGGTCTACGTAACAAGGACTCCTGTAGGAATACCTTCGTGGAACTTTAACTCTTAACATTACCTTCATTGTATATTTCTATGTCATAACACTGATTATTAGGAAAAATGAATCGAGCTACATTAAAAATCACATGATACATGAACATAATACTCGGATTGCTGATTAACTGCCATTACTTTACTCCCGAGTAGCTCTTGGTCAGAGCTCCTCAAGTCATCAGGGTATCATCTGCTACAACAGAACACTTGAGTTATTCGGAAATGTATTCTATTCTATCAAAGAATTCTCAGAACTTTAGGTGATATCGTTTGATATTCACCCTATTTCACTTTAACTATCAAACAACTTTATAGATTTTATAATATTATCGTTTTTATATTACTTATTAATATATAATAGAATGTCTCGTTTTATTACTATTTTATTATTAATATGTCAACCATGTATGTTTTGACTAGTCTGTTAAAGTTTTCTATATTTGTATGTAATAGATGTATGAAACTTTTAATGATGAATTAATCGCTATTCCATTCTCTTTTAGGAAATTTGTACAGGAATCCTCAATAAAAGAAGAAAAAAGAAATCAGAGATAAGAAAAGTCTTCAAAACTATAATAACAATTATTAACAAGAAAATCCTTGAGTTTTTTTGAAGATATGCACGGTTTTGGATTTTTTCAAAATATCTGATAGCAAATTATAAACACGTGGAGCGATCTGATCAGGGGAATCGAAAGCTAATTTGGTTTTTCCAAATGGTAGAAAGACTGGGAACATTTAAAATTCTAAAATTTTCAAAAGCATTTCTGCAAGAATCACAGTGGCTTTTGCCACTAATAATTCGTACGAGTTTTTTGTGCTATAAATACATCAGAGAAGCTATAGCTACAGCAGCCGATCAACATTTTAAACTCTCCTGATCAGGAAATCACATTGATTCAAGTGCTCATCAATGTGAAGACTCAATTTCAATTTCAATCTCAATCTCAATTTCAATCTCTCACATTCTGTCAGAGTTATCATTGGCTCTGAAACTAATGATATCACACTTCCTTTGCCGATGATGATACCTTCTTCGATGAATTGATGATTGATGATAGATAGATGATTTGTTAATGTTTGTTTATGGGTAGAAATAAGAATCCATTATGATATCAAAAGTTCTTGTGTACACGTTTCGCCGTCAATCAATGAACGAAATCTTGATTATCATCGAAAGAAAGACCCATCTTGTCCTCATGAAATATAAAGCACAGTTTCAATTTGAGTGACTGTTCGACCACGAGAATGAAAAAACCACTTTCCTGGCAAATACCACGCAGAACATTGAATTAAATCTACACTCGTAGTCCATGCACGGTCCATGCAACGATTTACACAGTGAATGCAGGATGCACATCTTTCTTTCTTCTGCTGGTCTTCTTTCTTCTTTACTTTTTCACAGGCTGTTCGCTTTGACGTTTCGGTCCTTCTCCACTTTAATCTTTTCTCTCCAATTGTCTATCCTCATGGTTCCTATATCCTCCAACCTCGTCATCCCATCATGATTTTGGCCTCCCTCTTGGTCTGATTATTTGTGGTTTCCATTCCCACACTTTTTTCATTATCCCATATCCTGTTCTCTTTTATGTAGGTGTCCGTACCATTTTGACCTTTGTGCTTCAATGATTTTTACTATGTCTTCACCATCCATTGCTTTCTTTATTCAATGATTCATTAATCTTTATCGTTCCCAGTCTTCTGTTCTTATTATTCTCCACATTATTCTTCTCTCGACTCTCTTCTTTATTTGTTTAACTAATTGTTTCAGTCTCATAGGTCTAATTGCGTCCTGGAATATTAGTTTTTTCGTTTGCTTGAGTTTGTATCTCTAAGTAGAGTCATGTACTTCCAATATGCCTTGTTGGGCCGCTTTGATTCTTGCTGCGATCTTTATTATGACTTTTTTGATTCAGCGTTATCGAAAGAATATTTTACTATTTTTATTTTTCTCATGTCAGCGTCTTCTCCACGATTGATCAGCATGTATCCACTTCGTATTTTCTTCATTGATTTGAAGTCCTCTTCTTCTCGCTTCTTATTCTAGTTTTGTTAATAATTCCTTGTTTTACCTCTACTGATCAGAGCCAAGTCATCCGCATATCCTACAATTTGGATACTGTTTCGTGCAATCGATTTCCCTAGAATATTTCCATAAAATAGGCACAAAATATATGGCCCCATGGTCCTAATCAGTTTGAGATGGCATCTAATTCAATCTGGAGAACGTCTTCGCCGCATTGACCGAAGATCAAATCTGTTGTGTACTCTACTGGCGTGTCTGCTAACTCAAATTAATATGTTGGCTGGGGGCAAACTGAAACATCTGCTGCCGAGGGTCGGGAATAGGGCTAAGGGCCCAGGCCTGTTTGAGTTAGGCCACAGTTGAAGACGGGGTATAACGTGTGAGGGGGTAATTGAGATTGTTATATTATGGCAAGAGCAAGAACTTTCTTTGGAGACGCAAAAATAAAAATGAGATTTACCACGCAGAATATTGAATTACATCCAATCGATACGCGGTTATGATTACATTGAGACAGGCACGCCTGACAACTTACAGACCTGTTTCGGGCTTATTGGCCCTCATCAGTGCAGGGTAGTTATCCTAGTAGAGACCGTAAGATCACCACTCGAAGCGTTGCCTGTTCCAATGCATTCAATCGACGCATATGTCATAGCACTGAGCCGCGTGCCAAGTAAGGCTTGGAACTAGGGGTGTGCGATATTGGAAATACGATATCGAAATCAATACTCATTTCAATATCGATATCCATCGATATATCGATAAGTACTGATAAGTATTCATATATCGATATATCGATAAGTATCGATGTATCTATATACGGAGTGGCCACTTTTTTAATGGGATTGTATTGGTAACTTTTAAACCATAAGAGTTAGAAGATCGGTCAAATGGAGAAAAAGTTGCATTCATAGAAGCATTGTCAAGCAATTCAAACAAATCGAGATCATATCATAAAATGTAATTCAAAGTTGATTTTCAGGTGATTCTGATAATTTGGATAAGGGTCAAAATCACCTGAAAAACAACTTTGAATTACATTTTATGATATGTCGATGAATTCAGCGTTGAAAGTTATTTAGAAAAGTGTCATAAAATATGCAGGTCCGTATTGAAAAAAATGAGGTTGAGGGTGGCCCAGAGCGTACGAAACGTTGGATACAAAATCTGATTATGTCAAAATGAGGATAATTTACTGTCGAATAAAAAACTCCTGTGACATTTTTTGATAATATTCGAAATAAAGTGGGAAAAAAAGAAAAATCTAAATGACAGAATTTAATTTTCTTATGTTATCTCAATAACCGGCCCTGATAATCTCGATTTGTTTGAACTGCTTGACAATGCTTCTATGAATGCAACTTTCTCTCCATTTGACCGACCTTCTAACTCTTATGGTTTAAAAGTTACCAATACAATCTCATTAAAAAAGTGGCCACTCTGTATATGATAAGCTAGTGATACATTTCTGTTTTTCAATATAATTTTATTTTATGCGTTATGATATTAAATATTTTCAGTTTTTATCCTTTGTTTGATACAATAAAATAATAAATTTCCGACTTTTTGAAATGTTTCTATTCCTATCATATGCCTATCAACAAAAATGGTGCATACAGCAGTTGACATAACCAAACATAATAAATATTGATGTGTATCGATATGTTTTCGATATATAAATATGTATCAATATATCGATATGTATCGATAAATATCGATATATCGATATGCGACAAAGATGTTCTGAAGCAACAATAGAAAGGGATGTTCGAATAATATTTTTCAGTTTTCAAGATATTGTTATTTTTGTAGGAGCATCGTTGACATTCATCAAAGGATTCCAGAATTACGCTAATTTTGATTGATGCCATTAAGCGATCTAACAATAGTCAATAATAACTTTTTTCACATCATGTAAATGTAACCTGATATTTATGTTCTGAGATGAAGAGTGTGAATAATTCGTTAATAAATATCTCTTAATTCAAGAGCGTTTTTTTCAAAAGCCAGTCTATTGAATGCTGTTTGTGACAACTGATGTTGTGTAGGTAGATGAGATAAAGAAATATCTCAATAAGTCACAGCCAAATTTCATTCATTTCTGATAATCATCATGAGAATGATATATCTGTAAATAAAAGATGATGAGAAGCCCTTTATATCTACCGATTGATATTTTTGAAATTATCGAGGAATACATTGTAATAAAACATCTCGACATCTCTTATCTTGATGATTTTTATGTCAGGGGATATTTTTATACAAACCACTGAATTGTCGTGAAAATTGATAAAAACATCCATTGGATTATTCATTGCGTTTAAAAATTTCACCACACAGATATTCAACTTCCTCCTTTCGATCTACAATCCACATAATATATGCTATTATGTTATCTATGAAATGATATCTTTGCTAACGGAAGAATGATTTCAGGGAGAATTTTAATGGTCAGATATTCATGTTATTGTGTTGTGAGTTCCAATATGCATCTTATGAAATTGTAAGTGAATTTCTATAATTTTCTAAGACAACAACGTCATAACGAATCGTTCGAAAAATCTTGTGTATGGTGCTAAAAGTGAAGTGAAAAATCCATGAAAATGGTGCGAATTGTGTGGGAGCAAACACTTTGGTGAACAAGTTCTCAAGAGTGTCATCTGAGTCAGGAATGTGAAACTCAATCAGTTCACCCGACAAAGCACCTGATTTTTTTCTGTTTCCATTTTCGAATAACTATATACAGGGTGTCAAGATAGGAATGAACAGCATGGGTATCTTGGTAACGGTAGGAGATACGGATTCGGTTAAACGATAGAAAAGTTGCTCAATATAAGGAGCTTTCAGGTGGCTCTTGAAGAAATTGCTTATCTTTTTCCGATTTCGAGATAGGTACTCGCAAATAATCAAATTCAGGTCCAACGTGTAGTGTTTGAGGAATTATCATCAACCTTGTTTGTTTCTTATTTGAATAGATACACCTTGCATCACGATACATTCTCCACAATGAGATATTCCATTTTTTTTCTCCACGTAGGTACTTCTGGTACTGGTACTGGTCTAATTGATACATTCTCAAAGTTTTTAATGTTAAAGCGTTTATTTTACCAAAATCTGCACCCTTAGTTGTACACCTGGTACATATTCACACATATTATTTGAAAGTTAACTCCAATTATATTCACCTTATTTCGAGTATTCACTTCGTCATAACACCTACCTGGTCTAAAACTTTTCGTATAATATTTTCTTGTCAAAATAATATATATTATTAAGAAGAAACTATATAAAAATATGCTTTCCTGTAGTCAGAGCAAAAAAATACCGTCATACATTTGTGAATTGTAGATATAAATATTTTTGGGTCTATGTATCCACTAACATATAACTAAAACATGTGGTCGATTCTCAACTTTAAATAGTCATAGGATTGAGTTGGGCCCATTGACACTTCTGCTAAGTCGAGTCCAACAACATATTAAAGTTTCAGAAAATTTGACGGGTCCTCACTTTACATTAGAAAAGTGCGGTGCATTGTCGTTCTAAATGGAAACCTCGTAGGCTGGAACTATACTTGTCAGTTCACTCAAGTCCCAAATGTCTGCCACGTTGAGGTCGCTACCTTACAGAAACGTCATAATGCTCATTTTTTTCAGTTTTTTCACTGTCAGTGACTCAATTTTAGGTTGAAGTTATGTTCTTTTTTTTTTGACTTCAGCATAATGTTGTATGTAACTGTCATAATCTGACAGGTATTTTTACTTTTTATACAAATTTCTACTCGAAGAAGTCCAATAACATTTTTTAGGAACAATAATAAGGCATATTCCAAAATTTTTGGAGGTACTCACGTATTTTGGCCTCCCAGAACAAGAATCAGAAACGCTTGTTTCGTAAATATGCACCCACCATTCGAAATCTTAAAATTCTTCTACTAAAAACACTAAATTCGTCCTTCTTTTAATTAAAACACCACACACGCTCACATTTACTTATCTTCAACACTTTTCAGCGAAAGAATTCGATATTTTTGAAAAAATGTACCGTACTTCGGAAACACAAAACTTTGATCTGTCAACTTGACACTGTCACAAAGTTCAGCTCTCGTCATGCTCGGTTCTCGATGGGTTTGGTGAAATTTTTTGAATTTTTTAAATATACTAGTTTATTCTGCTGAAATATGTTGAAGGAAAGTGAATGTAAGTGTGTGTGGTGTTTAAGTTCAAAGAAGGACTAATTTTTGTGTGCTTTCTTCAGTGGGTATGAATTATGCGTGGAGCAAACATACAACTCAACGTGAGTGATTAAAATTATATTAACTTGTACATTCAATATGCCAATACATTCACTTGCCTCGCATTTAAGTTTCTGACGATTTTTTTCTGTTTCCTGATTCCCTGATCAATGAATCAATGATATCAAACAATTCTGTGCTTGAAACAGAAGCTTTGCTGTGCTCAAAGGAGCACGTGATTCAAAATGTAAATAAATCGTTAGGTTACGCCCGGTTTGACACTTCCATGTTCAAAAAAGTTCACGGTTATCATGAGAAGATATCACTGCCTTTTGATAACAAATATCTTCTATACTTTCCGATTGATTCTTATGATTTCACTATTTTCAGAATTGTACTAATATTTTGGATAAAGAATGGGATATCAGAGGATGTGGATGTTTTCCTTCTGGGGAACAAATACTGCATTACCAACGGATCATCTGCAATTGTATTTAACGAAGAAATAGAAGCTGCAGATAATGAGATCAAGAGTGAGTTTCTCAGAACTAATAAGTAGGTATCTAAATAGTTGTTCAATTGATGATCCGTATACAAGTTTCATGTTCTGCTGGTATTCTATTTGGTTGTTTGTCGACATTTGTAGAACAGTTTGATTAAGACGTATTCAGTGCGACATGCTATGATTGAGCCATTGTGAGATATTTGAAAGACCCATTTCAGCTCTATTGTGAAGTTTATCAAAGTTGAACAAAATTGCTGTATCTTCAACGTATGAGACAATATCATCCATTGTAACACTTTGATTTCTGTGTTTTGAATAGTTTTCTAAAAGATTCTGTGCTTTATTGAACAAAAACAAATTTCATTCAAGGTTCTTCTTTTCACCCGAGTACATTGGATTCATCTGATTTTGGCTGTGATTTCGATGGTCATTGCCCAAATATTTACTCTTGGACCGATTATACAGATTGGAGAAAAGTATCATCGCTGAAGGGTCCTGTCAATGATTATGTAACTGACAGGCGTTGGGAGGGTTCGTATCTCATTAAGAACATCTATGGCTTCTTGAAATATAGAAATGACAGGTGCAATATGATTAGCACTTCATCAGTGATGACCTTCGAATATTTGCTCATATAAATTGAATCATCAATTGCTTCCCCAATTCAGACAATGAGGTAGTAACTGTATAAATTGATAACCTATTATGCAACTTTTTTTTTTAATTGACTTGGCCGTTACTTGATGAAAATCCATAGTTATTGTAAACAAACGAAAAACGATAAGATTTTCACGATAAATATATTCATATATATTTTTCACAACATGTTTCGCTAACACTGTAGCTTCATGTGTACTTATACCTGATGAAGCTACAGTGTTAGCGAAACATATTGTGAAAAATATATATAAATATATTTATCGTGAAAATCTTATCGTTTTTCGTTTGTTTACAATATTATGCAACTTTTCTATAAACTCCATCTCAGATCAGAAAGTAGGTATACTCATTTACAAATCAACACAGAAAAAAAGGATATCTTTAATCGAGTTGTAACCGCATAACCGCATTAACTCAAGAGATTGGTTATCTTGAATAGGTCCAACCAAATATTAGTTTGATTTCTCGACAAATTTTTTTTGACTATTTAGGATCAAAAAGTTTTATGTCGAATGTTCACTTTCTCATTGAAAAATGTGGTTTGTTTGTGGTAAGAATATTTCAATGTTGTTGTGAAACAATATTCTTGAATGAAAGAAAAATTATTTCCAAATATGCCTCTTGAACACCCGAACTAAATATTATTCTTCAAATGGTTTCAACTAGAGGACCTAATTTTTATTGTGGTGTGTCGTATGGAATAGTTCGAGAAATCATTTTTATTTGAAACGGAATAAATCACAATGACTCCTCATCAAACATTTGATTATTCGAAGCAACTCTAACATCTATTCAGCATCAAGCAAGATGAAAAAAAAACTCTAGAAAAATTTCAGGGTACGACCGATATTTCATTCGTATTTTCAGCTCTGCCGTTGATTAAAACTGTTCCTGTTAATGGGAAAGGGAAAAAACTCTTATATTATAAACACAACATTTCAATAAAAAACAGTTCCAGTTTCGTTATTTCATTTTCTATAAGAGGACGACATAACGGGCACATGTATTTGTGTGAAGGAGACGATCATCCTCCGGATTCTTATTGCTACTGGATACTGTTAGGATCTCATCATGGTGGTGGGACATTTGGAATTCGTAAATGCCGAAAAAAAGAAATACCATTTGAGGATAAAATTTATCCGACATACCCATGTAAGGAATTAAAGGACCAGAAAGTAAGCATTATATTTAATTCAATCAAGATACATTTGCGGTAATTGAAAAAAAATATATCATTGACTTCAAGTTTGACAATGATGCTTTTCAGAAGAATGATGGTGCTTTGAACGAAACTAGTTGGAGACATTTCAAAATTGTTAAAGAAAGGTCCACATTGAAAGTGATGAGGAACAATGAGGATTTCTTAGAGTTTCATGATGACGAAACCAAATCTTTCAATCCACAAACAATATGGCTCCATTCAAAAGATGTTAAGATCCTTTGGAAAATACATCAGTGTGAGTATACCGAAGTTATTTTGATAGTAGGTGCTTTGATCGATTGAACCTACTTATATAACTTATGATATTCCATCGAATCACAATAATTATTAACGTAACGACAACTGATAATTTTCAACTTCTCACTAGACATTCGAATTATTATTCAACAGTGGCGTTCTCAGCTGGGGAGCCATGATTTTTATGGTTCTTATATGTCTATCATTATTTCCTTGTAGTCAACGATATGAAAAAAATATTATCGAGTAATACTGATTACAGTATTGAATGAACTGTCTTGCCCAATTTGAAATAGCAAACAGTTTGATTGACTTGTAGATAACGAGCAGAAAACAACTACTTTCTTGGCAAATACCACAGGAAACATTTAATTACATATTCTCGCAGTCCATGAAATGATTCAAACAGTGAATGCAAAATGCACATGTTTCCTTCTTTCTATAAATTTAACACGTGACAAAGCATATTTCACAGTACTGAGCCGCGATCCAAGAGGCACTTGGAATAAGCGACACCATGCGGCGGAAAAAAGAAACACTCCAGGAACAAAGTTTGGAAGAAAGAAACACGAGCACTCTGCTTTCACAGTGTGAATCGTTGCATGGACTACGAGCTGATTTAATTCAATGTTCTGCGTGGTATTTGCCAGGAAAGTAGTTGTTTTCTGCTCGTATCCAACCAGACATTCAAAGTCTGTTGGATATTTTTATTGGGATGGGATATTTCTCTCAATTTTGATACTTGGTCATGGCATTTCGAAACAATTTTTTGAAATATCGTGAAAATACCTTTTTGCATTTTGGTTCTATAATGAAGTCATTATGAAACGTAAATGCGTATCGGAATAGCCTCTTTTCGATACGCATTTTTGATTATTCGTAGGTTGCTACAATAGATCTGTCAAATGAGAATAAGAAGAGTTAGGCCCAGCTTACTTCTGAGGATTATTTCCGAGGATTTCAATTCAGAGTGTGTTTTGATTCAAATTGACCAATAGGAACAATAACAACATTGCATTTTCCACCGCTAATATCGCAAAAATTTAAATCTTTAAATAGTACTCTGGGTTTTACGCTTTTTTGTCAGAACATTGTTACCAATCGAAGATGTTTCTGTTATTTATCGATATTAAATAATGTTTTCTCAATAAAAAACCTCACATCATCATAAGACACGTTGTCGCACTTGTTCTCTTGGAGAGAAACAACGCGTGCGATAAAATAGCGTCTTTTAAAACTAAACACTATTGTTTGGTCCGGACGAGTATTTCATAATATGAAGCCTCAAACTGTACTGATATCAATATTCAACCATCGTTTATCTCAGAATATGTGATGGTTGAGTACTCAATTTCTTATTTCCAGATGAATATTTGTACAGTGATACAACAGGTACTGCTCAATTAGGTCCTCCTTTCAGAGTACAAGACACTCTGTGTATTTCTATGTTCGTGGCACTATGCGATACATGTAAGTTACAACTGATAATAAGAACTGGAAAAATAAATGTTCTGGACAAGACAATCGATACTACGGTAAGTGCAAATAGAAAATATCGATTATACAACAAATGAAAATAAGTATAACCAAAAAACCACAAATAGGGTGCTTCCACTTGAGATGGCAACTCAGTTGTAGACATACGTATTTGGTTTTTAAAATATTTGGGTTATAATTCCATTTGTTGCATATTAATAAGCTTCAGTCTTCAAGTCTCCACTTCATAAATATTGATTGATGAATATTTGTAGTTCGAGAACATTTTTATAAATAGTAAAAGCACAAGAGCATTTTTTATCAGATGAATTTATCGCAGGGCGTTACATCACGTGGGGTGCTTTTTCCAATAATTTCACTGCTCGAAAATAGCGTATGACCACTAATTTTGATTAAATTGAAAAAATACTGGAATGATGAGCGATTTTCTTATTCGCAGTATCCAACCCAATTCTTTTGCTGACAATCAATTCCATTTTTTTAAAGCATTCCTTCCTATCGGAGATTTATCATACTATTACGACCTAGGTTTGGGAATGAAAAAAAAGTGTTCTCATTCAGTTTGTGGTGAAGTTCAACCGGGCATCTGAACTGACTTTTCCTTTCCATGCAAGATTCTGGAGTTGCTTTCTATTCCTCGATTGTATTTTACAAAATACTCTCCTCGTACCATCATAGCGGCTGTGTTCCGAAATGTCTTGACAGAATGATCTAAATTATTTTTAATAATGGAATGTGAACATTCCCACTCTCGTGTGAGAAAAAAACTTGCTCCTCATGTGTTTCGCATGTATTTTCATTCTATAGCAAGGCACAGAAAGTGAATATTCCATAAACGAACTGATAGTAGGGAAGCCCAAGCAGGGATTTCGGGATTTACCCAAGCGTAGCAGATTAACATATTGGGGATACCTTACACCCTGTTGAGCATCTCCACCAAATATCAACCCTCTGTATAGAGCCGCGCATGAGGGGCAGCCGATCAGAATAATAAAAAGAATCGATCGTATGGATATACTCTAGAGCGTCAGATTAAGGCAAGGTGGATTAATTACATGCAGAAAAGTGTGCATTTCAAAAATCTGACGATTCACGAAGCCGAAATAGTTCAAATTGTCCCACTCCGCGTCTATCATCCCTTATCACACTAACTCTATTTCTCTCTCTCTCTCTCTCGCACCATCCCTATACTTTCTGTTTCCATGATACATATGCGTGTACAATGCTTTGGTTTGTTTATGGTGGTCTAAAAAATATTCAGTAATTAAAAATACCGAGAACATACGAAAATAAAAGTTCAAACCTTCAGATTAATTGAACTCCTCCCGTATAATTGTCAGATTATGGGTCACCACAAAAAGGACATCAAGCTGAACCGTCTATATAATAATCTGACGCCCTCGAGTATTTCTGTCACAATTTTTTCTCGCATTTTCAAAAATAGGTCATGTTCAAATCGTCAGTCTTTTGAATAGTAGCTTCTTTAGGGTTCACTCAATATCCCTTTTGAATATCTTACGTGCTCGAATAAAACCTTTTCAGCATCTAATCTTCACAATCCAAAAGGTTCCTACGACGTTTGAGTAAATCCCCATTCTATACTCAATTCCTTGCATATTTCCTCATGTTTACGACAAAAAGAAAACATATTTGATTTGAGTTGAGGTTGTATAAGGAGATTTTGATTTAGTTTCAATACGTTCCTTTGTATTGGGTGTCAAAGTAGATGATAATATTGAAATAGTACTGTGGTTGAAATAACATGTTTATATCGCTGAAAAAGTCGGTTACCAAACGTTCGATCTATTAATGAAACTCAAAATCTGTTTCAGCATAAAATGTGGAAGAGAGTTCGAGTTACTCGTGATATATCACAATTCAAAAGTCAAATGCTGTCATTCTTTGTAAGTAGGGTAAATTTACTCCATGATGATATGAACGGATTTTGGGCTTTGGATGATGTTAGATTGTGTAGCGAAAATGGTGAGTTAAAACAATATCTCACATTAGATTGACAATTTTCCTGGAGTATTATGAGTTAACATAACCTTCTCCTCATTCTTGTACAGGGTGGGCAAATTGGACACTTTTGAAGGAAAAGTCCTGTTTTCAGACGGAATATATGAAAATATGTGCATTTTCGAAAAGTAGCTGTAACTTTTTTCCCGTCAAAAATTAATTTGTTCTATGAAAACATTCCCAACACACTTTTAAACGTAGAATTCAATGGAACAAGTAATTCATTTTTTCAAATCATATATCAATAGTTATCAATAAAAAAATTTTTTTTTCAAATATGACAACCTTTATATTTCGATAGAACTTGAAATTTCCATTCCAAAAATGTAGCACACTTGATGTTTTGTTGGAGTCGCCTTTGAAATGCACAGCTTTTAGGTTTTTTCATCATGTGAACTTTGAACGACGCGGCGATGAAACAGATGGCAAATGTTCACTGGTCGCTGTCAAATGTCAAAAAACCTGTTAAAAACAGTAATTAAAACTCATAGTTTTAATGAAACTAACAAAAATGAAGACTATATTAATTATTGAGAAACATATTATCATATATTCCATTTTTCATAATTCTAATACGTAATCGCAAATGTGTTCGAGACGAATGAACAAAAACCACGAATTGAGGAGCGCTTTTACTTTTCGAATAAAAATTTTTGATTCAAGCAGTAAATCCTTGGATTTTGTTAATATCCCTTAAATTCCTCAAAAATTGTGATTTAAGCAGTTAAGGCGCTCCTCAATTCGTGGTTTTTGTTAATTCTTCTCAAACACATTCGCGATGAAGTATTAGAATTATGAAAAATGGGATATGATAATCTGTTTCTCAATAATTAATATAGTTAACATTTTTGTTCGTTTTATTGAAAATATGAGTTTCAATCACTGACTTTGACAGATTTTTTTGACATTTGACAGATACCTGTGAACATTTGCATTCTGTTTTATCGCCGCGTCGTCCAAAGCCTACTCGTGTTTTAGTCTACATAAAAAAACCTGAAAGCTGTGCATTTCTAAGATGACTTCAGCAAAACATCGAGTGTGCTACATTTTTGGAATGGAAATTTTAAGTTATATCGAAATATGCAGGAATATACAGGTTGTCCTATTTGAAAAAATATTTATTCATTTATAACTGTTGATATTCGATTTGAAAAAATAAATGACTTGAACCATTGAATTCTACGTTTAAAAGTGCTTTGAGAATGTGTTTATAGAAACAAAGAATTTTCAACAAAAAAAAAGTTACAGCAACTTTTCGAAAATGCACATTATCGAAAAATATGCTGTTACTCAGAAACGGTTTTCACCATTAAGTTTTTCATAAAAATTGACCCTCAGACACAGCCATCAGTTTTCATATATCCCGTCTGAAAACAGGACTTTCCCTTTAAAAGTGTCCAATTTGACCCACCCTGTACATGGGTTTTTGATTTCTATCTAGATAGCCTCCTCACGAATATAATTTTGGTAACAGCATGCATGGTTTTAATATCACTATCATCAACGTCGTTTCTTTCCAGAGTACAGGTATATTAAATCTGAAAAGAACGATAGGCCTTGTCAAAAGATTGAAATTGGAAAAGATATAATTCTGAATAACATCGATAACAATAAAATTGAGAGTCAAGGTAAGTCTCAATTCAAGTTAGTGATAGATTCCATGCATATAATTCTATCAATTCATTCAATTCCCTATTATTCGTATAGTAAAAGTTTCGAGCATACTCAAAAGGAAACAGTTTTACAAAAAAAAAATATGTAGTTTATAGCAATAGATAATGTTTCGTTAATTTTTGGTTGAATCAATAATACAAATCATATTCATTCTAAAAGGAAAATGCATTATACAGAGTATTGCGAAAATAGCATGAACTATTTCAACAGTGACTATCTACTAACGAAAAAATCCATATGAACATGAAAAATTGCTCATAAGTGAAATACTGCGTTTTGATTCTAGCCATTTGATTCCAGAATCCGAAGCTTTTTCAATAAAAGTTGCTCATTCCATTCCGATTTTAGATATACCTATATACCCTTTTTGAGACAATTCGATTTGAAGATTTCTTGTTATTAATTATAAATGAAATTCGTTCTGGAAACCATAAGATACAAGTTTACAAACACGTTCTGTTTTAGTTTTTTATTTCTTGTGATGATAATTCGAAAATGCGCTTTCAGGACAAAATTTCTTCAGAGCTCACCTTTCAAAAAGCTTCACCCCTATAAGACAATTTTTTGATTATGCCCATATGAACTTTTCTTTTTATTTTCGGTAGCAGAAGCATGCGTTGAAATTTTGCACGCTTATTTCGGGACACCCTGTATAAATGGATATGATGAATCAATTCAATAGATCTTCATAGTTTCGGTATTGAAAAAATATCTACATCTTGAAGCATTGAGTAAGTAGTAAATTTTGTGAAGAAGACAATATTCAAAGATACCAATTATTTATTCTGGATGAGGTTTTGTAGTTGAAATAGAATAGTTCCTTTGTACAAATATTCTGGCATTTTAGTATCGGACAAAGGTTAAATGTGATTTCAGGATATACTAGTTTTGCCTAGACGAAAGTTCTCATAAATGAGTTCCACAACTTCGCTGACCGCTGTACGATGTGAAAAAAAATTGATAGGAGTTCGGCAGGTCTTTTCTGACAACGAAATAGTGGATAGAATCCAGAAGCATCAGCGTATGTTTGAGAGCTTAACTCTAAACATGTAAACAATAATCATCAGAATTTGTACTTCAAAATTAATGATATTAATCATAAATTGATTCTTTCTCTATTATTCCAGTATTATTTTCAGAACGATATAAACGTAACAGTTTATCGTAGGCAGAACTATAGTATATTCTGAGATCTGGTTTGGCAGATACTTATAAGACATATTCGTATCAATTTGTTTTGAGTTTGATAAGTTTAGTTTTTAATGTAACAAATTCTAATAAATATGTACTAGTGGAAATGTATTGGAAGGATCTATTCGTGATAAAAATTTTTGGTGTCTTAATCCCAACATTTTCAAGGCATGAACTGTAAAGAGACTTCAATCGGCAAATACTGTGTACCGTGCCAATTATTCAGCGAAAATGCTGAATATTGTTCAAATTTTGAATACTGCGAGATTATCGACGGCCAAGAAAAATGTCATTGCACACCTGGATATGAGGAAGATTGCAGAACATGTAAGTTTAGATCACCATAATGCGATATATCAGAATGGTGAGATTTTTTTTCAGCTTGTTCAAATGGTACCTACGGCCATGGATGTAAAAAAAAATGTTCTCCATATTGTTCGGAGACTGGATGTCGTTATATAGATGGATTCTGCAAAAATGGATGTAAATATGATGCTTTCACAGGAAGAATGTGTGAAATTCGTAAGTGAAAAATCAGCCTCAATTTCTCTGTCATTGCATTCTGATTTTTAATGCAAGAAGCGTATTATTATAAACAAAATATTTGGATCGACTTTCGCAAAAGATGTTTTGACATATTATTCCCAATGAAGTATTCCAGCTGTATAAAAATTGTTCTTAAACTGAAAGACAATTCACAATTATTAAAAATATGTACTTATTTTACGTTATGCTCCTCTGATTTGAATTAATACTCGTTATACAGGTAGTTCCTGAATTTCTTGTCCACATTGAATGAAGTAATCTTCACTTTGATTATCAATTAGGTAAACCTATGTGACGCCATTGAAACTATCATACAAATAGAGATAGTCATTCAGGAACACAGTTCCCTTAGGGTCCATTTAGTCATCCTTGTCTTTATCTCAAGTATCAGTCCCAGTCTTCAGTCTTTTTTACACATCCCCTATACCCTCTACTTTTGTTACACTGGAATGGGGAGCATGCGCACTTAGTCCTAAACATAAAGTTGAAAATTAGGAACTCTCAAGGTCACGTTTTTAGGACGAAGACTTGAGACTAAGACAAAAATTATTGTATTGATGCTCGTATGTGAATGCATGGATTCAACTTGGTTTAAAGACTAAAATCAAAGACTGAGACTGAGACAAAGTTGACATTGACCCTAGATGAGAGTTTGAGCCATGTTATATTAGAACCTATACACCTACGTGAAGTTAATGTAGTGCTTGCCTCAACTCTATCTACTGGATTCAATCAACTTATATCATCAGCAATCCAAAACCTCTGTTCAACACTAGCTGACAAAGTACCTATATCGAAACAGATAATCACTAATTGCATTACTTTTGAGATCCTATCCGATTTTTTTAAACAATGTGGAGCTTCGTCGATCAAACTCGATATTATATTAGGAGATTTTCCCCCAATTTTACCTACTACATAATCGACTATGAAGGATCACTACCTATATCTTCTCAAGCAATGCGTGCACGTTTAATATGGTAGACTTCTTTAGTATGCGAAATTAACCCTTGTTATTCTGCATTGAAATCATCTGCACATCAGTACACATCTACTAGATGTGTTATTATTTTCAATGATATGAACCTGTCCATCCATGATTCTTATATTGTTTTCAGCACCGGAACCATTCATTGACGGCAAACCGATTGTATCTGACATCGAGTTTACTGAGGCTAAAGTGACATTGGGCAGTTATAAGGTGGTGGGCAATACTGATAAACCCCTCTCAATAATTTTTCAATACATCAGAGATGATGATCAATATAATGAGAATGATTCACAGATTCCAGTTGAGGTGAATAATCAAAAAAATAATGTTATCGTTTTGATTGATTGTTTCATTTTATCTAGCAATCCAAGAATCCCAAACTGAAATGGGTTGATATTGGCAACGAAATCTCTATGGATGATATAAAAGTCGTTACAATTGATAATCTGGAACCAGATACCTTTTACAGAGTGAGAGCCGTGATCATGGGAAATAACACGAGAAAGAGCAAGGCATTGCATGAAAATAAAGAATTTATCAATTCAACCAGGTGGAAAACTAAATGTCTTGGTTAGTTCAAATCCCTTTTAATTATATGAATATGAATTCTGATGACTCAGCAGAAGTTCTCGAATATTTCAAACGACTTAATCTTTCTTACTGCTGATCCTGAAAATCTATTATGAAAGCATTCAATGAATCATAATCAATGAAAGTGTCATTGACCTAACAAGTTATGTAATATGAAATTCAAAATAGAACCAAAATATGAGACCATCTCATAAAACTAATTCAATACAAAGGAGACCAATTCCCACTCATTCGATAATTGAATGTGTGAAAATAATCATCACATACAGGGAAGGTCAATAGTGTGTCTTCCTTAGACATTGGCCAGAGTATTGAATAGATATATAAAACAATATTGTGTATACCGAAAGTTATAGGATGTCATAAGAAATATCGCATATAACTCGGTATATCACGTAAAATAATTTTTTACCTATTTGGGGTGTTCGAATTATACGAAATCTGCTCATGATAGTTTTCAGAAAATGGACTTTTTTGAATTTACTCAATTGAAGAACAACTGTTTTCTGATTTCTGAGAATTTGTTATGTTATCTCACGATGAAAAATAAATGGTGCAAAGTTCATTGATCTGCTCACTTAATAGAACTATCAAAACGATCACCCAATGTAGTTGACTATAATATCGTCTAAAACAACTGAAAATTTCATAGATATCTTACTATAAACAGTGTGTCTCACTTTTCATGAAAGCTCCCCGTAATCATCGAGGTAGAATTATGAAACTATCAGGACTGATGCTGAGAACACAACTAAAGGCGACTCAATTGAAAATAGGTTCAGAATTTTTTCAGACTCGTGATCAGAACTGGTAAACTTTTTCCTGAAAAAATATCAGTCTTGAAAAATCCTGTCCAACTTTTCTTGGAATAAACTTCGTATCTTCCGTATTTTCAAGATGAGATTATTAAATTTGAAGAATAACTATCAGTCTTTCTGAAACTCTGACGACTGATGGTGATTTTGCAAAATTCGCAATTTGATCTCGAAAACAAGGGGGATACGAAAAATTCGTATTTTTCAGGCTTGACATATTTTCAGAAGTCGGGTATCCTGATTACGAAAACGAAAGGAATTTGGGCGTATGTTGCCTCCTAATAAGATTTACCGTATTAATGTGTAGTTCCAACTGGCGGGCAGTGTATATCACTTATAGGCTAACACCATTAAATGCCATCAACGGGTGGGTGCATATTAAAAATGTCTGTCAGTCCTGAGATTTTCTCCATTCTCAATCGATAATTACTGGGTGCTTACATAAAAAGTGGGACACACTGTATCTTATAATATTTTTTAGAACTAAGTCGTGACGAGATACAAATTAAACCAGCTAATATAACTACCAACGTTGTTGTGAAGGTGAGTTTCAGAATATTTATGTATAAATGCACACATTTGGCATTTTCCAGAAACAAAGAGATACTTGCAAACTGAGGAGATATAATTATACAATTGGAAGAACATTCACGTTTGTAAAAGATACATTTGTTATTTATTCATTGGATCCAGATAAAGAATATAATTTGACAATAAAAAATATATATAATGGACATAATTTCAGCATACCCTTCAAAACTCAAGAAGGAGGTGAGTCAAATTGAAAATGTTTGTACAGGGTGGCCAGCTAAGAATGCAAAGTGCAGTATCTCGGAAACTATTCGTCTAAGAGACTTGCGGTGAAAAATTTTATAACTAAAGTTGAAGTTTTCACTAGCCTATTAGGGTATCATTCCACTACATTTTCATGGAGAAAAAGTCACATAATTGCATTTGATTTTTCAGACAATTTTGCAATTTTTTGTTATTATGTCAAAAAACGCGCTCTAGTGGCATCACTCAAAATCAGACACATTACAAATAAGATGAATTTGATAGACTAATGAATGCTCTCTCCAACGATACCAATTTTGTTGAAATCCGTTCAGTCGTTCAGGAGTTACAGCTGTTTATGTGAAAAAACATTGAACCACCCCCACCACTTCATTTTGATAGATACATCAAAAAGTGTCGAGCAAAAATTACTCGAATGAAACTCAACTTTAAAAGGTATATATTTTATTGGTACGTTTACCAGGCGTATTTCGTCAAAAATTCATTTCAAAAGTTTTAGATGGCGGTTACGACCCCTGGCGGCCATCTTGGAAACATAAAAATAATTTCCAGGATTTTCTTTTGGTAACTTTAGTTACAACATTTTTCACCGCAAGTCTCTTAGACGAATAGTTTTCGAGATACTGCACTTTGCATTTCTTATCTGGCCACCCTGTACAGTGTGCTCAAGATAAGGATGAAAAGCACGTGGATCTCGGTAATCGTTAGAGTTACACAGTAGGTGAAATAGGTGAAAAGTTGCGCATTTATGGAATAAAAAAAATCGTTTATTTAGTTTTGAAAAGAACAATATGGCACTTTCTCATTGCCATCAGAAAAATTAAAACCAAATAGCCAAATTCTGTTTTTTTTTCGAATATCTCAGGAAATAAACACAATTTTTTGAATTTCTCAACATTTATTAATTGGCCCCTTGAATGCGCTACTTCTACCCACTGTATAACTGTTACGGTTCTCCCATGCTGTTCATTCTTCTTGGGCACACTGTACACAAATTGAAATATCATCGATTTTCAAAATAATTTTTTGGCAACATTTTCATCGTTGATATAGTGAAAATGAAAAGTGTTAGTGCGAACATGAAATTATTAGAAATTGATTGGATTTGTTGGTGCTCTAATTTTTTTCGAAGAGGTAAAATCTAGTGTTTAAAATTACGATGTTTATTTTCCAGTTCCTTCTGTAGTGAGAAATCCTTCGTATTCAAGTTCATCTAGTGTGCTGCACATCAGATGGACTGAACCAGAACATAAATATGGTAGTATTCAATACAAAATAAGGTGGAAGGTAAGTCAACACTCATCATTCGCGAAAAAATATTGATTGGTGTTATGAGGGGTATCAAATATTGAAACGAAGAGGTTTTTGTATTCGATCTATATATTTTTCGAATTTCAATATGTATTTATTCGAATTTCTCAACTCATTACAAGTTTCACTTTGTGAGGAACTTTTTCCAGTTTATTCATATTACTAATTATAAACTGTGTGAAGAACTGTTGAACCTGCCGAGTGGATGTCGATAAACATAATGATGACCGAAACTATTTTCACCCTAACGTTGTACCTAGGTATTTATTGACATTTGAATGTAGATATTTGACGAAAAATTAATGATAATATATTAAATATTCCAAAACCGATGGCCCAGATTTTATTTTGATGTTTTTTTAGGATTTAGTATTTCACAGGTCTAAAACAAAGTATAACGAAACTTCTTGGGGGTCAATTTTAATTTTAGTATTGTTTGATATAGCTCTTTTGAAAATATCGAATAAACATTTTTTCGTTTAATGATTCGAAGCGTTCTTATCTGGATTGTTTAATTATCAAAATTGATGAAAATTTGAACTGAATTTCTCCTCGAAAATGTCCACCATGTTTGAGCCGTAGCCTAATTTCTAATCTTTCAGAATACCTAAGTATTTTATAAATCATAATCTTGAACATTCTCGACCAATTGAATGCAAATATTTTGTATCGTTACCATAGCACCTACAAACATTTTCTCCTACTTGGAGAAAGTTGCTGGAATGTTTTTGACGAAGAAAATATTTTTTCCACCAACCAAATACCACTCTAGCTTCAATTATAAAACCAGAAAATTCTTTCTCGAATACCAATATTTTGTAGAAAATTTTCAAAATATTCGTGCTTTAGAAAAAATGTCCAGTAATAATTGGAGCTCTATAGTGATATAATAGGTGAAACTTGTTAGGTGAAACTTGTTTCAGGCATCGCCTAACGCGCACTGAACAAATTTTGTGCGTGATTTTAACCGAATGGGCAGACAATCATACCATTTTCAACGAGAAACTAAACATGTTTTATGTGTTTTTTCAGTACCTAAGGAAGATTCCATGTAGTTCCATCGAAAATTCTTCAGAACTCTATGAAGTTAGAAACTTAACCTCATTGAGTTTGAAGGATCTGAGGCCGTATTCTACGTATATGATAATCATCCAAGCCTTCACTACAGCTGGATTAGGAAAGCCGTTGGAAGTTCTAGCCAATACTTCATCAAATGGTATATTATTTTTCGCTATACACACAAGTTCAATCATCTTCCTAATTTCAATTGATATCTTTTTTTATATTCTAATTCAGGAATACCAGATTTTGGAGAACTATGTCGTATAGATTCGAAGTAATGATGGAAGAAAACACTCTCTCCTAAAATGTTATAGATACATTTGTTTCAGAGGCGCTAAATCGTCAAAAATGTTTGAAAAATTCATCTTCAATCATTAACTCACTGGGATTGCTATTTTACAGCAGGGGTGCTCAAACGGTCGATCGCGAGAGTTTTTTGAGTCGATCACGGGAATCCCAGAAAATAAATCAAAATAGACTCACACCACGCCGCCCAATCGCTATAGTCACCATAGTGCATAATAATTATTACTACCTTGTAAATCTTATAATTTTAATAATGAATGGGATGAACTACTCTCACTTACTATATCGTAAAAAATAAGTGTATCTATCTCGTTTGTCAAGCTTTAATGGCAATGCCCAAACGCAAAAGAGTGAGTTATGAAGTAGGTACCGTATAGGGCAGCTAAATTTAAACAAAGATAACCTGCAATAAATGGTTTTTACTGTTTTTTCGCACTTCTTCATGTGATAATGTCAACATATCATACATAGCTGTGAAGGGAATTTTTAGTATAATGGTATAAAAACAAATATGGTGCCCATTAGAAAAACAAAATTTGCACAGTATATCTGTGAAATTAATGAAGATAGCATATTCCTGATAACTCCAACTTCTTTGTCTTGATGAATTTCCTGTTTGTGCAAAATTTAAAATATCTTGTTCGAATGTTAACTCGGAAAATAAATAAAAACGAAATAAGTGATTTTCAGTTTTTTCAAAATATTTCAGGAACGTTCGGAACTTCTCCAATTTGTAAAACGGCATTTTGAAGGGGATAAAATTGGAGCTTTTTTCTAATTTGATCAACTTTCTATGTCTTACCGTTAAGGAAATAGCAATACTGTCCCTATGAAATCGGCGGGACCCTGTATATGGAATTGTATACTATAATTAGGAGTTATTCAGAAACGGAATTTCATGCTATTGTTTTCCACAGGAACCTGTACATTTGATTTTTGAAGATGCGATAAATAAAACTGGGCTGAATTTTGCAATTCCTATACCCACGCAATGTCACTTGTTCTATCGAAGTAAATAGTTGAATTCAAGAGATTCGGAAAAAGGCCATCAGGAGAGAAAGTGAATACATAGAGGTTTAAAATGAGGCATTCATCATTTTTATTCTACATAAATCCATTTTAGAACTATTATATCATTTTCTTCAGGAAACTTTTGACATCGAAGCTTTTGACAATGAAGCATATTATTGAATCATTCAATTTCAAATAATAAACTACTTGAATCATTTCAAATTATTGTTCATCATTGTGAACTTTTGCGAGATACGCCTTTTCGTTTCATAATAATTATATTGAATTGTATATTTTGATTTGGTGAGATACGTATTGAGAAATCCAGACGTTACGAATTCAGAATCGCACAAAAAAAATACTAACAAATTATAATTATCATAATAGTTGCTACTGACAATACATTCTATGAAATTGAGGAAATGTATAATTTGGTCTTTCTAATCAGAATGAATTTCCTTCAAGTCAGAAATGAAATAGAAAACAGGAAAGTACACTAGAAGAACATACCTGCATGAGATTGATAAAATATATAGCAGGATAACATGAAGGTCATAGAATGTTGTGAGATTCCGGGTATCAAACTATTTTATTAGAGAAAGTATTTTTGAATATAGCAAGTGTACTGCAATGTTTGGCAACGTCGCTTTGTTACTTTCTCTCTCTATAGATACCCAAAAATCTCAATGGATATTCACTTCAATAGATGATATCCCAATGGGAGGAATAGAGCAATTATTGCAGTGACGTAGAGCTGCCTCATGACGAACAGCTGATCGGGGGACAAACTATTTTCCCATAAGAGTACATGTATCTTCATTGTAATTTTTTAGAGAAAAATTGAACTTTTGGTGCTTATTGGTGACATATTTGTGATTGTCGGTTCATTACGAATACCTTGAAGTAAGTGCGAAAGTCTATAAATTTGAAATAAACATTATTTTCAAGTTTGAATATACTCATGTCACCGAATGTATTCACTAAATAGGCTTGTTTTTTTCAGTTTTAATGAGATGTATTTTGAAGTTTCGTACGGTGGTGGCTTGTATTGAACGATCAAATCATGGGAATGATGTGGAATTTTTCTTTTCCTTCAATCCGGTCTCCATAGGGGAAGATTGAACCTGTCAGAGAAGAGAGATGTACTAGGTGCATTGCAGCTGTTCAGTTGGATAATTTCACTGGTTCCAAAGTGAATAATTTTTTCATATGCTCTGCACATTTCATTACAAGTAATAAAATAACAAAAAGGCTTATTAATTACATATGTAAGTTCATGACAACATTTTTCAGGTTAACCCTCAGATGATAAATAAATAGGTGCCTCCATCCCCAAAATATATTATACAAAAAAAATCTGAGTAGTGAGGTTGTATGAAATGTGACAACTATAATAGTGAGCTAATTTCAACTTCTGGAAATTATAGAAAAAACTTTGTTCCTACAGCTTATTTATTTTTGTATTGCACCCAGCACCCTAATATTTATTTATATTATATTGTTCTTTAAAAATATGATATGTCTTGTGCTTCAAATTGTCTACTTATGTTCTGAAATTGATTAACATCTCTAATTTGAATTTTTAACTTGAATAAACATGACTGTTAATTTTATTATTCGAAAACCCTTTATAGATTTCTAATTTAAAACAAAATACTGCTGCTAATCATCTTCACCTTCAGATGCCATTAGGAAATTGAAAAGGACATTAAAAAAATTATTTAATTTTTCATCATAAAAAGGCGTCTCACCATATTTTAACAGATACCTGTCGTCACTAAAAGTATACAAAGTTTATAAAAATGAGTAATTATCACAAAAAAAGTAAAAACCCAATGTTCTCCATAAGACCAAATGGTTTGTTTGTCCCCTGATGAACTGATTGCCGCCATGTTGGGACGTCAGCTACAATTGCTCTATTATTTCGTCATAATGTAAAATTTTAAAAAACGTTTCAATTTCTTAAATTTTTGTTATCTAAGTATACTCTACTACCTGATTTAAATATCCATTTTGAGATTCAGCCTTCTCTTATTCCAGTTATTTTGGTTTCAGATATCTTAACAGAAAAAGAAAAAATATACATTACGTCTCTGGAATCAACAGCTAACGAGTTCTTTGTTGGGCTAAACAAAATAAATTGTGAAGATCTGGAGGGTCTGATATATATGAAGTTTGATATTTCTTGCATCAACGAATGGTGTACATTAAAAGAAATCAATCATAAATTTCTCCTGTACAACGTCAACAATCCGCAAGTTTCAATAATTGGTGAACTGGTGCCGTTTTCGAACTACACAGTTCAATTGAAAGTTTCCAGAAATACTATTGATTGGATTGAGACTGGTCCCAAGGAAATTCGAACCAAGCCAAGTGGTAAGTGGTATGCAACAATTGATGAAAAAAAGGAAAAAAATATATTTTACATCATATCCAATTCATAATACAAACACGTATAGTTTGAACGAATAGTAGACAACGAGTAGAAAACATATACTTTCGGATAATGCCACACAGAACATTGAATTAGATCAATCGCAGTATATTAAACGATAACATGTCACAAAGTTTTTTTTTTCATTTGTTGATATCCTTCAATTCATGACTTTTCATTGTGTAATCGTTGAAAGTTTAGTAATAGTCCAGCAGCCACCGTCAGTTTTTTTCAGTGATTAATAACAGGCTGAAACTCCGTACGTAGGCTCGGTTTGACAAGACGCCCAAGTTTTACTTCTGAAAATTTTCGGAAGTGGTAGCTAATGTAATGCGCAGGTGTGAAACATGTCAATTTGATGCAATATCAAAATTGACTGACTAACAGTGAGTTTTTTATTTTATTGATAAGATAATACGGTAATAAAATCGGAAAAACAAATATCCTACAAAATAGATGGTTTGACTAGAGCGTCCGCCTTTCTGAATATGGGTTAATTTTTTCCAAACAGCGTCGGAAATATTTGCTCACATAGTCCTACAAATTTAGTGGTACGTTTTCCCGGTCCTAAGCTTGGAAGTTGTCCCGGATACACTTTTTTCATTAATAACTGTAGAACGAAGAAAGCAGGTATTAAGTTAGTACATTCTGCCCATAACGAACAGTATCTTACAAAAATGGGTATGTATCGCTAGTCCCACAAGAATATTGAAAATTACATTATTTCGCATTTGCAGTTTTAGTAATTGGGGATCCATGATGAACTGTAGTAGTTAGTATATGACCAACCAAAACAAAACTAGATAATTGAATTGTATATCGACACTCCGGGCGATTACCGTGATTATTTCATTCATGCTAAAATACAAGTTTTTGATTGGTTGAAATGATTGTGTTGATAAGCAATAACACCATGTTTTCGATTTTGTATTTCGGCTCCTGATTGGCTATTGGATACCTACATGCTGTGTTTTCGTTTCTGTATTTCGCTTTCTGATTCGTAGGCAGTAGGGTAGTTTAATTAAACAACGACTTACTAGTTGCAATCTGTCATAGTATTTTCCGATTCCCTGGTAAATAAATGAATGCCACTACACCAAATTTTCGTCTGATTCATGATAAACACACACTATTAATATGTATCCACTTCATTTTCCACAAATTATGCATAATTTCAGCAAGAATTAATCTAATGTAACCTAACCACACAAATTGTGACAACAATCAAGATGAATTTAGCTCAGTAGTACCTAGTGCATAGGTAATCTTGCCTACATCATACAATGGCATAAATGTATTGTTGGTTGCATAACGATGTGTCGAACTACAATGCATAATCAAAATAACTAATTCCATAAACTGTACGTTTTATATTAATTTAAACAATAAATAGGAAATCATCAGAATGGCTTTGATTTTATTCATGAAATAATCTGAACAAATACAACTTGATGTTGTTATTGATGATTATCGAAAATTCCTTCTCTTGTGGGAAACCACATGATTTGTTTCTCAAAATCGAAGGAATTTGTGTTTCGATAATCATCAATACACTTGTTGTATTACATGCGATAATTTTGTAAGTTCCTATTGACGGAATTAATAAGTGATATTTTTCTGTCAAAAATGAAGAGCCTTATTTTTATTTGAAAACGTCACTCAGAATAAAATCTGGGTAGACATGTGATATCAGATGTTATGATTAATAACAGATTAATGTTTGGAATGTTCCTGAAATATTAGTAATTATCAGCATTTACTTTATACAGTATCTATACGCAGAATAGGTCGTATAGGGTTCATCTTCTCATCATATTAAAAGCAACTCCAATTTATGAAATTTTCTTACCGAATCTCCCACGCAGCAGCCTATAATTTTTTTCTCGGTTTCACTCATGTTTTTGGTGATGGAAAATTTCCCTCGTCTAACATTCGTGACCTTGAAAAAAATTATCGGTAATAATTCTGCTGCTAGGGAGATTACAAGTGATAATCATACCATTCCTTACAGAAAATATAATTCAAAAATTATCGATAAGCAAGAGCAAAGCGAAAAATGCTATAATGTTCAATATGCCACTTTTGAAATAATAAAAATGTTGCTACCTTTCAAATCATCGGTATAAACACAAACGTTGAAATATTTAGAATTGATAGAGCAGAGCTAATCACCCAAGGAACAAGCAATGAACCAACTTTTCCAAATAATCCTATACCGTTCTTCAGAAACGACTAAGTAGTTGAGTTTGGATTAGTTTGGAACACCCTTTTACTTATCGTAAATTTTGTTCCACGTTTTCAGTTCCAAATCAGATAACAGAACTTCAAGCATATTCGAAAAACTCTAAATCGATTTCGCTCCGATGGAAACCCCCGTATCCTCCGACAGGTATTTTGCAAAAGTATCAGATCTATTACCACACTAAATATGGATTAATACCTTACGACTATTATACTCAAGTACCTTCTACGGAATGCAAATGCATCTTGTGGCCAGACTTCCATTGTGCAGATATTAATTCCGACATATATGATGATTATACATATGCTATCAAGGTTAGTATACTTTCAATGGAAAGTCTTGTTTCCTTCACCTCATTGCATGCAACAGAAATTGGTGAATATAACATTAATTCGAATATGAATGCGATTAACGAAATTGATTTCTTCCCACTCACACAAAATAAGTAGATACAATGAAGCCTCATTCGCGAAGGACTCCAAATGAAATTATCCTGTATTATGATGTCGCGTTTTTGAATTCCGTCTGATTTTTCTATTCATCATTTGTTGCAGATCCAAGCAAAAAATAAGATACCATTAAGGTATGGAGCATTATCAGAAATAATAAATGTTGTGATAAGAGATGATGGTGAGTATTTATTTGGTAGAAAAGTGGTAGCTACTTCGTATTATGTATCGACTAATAAAATAAATAAAATTGTTTATAATATTTTATAATTTTCATATATAAAAATATACAGAGATCTCTCGAAATCGTGGCATAATAATATAACAAAGATGCATTTTTTTTTCAAGGAACACACTGTGTTTTATTGCATTTCAGAATTCCACTAAAAAATAACATGGTTTTCTAAATTATTATTTTCTCCACTAACCTTCACTGGTTTCGACATAATCTTATTTTTATAAAAATTATGAAGTCTTGAGAAAAAAAAACATCATCGGCAAAGTTGATTTTGAGGAAATGATACCAGGATATTTAACGCATTAATTGATGATATCAGAATTACTCAGTAATCTTTATTACCCCTTTCAATAAAATACAGGGTGAAACTTTGATATGCCACAATCTTTCAGCATCATGTATGTTGAAAAATATTTTCAAAACGTGAAATCCACAGGACGATTTTCTATTCTAATTTTCTTTTCAGTAAACAATACATTAATACAGTATTTCAATGGATCGCCCCATTGTTTTTAAATCCAGAGTTATCTTGCTATAGCTGATTTCAAAAGTATATCACTAGTTGGGACAAATAGGTATAGGATGGAGACAACAATATCAAAATTACCTATTTACCTAATTATGAATGAAGAATAAACTATAAAAAGAAATACGACGTAATTTTTTTAAATTATTGTATCGAGCCACTTTTATTGCTGCATGACTAGGATAGGGTTTGCTTCTACAGAAATTTATTGCGATTGAGCTTTCAGCAAATTCCTCAACCAACTGAATGTAACTTAAACTAAAGAGCAGTGATCCATGTAGAGAAATATGAACAACTGCGGTATAAAGATGTTGTGAATCGTCGATTCAAAGCTTGAGCTTTATCACAACTTGATTGGAATTCATTAAAAATAACTTGACGTCTATTTGTTGAATGATATTTCATTTATGAGGGAGCAAACGATTTTAGAATAATATTTTTGCAAAAAATATTGTTCGGGATTACCTACCGACATTCATATTCTTCAGTTGTCAGCGAATCCATAGTTTGTTGAATTGATAAATCCTTGCAGCACCTCAACCACCTTACGGAGTCAAATTTTCATGGCGAAAAAATAATGATTTGAATATTTCACTGTTTCATCCAAATGTAACGAATGGACAGTTGATGGGTTTTGAAGTTATACTGAAATCTGATGGGAACCAGCAGCCAATCAAAAGCTATTTCAGTTTACCAAAGTACCAATTAATTTATCACTTTTCGGTGAGTAGAATCAAGATCCAGATTACAAATAGTTGAATAGTATTTGCAACGTGTTTTTAACCGCCAACTTTGTTGCAAAAGTCATTGAGACTTGTATGAGTTAGGAAGAAGGGGACTTTAGCTTTTTAAGTGTCATCCGATGTTTCTGCTAATCATCATAAAACTGTGATTGAAGTTTCGGAATTATGTTCGAGTCACTGCATATTACTATGACTTTTCACTCCCTTGCAAAATATTGTCAGAACTAGGATAAAAATTGGGGTCAAACATTTCTTGTGAGTCGTGGCAAGGGGGTTGCTACAAAGCAAGTGGTATTTTATTTGTTGGTAGCAAAGTATCTAATATATAATAAACACTTAATTCGAATATAGTACCTATGGAAAATAAGAACGTAGTTATGAAAAAACAATGATGAATATGAGTCATGGATAGCCCCAGACACAATCTAGTTTCGAAACTATAACCATCGAAAATGAAACTGTTCGTCTCATCTTGTTGTTTCTGCCTGAGTTCCTTGGTTGGCATTCATTGTTGAGATGAACTATTTATAAAAGTTCTGCTCGTGACAATTCTAAGAAGAATAATTTACTTGATTAGTTTTGACCGAGTATTACTGACAAGTACAGGAATAACCGAGGGTTCACAAGTGCTCATCACTTTCGATAAAATCCCTGATCTATTATTGATTAATTATCTGAAGAAACTTCTCATTTCAGATTGAATCAAGATTATTGATGGCGTGTACGAACTACTATGTGTCTATTTGCTCCTACAACAATAACTTCGAAAATAAATACAGTCAATACGTGTCTTATAAAATCATTTCTCCCCCTGATATCCCACTAGACATTCCAGAAGAAAACATTCACTACAACAGCTCGAACTGTTCCATAACTGTCAGAATGGAATATCGAGAAACCGGACTCGAAATATACCACAAAACCATTTACATCGTCGTTTCCAAGTCCGATAAAACGGAGGACTTGTTCGAATTCACCGAAAACCTCAAGCATGGAACAATTTTGAATCTAACCACGTCCAGAATAGTGTTGGCATCTATTAGAACAAACAAAACGAAAGTTTTCACGATTGGCCAACAATCCAAGAATTCTTCGGATGACACAAACCCGCCATTAGAACCAGGAACCAACTATAGTATTTCTCTGTTTTTTGTCAACGAATGTCACGGTGTAGTCAGATTGACGAAAATGCAGAAATTTATGATAACGACGGGAGATCCGAACTTGCATGACCCTGAAAACGAAACGGACAAATCTAACAATGTTCAGGAATCTGGAAATGGTGGGCTATGGGCGCTGATCCTTTTGGCTGTTATTCCGTTGGTGATACTCGGATATTGGTAATTCGCTAGCATCAAACTACAGTGCGAGTTTGTGACTTAAGTTAATCTAGAATGTCTCTTTTTGAAAATACTCGTACAAGGGTATTCACATTTTGAGGTGTGGTCTCTTAATCTCTCCTATCTGAGAAATATTGGTACGGTATACACTGTGTCCAAGATAAGGAAGTCTGTCATGGGGATCTCCGAAACCATAAGAGATACGAAGATGGTTAAATTAGAGAAAAGTTGCGCATTTCCATGCCGTTCAGAAAGTTCCAAAATTCCGAGTAGTTCCGGAGATATGCCTAAAAAAATGAAATTTGCCGATTTTGCTTTCATTTTTTTCTGACGTTATTCGAAGAGATATTGGAAAACAAATGACACTTTCTCATCGCCACTATTCCAGTTCTACAAAACAGCGTTGAAAGATTTTCCATACGACGTTTCGTTTCGGAAAAACCCTCATCCGAGATACCCATGAAAGTCATACTTATTTTGGACACAGTGTATATGTTCTAATTCAGGAATATGACAGCATAATCGATATTTTTTTAAAGGCACAAAATTCAAAAATTATTTCCAAAGTGCGAAGTCCCAATTCGAGTGCTTATTTCTTGTCATTTATAGAAAGGGAACAAAAAAATATTCACCGGAAATGGTACCATGTATCAATTAAGAGCAATATCTTTCGATATTTTTTATTGACAAAAATATCATTTGTGAGTATTGCTACGTGAACATACTCTGAACTTGTAGACTTTAATTTCGTCCTTTGGTGAAAATAACTGAGTAACGTGATACTTACATTACTCGACTGACATAAAAATCAAAATTGAAATGTCGATGACGATTTGATACGGACATGGGGCAAGAAAACGATATGGAGTTGTTTATTTATTGAGAGAGGAATATTCCGATTCACCACCCATATCACAAGGTGCAAAAAGCATGTTTGAAAACCTGTTCCCAGATATTGGGTGAAAGTGAAAATACTATATCAGCTATTTAGGAATATAGTAACAATTCTTCAGAATCAAAAACTTCATCCATGAAAAATGAATATTCTCCGGGAATTCATAGTTGATCATGATATAAGTGAGCTAACAATGTTTTCATGTAATTTGATCAGCACTTTCAAATCTGCAAATGAAGAACTATGGTTGCCACTGAAAAAATATCTTATTTATGACAGTGTATCAATATTTCAAGACACCAGGGCCCGAGTATTACTGGATTTACTGAAGTTACAAAATCTAAATGTATGAACTCTGTTGGTTATTTTTTTTGTAGGTATAAGAAACGTGGAACCAAACTCAGTGGAAAAGCAGTAGGAACAAGTGAGTAGGTAACTAACTTCATGATGGAATAGACTAATAATAAACGATATTATATTATACTTTCTCTACGATATGCACTTTTCTCTTCTTTGGTGACTCAGTAGTAGGTATTCGGAGAATCTGGAGATCGGATAGATATATTATCATTTCTATATTCTTCTCATCAATCTACGTTCACTTCATCAAGTTTTTCAACATGTTCATAACCTGCATATTATACCCACCAATTGTCACCTGGTCGGACTCAGAATTACCCCATCATGGTAAACTTTGCTTGTCGTAAGACTAAAAGGATAACCGTAGGTGGTAGATGATGTTTAGCATCATCCCCATTATTGAATATACACACGAAGACCAAAATCTGATTCATCTTCGAGTTTGAGAATAAGTGATGATGATGAAACCTCCAAGAGCAAAAAGTCTAGGACATAAAATACCTCTTCATTCGAATTCACGGTCGAGGAGATTCAACACCATAGAAATACGAATAAGAACCCGAGGTCTTAGCAAAAACATTGATCCAGGGAAAATCTATCTGTCTCTAATCCAGTAATGATTGTTCATGTCGAAGAGAGGACGATCTATATACCTGACCAAAAGAATTTGATGTAATGTGGTTCGAACCCACAAAAAGACGAATTGTCTCTGCTGTATCCATCCATAGCCAGATGTTTGAGGCAGAGACAGGTCGATACTATTGATGGAGATTCATCTGAAATTTTGGATTGGGGATCTGATGATCTAGTAGAGTACAATGCGACTGAAATTGTGCTCCCAAACAAACACAGGCTCTTGGATTTTATCATCCAGAGAAGAGCTATTCGTCTGTTTGGTGACCCTGCACTCATAAAATCATTTTCATTGTTGATGCTCATCGATCATCTATCATTTCACCATGAGCAAATCCGAGCATGCAGACTGGTCACCCTGTTTTTTGTCAAGATGGCTTGCATGATATTCCACGAACGTCATGGGTTTTCCTTTCATTCGGTCCAGAGTCTTCCATGTGTATGCTATAATTCCTGAGATGAGAGTAGCTGAAACTATGTTAGACAATTCATTTGAAACCAAATGAACTACTTTTCAGATCATCTTCTGCCATCTCATAAAACTTCCTGAGAAATAATTAATGTGGAAATTTGGATTTTCCTCTTGGACCACTGGCATACCTATTTCACCGTATTTTCATGATAAACGTTACTTGCAACCCTAACAACGTTTTATTGTTGTCAGAACCGTATATGATTTGTCATGCGAAAAAAATTATGATTAGGATAACAATATTGTATTGTTAGGGTGACAAATTTACTAAAGTGTTTGAATGTTTGAACGCACATTGGTTCTGATAAATTAACAATGTTTTCGAGTTACAGAAGATGTAGTCTTTGACGAAATACCTCTAACAAAGGAAATCAATGAACTTCCTTCAAGAAGGGTTAATAAAGTGAAATCAAGAAAAACACTATCTATGGTAAGCCAATCTACATTTTAAGATTCTTCATAGTATCCCAATCTCACATTACAACTAATCCGAATACTTATTAGTAACGAAAATCAAATCGATCAGAAATGGGTATCTATGATAAGGTTTCTTTCACTTTTTCAGCAAGTTCTACCGCCACTCAATACGAAATATTCGAAAAAAATAAGGCTAGTTGATTTTGTCAACTATGTCAAAACAGCAGTGGAGAGTGGGGAATTGGAAAGTCAGCATGATGTGAGTTTTTCATGATTTCTCACATATTTTATATGTGTGGAATATTTTGTCCAGGAATCTAATGTCATTAAAATCCCTCGTTTTCAATTAAAATTGTTAATACGTTCTCTCCGATAGTCAATTAAAACTTTATCCGAAGGAGTATTTATACTGTGATATTTGGCTGAATGCATTTGGAGTTTCAACTTGCAATTTATTTTAAAGCTTTTCCCCAGAGGGTTGCTCCAGAAACATGAGCATGGATCATTAATCGAGAATAAAGCCAAGAATCGTTACAAGAACCTTATAGCGTGTGAGTTTATCTTGATGAAAATATTTCAGAATACCATTATTGCTTTTTATTAAATCCTTGTTCCAGATGATCATACACGAGTAAAGTTGAAAGACATTCCTGGTGAAGAATTTTCTGACTATATCAACGCCAATTATATCGACGTAAGTTGTTTACGTTATTCAAATCTCTTCAGTGAAACTCAACAATATTGAGTCACTGAATAGGTTATTATGATACAAGTTTTATAAGACGCTATTTTGTCGCACGCGTTGTTTGGACTAGCGAAGCGAGGAGTGCTCCAAGGGAACAAGTGCGACAACGTGTCTTATAAAACGTGTGTCATATACAATTTTTTCTATTTTGAATTGATTTGAAGGAAAACATGAATTTAATATCGATAAATAACAGAAACATCTTCGATTGGTAACAATGATGACATTGAAATAATCAAAATCTGACGCACAAGCGTAAAGCCCAGTTTACAGTTGAGCGATTTTGATTATTGCAATACCAGCGGTGAAAAATTAAATGTTGTTATTGTGTTTATTGGTCAATTTGAATCAAATTACACTCTGAATTGAAATTTACCAATTGAAACATTGAGTTTTTCACTGCTAATAATATCACCAAATCAGACAGTTCGATTGTACCAATTTCTGGATAATAAAAAATGCGTATCGAAATAGAGGCTATTTCGACACGCATTTGCGTTGCACAATGACTTCATTATACAACCAAAATAGATTTTTTTTTCTCTTGTCATGCCATAATGAATTGCAATCGGATCATTTCAGGATTTCACGACCAATATGGCGTGCTGGACACTTTGTATATTTGGTAGATATAAGAATATCTATTTTGATTATCCCATATTTTTTAGGGTTATAGAAAACCCAAAGTTTACATCGCAACTCAAGGGCCGAAAAATTCAACCTTGGCAGATTTTTGGAGAATGATATGGCAAGAAAACATCAAGAATATCGTCATGCTCGCTAATATAATTGAGAATGGAAAGGTGAGAATTATTCAATAATGAATCGATATATTGGATTTCCTCAATTCATAGAGACGATTTCAATAGTAAAAAATATTATGATTACTCAGGTACCAGAACCATACAGCAAAGCTTCAGCTGGTCTGATAATTGGTGATATATTATTTCATTGCCTAGGGCGTAAAATAATAATGGAAAATTGATGATAATTAACCTCGGAATTTTCCGTAAGCCGGCACCTGAACAACTTAAAGATATTTTTTAGTTTTGTCTACAACTTTTCAATTCAAGGTATTCGTCACCGGACCACCTTGAAAAATTTCGAAAGTAATGACAGATTTTGATAATACAGGATGTTTTATTTTGAATCTCATAATTTCAGTATCTGAGAGTCTAAATTCAACACCAATTTTGAAATCCCATAAAATCGAGAATATCATATATCTCGTGAGTGAAGAGGTGGCTGTGATTTTATGACCTTATAGACATTAATGTGTAAAAAACCATCTTTGGAAAGAAAAAAAACAGTTTTCAAAAATGATACAACCAAGTGCGGATGATGAAATACCCACTAATTCAAATTTATCTTGAACAGAAAAAAGTTGAGAAATATTGGCCTGACATCAATGAAACCACAAACTTCGGCGATATCAGCGTTAAATTCGTTTCGGCCAAGGTGTTTTCCAATTTCGACTTGAGGACTTTCGATGTTTTCTATGGAAGAGAAAAACGCCAGGTCAGTGATTGAAATGCACCTAATTTTCATTAATCTAAAATGAAATTTCATGTTTTTTGTCATCAAGGTGGAGCAGTTGCATTTTACCACATGGCCAGATCATGGAGTACCACTTTATGCACAAAGTTTGGTGCCGTTTCTTCAAAGAATGTTGAAAATCCCGTATAACCCCTCGTCTCCCATACTGGTACATTGCAGGTAGGACTTATTATAGGTATAGGCCGACCCTTCGATCATAAAACAGACTAGATGAATAACGCTCAATCCTTACCACAGTAGTTGTTTGAAGCCAACATCTAAAGCAGTTACTAAAACAAGGATAGCAACAACAGAATCCCACAGTACCAGTGACTTGCCATCTTGAAAGGGTCTGAATTTGAATAAATTGACCTACTAACAAAATTATCGTATCCATTCTTCCAAAGACTGAATGGAAACAATGTAATATCAAAGATTTCTGAAAATATACACCTTTGATTTATTACACGAATGATGATAGATTGAATTCACTGTCACAACTATATTGTTTATTTTCTGGCAATATAAATTTTCAAAGTGTCGAAGTTGGGAAATATAACATCAAACATGTTATTACTTTCCAATTCCACTAAATATAGGCTTATCTACTACTCTGAGCATTTTCTTACCACTTGGGCCAACCATTTTATCACTTGTAGTGAAATGATGCGAGCAAACTCTAGAGTCTCTTGAAACATTCTCTTTCTTGATCATATTTTCACATATATCCACTAACTTTTCATCTCTGGGAAACTCGAGAATGTTTTCAAATTACCAAAAATCGTTTTGCATATGAGGGTGGGTGAATAATGTTTCAACGAATAATACGACACTGAGTAACTCACCAGTGGAATGTTGTGTTCAGATCACTACTTTTAAATCGTCTCTCACATATTTAACAGCGTTTCAACATCCTTTGAATTCGATTTGAACAGAATAAACAAGGTTTCCAAGTAAAATCCTATTCAAATTCTCACACAAAACTGAAAATATGCCGTTTAATGAACCATCAAACAAAATTTGATCTGAAAACAAGACGTTTTGCGCTGTCATAGTCAGCGTTCGGTCGATTATCGCTTGAACGAAATTAGCTGCGTTGGCGCATCCACCAAGAATTCTACAATCTCCAGAAATACGTGCTATCTATAAACCACTTATATATAAATGAGGAACTATATTACATGACGAACATTGAATACATAGCTTTTTATTTACTCATATGACTCATATAAGTACCAACTAAAGGATATATATATTTGGGAACCTTGAAAAATGTGGTCTGTGGGGGAAAAAATATATGAACATGAATTTTATGATGACTTCAAGCAATTTATGGTGTTACTATTCTAGTGGGTTTGTTGTTCGTAGGGCTGACCAATAGAGAAAAAATAAAGGCCATGTTCACGCTTAAAAAGACGCAGAAAACCTTTTCGCAACATAATTCGTAGTTGAAAACCATGTTTTCGGCAACTACCTATATGGCATCATGGTGGCTCCTCGGATTAGAAAAAAAGAGCTTATTAATACCATTAATTTGATACCTCTCTCTATAAGCAAAGATTATATACATAAGGTTGTAAGAAAACATTCGATGAAAAACCCATTCAAAATACGAAAGGTTATAGGATCACTTCTGGTGAATCCGGAATTTGCATTTCATTATTTCCAAAAACAAAAAAGTTACAGGGGCGAGCCATCTTCCGTGGACACCCGGTATACATATTTGAATAATTTTGAATGTGAAAGAAAATAGTCAAGAAGAAGGGATAAATGATCAATGGTTTGGGAAAGCATGGGGATTTGTATTAGCTATTATATCATCAGTTATTTGTGGTCTGAAGAATTTTTTATATGTAATTGCCTGATATTGACTGATGAAATTTTCCGAGAGCGATTTTTGCGATTATTGGACAGTCATATCGAAATCACACAAATCATATTTTTGAATAAGTTGAACTTGAAACATTGCAAAATCTTGGCGTTTTTAGTAGCGAACCAAACGAAAGACTTCTCAGTTGAAAACACTTTTAAAACACACACACCACACTTTACTCTTGTGCAAAATTTACATTAACGAGCTGATCATTTCATTCTGGGTGATTAACTTTTTTTCATAGAACAAATAATGAACAGTTTTCGATGTGGTGCTAGAACATACTGTATAATAGGTTTGTTCTTAATATAATTTCACTTCTCTTGATGAAGATTGTCGATATTGTGAAATATGAAAGTAGTTCCTTTACTCTTGAGCAGAATTTACATTTTTCGATAAACCTCGTATATACGAATACGAAAAATTGGTACCTAATTATTTAATTTCTAGACCATGCAGAGTTTTATATCAAGAATAACTTTCTTTCATAAAGCGAATAGGTACTTGATGAAAAAAAGTTTCACATGGACACACTGTATATTACATGACGCCTTATTCTGCACAGTGCCGGAGTAGGTCGTACTGGCACGATCATCCTGTGCGACATTTGTCTTCGCATGGCCGCCTGCGAGAACGCGATGGATTTCCTTGCCTACCTGGAGAATTTGCGGACACAGCGGTCCAACATGGTTGATAACCTGGAGCAGTACAAACTGGCCCACTTGGTGGTACTGGAGTGTCTTTTCGGCATGCGGACAGCGATACCCTGTTCTAAGGTGAGAACCCCCATGTCCACGCCATTGATGCCATCGATTCGATAGAGTTTGATTATCTCGAGTTACGGCAAAAATATCAAACTCAGAGAAGAAGAGTGTCGTTCGACGATTTTTATCATAAATATTGCTTCTTCTTCTTTCTTATTATGTCGTTCCAGTTTTTTGTAGGTCTTCTTCTTTTTCGCTTGTTTTGTGTTTTGCTTCATACATTTTTTTCAACATGTCTATTGCTTCTGTTGTATGGATGTCTAGTTCTTCTCTTATCTGTGTATTTCTAATCTTATATCTCCTCTTCACATCTTCAATTCTTGTCAGGTATATCATTTCTATTGCTCGAATCCTATATATTTTTTTGTCAATATCGAAGATTCACAACCATATGTTGATACTGGTCTATTCATTTTCAGTTTTGTCTGTCTTGATATTTCTCTGTTGTTGATGAATTTCCTATTCATTGCATCATAAAATTTCATTGTTTTTTTGATCTTTCCATTGATTTCCGCTTCTTGTCTTCTGTTTTCGTCTATTGTTACTCCTGGATGTTTAGAATCTTCGACTTGTTTTATTTTTATATCATCTAACATAACATTTATTTCTTCGACTCCTATAGTCATCCCTCTGGAGGCTTTAGAGAGTTAATAAAAAATCCAATTTCTCTTTGACTTTGACATCTTGTTACTTGGTATAACGACGCAAGTAAGACACACGTTCATTTGAACATTTTTTTTTCATATGACAAGATATCACCATTAGGAATCAATGACATCATCAAAGATACACCCTTCATGTAATAATCTGCTACTTGATAACCATCAGAAAACAATAACAGTTGATTTTGGATCCGGTAAGAAGGATGTTTTCAAACTTTCTGAGGATTTCAGTAATGAAACAACAAGTAGCATTACTGAAGGTTTCTTTCGACAGGGAAAATTACAACTGCTTGAGCAAAAAATTACAAAGCAGCTGTTAGAGTCTGAAATTCTCAAAGAATCATTGCAGTCAACATTGTATTATGCCAATTTTCACTCGGTATTTTGAATTGAAAAAAAATTTGCTCTTCTGAGGGTCGGTTTATCAATGCAGGGTTATCCCGAGGGGTAAGCTAAGTCGGGGTTAACTTTATCCTAGAGCTAATTTCTCGTTTGATTTCGATAGCGTTTAACCCCACCTCAAAGTGAATAAACATTTTATCCCAGAGTTAGCTGTTAACCTTGGGTTATATTTACCTAACCCTGTATTGATAAACCGGCCCTGAATAGAGTACTTGTACCTCATAAATATGCCATACGAATACTTGCTGGAATCAATATAAGAACAAATTGCAGGGAGGATTTAAAAATTTTCAAAATTTGTTTATATATACTGGAAGCTAGTGTTCATGTCTACAAAAATAAAGATAAGTTTTTGGGAAACAGAGTGAAGCACAGTTAGGTACCACACTCGATTTAAAAGTTAACTACAACCTGCTCTTGATGAGCAAATCAGTATCTATTTTTAAGACGAGACCCAAACTACAATTGCTTCAGAAAGCTCGATGAGTATTTCTGATGTGTTCATGTGTGTATATGATCTTGTGATAATGCAATAGTCTCAGAGGTTTTCGCTTAGATTTAACTGTGATATTTCAAGCTGTCCCGCGTATTTGTCACTTGCAATTTTTTTGTTGTATTAACCATTTCAACCAATATAACGGTTGTTTTCAACAAACACATGTTTGCTATCCTCTCTTTCAACATCTGTTAATTCTTATGGTCATTCAGGATATGGAGCAACTGGTTGAGACTGTGTTGCAAAACAATGGAGTGACCCAGCAGATGAGGTACCTCGAAGAGACTAGCTGGCAAGACTCTGCAATGGAGACAATGTTGGAGAGGAACGAGGTCGTTCCTGCTTGTCCAGAAAAGAACAGATTCCAGGAGATCGTTCCAGGTTAGTGAGTGGCTAAGCTGTTCAATAATTGAACCTAGGAAATCCCTCTGGAGCCTGTATATTCAGAAAGGTAGCTTGAGGAAGATGATTTCCAGGTTTGTGAATTGGTGAAAAAAAAAATGAAAAGCTGAGCACCAAGATTGGTAAGGCAGGAAATCATTTATTATAGGCATACATTTCAGATACAATGTTGGAATCAACTAAGGGAATTCATCTGCTTCGTAAACTTGATTCAAAAGTACCTGAGGAGAAAGCGGAGATGAATTTTGAGTGATTTCAATGGAGCAAATTTGAATGTCACGTATCTAAATATGCATATTCCATATACTATTATTCAATCGAAATGAATCGTTACCAAAAATGTAGTTTTGTCCAACCAGTAATCCACGTAGGATATATAACTAACATATGGGTCTCTCACCTGTCAAATGAATCTGCTTGACCTCAAAACCTACAATACAATCTGCTTCGTGCAAAAAAAGTGGCGAATGCGACCAGGAGAATGTGATTAAACATGTTCTCAACTCGCTAAAACCTCCGTTGAAAGTCTCTGTTACTATGACACAAAAGAATATTTGAATCTTCTCAGAAATTTGCTTAACAAAACAACTATTTTGGTACCTTCTGACGTCCAAGAACCTTTGTATGCATGCTGGTTCCACATATTCTCAACATATTGATATATTGCTTATATAATTCGAGTGTTTCTCAGTATTACAGCTATAGTGGTTTCATTATATTGTCTATATTCATGTTATATCACAAGTTTGGGATTTGGGATATAACAATTGGCGCAGTCGGTAAGATGAGATCCATCAGGCTTCGTGAACGCTATAGCTATAGCATATGATGCTATTTGGGTTCCAGATACCTGGAACCACAAAGCAGGGCATTTTCTATATAAAAAATCATTCACAGATCACCAGACCTCAGTTCAATAACTTCCTACTCAAGATGATTTTGTTGAAATTCATGATGATCGTACTAAAAATATGACTTCAACCAACCATCAGCATTCATATAATATTCCTGGAAACGAAGACATTGTCACTGATGAACACTATGACGGGTTCTTTCAGATGATGACTGATGGAATGTTCTGATTCGATTTTCAGATCGCTACGGAGTATATTTGTCCTGTTATCCTTACAATGATCCGACATCTTCCTACATCAACGCCATCTTGGTTGACGATTTTCGCAATCCAGGTCGGTACGTCGTCACCCAACAGCCGATGCCAAACACTTTGGGGGATTTCTGGAGACTAGTGATTGAAAGGAATTGCATGGTTATCATCAATTTAAACAAGATCAGCAATAAAGACAAGGTACAGCTCCACCCTAGCGATAAATAAGTAGATAACCCGTCCTGTTTCATGCTAGGAAGTTGTTCACTCGACTAAATAACGTGTCAATAGATCAGTCAACGGAGTGGGTTGTTAATTTATTCCTTATTGATCTCTCATTCGCAGACTGTGTGCAAGTTCTGGCCAACAAAAGACAAATCGATGAGTCCCACAGATTTTTTGGTAATCAGGCACGTCAGTACGAAAAGGTTGGAATGCTACGAAGTAACAACGGTGCTGGTTGAAATCAAGAATACCAAGGTAAGTGACAAGGAGATGAGTTTCTTTTTCCAAAAACCACTTGATATTTGGTTTGTTTCCCTTCTAGGAAGAGTTGTCAGTAGATATAGTATCAATAAACAACTGGAAACCTGGGAATCTATTGCCACCCAACACAGAAGAATTCTTGACTTTCAGAGAAGCTGCAGATACCATATCAAGGAATTCTAAGCATGTCTTAGTTACTTGCTAGTAAGTAGATAGAGCTATAGAATAATCGATTAAAGATGATTCTGCACTTTTTGTGAGCCACGTATTTTTACCCAGCGTTCTGAGAGCTAATTCCCAATTGACTACAAAACAACAAATTTTCAGTATGGTTTCTTCTAACAAACTCAATATTTTCTCCCTCAGTGATGGTGCTACAGCTTCAGGGCTGTACTTGGCGATGTCGTTTTTGATCGAGAAGATGAAGATAGAGCAAGAATGTGACGTTTGTTTGGCTGTTAGGAGTATTCGACATAGTCGAAAGCATTTCGTTACAACGGAGGTAAGACTCACCTATATTATTTGCAGCAGTACTTATTGAATCTTTCATTTGCAGGAACAATACGAATATCTCTTCAGAACATCATTGTCCTTCATTAATGGATTCCAGAATTACGCAAATTTCGATTGATTCAAGTTTCAATTTCGTAGTGTATCGTAGAAATATACCTTTATTAATACCGAAACCGATAAGATCAAATCAGAAGATCAACATTCTTTCCAATTCACTGGTGAAGTGCTTCCCTATAGTAGCCAGTTTCAACATCATCCGATCTCCTGATGTAACCTAAGCAATTTCTTGAAAATCACCAGTTTATTATTACAAAAATATATCATTTATAGTTGCCCCAATTTGCTTTCTAGCCGTGAGCGAAATAGGATGATATAATTCATTCAATTTGAGCATAACCTGTAGAACAGTGTAATAAATAAATAAATAAATAAATAAATAACCAGGATCCAAGGATTTCTTTGTATCTCATCGTTGTTGATTGACTGAAAACCAGTGATCAGTAGTTTAATTATTATATATTTATATTTATGTCTTCATATTGATTTCTTAAGTTTGGTAATAAACATATTGCCCACCAAAAAATGGCTGTTGATATATGAAGAAGTTATATCTATGATGTAATTTGACAGGCCTCTATAATTTCAGTTGGTATCGACTTGATATCACTATTTCCATATTTTAGGTACTTTTTCGACAATTTCATCAGATATGCAATTATGAATTATTTTTGTTTGCAAAAACAATAACATCGATATTTGACACCACACACAGAAATCAGACAACCCAAAATACAAAAGCGAAATGATATTGACATTAACCACCGATAAATATCAGTAAATGCGTTCATAATGTAAAGTGCAAGCATTTGTAATGCAAGCCTAACAGCTGCATATCACAAGTTGTGGATGATGTCATCTGCAACCATCAACATCGTCAGACATGTAGTAGAAATAGTTCCAGTTATGATTAGTCGCTGATTTTTATCAAAGTGAATTCAGAGGTCCCATTTTGACACATTGAAGTTAGTTACGGATTATCACTTGTTATCTTCCTATAGCAGCAGAATTATTACCGATAATTTTTTTCAAGGTCAAGAATGTTTTTGTAAGACGAGGGAAATTTTCTATCAACAAAAACATGAGTGAAACAGAGAAAAAAATTATAGGGAATTAATTCTGCTGCGTGGGAGATTCAGTAAGAAAATTTCATAAATTGGATAGTTGCTTTTAATATGATGAGAAGATGAACCTTATACGACCTATTCTGCCTAGAAACTGTAGATAGTAACTGATGTTTATTACTAATATTTCAGGAACATTCAAAACAGTAATCCGTTTTCAATCATCTAATATCACATGTCTACCCAGATTTTATTCTGAGTAATGTTTGTCAATAAATATAAGGCGCTTCATTATTGACAGAAAAATTATCACTTATTAGTTCCGTCAATGGGAACTAAATTATCACGGTTATCGCCCGTTGCTATAAGCAACGTATACAAAAATGAGCCTTCTAATTGGTTGAAATAAACTTATGACATTTTCATGATAATTTTCATAATATTTTGTCCAAAATTTAGTAATTTACGTAACAAGTCCGGAAAATACTGTTTTTTTTGGAAGAGTGGACAAAATTCTAGGACAAGCGTAGCGAGTCCTGGAAGTCTGCGAGTCCAAAAAAACTGTTTTCGGGCGTGTTGCGTACACAATTTTTTCGGCAACCGTGTAGAAAAACAAATCAAAGAAACACATTTCTTTCAAAAATTGAAATGTCAGCTAATTTTATGTCAGATAGCTGTCAGTCGTTATTTTGCTGCTATGGTAATGATCAACTGCATTTATCAAAACCATACTACCAAGATTTTCATATTTACAATGACAACAACGATGTGATTCTTCCCGGCCTAGTCCGGGAAGTACGTACTTCCCGGACTAGGCCGGAAAAATGCCACTTTCTCAAAAAAAATCGTCTGGAAAGTACGTACTTTCCGGACGGTTGCCGAAAAAAGTTTTTTTGTCACAGATTTTCTTATTGTTCATATCGTTATTACTAACTAATATAATATAATGTTAGAGCTACAAGAATTGCCCTGTAGACAAATTTGCACGATCAAGGTTCTCATCTCATTTCGTTTGTTTATTAAAAAAATTAGTTGTTATTCACTGTCAATTCGAAAATAATAAATAATAATAATAATAATTTTATTATCCCGTTAGACAATCAAAAATTACATTGTACAGGATTAGTCATGGACAAGCTTAAGAATAAAAATAAATATAGAAGTACAAGGAGAGACGCCTCAAAATAAACATAAAACTCATATAATTATACAGTTCACAAAGAGTAACACATTGATTGATTTTTTATTATTATTATGATTCAATCATTTTCTGATAGGAGTAGTAGTTTTTCACTAGAAGGTAAGACTTAAGTGCAACTTTGAAGCTGTAGATAGTACTACAGTTTTTCAGTTCAAGGGGAAGCAAATTGAATAATCTGAGCCCTATTACATTGGGGGAATTATAAGTCAGTGCATTTTTACAATATGGCACGTGAAAGTCTGTCTTTTACCTAGTATTAATAGAATGCACATTTTCATTTATCATAAAACGGTTACAGTTATCATAAATTAAAACACATAATTCAAATATATACAGGCACGGTAATGTTAATATTTTAAAATTTTTAAAAAGACTTTTACAGCTTGTATTTCTTGAGACTCCTGTTATACATCTTATAATCTTTTTCTGGGCGACAAAAAAAATGATCTGATAATCTGATAAATGATCTGATAATTCATACCAGAGGCGAACATTGTAATAATAAATCAATAAAATCGATATAAATTGAACAAATTCACTATAACACAATGCACATAGCGTCGAAATATTATTTCTAATCATTCAATCATGTGAGAAATGACGTCACTCACCTGAGATGGTCGCTCCTCATGAATTTCTTGTTGCACACGGGACAGGCAAAATTTTTCTCTCCCGTGTGCGTTCTCGTGTGTCGAGCTAGTTCGTCAGAACGTGCGAAACGTTTTCCGCACCCGTCCCAGCTGCATGGAAAAGGTCGTTCTCCTGCAAAAACATCAAAATACAGTGATTTATCGGACTTCATTCATCATACTCATCGATAGTTTCGTTAAAAACATCGATTGATATCGAAATATCGATCGATATCCAGAAATATTGATATACAGTGTGACCCATTTTTAATGGAAACACCCCCGTAAAATTTGAAGTTGTAAACAGATTTCAATAATTTTTTTTTGAAATGTCAAGTACTAAAAGGTCTACCTTGGAACAAAATTTGAAATGTTTATTCCAATTTTCAGGGCATACTACGATATTTTTTCTTAGTTTTATTAGCGATTTTTTCAATGAAAAAATCACTACGTCACTAGATTCAGAGTGCCCCTAAACAGGTGTGACCAAAATTACATGAAAAAATATTCGTTAATAACAAAATTATGACAACTTAAAAATTCGAAAACTCACACAGCTAACAGTCACAAAAAACACCCTTTATCAACAGATATAGCCATGAGAATATTTTTTTATAATTTCAACAATAAAGTGCCGCTAGATGAAAAAAACGCGCAAATTTTTTTGATGAAAATAACGGAATTACATTCACACAATTCAACTAATAATTAAGGAAAAAAAATAAATTAACGTAACTTATTTTTGTCATGAAATTTTGGTCACACCTGTTATGAGGCACTCTGATGAAAACATTTTTTATGGTTCCCAAATATAAATATCCTTCAGTGGGTCAGATAAGAGCAAAAGCTATTCATTAAACGTCATCATATTTCTGGAGATTATGATATTTTTGGTGAATGCGCCAACGCCGCTAATTCCGTTCAACCGATAATCAAGCGAATGCTCACAGTTACAGCGGTCAACATGATGTCTTCTTCTCTCTAACTCATTTTTTCCTATTCATATAAGCTTCGCCCTGTTTCTTTTTCGAGAATTACTGTTGACTTGCGTCTCCAAAAAGCAGCATGTGTGAGTTAAAAAACTTCACTCTTTTTAACAAATTCACCAAGAAATTATGTGAAATTTTCGATCCCCCTGTGACCGCTGTTTCACAGCTCAACAAACAACAGTGCTGCCACTCAAATCGCTGACTATTATAGTAGGGGAGCCCAAGCGGAATTTACTCGAGCGCGTTAGATTAAGGCAAGGTGAGTTAATTGGATGCAGAAAAGTGTGCATTTCAAAAGTCTGAATATTGACTCAAGCCGAAATAGTTGAAATTGTCCCAATCCGCGCCTATCTTTCCTTCTCACACTTTCTCTATTTCTCACCGTCTCCATACAATACTTGATACAATTAATGTGTACAACACTTTGGTTTGTTTATTGTGCTCTTTTATTCAGAATTTTAAAATACCGAAAAAACACAAAATGTGGGGCCTCGAGTAGTATGTACATTGAATTCCGGCATACCTGCTAAGTTGGGCAGTGGGCCGATGTGTAGATACCAGGTGACAAAAAATAGGATCAACCTAAGTTATTTTATGATTGCTTATTTTCTTACATATGCCATGAAATAATATTACAAAATGATAACGAACACTGTCAGACACTTCCCGTGGGTCATTACTTTCGCCAGACGCTTTGAAGTACCAAAAACTTTCTGCCGTGAGTATGAGCGCGACGGTGCTATACGCTTAGTGCTTTGGAGTGAGTGAGATATCTACAGTTATACCGTGTTAATTGAATTGCGTTTGATATAAATGCAAGTCTTCTATGAAAACTTGGATGATTTTTTCAAATATGTTTTTGATGATTCATAAAAGCAGAGCTGATTTCATTGATTAATCACACTTTGGGATAGCGAGAAGATATAATTTAGTTTTTTCAACTAAAGGAATTATTTGTGTCGAAACTATATTCATTATTAGTAAAAACCCAGATAGCACATGACGTCCATGGGACGTCCATTTTAGGTCCCCATTTGGTCCGAACGTCCTGGCTATTGATAGGACGTCCTCAGGACGTTCATGAGTGGACGTCCCCAGGACGTCCATTTGTATTCGTCCTCAGGACATCTTTTCAAGGTTTCAAGAGATTTTTTTATACATATAGATGTTTTGGGTCATTCAGTGCCTCCGAAAGTAAGAACTTGTATTATATATACCTATATATTTTATGTGCATGAGAACTTTCTGAAAATCAACTAGGTACGTTATTATTTGTGGAGGTGTGACAAATATTTTCGGCAACAGTATTCGCATTTTATTTTCTTACTCCTTTATGTTATTGTTATTATATTATATCAACTATAGAGATGATATCTACCTTGAGAGATGATATCTACCTTTTCAAAATATGATGCATTTATGCATTAATGCATTGTATAGAAGTGGATCATAATTATTGACATCTAGTCTGCTGATTTTAATTCAATTTTGAGGACTAAAAATATGCCGAATTGACAGCCAGGAACACTAATGGCCTATTGAGTAATATAAATTGTTGAAAAATAATTGTTGTTCGACTCACACTATGGAGTAATCCAAGTAATAACAAATCGGAATAGAGAGCATACAATGAGGAATTAAGTTCAATCACTGAAGTCAAGCAATCAAAGTCGCGGTTAGGGTTTGGATGGGTGACTTTGTGATAGCGTTTTTTTTTTATTTTTTTTTATATTAGTTTTCAAGTATTCTCACAACATTCGGAAAATAAAAATAACTCTGTGAAAAAGTCACAGAAGGTTTTTATAATGAATTGTCCTGTTCAGACCTAATGAGGCCCTAATTCGTACGTCCTGGGGACTTCCGATTTTGTAACATCGTATGTCCCCGAAACGTCCTGAGAACGTACGCCGTATCTAAATAGGACATCTTCGGGACGTCGTTGAGGTCTGACGTGTACGGTTTGAGGACGTCTTCGGGACGTACTTGTGCTATCTGGAAACGGCTCACCATGACCCAATCTCAACTTCTCATTCGCATTCTTCTGACATTTAAATAAATTACATACAGTGTAGAGGCAGCACCTCTACGAGACAAGAAAATTCACTTTACTCAGGTAATTCATGCAATGTTAATTTTACAGCTTGTGGAATGAGATGATTATTCATCAGCATCTGATTGCTGAGTGTTCTGAAATAGTTGTTCAAGTAAGAAGTGGGGTAAAAGAACGAGAGAGTAGTAGCAGCACCTCTATGAGTGAAGAAAATACACTTTACTCAGGTATTGCATGCAATGTTAATTCTACAGTTTGTGGAATAAGAAAATAACTTATGTCTAGCGGCCCTAGGCTCTTGGACTATGATTGCTGACGATAAAACTGGTACTTTCACCTAATTCCCGGTTAATAAGGCAAGAACATTAGGACACAATTAATTACGAAAAAAAAAACAATGGAGGCATTGTTTTTGTTTCTCTTCCTGCTGCGTTACGTTTACCCAACCACAATCTCAGAATTCCTTCTGTGTTTGTCAAGACCCCCACTGTGGGGCTCCACATCGATATAAATCACGGCTAATTACAGAGGAGTTTTTGTTTCCAGCCACGGACCAAGTCGGGGCGCAGCCGAAACGAAGGAGTTATTAATTAAGTGCGAGGGCGTGATTAAATTGGCGTAGTGAAGTTGGCCGTGTCTGCTAAAGATGCGCCATCTAGGCGCTTATCTGATGATTAATGCGAAACGGTCAACAGTTAAACGGCGACGCCCTATATAAGTTCGCGTAAAGCGATGTCCTGAATAATGACTGCTTGCTACGGCGAAGAAGTTTCGCGGATTTTCTTGTAACGACTTTAGTTGGGTTGTTATGAAGGCGTGGGGAATGGGCCATGACTTACTAGGAGACTTTCATCAGCTGTTCTGGAATTGTTATTTATGTAGGAAGTGAGCGAAAGAGCACTGAGTTACTCAGGTATTGCAAGGAAGGTTTTTCTTACAACTCCTGAAATAACATGATGATTATTTATCAGCATCTGATTGCTGAGTGTTCTGGAACTATTATTTGTATAAGAAGTGAGGGAAATGAATGAAAGAGTAGTGGTAGCACCTCTAAGAATGAAGTAAATTCACTTTACTCAGGTATTGTAAGCAATGTTTTTCTACATCTTCTGGAATGAGATGATGATTATTTATCAGCATCTGATTGCTGAGTGTTCTGGAACTGTTATTTGTATAAAAAGTGAGGGAAATGAACGAAAGAGTAGTGGTAGCACCTCTAAGAATGAAGTAAATTCACTTTACTCAGGTATTGTAAGCAATGTTTTTCTACATCTTCTGGAATGAGATGATGATTATTTATCAGCATCTGATTGCTGAGTGTTCTGGAACTGTTATTTGTATAAGAAGTGAGGGAAATGAACGAAAGAGTAGTGGTAGCACCTCTAAGAATGAAGTAAATTCACTTTACTCAGGTATTGTAAGCAATGTTTTTCTACATCTTCTGGAATGAGATGATGATTATTTATCAGCATCTGATTGCTGAGTGTTCTGGAACTGTTATTTGTATAAGAAGTGAGGGAAATGAACGAAAGAGTAGTGGTAGCACCTCTAAGAATGAAGTAAATTCACTTTACTCAGGTATTGTAAGCAATGTTTTTCTACATCTTCTGGAATGAGATTATGATTATTTGTCAGCATATGATTGCTGAGTGTTCTGGAACTGTTATTTGTATAAGAAGTGAGGGAAATGAACGAAAGAGTAGTGGTAGCACCTCTAAGAATGAAGTAAATTCACTTTACTCAGGTATTGTAAGCAATGTTTTTCTACATCTTCTGGAATGAGATTATGATTATTTGTCAGCATATGATTGCTGAGTGTTCTGGAACTGTTATTTGTATAAGAAGTGAGGGAAATGAACGAAAGAGTAGTGGTAGCACCTCTAAGAATGAAGTAAATTCACTTTACTCAGGTATTGTAAGCAATGTTTTTCTACATCTTCTGGAATGAGAGATATTTATACAAGAAGTGAATGAAATGAACGAAAGAGTAGTAGGAGCACCACTACTCAGGTATTGCACGTTATGTTTTTTTACAAATTATGGAATAGGACGATGACTATTCATTATCATCTGATTGCTTTGTGTTCTGGAACAGTTGTTTATATAAGAAGTGAGGGAAATGAATGAAAGAGTAGTTGCAGCACCTCTACGAGAGAAGAAAATTCACTTTACTCAGGTATTTCAAACAATGTTTCTTCATAACTTCTGGAATGAGACGATGACTATTCATCATCATGTGATTACTTAGTGTTCTGTAACAGTTATTCATATGAGAAGCGAGAGAAATAAACGAAAGAGTAGTAGCACCATACGAGTGATTGAATTCAATTCACCCACGTGGGAAGTCAACTATGGGGTACTAGCCATTTCTCGATGGTTTATATTCATGTTGGATAAATTTACATCGAAGAATAAACCGTGAAAATGATTAATCATCCGTATATAGGAAGATGTCTTATATTAAATATAATTTTAAGTAGTCAGTCTATGGAGATGTCCTGATAGACGTATTCCAATTGCATATTTATAAAGTCATACTCATTATTATGGATACTGTGAAAATTTAGAGGTATAAACGCTCCTTGCCAAATTCGAACTAATTGTAGTCGAAAATGTCGAAGTAAAACCAGAAAAACCTTGAAAAAAGGTATATTCAACATTCTGTATCTTGAAAACAAAGGCGTCTGTGACATATGTTCACATGATCTACGTACTTATACAAACCCTTTGTATATTCCATAGGAAACTTTACCTGGAATTGATTATGTCTCGAGTTCTTGATTGGAAATAGAGAAGAAGAGATGGAAAGGGCAATTTCAATTATCGGGAGTAATACATCTGAAGAGTTTTCAAGTGTTTGGTGAAATCTCATCTTCACTTCCACCTTAAGGATGAATCCAGTTATAATTTCTTATAACTCAATTAAATTCTAGAGAAGCGATTTAATTAGGTATCGAAAGTTCGTCTAAAGTTTCTGGTAGATAACAAATCCATACGCATCACCAGGAAAATCAATATGATTCAGTTCCATGTGAAACCAATTAACACCCGAGGAAGTACTGGAGAAGTTTCAAATACACAGGCAACGAGTGACATTTGGAATTCACAAAGCATCTTCAGCTCGTTTCACATATTCTCATAATGAATTATTTTCTGCCTAGTCACGGATATGCAGGTGAATATCCATTAAGTCAACTTCGTCACTTGCCTCCGATCCAGAATTTAGTTGGAGGATTTCTAACGATTTTTCCCCCAATAACTTCATTATTAGTGTGATTTCGTTGATGTATTTTCCAGTTTTGCAAATGTTTCTAGTGCAGATCCATCAGGATTCTCGGAAGTTCTAACTGTTTTTATTCTTGCACCCCGTAGACCATTGAGGCAATTTGAGACGATAGTGAAGGTATCAAATAGTCTACATCCAAATCATTGAGTTGAAACGCCATTTCAGACATGGTGAATACAATTCCTTCGCAAAATCATATGAATTATTTCCTACAGATCACTTGATCTATGGCTTCTTGATTATGCTGAATGCAATAATTTTTATAGTTGCATTCCCATCTGCTGTAGAGGGCCATAAAATAATTGACACGTAGTTGTCAATAATGTTGATGAGATTGTCAATTGTGTTGTTTTTCCATTTCAAACAGCTTTCAATAACTTTATTTCTATTTTGGTTCCATAATGAAGTCATAAAACGCAAATGCGTATCGAAATAGCCTCTGTTTCGATACGCATTTTTTATTATTCTGAGGTTGCTACAATCGAACTGTCAAATGAAAGTCAGAAGAGTTAGGCTGAGCTTACTCCTGAACAATTTTTTGATTTGGTGATACTAGACATGAAAAATTCAATGTTTTTATTGGTGAATTTTAATACAGAGGGTTTTGATTCAAATTGACCGATTGAAACAATAACAACGTTGCATTTTTCACCGCTGGTATCGCAAAAATCAAAATCGCTCAACAGTAAACTGGGTAAAGCTTCTGCGTCAGATTTTAAATATTCCAATGTCAGCATCATTGTTACACATCGAATATGTTTTTGTTTTCTATCGATATGAAATCAATTTTTTTCAATCAAAGACTTCAAATTAATGCTAAATAGAAAAAAATCGTATATGACATGCGACACCTTGTCGCACTTGTTCCCTTTGAGCACTCCTTGATTCGCTCGTCGTACTCCAAACAACGCGTGCGACAAAATAGCGTCTTATAAAAATAGTTCATAGACATCGACAAACTATCAAGTTTCACCAAGAACATTGACAGATCCAGATGATTTGATGATTTTGTTTCACTAATACAGTGTAGGAATCATATTTGGTTTTGGGCACCTTCTGGAAAGTCAAGTTGAAGCTACTGGCGAAAAATAGTACTTTCACCCGTCTCTAAGTCTAATGAGAGGATCCTATAAGGGGTGATTTATCACAGGGCGTGTCGAAGCGTTTAATATCAATTAGGCTTTGCTCTGGATATTCTGGATACTTGCAATAAATCGGCATTACAACTTAAATTAGTAAACTTTCGACTATACGATCCCTGTTAACATATGTCGGATTTGGGTCCGCTAGCAGTATTGCTCCGTAAATTCGGATCTATAGGAATGGTAGTTTGGAAGTTCTGGAAGATTTACATCTAGCATACTCGACTAAATGAATTATGATTCCATCGATTTTGTTATTTATTGCAAAATTGAGTTCGATTGAAGACAAGTGTGTCCCAAACATGAGAACCCTGAAAGAATCGATGATAAGGCATGATATAAACAAGCAGAAACCTCAGAACAACGAACCCTCTAGAATAGTAACGCTCCAAATTGTCTGAAGCCAACAAGAAATTCATATTCATATGTTTTCCCTCACAGAGGTTGCCACATCGTAACATTTGGAAGTGATAATCATCCCATGACCACATTTTTTATGCTTCACAAATATATTTATCTTTTAGCAGGTACACTTATATGAATCAGATGAGTGCATCAAAAGCTATTCATTTAAATAAAGTGTTTTATAGATAGCATGTTTTGCAGGGTATTGCGGTATTTTTGGTGTATGCGCCAATGCCGCTTAGTTTGTTCAATCGATAATCAACCGAACGTGACAGTGACAGCGCAAAACGTCTCGTTTTCAAATCGAATTTTGTTTGATGGTTCATTATTCAATAAGATTCTACTTAGAAATTTTGCTTATTCTGTTCAATTTGAATCTGAAGGATGGTGAAACGCTGTGAAATGTGTAAAAGACAATTTAGAAGTGGTGACCAGAAAACAACATTCCACTAGTGAGTTACTCAGTGTCGCATCATCCGTTGTATAAACATTATTCACCCATCGTAATATGCAAAACAATTTGTGGTAATTTGAAAACATTCTCGGGTTACTTCGAGATAAAAAATTTGTGGATATATTATGGAGAAATATTATCGGGAAACAGAATATTTCTAGAAACGCTAGAGTATGCTCGCATAATTTCACTACAAGTGTTAAAATGGTTCGCCCAAGTATTAAGAGAATGCTCAGAGTAGTAGATAAGCCATTATTTAATGGAAGTGAAAGGTAATAACAACATGTTTAAAATGGAAAAGCCATGAATTGGGCAAAAATTTTGAGAGATAAAATAGTCTATCCAATTAAAAATATGAAACAAAGTTTGACTACGAGCAGAAATAATCCAATGGTTTGCGTGGTATTTGCCAGGAGAGTAGTTGTTTTCTGTTCAAGTCTATAAGACATTCAATTTCAAACTATGTTTGATATTTTTAATTGGATAGACTATTTTCTCTTTCAAAACATGTTTGATGTTATATTTGTCAAGTTGGAAATTTTATATTACCAGAAAATAAACAATATAGTTTGACAGTGAAATAAATCTATCATAAATCGAGTGATACATCTAAGATGTAGGTATATCTTTGATTTTAGATTGTTTTCATTAACTTTTAGGAAGAATGAATATCAAAATTTTGTTAGTAAGACATTGATGGTACTGGGGAAGGTTAAACTTTGGTTTACTGGGAATCAGTTATGAAAAAAAAATTACAATCGCGTTCATGTGCCTTTTACCGATTCATATGGTACCATTTTTGTTTAGCGGAAATGCGCTGTTGCCAAGTTGGTCACTTCGGATTACTGGAAATCTGTTATGGAAATGGTTCGAAGTTGAAACTATACTTTTCAATCAGGCAAATCTTGTGATGATATTCGAACTTTGCGGAGATGCGCTGTTGCCAAATTATGGGTGCTGGAAATTATTTGGAGAGGATTATTGGAGATTTCGTTCGAAGAATGTTGATTTGAATCTACTTCGTGATCATTTTCTATGATTTTAATTTTTTGGAAATGCGCTTTTGCCAAGATGGTCACTTCGGATTATTGGAAATCTGATATGGAAATGGTTCAAAGTGGAAACAATACTGTTCAATTAGGCAAATCTTGTGATGATATTTGAACTTTGCGGAAATGCACTGTTGCCAAGTAATGGGCGTTAGAAAGGATTTGGAGAAGATTATTGGAAATTTCGACTGAATAATATTGATTATAATCTGCTTCTTGATCAACTTCAAATGATATTATTTTTTTTGAAATGCACTGTTGCCAAGTTGATTACTTCAGATTACTGAATATCTGATATGGGAATGGTAAGAAGTGGATACTAAGTACTACCCTACTTTATCACTATACTATATAATGATATTTGAAGTTTGAACCATGCAGATATGCGCTGTTGCCAGGTTATGGAAACTGGAAATGATTATCCACCGTTTTGTAATATTCATGAAAAGATGATAGGTAGAAATCGATTCGATTACTTCTTCATCTAAGTGAATGTCGGCCGGACGCGCACTTTTATATTACGGAGAAGCAGATTCAAATCAATATTCTTCCACCGAAATTCCCGATAATCTTCTTCAAATCATTTCAAATAATCATCGCAAGATTCGCCTGATTGGATAGTATAGTATTTACTCATATCATATTTCCAGTGACCAACTTGGCAACAGCGCGTTTACGAAAAATCCAAATCATATAAGTTGATCAAGAAGTAGATGCGAATAAATTTTCTTCATCTGAAATCTTCTCCGAATCATTTCCAGCGCCCATAATTTGGCAACATCGCATTTCCGCAAAGTTCAAATATCATTGTAAGATTCGCCTGATTGAATAGTATCGTATCCACTTCGAATCATTCCCATATCAAATTTCCAGTAATCCGAAGTGACCAACTTGGCAACAGCGCTTTTCCGCAAAACAAAAATGGTGCCATTAGAATCAGTTGAGAGCCAACAACCAAGACGTACAACTTTTTTTTCCATAGCTGATTTCCAGTAAACCAAAGTTCACCATTCATATCTTGTCACAATAACGGAGTTATCGATGTTTGAAGATATAGGAAACACAAAATCTGAAATGATGATGAAAGACCCCGAAAGATTCGAATCAAATCATCACCTACTGTTAAGACATTGACCGATTTTTCCCCTCTGGTGTACGAAAACCAAAGTCAGAAATACGGATAATGGTGATTTAAGTAGACATCCAATGATGATAGATTATGATAGATGACATAATGGAAGATTTCATTTGCGGATATTGTTTCTGTGCTGCTCCGGAACTCTGTCAAAGATTGATGCTCTCTTCTTAGCTAATAAAGCGCTTCATTCATTTCCGGTAACACTTGCATCCCACTGCCAACGAGAAATATGAGGCCCGATAGTGCATGTTCAATTCGTTTAGAGGTGTTTTGACATTCGTATTTTCTGCTGTGCCAATTGGAAATGTGCCAATTTCGCTAGCATGTTCGATATTCGGAATGAAACATAGAGAAAAAGTTGTTTTGCTGAAATTGGGTGACGCGGAAAATCCACCTGAACGCTTTCCTATCATTGCTCGCAGAATCCTATTTCACAATTTGTCTGGAAATGAGAATGCCATTTCATTTTCGATGCAGTATTTTTCGAGTCTGGGGATCAATAATAATAGTATATTACACAACAAGTGTGGAAAGTGACATATTTCACACGAGTAGTCGTTTAGCACGAGCCGCGTAGCGGAAAGACTTGTCAAAAATGTAACTTGATCGGTCTCTATAATTCCAGGGGTTTCGATTCGATATCAAGAACTGTTCCTTTCCATATTCAAGATGATATTCAAATAATTCTCCGACAATTCCTCATTATGTGAATTACTGATTGATTGAATAAGTTTCGTTTGGACAAACAATTTTATTGATATTTTACACCATACGCCTGCTAGCGCCAGTAATCACGCAACCAGGAATACAGAACCACAGAAGTACGTAGTGCGCAAGCGCGTACGAGTTAGTGCGTCCATGACTCCTTGTCAAATGTAAATAGTGCAAACATCTGTGATGCTGTGATATGATGCAACATGCAACTGATGCAAGCCGCTCAAAAAACTGTAGCCGTACTCTTAGCAATAGCTCCAGTCACTAACCCTAATTTTTATCGAAGTGAATTTTGAGATTATGTATCATTGATACATTGAAATCAATAGATACCTGAAGCATTCTCGGTATAATTCGAAACGAGACAGAAATTTCAATAAATGATATGAATTTGATTTGAGAACGCTTTTATATTGACAGTGATTACCAACTAATATACCTACCTAATTATTTCTATCAATTCAGGCGAGCGTGTTATATTTTTCATTTCAACAAGTGTGCTTTTTTCTTTCAAATAACAACGCCATGGTGATATGAGATATTTTTCAAATAACAATACAGTGTGCTATGATTTTCATACGCGGGGTCGTAGGAAAACAGGTTTATGCAGTTGGGAATAGATGACATGTATTGGCAACAAGCAACAAATAATTTTAGAAACGATGAAAAAGTTATAAGAGAAGAGTAAATTACAATTTTTAGCGACGTGTAAGTCTTGGTATGCGTGAAAATACAAACAATATGCAACGAATTCGATGAAAGTGAAGTAAAAACAAGATGAAAAATCTCTATACGTCAACAATTCACAGCAGAAAACAAACTACTTTCCTGGATGATGCCACGACTACTCCAATTTTTTATAGAAATTTTCCGCATTGAAAAATTCAAAATTGATATCTCGGAATATTTTATAAATAGGTAAACACAATAATTGAGATACTGAATTTTTTAACTCATTTGGCTTTGGTTTCATTCTGTAGGTTCAACGAAGGATACTTGTTCTTTTTTATTTATTTCCCTTCTCTAAACTACTAAGTTTTCCAAATTGGGACTGAGGCAGCATGATTTTTAATCCACACTAGAACTCTAAACCCCACAGATTATTGTTATAATTATTGTTTTTTTGTTGGACGGATATCTGCTTCTCTTGCTTCATATTTGGAGCATTGCAGTTGGAAAATCTGAGCATTCATTTCCATGAAAAAGTAATCATTTCAAATTCCAAATTCATATCACGCTCAACCAGATTTATATTAAAAAATGAATTAGAAAAGGGAGGATCATGGTGGAAAAGAGTCCCCAGAACCCCGGCTCTATATTTTTCAACTGATCAAACAGCGAAAATTTGAAATGGAAATTTTGCTACTGGTCTCGACGAGATGCTCTCTAATATTTTACAATGTTTACATTATACGTCAAAATGTCAACTATGTTTTCGTAATATTTCTCTCTAGCACTTTATTTCGTTCGTTAAATGAAAGTAAAAAGGGAAGTGAAAAACAGCGAGCCATATATTTCCTACAAATGTGGTTTCATTACTTGAAATTAAAACTGTTTTTATTGCGGTAAATAATTATTATTACACATGAAAAGTTCCGCTTGGAATCGTCAAAATTAGAGAGACGAGTCCGCATGATCGATCGATTAGAGTTATTGTCAGTGGCGTAGTACGACTCAACCAGAAACTATACAGGGTGGCCACAATCATATTGACCTAAAGTGATTTCGAAAAATTTTGATATTAATGAAACCAAACTAATTCCAATGGGATTTTCATAGATTCTCTGAACAGAAAAATAAATATCAAGCCTTTTTTGGGACTTCAGGAAATTATCCGTTGTCGCTATAGAATTCACACAACCCTGAATACAGAAGTGAAATGTTATTGACATTAACCTCATACGAATAAAATACATAGACTGGTATTTTCCACCCTTTTCATGATGCCAACACCACTGTCAAACCTTCTTGTTTCCACGATAAGAATCTATCGTTCGGGCCTCGTCGGAACAACTCGCCGTTTTCGTGTTTCGAACGAGTTTTTCAGATTGTTTACGATTCATGACGTGGTCATTCATTTTGTCGTATTATCGTTCTCAAAGCATTGATTTGTGCGTTTTTTTTTTATCAATTCATTTAGTCGTGTATTGAATATATTTCTCTTCATTCGAAATGGTAAAAAAATGTTTCATTTGTGGTTGAGAGCAGGTTTCTGGGAATAAACTGTCGAGAGTATCATTTCATAGGTGAGTGCCATAGTCGTATGTTCGGGAATGGAATAATGTGGAATAATGCATGGATATTTATTCTATTCAAGATGATGAGAGAATATTTTCAGTTATTCGAAATTGTATTTTACAGATTAGATGAAGAATATAATACAAATGAACAAAGATTAATATAATATGTTTCAAAGAATCGATTCGTGTAATATTTCTGTGGTTTCATCCGTCTGAATATTAGCCTCTATAAATTTAATTTCGCACGCCTATTAACAAGAAGGATCAAAATTACAGCCCGCTCTCCTCCTCTCTCCCCGATACCTAAGAGAGATAGTTAGATCTTGCTTTCAAACAATGTAATGCATTAGAGATAGGAATACAGTGCCAGTCTATGTATTTTATTCGTCTGATACATTAACCGAGAAATTATTGCGCTCATCTCAAATGTAGTGCAAACATTTGTGTGTAGTTGTGGAAGATATCAGCCGCAGCCATCAACATCATCAGCCATGTAGTAGTAATAGTTCCAGGCTAGATCACTTACTCATTTTCATCAATGTGAAACTAGAGGTTTTGTCCAATTATATTGACACATTTATATAAGTTCTTTTTATAGTTCGAAAAGAGGCAGGAACTCTAATGAAAATAAATGTGCTGTGAGAATCTTGACAGAGTACCTATCCATGCATGCAAGCGTGCGTTTTTATTTAAAATTCCAATACGTGTGCTTCAAATAACAACAATAAAAATCTCGATGCCTCAGCTTGAGCCTGCCGTCTTCTGATCCCTCTGTACCTATAGGAACTGTGGAAAATCCCTTACCGACGAGAACAAAAAATCATGGAGGCGTTTTCAGGCGAAATCGGAGTGGAAAATGAAAACGGATATCTGATTCATGTAGTGCTGAAGGGAGACGCGTTTTCCCGGAATCCGGAGTTATTTCGTAGCCTGAGGGTTATATAGGGAGAGCAGCCGGTGCGGTCTAAGAAGAAGAAGAGATGAAAGACGAGAAAAAGCAGTTCTTTTGTTTCGACGAGGTTTAACGGGTTGTATGCAGGAGGCTGTGATCCCACAAAGGAATGGGGACGAGGAGAAAATGTACTGAACATCTTTTCTTTTCGAGTTTTCAAGAGATTGATCGAAATGACATAAATGATGATGAAATAAACTCTCCTCGTTGTAGATTGAAGACTGGAAACACCACAGCAACTTCTTTCCGCTACAATTAAATCGATGGATGTATTCATCAAATGTTTAACTATGATTCATTCATCAGAGGATAGTTATTACACTTTCATCTCGGATAGTCTTCAAAGTATTCACAGCTACGTAACAATACCACGAGCATTCATTTAGGATATATTTGTTTCGTTTAGTTGCAGATGGCAACCTAGTCGACCTTCAACAGTTACTCAGTGTCAGAATTTGGAGAACGCTAATATCTGAAGGCATCATTTTCTGCTTAGGATACGCTGACGATCTTGCGATCGATGCGGGAGGAATAACTGCTTCAGAGCATACACAAACTGCTCTGAACCTAATGAACAGGTGGATCCAAGAAGAAAAACTAACTATGGATCATAGCAAAGAACTCTGAGAGGTCTAACAGTTCTGAACGGGCCATTTGACAGGTCGAAGAAATCATGAAGAAACCATCGCCTGGGTACCAACTAACCCACATCAGGAGAAAGACAACGAACACATGAGAATCATCAGACTAGCAGAAATAACCACATGTAGGTTATGCAAACAGGATGAGGAAATCTCAATACATATATTGCACCAGTGCGAAGATGTGACAAGGCTAAAGTGTTCAACTTTAGGTAAAGGAAAACCACAACCTTCAAGGTATATAGGGGTTGTGAAGTCTGACCTGTGGAGTTTAATAGTAAATAAGATACTCCATAATGTCTTGTGACATGGTAGATTTTTTTCTGGAGTGTTTCTTTCCTCTGCCGCATGGTGTCGCCAATTCCAAGTGTCTTTTGGTACGCGGCTCAGTGCATTGCATTGGGACAGGCTCCTCTTTGAGTGGAGATCTCAGAGTCTCTACTCGGTTGACTACCCTACAGTGATGAGGGCCAATAAGCCCGAAACCGGTTTGCAGGTTGTTAAGCGTGCCTGTCTCGATGATAACTTGGCCACGTCTAACATTTGCGTCCTGCATTCACAGTGTGACTCGTTGCATGGACTATGAGCAGATATAATTGAATGTTTCATTTGCCAAGAAAGTTCATGTTTTCTTCTCGTGGTCTACCAGGTATTCAAATTCAAACTGTGTTTGATATTTTTCATTGGATCAGACGCTTTTTTCTTTCAAAGTCATTCTAACCTAATATAAATCAATCACCAAGATATCACAAAATTTTACATGCATAGCGTGTCGATCATCATTTCCCAGTTGTGAATCCTGCAACAGTGTTCAAAAATCGAGGAAATCAATTCAACGGATGCAACCGGCATGTGCGTTCTTTGTATCGCATTCACCCACCACTTGAATAAAGAATATGACGCCAGGGAATATGTGGTCAAATACAGTAAATCCCAACCCACATCCTTTCGGCCAGACTGGTCTTCTCAGCGTTGCCAACCGTACCATAATTATGGTATCTGTACTATAATCTGGCCTTTTGTACCATAATTTTGGCATGATGAGATTCCGTTGGCAATTGACATTTGACTCACACTGCTGACAGCAATATGACATTTCAGCACAAAATCCGAAAAAGAAGATGAATAATGAAATGCTTTGTTGGATTGTTGGGTTATATATGTATGTATTCATATTTTTCCGAGGTTTTTATGTTCTTTGTTGTTGTCTTGCTGTTTTTTATCTGAATTAAAACCCATCAAAACTCTCAAAAGACATGTCAAGTAGCAGTAGCGTTGATAGTGAGAACGGAACTGGTTCGGCTTCCTCAAGATGAATTTCAATATTGGTTGGCACGTGAAGATGATAATCCTACATTGGCCAAATGTATACCATGCAATTTAGTTTTTAGTTGTTACCATTAAATTTATTTTTTAGTTCAAATGTCTACCCTTGTACCCTTGATTTTATTCCTAATAATAATAATTATTCCTCAGAAATTAGAACAATTCTCATCATCCCATCAATCCCATCCTTTCATTCTGTCAATTGTCAAAACAATACAGTGTTGCCAACTATGTCAATTGTCAACATATGCGAATGTCAATTGTCAAAATATGCGTACCATAATTTCCGGAAATGTACCTACCATTGGTACTATAATCGAGTATCCAGCAACGCTGGGTCTTCTTCAACTCCACGGAATCCACTTCAAGTGATCTCTTCTCGATCTTGTGATGTCCTTTCAACCCCGAAAATGTCGTGTCACTTAACTCGGTCGTTTCGCTATAGGGTCGGACAAAGCTATTACATTCACGTAAGCTTTCACACACACAAAAAGACTCTGTAAACATTATTGAAGGTAGTTTTTTCGACGCGTTACAGAATATCAAGAGGTTATATCATTCCATTGGTGTCGAGAACGACCCAGTATTGACATTGACAGTAGAGTGGCTGTCGTTTGGCAATCAGAGGGTCGTGAATCTCTTGAGATTTAAGACGGATTTATGCACAGCGCTTTTTCATTAATTTGTTGCTTTCTTTCACTGTCATTAGACTATATTTTCTTCCAAGGATTTCGATACTTTTATGCATGTATATACAGTGTCACATATAAAGTTCGCGACATATGGAAGTTTGTTTTATAAATAGATATAAAGCAAATTCGACTTCGCAGTTAGTTTGTACTTGAAAAATGAGTAAAATACAACATCTTTCCTTTTCTCATGTGCTACTCTAAACCTGTCAAATTCGATATTTTTTTTCGAAAAATGCCAGAGAAAAGAGTTGCTCAGTTTCTAATTTTATACATTCGTTCCGAATTTGGACTGTCTACTGTCACTTCGACTACTACTAAGTGAACATTTCATTTCGATTTGATCAGTACCTACTAGTTTGCATTAGTCTTGTATTGTTTAAAATCACGAAATTTTATATCATGTCTAGTACAAATCGCTAGAACGAAAGTTTTTTGAATAGTTATGGAACTGTAGGTCATTGTTCAGTTTACAGAAAAGTATGATATTTCGGGTTTGTTTGTAACTGAATTATTGGTCAGAAAAATAATCAAACTGGATAAAAATCTATTAAAAAAGAAATACGAGTGTAATAAGAATGAAGAGCAATTCGTTTATTCGATTACTGATATATTAACGTCCATACATTGAAAATCCACATCAGTTTAACAATGAAATGAAAAAACTAGATGAACTTTGCAACAACAAAGACGAATTTCTGGAGATGCATTTTTTTTTATTTTCTGGTAACAGGCCAATGTGGGTATTTCCTTGTCAAGATATGATATTGAAGTCTCATATTCATCAAAATTATGAAATTTGAATCATGTTTCGTTCGAATCGATAGAGCGAAATATTAGAAAAATTAAAAAAATTGAAAAAAGTCGAAGTGACAGGAGAGACTCCAGATTTGGAACAAATGTAAAAAAACAGATTTTTTGAGGATTTTCGAGAAAAATTTCAAATTTGACAGGTTTAGAGTAGCACATTAAAAAAGGAAAGATGCTGTATTTTACTCATTTTTCAAGCACAAACTAACTGGTTGTCTTTCAAAGAATAGGTAATGGAAGATAAGAGTTAATTTGTGTGCATAAATGGTGAAAAGTAAATACTGAGTTCCAACATCTATAATGAAAACGATTGAGATTGAGAGAGAAATGACAGATTAATGAAAAAGCGGTGTGCATAAATCCGCCTTTAGCGGAAATGGTGGGGATTCAATTACACCTTTTCATATCGACCTCAAATCAGAATTGCTCATGTCTAAGAGAATCGAAACACATGCATATTTGCGATGACGTCATCTAGTTCTGTGTTGCCTAGGTAGTGAAGAGCAATTTTATTTCTAAGTGACAGTCTCATTTTATTTTAAACACAATGACAATCAATTATTTATACATTTACTCCGTTGGAATAACAACAACAACGAGTTCTGTTTTAGTTTTCCTACGACCCTAAATATTTTTTCATTTCGCAGATAGTAATTTCAATGTTGTAACTTGAGATAAGTACTGTCCAATCACTCCATTTCCATATTAAAAGTGATAATTCAAAACTTTTATGAATGTAATAGTATATCATGATACAAGTTTAATAAGACGCTATTTTGTCGCACGCGTCGTTTGGAGTACAACGAGCGAAGCGAGGAGTGCTAATTATATTTCTCGTTTCCCGAAGTTGCTTTTTAAAAGGATTTTTATTTGAAAATTCTATGAACAATGTTATATTTGGACCATACAATATGGATGCTAACATCAGACTGATCTTCTTCGCGTCTTCTCTAGGAAACAGGATAAAAGCTGTGTCAGCGTTATAAATGCAAGGCTGCATTTACTGCCAACATAATTCCTCCCCTCGAAGATGAAAAACTATTTTTCATTCGGAAAGATGGTTTTTCTTTCCAACGGTCTTGGGTTGTCCGATGTTGCGGCATGGCTGTCTTGTAGGTGGTCCGATCGTTTTCTTCTCCATAGAAAGTGTTTGTATTTTACTGAAACAAACACACAGGCGAAGACTACGATAATGATATACAGTGGTATTGTCCAGGCATGGACCATTGTTGTATGCTTGGTCGACTCAAGGGGTGTGAGTCGTTTTGCTTCTTCACGAAGTCCATTCAGTTTGTCGAGCGGGATGTCTCGGAGTTTCAGGGGTTGCATTGGCTCGTTCTCCGTGTATTTCGGCAGGGTCAAATCTGGAAGAAGTAAGGGCTGCTGCTGTACTTCGGTTGCTTCGTTGAGGTAGGTGTCTGTTGGAGTTCCGTGGTTTTGCACATTGTTTGAATTCGAGTTGAATTCTTGAATATTCCAATGTAGTGGGCTTCATTTACTTGCTCGATGATGTCGTCCTCTATTTGTATTGAAATTCTCGTGCATCCGGAAGGGGTGGTTCCAATATTCAATATTTGGAATATACAGTCTTTTTTGGTATTTCCAAGAAGCAGGCCATTGGAATGGCAGTAGTAGGTTCCATGGAGGTACATACATGGCATAGAGGTATATTGAAAATACATTTCATTCATAGTCAGGTAAGGTGCCGGTGGAATCAGGGTATTTTGATCAGAAGTTGGTATGGAGTATAGGTGATAATGGGTGTAAAAATCTGGGAATACAAGAGGAAACTTGATCACGAATACAATTTTGCTTCCTTTCTGATAGGTACCTATCTCTAATACATCATAATATTTATGGATATTAGTTGCATCTGTACCAAATAAGAGATTTTCTAGAATGTATTGATTTGCTAATATTCTGACCAGTTCTTCTAATTCATTTATATTGATAATGCTTGGATGAGCTATATTCAATTTCGAAAATGTGATGGCACTTTCTACATCTGACAATATCTGAGAAATTATATGAAGCGTCGAGCTGAGTTGTTCAAAGGCTTCTTTCGTTTCTAAATAGTGACTGAAATTATATATAAATGTTGATAATTTTGAAGAGATTTTATTTATTCTGTCTGTCATTGCATTTTCATTTCTTTTCAATAAACTGATTGTTTCATTGAAAGTTTCTATGATGTGTTTGGATAGTGAGATTTGGTCATTCGTTTTTTCAATTATATTAACTTGGTTGATTTGTAATTCAGAGATTGCCTGTTCGTATTTTTCTGCATCCGTAGAGTCTAAGTTTCCTGTTATGCTCTTGAGTACACTGCCTAGGCCATTTATCAGGCCTCTTTTGAATCGTCTTTCGGAAGTAATTGAGTTATATTTTTTAATAGATAGTTGTAGTTGAATATTCACTGATTGATTTATTGCAGATAATTCAACAAAATAAGGGTTCGATAGTCCTTTGTGTACAGCATCAATAAGTTGTATATATTGATTGGAAACAGTTTGTATTTCGTCATGTATCGGTTTCAAGTCAAAGTAGTGAATGAAGGTATGAGTTTTTTCTCTCTGGTGGTTCCTAATTTAAAGGGTAATATGCCGGGATTTTTATTGAGGGGAAGTATTTGAACTTCCTGGCACAGGGTCGTCGACAGGACGGATCTGAAACAATGGACGTTTTATATTGGATTTGTGAATTTTCTTGTTATCTGAAGTTCTGATTTTATTACTTTCGTCTGAGGTTACTCGTACAATTTTGAATCTAGGAAGGCTTTTGTTACGAGGGCTAGTTTCTTTGTAAGCGGTGTCTTCTGGATTGTATGTTAGGGGATCTTCACGGTTTTCGTTTCTTTTGGCAATATTTTTCTCTTTTTGTTCAATCAATCTTTGATTTAGGGTCTTGTACATTTCTTTCGTCTTTTCTTTATGATTTGATACATAAGCACTCTGAATGCGATGTTCTAAGTCGATATCGAATGGATCTGAATTAGAAATATGGCCAGTGATGATATCTATTGGTTTCATTTTAGTCGATGAATGAATTGAATGATTATAACCAAGAATAGCATAAGTCATTAAATTTATAACACCTTGTTCTTTGTTTGTGCTTTGAAGCACTCTGATATGTTCTGCTATTGTAGAGTGAAACCGTTCAACTATAGAATTAGATTCGTGATGATCGGGGGTTCCGAAATGTACCTCGATTTTATGAAATTATAGTTTTTGGGATACCATGATGTCCGAAAAATGCAATTAATTTATTTGCTATTTCAATTCCACTTTTGTGCGACAGTGGATATGCTTGGCCGTATTTCGAGAAAGCGTCTACTATAGTTAAAAACTTTTGATTACGAATTTGATAAATATCTACATGAACAAGCTCAAATGGTCTACTAGCTGTTGGTGTTATTGAAAATTTTTGTTTGGGTGGATTTCTGTCATACTTATTGGTGTGACATATTTCGCAATTATTGATGTATATTCTGGTGTCAATTCCTAATTTGGGCCAATAATAAGTTTCTCTGATTCGTCTTTCCGTTTCCACGATGCATCGGTGGTTGGTTTTACCTTCGTGGTATTGCTTTATAGTTTGTTTTCGATCTTCTTCTTTGAGTACGTCTTTGAGAATCTTTGTACAGCGAATAAATTTTTATGAAGGCGTTTTGAACGTGTCTTGAACAGTTTGACAAAATTGGGGAACTATTGATTCATTTTCAATATACAGAGCGTATTTGAATTTCGGGTCCAGATAGTCTTTCACGAAATTTTTTATGTTTTGTTCAAGATTGTCTAGGCCTAGTTGTGCAATGATTCGTTTTTTCGTAGGGAAAATTTGTTTTATCTTAGGTGTAGCTGGTGAGTGGAAAACAGTGGTAATTTTAATCTGGTTGTCAAAGTTGTTCAATGGGTTTTCTGATATAGGTATGGTCAAGACAGGATTTTCGTTACTTGTATGGACTGTATCTGTATCGTCAAAGTCCCGAATGTCAGGTGTTTCATTTACATGATCAATAACTGATTCTATTTCATCGTCTCTTTGATTAGGGTATCTGTTTCTACTATGTAGGTCAATATATTCTTGTAGTTCTTTGTCAACTGTGTCGTCTGTTTCGTTAGCATGGATCTCAACTCGTGATAAAGCATCGGCATTAGTATTTAATTTTCCGCGCTTATAGATGATTTCGTAGTCGAATTCTTCAAGTCTGAGTCTCCATCTTACCAAACGGGAATTTGGTTCTTTCAATGACATGACCCACTGAAGAGGTTTGTGGTCGGTGACAATTTTGAATTTGCGTCCGAATAAATAGGGCCTAAAATATTTCGTTGACCAAACGATCGATAATAATTCCTTCTCGATCGTTGAATAATTCTGCTCCGATGCATTCAAAGTCCGCGAAGCGAAGGCTACAGGTTTGTCAGACCCGATTAGTCCTTGTGAGAGGACTGCTCCGATGGCGAAATTGCTCGCGTCTGTGGTGAGGATGAATTCCTTTTCGAAGTCAGGATATATCAAGATGGGTTCGTTCGTTAGCAGTGTCTTACAGTGTTCAAAACAGTTGATGAAGTCAGAGTCGTGTACAATCTTGGCGTTCTTTTTAAGACAGCGAGTCATGGGTTTAGTTAATGCAGCAAAATCTTTGATGAATCGTCTGTAATATCCAAGGAGTCCCAGAAACCCTTTGATTTGTTTAGTTGTTTGGGGAATCGGAAATTTTTGAATGGCCGAAATTTTATCAGGGTTTGGTTTGATACCTTCGGTTGTGATAATATGTCCAAGATAGGCTGTTTCGCGTTTCAGGAATTCCGATTTGTCCATCTGTACTTTAAAATTTGCTTCTCTTAACTTTTGAAAGATTTTATTCAGACTGTCGATATGTTCTTGTAAGGAGGTAGAGTAAATCAGAATATCGTCAAGATAAATTAGGCAGATTTTGTTTATGTATTCCTTCAATATATTGTCTAGACAACGCTGAAATGTAGAGGGTGAGTTCTTTAAGCCAAAGGGCATGCGCAGAAACTCGTAGTGTCCCCCTTCTACATTGAAAGCTGTTTTTTCGATATCGGTCGGATTCATTTGAATTTGGTGGAATCCAGACGCCAGATCTAATGTGGTGAAATATTGACAGCGACCAATTTTATCAAGAACGTCTGTGATGTTTGGAATAGGATATCGATCGTCGACAGTTTTTTCATTCAACTTCCGATAGTCGATCACTATCCTCCATTTCTTTTTGCCCGAAGCATCAACCTTCTTCGGTACAATCCAAATTGGAGAGGACCATGGCGACTTACTAGGACGTATGATATTCTGTTCCAACATTTTATTGATTTGTGACTTAACCTCCTGTTTATGAACGAACGGGTATCGATAAGATTTGGTGTAAACTGGGAGATCGTCTTTTGTCTTTATCACATGTTTCACTTGGGTTGTAGAAGTTAATGGCTCACCCTCTATATAGAATATATCGAAATATTTTTTGCATAATTTAAAAATAATTTCTCTCTCCTCATTGTTCAGATGATCTGTTCTGATTGAATTTACAATATTTGATCTATCAAGTTTTTGCAAACTATCGTAATAAAAGATTTCGAAATGCTCGTGAAAATCATTTTTATTAATACTTGGAAACTCTTCGAGATGATATCTCATTGTTTTGCAACGGTATTGTTTTAACAGGGTATAACATTACAAGCTTGATGTCGTTATCTGTTGGATTATGAATTTCAACGAGAGCCATGTTATCTCTTACACGTGTTAATGTTTCTGATATTCTACAAGATAGAATTTCTTGAGGTTGGATGAGCACATCGCCTTCCTTGCGGTCAACTGGAATTTTTGCCGAGATTTTCGTTTGTCTAGGTATAATCTTTTCGAATAAAATAATAGGATTGGATTTGAAATAATGAATGGTGATCGTGGAATTTGGAGTATTAATATTATTATTGATCAAGTCTAAATTGGATTCTAATAATTTTAGATTGTCCACACCCAACAGTCCGTCGAAAACATTATGAAATTTATAAAGAAAGAACTTGATTTCTTTGTTGGTTTTGAATTCGTCAAATGCAGTTATATTCATAGCAAACTTATGTTGTGAGGTATTAAAACATGTAGAAACTGAGAAAGGCTCTTCGTAAATAGAATTCGAAAAATATTTTTCCGCTATATTTGGATCTAGGAACGATCTAGTTGAACCTGTATCGATGAGCAATTGGAGTGGTGGATTATTGATGAAAGGCAATACTCTTTCATTTGTGCTATGTGATTCAAATACTACGTGAAATCCGGGAGATCTATGGCTTGCTGAAAATTGTCATATTCTTCTCGACTCTCTGGCATATTTTCGAAATCATAACCTTCAGCACCTTCTTCGTAATTATCGAAGGAGTCTGCATTTTCTTCAGCGTATTCAATTTCGGGGCAAGGATTCTGTTCTGTATTGAATAATTCTTGTGAGATGAAATTTCGAGGTTGATTATTATTTTGGAAATAATTCTTGCGTTGTTGAGAGGGTTGTGTTGAACCGTGCGATATTCCACTCATAGGAGTTGGTTGTGAATTGTTAGTTTGCCCGTTTGGAGGATTTCTCCATACATTCTGTGGACGACCAAATACTTGGCTATTTGTGAACACTTTCTGAGGTTGGCGATTGATTGGTTGAATGGGTATAGGTGCACTTGGAAAAACGGGACGCTGATTTTGATTGAAATTTGTGTTCATATTCTGGTTGAAATGCGGATTGAATTGAGGGCGGAAATTAGGATTAAAATTATTTTGCCTCGGATAATTTTGAAATACTGGACGTTGCATGATTTTCGGGCGAGGTGGATTATTCTGGTATTTAATAACGGAATTTCGTGGGTTCTGTAAGTTATAAATATTGATTTCGTCATTTAGTATGGTAAGTGCCTGGGGCAAGCTTGTAGGATTTCTGGCTCTAACTCTGGCACTGAGAGGGTCCCTCAAACCGGTAAGAAACACTCTCAATGTTTGATCTGTGAAGAGGTTTCGTTGACTGATTTTCTCAATTTCGGTTGGTGTATGTAGGTCGATATGGTTACAAATTGTATTCAACATGTGTATACACCGCGAATAAAATTGTTGTGGATTGTCTTGGTCTTGTCTTAATGCCATCAAATTTTGAATTAAAGTATTCAGATCTCTCTGATCACCAAAATTTTGAATTAATGTTGTTTGAATTTCTAGCCAGGTTGAAGCATTATAAATATTGATTATATCAAGAGCAGAGTCTTTCAATTTTGAAAATATGGTATTGGTAATCAATACATTCTGAGAGCATGATAAGTTAGTTTGATCGTAATAAGTATCAATTATTTGAGAAACAATTTTAATGAATCTAACCAGTCCGATCGGATTTCCATCATATTCAGGAATTGTTTTCAAAAGATCAGTACTAATTACTGGCATTGGTGGCATTTTAGATGTTTTTGTGGTTTATTTTCACTTATTCTATATTTATTTAGTAATATACGTTTATATATTCTATAACTTTCAATTGGGGTATAGTAATGGAAAGGTTAGGATACTCTGGGCAACAGAGGAGTCTGACTGAATAAAATGTACTCACAATAAAACCAGTAAAACCATTATATGTGGTAGCTTCCTTCGGGCTGCTTGTTGTGTTCCTCCTTAATTATGAACCTCTGGATCCTCGATGGAACGATGGTTCGCGATTCCGAATTAACAGTAGATACTGCAGAAGTGATTTTCGATAAATGCACGACTTTCGGAATCCTACCGACTGCGCCAATTATATTTCTCGTTTCCCGAAGTTGCTTTTTAAAAAAAAAATTTTATTTGAAAATTCTATGAACAATGTTATATTTGGACTTTACAATATGGATGCTAACATCAGACTGATCTTCTTCGCGTCTTCTCTAGGAAACAGGATAAAAGCTGTGTCAGCGTTATAAATGCAAGGCTGCATTTACTGCCAAGTGAACAAGTGCGACAACGTGTCTTATAAAACGTGTGTCATGTGCAATTTTTTCTATTTTGAATTGATTTGAAGAAAAAAATGGATTTAATATCGATAAATAACAGAAACATCTTCGATTGGTAACAATGATGACATAAATAATTAAAATCTGACGCACAAGCGTAAAGCCCAGTTTACAGTTGAGCGATTTTGATTATTATTTTTATTGGTCAATTTAAATCAAATTACACTCTGAATTGAAATAAACCAATTGAAACATTGAGTTTTTCACTGCTAATATCACCAAATCCAAATCGCTCAGAAGCAAACTGGGCCTAACTCTTCTGACTTTCAGTTGACAATTCGATTGTACCAACTTTGGGATAATAAAAAATGCGTAACGAAATAGAGGCTCTTTCGACACGCATTTGCGTTGCACAATGACTTCATTATACAACCAAAACAGAAAAAAGTTATTTCAAATGTTACCCAGCATCCGTTTTTGCCAGTAAACACGCAACCACAGGAGTAGAATGAAATTGAAATTAACCGATGAATATCATCTTGAATAGAAAGAGCTCTGATGCCATCTGCAACCATAAATATAATCATCCATGCAGTTGAAAATGTTGAAATAATTACAGTCTCTAATTTTGATCGAAGTGAATTCAGAGGGATTATTTATTTACGAATCCTTAATATGCGACAAGAGGCAAAACCTCTAATAAATATGAATGTGGTATGAGAAACTATTATAATTATTTCCAAGTAATGTGATTCATGACGTTTCCAGACATGGTCGTAGGAAAATATATATTTCTGATCTATTTCCATTGCTTGCTGAGAGCTATTGATTCACTGAGCAAACAACAATTGTGAAACTCAGTTTTGATAATTTCTATTGGCAAACCAATTTCTTCAATATCTTATCTCCCCCCTTCGACTACTCCTCTGCTTTTGTGAATGATCGCCTGTCCCATTTTATCCCGGTATAATAGAAGGCTTTTCAGCTAGAGCACGCTTTTGTGGGAACACGGCTCACCTTATTATTCTTCAGAGTAGGCACTGGAAATAAATTGCACCACATATTCATCAAAAAATAATTGAAAACAACCCCTTTTAGGTATTTCTAAAGGTCGGAGAAAGAGAGGGTCTGCTGGTATCTTCAGCGAGACTTCTTTTCTAGACCGGGGGATGAAAAATGTCTGAGCGCGATGATGAAATATGTTCGTGATTAAGCAGGAATTTGCTGCACTCGATCCTGGAGTGGAGAGTTTCGATAGGCGGTAAAGTGTGATATATCACGCAAATATTTTCCATTGATTTTTCACCACATGAATTTATTCCACAACCAGTGATATCGCAACATTAATGGAATGAAGATCAAATGACAATTGAAAGATTATTGTAATGTGTGTCATTTCTTGAAACACAACGTCTCAAAGTCGAATTATTCGTTATCAAAATAATTGACCAATCACACGAAAAAAAGTTTTTTGAAAAGTTAAGTGGAGGCCTTCGACAGCTGTCACTTATTCTGGTGTTTTATGCTCCGTGATATTTTTTTTGAATGGCGAACAGCTGTCATGCTATTGCGGGAATTTCAATCCATTTTGATTTTCCTAGTCTCATCAATATTCCATAACTATTTGAAATACACTCTGAAGGATAACGTATTAATTATTATTTTCTAGAATTTCTGTGAAAACACTAAAGATATTAGCAGAACTGAAACCAATATAATTTCTTTCTTCAAATTTTCATTTTCCTTCATCAAGTGTTCTTCTTTCTTCCACAGATTTTTGACAACATTCATATCAGAATGAACATAATTATGTTCTAGGTAAATTCTTTATTCTCAAATTAAAAGTTTATATTGAGTTGGACTAGAATATTTTATCGCAGGACAATTGCAAGAGATAAAGTACCTTCTTTATGTAGTTTTGTCATAGGATTAATAAAATATATGAGATCTATGAGTTCGCAGTTCTAACATAACATTGAAATGGAATGAGAAATCAAAATGGATTGTAATTCCCGCCAGAAGACAGCTGTCCGCCATGGTACATCATGGGGCATAAAACACAAGAATAAGTGACAGCTGTCAAAACTCGTGCCAAAAGCAGCCATTCAACTTTACACCAAACTTTTTTTATGAGATTGGTCAATTGAAGCCATATCACACTTTAGTAATGACATTAATCACAGAACATAGAGTTGTGAATGTTTTGGTGTAAGGTATTATTTATCTCACAAAATGGTAGGACAGTGATGTGAGAACTGAAAACAACTGAGATATCGTCTTTAAGTATTGGGAATCGGACACAAAGTGTTGAAACCTAGCTCATCTCTGAGTTCAAGCTCAAAGTTCCATCTCATCAGAAAAAACATAAAAGTCGAACTGTCAAACTCGCAGGTATTAGTATCTGGAAAAAGATTTGAAATCGACACTACCACGAAAAGTCCAAGTTCAATTCTAACTCGATTCATCGTTATTCAAGTTTCTTCCATCAGAACTATCTGACAGATGGGATGAAACACTGACGGCCGTATTCGCCGTATACTTTTGAGCTAAGCTTGACTTCAAGGTCGTTTTAAAAGCATACAATTTTGTATCGTTAAGCGAGCTTAAATCCTAAGCTTAGCTTAAAAGTATACGGCGAATAAGGCCCAAAGCTATAATCGAGAATAGGCATCGGTTCGCAAACAACAAAATCGATACAACTGCTGCAACATCTGGCAAACAGGAGTATTCTTCAGAGGGCAACGACGCATAAGAGATCAGCAAATACATATTGACATGAAGTTGCAATCTGTCAAGAAGTATTCGATAAGCATCTGAAAGGCATTAAGACTTAAGAGGAAACATGCTGTATCGCTATGAGATACATTTTGTCTAGTCCAAATCCCGAATTTCGAGAGTTTGAAAATTTCATCCTCTTGCTGGGATAGATTGAATATTGAGGAAAGGGTCGCCTCTCAGGAGAAAAACAGGCTTTAGCTTTTGCTGCATCAAACTTTAGGTATACTAGTTTGTTCCCATTTCAAAATTCCAGCCAGACTTTTATTCATAATAAGCTGAAAAGAAGAAAGAAAGTCTTTCCTAAGAGATCGTTGATGTATAACAGAAACACAGTTCGTGAAAAAACAAATCCTTGTAAAGCACTAGCGTTAATAGTCGGTGAAGAGAATTGAAGAAAATTGGCGAATATTTCGAAATATGAACAATGAATACCACGTGTGATTCATTATTAACATCATATACCTATTTGAATAAAAGTCATCCATTTGATATATTGAACCGTAATTCAATCCAACATTATTTTCACCAATTATTGATATTCAGCATTTTCCTATTGTTTGCTGATCACCAATCAATCTCGCTTGACAACATCAATTCTGCAATCCATTCGGATTTGGATGTTTCATTCTGATTGTGGAATAAATCGAGATCAGAAACGATATTTCACCAGTTTAATTCAGGTAAAACAAGTGGTCGAATATTAATAGGAAATCAGAATCTAAGCATTGCTTGAATGATCCCATTTGTGTATATGTAGATTTTGTAGGGTGGGTCGTTAGCTGTGCAGCCTCTCAAGCACCTAGAGCTATAAGATTTTTAGTGCATAACCCTTAATCTATCAGAGGCCCGGGATTCCGAGGCTTCTTGTGAAGTTTATTAGTTTCCTGGGAGCTAGATTTCTGACATCGGAGGGCTCTAACAAGGCCCCTTTCAGAAACTTGAGCCTCTTGCAGAAGATTACTGGGCATTCGCAAAGAAAATGTTCAGCAGTTTCAGCGAAGTTCTCGAAGTAGCGGCAACTATCACTCTCTGTTTTACCCATCTTTTTGAGGTGATATCTCGAAGGGCAGTGTCTAGTGAGGAGTCCCGTTATCAGTTTCAAGTATTATTTGTCCAACTCGAGCAGCTGTTTAGCTTTCCTTGGTGAAAGGCTCACTAGCCTTTTCGCTTGTCTTTATCCTGGCACTTTATTTCAGTGAGATCTTCACTCAATTGGCCTTGGAGTGTCCACAGAAGTATCCCGGGCCGAGAAATTGTGTATTTGCCCCTTCTTTGGGAAGGCAGTCTGCTTACTCTTCGTCGCCTTCAACTTCCTTATGACCTGGCACCCACACCAAAGTGACCTGGTTGTTCGCTGCCAGCTGTCTCATTGTTTACAGTCCCAGGTCAGCTTAGACTCACAAGTGTATGACTTCAGAGCTTCCAGTGTTGCTTAGCTAATGTAAGTAATTGGTGTTTTTTTTTATAGATCTCCTCATGCACATGGGATTTCACTTAATTCTGGAAAATGGACACAGCAGGTCTGTCATTAGGAAAACCTACCACTCCTACCAGTCAATAATTTACTCGGACTTATATGGTAGTCCAATATTTTTTCCGATTTTTCTATATGGCTGATAGTACATTAAACTTTTTCCAAAAAAGGCTAACAAGAGGGATCATTCTGAAGGTGGTTGTTGAATATTAGTTTTTCTTCAATATCATCCTCGAAATTACGAATTTACATTTGGAACTGAGATAAGCCGTCTGGACAGTCATACATATACTTCCAGTCAAACCCTCTTTACCACTTGAGGGGTATTTCTAGGAGATAAATATTTCACCCCCAACTTCTCGATTTTTTAAATAATTATTTTTCAATATTCACTTTGCAAGAATTTATGCTTCTGCGTCAAGCTTTTGAATCTGTTACCCACCAAGGCGTATAGTTAAGTAAGTAAGTAAGTGAGTAAGTAAATGCCATTAGACAGGATATTGCTTACTTCGTCGATTTTATCTGCCATTTCCACACTCCAGACAGCTGAATGTGACGTCAACGCGGATTCTCTACGGTTGTTCAACAAACTAAGATGCTTTTGACAGTAGAAATACATTGATTGAAACGAAAATGAAATGATTCAGTAAACATGAGCACTTGAAAAAAGAAGAAAAATTGTTAGAAACAAGAAGAACCGTTGCGAAAGAAGAAAAAAAAATACACGAGCTGTTATGACAGACGAATAGTGAAAACAAATGACGATGAAGATAGGAAAAGAGCTATCCTGTGAAGAACATAATCCTTGAGTCTCCCCTATGAGAAGATTTAACTTTCCAGAAGCGTAAACTAGTCAGGAGATTCAAATATTCCTCGTCACACCTGTTACAGTAGAGTGCCCTAGTGCACTCCATTTTCCCTGAATTCATACTCGGATTACACAACTTCGCGATTCGAAGCCTCCAAGTTCTCCCGCTAGTTTTCAATTCCTCTTTCAGTAATACCCCGTATTAGTTCGAACTTTGCCATTAATATTCTTTGGACTTGGTAGAACGAGCATGCAGAAACAAAGGCGATGAATCGAGAACCAGGCTTTTTGTTGAAAGTGGCCGAAAGTTCTGCACTGCGCAAACATCAACCTGTGCACTCTGCTATTTTTCAATTGGAACTTCGGAAAACTTTGGGAAGATTTGCAGCCGGAATCCGCGACAGAGGTGCGCTCTATAACAATGGATAATTCAGTGGATTGTATTAGGCGATACCCTTTCCATTGAATCGGACCAAATACCTTTTCAAAGGGTCCCATCGGGCTGGAAATTCAATAGTTATAAGGCGCTTTCCCCTCCGGCATTTTTTCTTTGCCCAGAGTATAGTCTTTGCAATGTCAGTTGAGACACTGAAAATATCTCCAATGGGCTGCCGGTCGTTAAATATTTTGAGAAAATACCGCTCCCGAAGGATTTGCTCGGACAACTTATGATGATTGTGTGGACATCAAGGTTTACTGTTCTACAATCCAGAATATTCTTCAGGATTTTTATAATGATGGCGGCAGATGTTGGTATTCTAGGGAATAGAAAACAGGACAACTTGATAGATGATTTATATATTTCCTTCTCATTTTTCTTTCAGTTTTTCTACTCTCTAGAATTCGAGAATAGGGGTCCTGCGATGGACGCGTTAAAGGAAGTGATCGAATCTATACGAACTGGCAGAAGCTTACAAGAATGAAGGAGTTTCTACTGGCATATGCAGCTAACAGCTGTGAAATTCTCCCAGCTGCATTGGTGCAGACTATGTAGGAGGGTTATCTTATGAAAAAATTAAAGATGACAGTAGTCGAAGTAGACCTTGAAGATTTGGCCAACACTGCCACATGTGCAGTCCAGGTGCCCGTTCCGATTCATGAATTATGCGCAGCAAGCGCATGGTTAGCGTTCCGATTCACGCAATTTACTGCATCAACAGTGCATGGCTCCGCCCACTTCCGGTGCATGAACTGCTTCTCCAAAATACCAGAGGCAGTTTTGCTGCACGTCAGGCATCTGTCACTTTTATAACCTTTAGGTTAGGTATTATTCGCAAAAATAAACAATACCGAATTATTGTCATAATACAATTATTTCCTGTATGTATCCATTATACAATGTGGTCATTTACAAAACGAACTTCGAACAACGTTTATACAAGGCAAAACAGGTAATACTTCGAGTTTTATTGATTCATAGAAACCTTCAGCAGAGGGTTCATATGGTTCATACACCACCGATAATCATCAGTAAACGGAGTTTTTGATGACCACTACTCGTCCAAGATTGAGTAAGTACAACAGTGATGAAATCATACCCATGAAAGAGGGAGAAGCCGAGGTCTAGGCAATATTCTTTGGTCTAGGATACAGAGCTCCGCTTATGTGTGATGTAGAACAAACTTCAGCTCTAAGGCAACCTCTCACATGAAATGAGTCATGCCAATGGAAAATGAACTCTGCAAATGTGTGTTTATGTAGAGCACGTCAGAATTCCAGAATATTTGAAATACACTGATTCACCAGAAGTGCGGAAATAAAAACGGTGGAAATATGTCTGTCCAGTTGTCCAAGGAATGCATTGATATATTTTTATACTCAGAAAGAACCCAGGTTTGCGATGAAAAATCATATTTTTACATTATTTCAAGCCTCAGGAATTTCAACATAGGAAGATTAGTGGGGTGTTATTTGAAGATAATCATGAGATATGATGAAATGATGTTTCAAGCCCCAAGGCTCCATCAATGATATATTTCAACTATTTGTACATTCAAGAACAATAAAAATGCTTATTTAAAATTGTTTTCTTGTTCCTAAGATCAAATATCCTAACTGATATTGGAAATTATCACCAGCTAATAATATTTGAGCTTTCATGTAAACTTTTGCTGCTAAATAATGTAAGTAAAAGCATTTATAAGGTAGTTTATTGATCATTTCATAGTAACAAAGTTTAAATTTTTGTCTACAGCTCCCACTACATTAAAGGCTCCTTCTTGATACCTATTTATAGCAAAATCTTAACAGATTTTGTATGTCCTAGAACATTTATGATCCAAGTAGTATGAATACTGAAAAATAAATTGTTATATTATGTGTGAATAAAATAATGATCAATCTTCCCTACCTGCTACTAAATAAAATGCATCTTCCCCATTGATTTCCACCTCTTTTCCGACAATATTCATGGGTCATGGATATCACAACACAATGTAAATGGGCATTTCTTTAGTCAGATAATTATGTATCCATGCACCTTAATCTGCTCTGATCCATTTTTCAACAAGATCCATGTATTCTTTTCTTCAGTCCAACATTGGAATATTTGCTTTATATTAGAATGCAATATTCTGTAAACTTCGGCAATGGTGTTTTTCCTATAAACATTTTGTAGGTATTATTATACATACTGCATTAATATAAAAATCCAGTTGGATACTTTCTGTATAATTCCATTGATGTTCACATTGGAACAAAACCAGTCCTCAGTCCTTCTATAGAGGTACGTTAGCTCAATTCCGGATCTTTTGCACCCCATCGTCCTCATCACTTCGATAATGAATTTGAATTGATAAATTTCACTAATTTCAGTATAATTATGCATTTATCACACATTTTTCGTAAAATTGATAAAAATTTGCGATTTCTGACACTGACAACTTTCTGACAACCACTGACGGCAGTGACGGCACTGACAATCGTTCCGTTTCACTGATATGCATCAGCAGCAAATGCGAAAAGAAACGACTTCATGCGCCTATGCAATCCATGCAGTCACTGCGTGAATCGGAACGGGCCCCATGTGTTTTTTGTCAAACTGATCTTTGAGTTGTCACATAAGAATTTCACCATGTTCCACGAACATTATATTTTATGTTTTCCTTTCGTGTTATCGAAAGATAAGAAAATCGTTCTATAGAAATGACGCAAGAGCATGCAACAGCACAATTCCACTTCCATTAAGCCATTAAATATGTTCATCGTTGAGACGAAAGGCTTATGATTGATCGTCAACATCAAACCTCCATGCAAAGTTTTCACATCTTTAATTTGTTCTGAATATACATAGCAGACGTCAGTCTTCCCATACAAATCGCGAAGTTTCGAACTATGCTTGCCAGCATTCGTCGAAGAACTCTACACTCGATTTATTCTCGAGTTGCAAAACAGTATCCCGGACAATGACCTCTGGCAGTTCTCCAATACTTCGTTTGCTTTCAGTTGATTCTGAAAGTGAAGTGTGACTTGGAGAAAAATAGCGATAAATACACAGAGATGTATTTTATCTACCGGTAAAGAGAAGGCATTTCCCACAAAAATACTATAGAGTGCATCTGAAAAATGTCTTGATGGTGGAGAAACTTCTCAATGGATGTTCTATGTTCCGTCAGTTTTGAAACATCGCGACTAAACGTTTCTTGCTGTCAGCGACGTGACTAGAAACGGAGATTTATACAGCCATGCAGCATGCAGATTATGCAGCTAGCTGTACACGCTCATCGATCCAATAACTAACTGGGTGCTTTATCAATTCGTGCATGTGCGACGCGTTGGACTTCATTTTGTCCTGTACTGGACCGTATTTTGAGGAACGGTGGACTGACTGTATCTTTTGTTTTAGTGAATCGTATTTTGTCGTCTGAGAGACTCGTGATATAGTGAATCTTATTTTGTCGTATAATAGATTGTATTTTGTGATTCAGTTAATCGTATTTTGTCGTATAGGAGATTGTATTTTGTGATTTGATGACTCGTGTTTTGTCGTTTAGAATATTGTATCTTGTGGTTTAGTGAAACGTATTTCGTCGTATTTTTCGATTTAGTGTATCGTATTATGTCGTATAGAAAACGTATCTTGTAATTCAGTGAATCGTTTTTTGTCATGTAGGAGACTGTATCTTGTGATTCAGTGGATCTTATTTTGTCGTATAGGAGATTGTATTTTATATAGGAGACTGTATCTTGTGATTTATTGAATCGTATTTTGTTGTTTAGGAGATTGTATTTTGTGATTTAGTGTATAGTATTTTGTCGTGTAGGAGATTATAAGTTGTGATTTAGTGAATCGTATTTTGTCATATAGGAGATTGTATTTTGTGTTTTGGTGAATTGTATTTTGTCGTATAGAAGACTGTATCTTGTGATTCAGTGAATCGTGTTTAGTCGTATGGGAGATTGTATTTTGTGATTTGATGACTCGTATTTTGTCGTTTAGAATATTGATCTTGTGATTTGGTGAATCGTATTAGGTCAATAGATTGCATTTTTTGATTTAGTTAATCGGATTTTATCATGTAGGAGACTGTATCTTGTGATTTAAAGAATCGTATTTCGTCGTATTTTTTGATTTAGTGTATCGTATTCTTTCGTATAGAAAACGTATCTTGTGATTTAAAGAATCGTATTTTGTCATGTAGGAGACTGTATCTTGTGATTCAGTGAATCTTATTTTGCCGTATGGGAGATTGTATTTTATATGGGAGACTGTATCTTGTGATTTATTGAATCGTATTTTGTTGTTTAGGAGATTTTATAGTATTTTGTCGTGTAGGAGATTATAAGTTGTGATTTAGTGAATCGTATTTTGTCATATAGGATATTATATTTTGTGTGTTAGTGAATCGTATTTTGTCGTATAGAAGACTGTATCTTGTGATTCAGTGAATCTTGTTTAGTTGTATGGGATATTGTATTTTGTGATTTCATGACTCGTATTTTGTCGTTTAAAATATTGATCTTGTGATTTAGTGAATCGTATTAGGTCAATAGGAGATTGCATTTTTTGATTAAGTTAATCGAATTTTATCATGTAGGAGACTGTATCTTGTGATTTAAAGAATCGTATTTCGTCGTATTTTTTGATTTAGTGTATCGTATATTTTCGTATAGAAAATGTATCTTGTGATTTAGTGAATCGTATTTTGTCATGTAGGAGACTGTATCTTGTGATTCAGTGAATCTTATTTTGTCATATAGGAGATTGTATTTTATATAGGAGACTGTATCTTGTGATTTATTGAATCGTATTTTGTTGTTTAGGAGATTGTATTTCGTGATTTAGTGTATAGTATTTTGTCGTATAGGAGATTATAAGTTGTGATTTAGTGAATCGTATTTTGTCATATAGGAGATTATATTTTGTGATTTAGTTAATCGAATTTTGTAATATTTTGTGATCCGGTGTATCGTATTTTGTCGTATATTCTATACTGTATCTCGTGATTCAGTGAATAATAATTTGTCGTATAGTAGATTGTATTTTGTGAATCAGTGAACCGTATTCTTTCGTATAGGAGAATGTATTTGTGAGGTAGTGATTTGTTGTGCAGTATGGTGAACTGTACCTTGTGATGTAATGGACTTCATTTCGTCGAATATCTTGGACTTGGGAGTGATTTTATGATACTACCGTATCTTAGGATAATTATAGATATTTTTATTGGAGGTACAGTGAAGTTTTATGAACTTTTTTTTCTATAATCTCCATGAACTTCATTCTTCATCATGCTGGATACGATTCCATTGCGTCTTAAGTGAATGAAAGCTTATGAATCACCTCAAAATGCTCAAAAATTGCCCTATGAGAGGTATCTTGTCCTCAGGGATTTCAGCTTCATAAACGAGTTATCTTGCTCATTACCCCCTTTTCTTTGACACAGAAAATTCAATTAGCCCCGAGAAAATGCCACCTCTAGAGTTACCAAGCCAAGCTAGCCATTAGTAATTAAAGTTACAGGTTAATGAGATCCTCATGGCACTTCGTAGACCACAAAAGCGCTAATAGATTTACCAGTTTGTATGCGATAAATAAACTTCATTAGGTTTTGCAGCTTTGTACCCTTTGAATACCTAAGAACGTTTTCAGCTGAAAAACGATCGTCAACGTTCCTGGTATATTCATAAATGAGGCTAGGTTTAAATGGGATTATTTTACATACCGACATTAAAGCATCCGGCGTTGGTCTTCATTATAATTGTATCGTACCGAAAATTGAATAATAATCCTTGCCTTGACCTTTGGCTATTTTCAGTAATCGACTCTGCAACTGTCCACTGAACTGAAATTCAGTACGATCGATTGGAGGCTAGCCTTTTGTCGATAATACCAAATAAATTAATCGTTTTTTTATAAACATCAATGTATACATATACAAGGAAGGAGGAAGGAATGGAAATTTATGGCTATTAATGATCGAAAGTGAAGAAATATACATGATAATAAATGTATGGAGTCTTTGATTCTAATAATAAACATAGACGTTATTCTAAAATGTTGTTCTTTCACAATTATAATCAGAAAAAAAATTTGCGAGGAAATTCAATACTTTTGTTGATTCAACTCTATTCTATGGATGTTAACATGCAGCCAGTATCACTATTCCAAAAGCACTGCTACTAGCAAACAAAATAAATGTTCACGTTGGAGAAATTATTTAATGAAATACAAATTCGAGATTTTCTTGCCTAAAGCAAATTATATAATGCACCTGAAAAGAACGAATGAAACATGAGATCGAGGTAAAAAACTTTGTTCTCTTGCAAATACAGCAACATCAGCTTCTATCACAGTATTCTGCAAATATTACTCACATAAAAATAATCACTGGAGTGAAACAGTTTTCCTCAACTATGTTGGTTCGGGAAGGCTAAACAGCCTCTCAAGCACCTCGACCTATCAGATCCTTTGTGAATAACCCCTTAATCTGTTCGAAGCCCGGTATTCCGAGACTTCGTACAAAGCTTATCAGTTTCCTACGAGCTGAGTTTCTGTGAAGGTCCCTTCCAGTAACTTTAGCCTCTTACTGAAGAGCGCTGGGCATTTGCAAAGCCGATATTCTGTATTTTCAGCCAAGTTCTCGTAGTAGCGGCAAGTATCACTCTCTGTTTTACTCATCTTTTTGAGGTGATACCTCAGAGGGCAGTATCCAGTGAGGGGTCCAGTCACCAGTTTCAAGTCTTTCTTGTCCAATTCGAGAAGCTGCTTAGCTTTTCTCACCTGCCTTTTTGCTTGTCTTTGTCCTAGAGGTCCATTTCAGTGAGATTTGGACATAATACATTACATTTGTAGTATAATGAAATAATTACATTCAATCTGTTTCCAAGCGTCGAAACTCTTCTTCTAAGTGGGCTTAATTGGGACTTTAAGAATTGGTGTCAACTTGAAACGATAACCCTTTTTGATATAAAATCATTGACCTTGTCCATCCAAGCTGCTTAGCTTTCCTTGAAAATAGGTTCACTTGTGTGTTCGCTTGTCTTTGTCCTAGAGGTCTATTCCAGTGAGATTTGTACATAATACATTACGTTGGTATTGCATTACATTTGTATAATGAAATAATTACATTTAATCTGTTTCCAAGCGTCGAAACTCTTCTTCTAAGTGAGCTTGATTGGGACTTTAAAAATTGGTGTCAACTTGAAACGATAACCCTTTTTGATATAAAATTGTAATACCACGGGTCAATAAACAAAATATTTGATGACGCAAAATATTACCCGGATTCTTTTTGCTATACTGACCACTTGTCAGTCTGTTGGTTTCGAGACAACGAAGAAACTTCAGCAACAACCCTCGTAGTCGTCCTTCTGCGCCGCTGAACTACTGACCACTTGTCAGTCTACCCCCCTCGCATGCAACGACAGACCGACTTTAGGACAACCCTTCAAGTCGAATATATATTTCTACTGATGTTTGTAGAGCTGCCACCACCTAGCGATTGTCCGCGCTAGGACGGAATAGAAAGAATCGGCCACTGGTCCCGGAAGCTAGGTTCGTAGCCCTACCGCTGTGAAGCGAGTATGTTTTGGAATCTAGGGATACATTTTCCGGGTATAAGAATTGACTCGACGAATAGATTTAAAAAATATATAAATGTATTGCGATAATTTAAAAAAATATAAAAAAAAAACGAACAATAAAAAAAATGGAATTATTATCAACTCAAACTGTTACCATGAAAACTATCAAACTAGAGGGTTAAATTTTGACTAAAAATAGTTCTTCAAATTATAGTCGCGTTCTGTTCCCTCGTTCCAAACATTGAGCAATAGTTTTTGGTTTGATCTCACCCATCATGACTGCCTTCTTTCGGGACTCAGTTGGTGTCTTGAAAACCACTCACTCACACGAAAATTTCGGTTTAAATATTACGTTAAGCAAATAATATGACATTGAGTATTAGTTCCAATGATGCAAACAATGAAGAATAAAATAAAATTAATAAAACTTGAATTTCGAAAGGAATTTTCACATCGTTCCAAAATGATACTGTCCGCGACTCTCCCGTTCAGAGTCTACCGGCACTCTCCTACTGTCTCACACCTTTTTTTCTCAACCCTAAGCCGTTCAGTCTTCAACGCTGATTTTGCAATTTCTCGTCTTATCTTTACGCCAATGAGGCTGTTCAGACCGTTCGCCTTAGTTAATATTATACATTCATCGAACGATATACAAGGTGGTCGTTACAAAATCATTGACCTTGTCCATCCAAGCTGCTTAGCTTTCCTTGAAAATAGGTTCACTTGTCTGTTCGCTTATCTTTGTCCTAGAGGTCTATTCTAGTGAGATTTGTACATAATACATTACATTGGTATTACATTACATTTGTAAAATGAACTAATTACATTCAATATGTTTCCTAGCGTCGAAACCCTTCTTCTAAGCGGGCTTAATTGGGACTATAAGAATTGGTGTCAACTTGAAAAGATAACCCTTCCTGATATAAAAATATCGACCTCCTTTCCAACTGCGAGAAGTAAGTCTTGCAGACTCGACACCTTTGACAAATGATTGGCGGTCGCGTCCTGTCAACTTGATAAAACAACATGCGTCTCAACGCCAACTCGACACTCATTGCGGCGTATGTTAATGACTGCTCGTCGGCTTTAAAGCCTCTGGGGCATCGGGAATCACAATATAATTCCATCAAATTTCGAAAGCCCGTTGCTTGGCAACGGCAGACGCCACTTGGGAACGACAGTCCCCTATAGAACTAACGAGGTTCGGTATCGCTAGCCAAGATGATTTCAAGATTCTTACTTTGCCCCATCGTCGAGGTGTCAGGAATTTGTGTTGAATAGTTTCCGGATGTTCGAATGGATATTATGAGAAAAAAGCGAAAAATAGTTATTTATGTATTAAGGGAATTATGAGGGCCTTAATTACCGATGGCAAAGTTTGCGTCCCGAGGGCCTCTGGCCCGAGGGACAGCAATTGCCAGAGGTTATTAAGGCTCTATAATTCGCGTGGTACATAGATAATTTTATTTTTGACCGATTTTCATAACAATATGTCCATATTTAGAACGCAATAAATGTTTAAATTCATAACCTTTCTGGTATATTTGAATTAGGTAGCGTTGATTGTAGCATTGTTGGTTGTTGCTAGGTTGTCGCTATGTTACATGTTTATAAGCAAACTTTCTTTATCAATCAATGTTTTTCCGTTAAAAACGTGTTTATTTTTTACCACAAATCGACGATCTTTTTCTGATATAATGGAGGATATTATAAAAAAAGCGGAAAAAGCAAGACAATCATTACTTCCATCGAAAAGTGAATCCCTATATCAAAAAGAATACAACTTATATCTGAAGTGGCTGACACAGAGAAATGTTATGTCAAAAGATGCCAACGAAACTGTCTTTCTGGCATATTTTCAAGAACTGGTAAAGTATTTTCAGTATTTTCTGGTAGATTTGGTAATAATTGTATTTATTCGTTGCAGTCAGAAACGTTTAGCCCAAATTCGTTATGGACTAAATGGTCAATGCTCAAATCGATGGTGGCCATATATGAGAAAAGAGATATCACCAAGTTCAACGAACTAGAGGCTTTTTTGAAACGGACAAGTAAGGGGTATAAGCCGAAAAAGTCTGCTGTCTTATCTCCTAAAGATGTCATCAAATTTCTAAAAGACGCCCCTAATGAAATTCATTTATTGCATAAGGTAATTTTTTTCTCATAATTTTCTTTTTCGTTTGTTTATTTCGTTTTATTTGTTATAGGTTGTTCTAATTATGGGTTATTTTGGAGGATGCAGAACTCAGGAACTTCTAAATATGAGTATAGCAGATATAGAGGACCGGGATACTGTTATGGTAGTGAACGTACCGGAAAGTAAAACTGGTGTATCGAAGAAATTTACAGTTGTGGATGAAAAAGAGTTCTCTGCTTTGCCTTTATTGACACTTTATATGTCCTTGCGTCCTGAAGGTACAAAACGATTTTTTTTGAGCTTCCGACAAAATAAATGTACAACTCAGCCAATTGGAAAGAATATCTTTGGCAAAATTCCCAGCAAAATCGCAATGTATTTAGGATTGCCAAACCCACTAACCTATACGGGACATTGCCTTCGTCGCAATTCTGATACTGCCCTAGCCAATGCAGGAGCAACTATGACAAACTTAAAAAGACACGGAGGTTGGAGAAGTTACACGGTGGCAGAGGGGTATCTGGAGGACAGTATTGAATTGAGAAATAAAACGGCGCGTATGCTGTCTACTTTGCCATCAGAAGAGGCAGGCACCTCGACTGTAGTGAACAGCAACAGCACCACCCATAAAAAAGTAATTTTCAGGGAACATTTGAAAATTGTACATTTATTATTTGTAATGACGTGAATAAGGAAAATATGTCTTAGTTTTCATTACATATAAACGTTTATAAGCATTTCTTGTATCATTTTCACCTGTAAAAGGTAAGAGGGAGTTTTTGAACCTTAATATCCCAAGGGAGTTATGACCCTCATTATAGATATCGTAACTATGACGATATAAGCTTATAATGTCACTGTCAGAAATAAATATATTTTTCTAAAAACTGTTAACAATGTAACTCCTACACCATACAAAAATGTCCCAACCATTGGTTTCATTTATCGTTATACCTGATGCACTATGTATTTCAAAAATAATACAGGGTGCTGATTACTTCTTGATGACATGCTTGATGTCTACCTGATGGGGGACTTTTATTGAATAAATCTAAATAAGGGACACACTGAAATTTCATAAATTATTATTCATATTTGGTAAAAACCTTACTTTAATTTTCCGATTTTACTATAAATTCACGAGAATTTGAGGAAGATTTTCGCTCGCATAACTTCAAGCTGCATCAATTCGCGTTTAAAAAGTTGGGATTCCCTCAGGAGAAAAATATTTTTCGGAAGCGAAAACCATTTCGCAGAAAACGTGTAGCACTTAAAAAGAAACCGAGGAAGATAAGGGATATTCATATTGTTTTTGATAAATGCAAATTTTCACTGATCGAATTGCGAAACTCGTTCGGAAGGAGAAAGAGGGTGCAATGTTTTCTTTGGGAAATAAGATCATTCTAACCTGTTCCTTGGGAAAAATATTGTATGCCAGTTTTGGATAGTGGAAACTCTGCCTCTGCTCACAGATGAAGTAACTAACCAGAGTTGAGATTGAAAAACAGTATTGAAAAGCAAAACATTCACAGATAGAAATAACGTAATGCGAGAATAAATGGATAATCCTCTGAAACATGGAAGTCTTAGGAAAGCAAGAAGCAAGAAAAATCTTGCATGATTGGAAATAGTGATTGTGACTTATATTAGGTAGGTACCTCCTCATGTAGCACGAAGAGTAAAAATTGTAAATTTGGACCTTCTACCAGAGAAATCGAGAGAAGGTATGAATTATGATATGATAGAATCATAACATGGTGCCATGAAATGCTTGAGTATTGGAGTAAATATCCCAGATCTGTCGCATTTCTCAAAAAACAGCCCGTTGGAAATAAAGTATAAATAATATTTGCTGAAAATGTTAAATTTCAATTATACCTCATACTCTATGCATGGTAGTTTGAAAAGAACCAATAGTAGTATATAGTAAGTAAATAAGTTTACTACACACATTAACTACAAAATTTACAATAGTGACAAGTCAAACTGACAAAGTGTAAGAATAACAATAGTTGCATGTAATAAACACCAATTATTACATCTAAAATAGGTGTTTAAAAAATTCGAAAACGAAAACTAACATGTTGAAAGATTAGTGTCTCACAATTCAAATGCCCTTCGATGGAGTTGAAACACTGCTTCAATAGTGAGTGCCTAACTCTAAATTTGAATAAGTTATAACTCAAACCAGTAATGTCTGTCGGTATTTTATTGTATGAATGTAAGTTGAGCGAATTTTGAGCTGAAAGATCCAGTCGATAAAATTGAGGTCTCAGTTGCAAACCTATGAAAGTCAGCATTTCTGAGGTGCTTAGTATCATTTTTGTGTATTTCTTAAACATAATAGAGTATAAAAATTCATGGCAGGGGTAAAATTTTAAGTTATTGAAATAGAGGGCGACAGTTTTCTTTGTAGGAAACATTGGCTATGATCCGGATTGCTTTATTTTGCAAAAATACGAAAGGCTTTGATTGCTCTTGAAGCCTGACCCCATAAAAGTATACCATATGTAAGGTGTTGTGTAGGAAGTTTTTTGTACAGACCAGCAACATGTGCTTCCTAATTTAACATGTTATCAATTCTAAACCCCAATAAATCTACATGTTGATTCGTTGTTACTTGTCGATTTGATGATATTATAATTTTCTGTGTCTTATCTCTGTTTAGTTTGAGATGATTTGAAGTAAACCAAGTTCCAGCATTCCAAGTTATAGAACATTGGTCCATTTAGTCGTTAACATTTGAGTCTGCTTTTAAGTTTTACATCATCTGCGTATCAAAAAGAGGTAAAACTTCGTTTGTCGCACTCCTATGAGTTCAGAAAAAAAATTTGGTGGAACTTACGTATTTTGGCCTTCTGATCAAGAAACTGAAGTCAAAACGCGGCGGTCTCATGTATTTTCGGAGATATGGCCTCATTTTGTCTCAAAAATGCACCATTTCACATCTCTAATTTCTGCTATTAAAAAGACACAAAATTCGCCCTTTTTTGAACCAAAACATCACACACGCTTATATCTATTTGTTTCCAACACTTTTTTGCAGAAAAAAACTGTTATTTTTACAAAAATTCACCCTTCTTTAAAACGAAAACAAAACACCAGACTCACTGAATTTATGGTAACTTTTCATTCCTGAAGTTGGCAACGTGATTGTTTGGCTCGTGGGCTCGGCTCAATCGGCTATCATCGGGTTTTCGAATTCAAATAATTTTAATTTTTCAATTTTGTTTGAGACAATGTTGGAATTGATTGAATTCAGTGCCATTGTCTTGAACGAAATTGATAAATTGAAATGAATCCGACATAACAGCCATATTTGAATTCGAAAACCCGATGATAGCCGAGCCCATGAGTCAAACAATCACGTTGCCAACTTCAGGAATGAAAATTTACCATAAATTCGGTTGAGTCTGGTGTTTTGTTTACGTTTTGTAAAAATAACAGTTTTTTTCGCGAAAAAGTGTTGGAAACGAGTAAATGTAAGCGTGTGTGATGTTTTGGTATAAAGAAGGATGAATTTTGTGTCTTTTTAATAGCTGAAATTAGAGATGTGAAATGGTGCATTTTTGAGACAAAATGAGGTCATATCTCCGAAAATACATTAGACCGCCGCATTTTGATTCGGGATCAGGAGGCCAAAATACGTAAGTTTCACCAAAAATTTCTTTTGAACTCATAGGAGTGCGACAAACGAAGTTTTACCCAAAAATATAAGGTATCGAGTTTTTTGCCAAGGAACTGCGTTTGTAGCAAAAAATCTTGTGTTTATTTCGAACATAAATTTTCTTGCCGCTTTCATCTGATAACTGTTTTTTTGAGCAATATATCACTTTAAAGACAAATTTTTTTCTCAAATACTGTAATTTTATTCATCCTTGTTGTTTTCTTCGAAATGCAATGATACGGTTATCAACAACTTCTTCACATCAGTGGAATGGTTTCTATGCGAAATTAGAAGTTCCTCTTCTCGAATTCCTTCACAATGTGTATCAAATCACCCCGTATATGCATGTTACGAAATGACCGTGTTTTCGCACTAGACGTGAATGTTGCCAGAAGCGTTGAGGGCAGTTCCGAAGAAAAACAAGAATATAACTCAAGTTCCCTCGTAATTCCGGATATAAAATCGTGAGATAATTGATTGCATCTTCAGCAAATGGGGCGAACTAAAGCTTTAGCGAAAAACTCCGAAAGGGAAAACAACTCGATTCTTACCGCTCACTAAATCATACTCTTTCTTGAAAACAATTTGGGATTGTCAAAATGGAATTATCACAAGAATATACGGGATATTTTTCCGCATTCTCATTAGAATTCCATTTCCCAGGCCAGGAAAAAAAATTTAAAAGAAATATTGCTATAATCGCTCGTAATAGGTAGTGCATACCAAAATTGGAAAAAAATATAAGGAAAACAACCTCATAATGCGTAATTAGTATAGAAACGAAATATAAAATGTGAAATATGGAAAGTATCACATAGTAATAGCATTGTATAGGATTCCATCTAGAAGGAGTAAATGGACCATCAAATTTATGCAACAAATTATGCACAGTTGGTAACACTGTGTGTTACTAATCCGCTCCATACGAATTTGGCGGAAAACACTGGCCTAGGAAAATATTTTAGAAGATGGTTACGATTGGAAGAAATAATCGGTTATCAACGCGCGAATTTATTGAATATTGAAATCCAGATATTATTGAACGCTTTTTACTCCGATAATTGAAATATAGGGTTGAGCAAATTTCGAGTAATATTCAATTTTGAACTTTGTACAATAGAGTATTCAATTTGACCATCTTCATTATCAATATAAAAAATGAATTCTTCGTTTTCTGTGATACTTTGAACCTCTGGAATTAGATTACTAAAGATGTCCTTCCTTCGACCAAACTAATAAAAATCTAGAAGAGATCCTGACTACAAGGTGACCACAAACCTCTACTAATGATTCTGATTCAATGAAATTCATCTGATAATCGAATTGTTTCATTTGTAGTATGTGCTAGCTACATCTTGATGGAAATAGCCCAGTTTTTTCAGTATCTTCATGTAAAATGACACGATATCTTGCAACTGTTTGGTCTTCCTAAAGAAAATTGGAGCAAGTATTGTTTCTATTTTGGGGATGCAGAGAGGTGTTTATATTGAATTATTGTGATGATTTTCTGTTTCTGATGTCCATTCTAGCTATTCGAGTATTCCAGATGAATGCACCGCTCCATCAAAAAAAAGATTATAATCTAGGTGAAAGTTCACAATAGCTCAAAGTGGAGTAAAGTAGTTTACTCAAAGTCATCTTCACAACATTCAATCCATAAAGGTCAATCCAGGGACTTGTTTCGGACGTATTTACGTCCATCTTCAGCCTGATAAAAGTTTATGTACCTAGATGAAAAAAATGTTTTGGTCACAACATATTATATTATAAAATTGAAAAGTTAATGAAAAACATGTAAGGGCCTTGTGCCCTATTATTAGTCCATCAGGACGGGAATTTGGTATATTTACCCCTTTTGAAAATAATATTATATCCACTGACATCTTGTATTGTGTACCCAAAACAAATCCAGCATCATTGGCCAATATCTCCAAAACAATTTCTGACGCAATGGAAACTTTTAATCAGAAAAAATCCTCCAGACAAGCAATTTCTCAATTAACCACTTTTCTATGCAAGAAATAAGCATTCCATCTACCCAAATCATGATCTCCAGATAACATCAAATGGACCACTCTCAACTGGAATAAGGGTTTATAATAAATTACCTGAAGACATCAGAAATTACTTTCGTAACTCAATGGAACAATTGATACACATAAATCTGTTTTAAAACATTAATGAATATTTTGAAAATTTTAACATGCTTTGTCATTCAATTGTTTTGTATTTTATTATATTTTATTTTTTATTACCATTGTGACTAACTCATCGGCCATCTCGGGTTTTTACTTCTCGAGTTTTAATTTCTTTTTATATATATATATTTACATGCCTTCACACATAAAAAGAATTACTTAATTTGATTTGATATGCTTTGATTCAAGAGCATGGCTTGTTTATATATACTGGAATAAATGTCTGCTCAATTCAATGTTTCCAACTAAATACACTCATACCAATGTTATAGATTTCTTGAATCGTAAATGAATGGAGTTCTTCGTGAGAATAATACAATATTTCAGATCGATAACACAATATATTCAAATCAAGACAATCATAATCTCTCAATGACTCGCATTTTTCTTGAACAAAAAGAATCAGATTTTCAGTTTTAGCTGTAGATCGTTTTGTATCAAGAATTTTATCAAATTAGAGGAATTATATCGATTTCTTGAAATGAGAATCATCCTCAACTTCCGTTCTCTTATTGGGGCTCTCATCAATCACTTCATCACTGGCAGACCTTCTTCTTGACAACCTTTCCCCCTATTCGTAGAGATTATTTCTGAACTTGTCCACCAGTTTACCTCGCAATAAAGTTGTATTTATCTGGTTTCAAACTACTGAAAAATATATCATTCACAACTCCATGTAGGTACATTGTGAGAGATAATCTGACTCAGCACAATGCATGGTTATTATATTTCTCCAAATCTGGGTTCACATTCTCACTACTGAATTCATTTTCCTTGGATCGGAATTTGGTAAAAAATGTTAAAATATGTTGAGTATAATATGCAATATCAAAATACCTAAGATGTCTACAGGTTCAAGAAGCTCTTTTCCACTGTTCAATCAGTGTTTGGACAAATTCAAACGTTCATCCGCACATAAGTACCTAACCCCAATTTTCACTCACTATGCCGATCCTGGTTATTCAAGTTTTTCACGAATTATCAGTTTTCGAGATGATATAGCTACGTTAATTGATTAGATACACAATAATACCTACCCAAGAATGAACGTCGATAAGATATAGGCATGTAACTTACCTCAAGAAGTGGTAATTATATCCTCAGATATCTCCTAAGACCCCAGTTTTTCTTTCATGGTAAGGCAATATTTCTATGCCAATAAAATAGGTTGAACTAAACTACGCAACACTAATTACGTCGCACCCCGAAATTTTGCCCCTGTTTAAATTTGAATAACTTTTTTCTTCTTTGAACAATTTGAATTCTGTTTGCACTGTTCGCTAGCTCAGTCCTTCAGCTATAATCTCGTACTTCTTCGATAAATGAGGTTATTTCCATAAAATTGCTACAGGATGTTTTTTGGAACTGTGCAAAATTTCGAAATTTCCATAAGGATCCCAAATGAAGAAAAACAGTTTTTTTTCAATTTCATCAGCAGAGGCACGAAGATTATCTCATTACCTTCTGCCATTTCCAAAATTGTCTTCTTATCACTTTTCTTTACAGAGTGATCTCAAAAAATAAATTTTTTTTGTTTTGCAGTCATAACTTTTTTCTTCTTCAACCGATTTTCAAAATCTCAGGCTCATTTTGAAGCTGAAACCTCATATGAGAAGACTTGAAGATCAGAATTAAATCAAGATGAACATTCAGAATCGAGGGTTTCCTCAAAGGTGACCCAAATCTGAAACACTCTGTAAATCCCGACTGGGAGGAAAATTAAATGAAAATCAACGTGTTTTCGGAAGGATCTTCCATTCTGGACACATCCAGATCTTTTTTTCTTTCAGTAGTCGAAATTTGTGCGTGAGAAAACCGAAATGAAACGCCATGTTCCAGAAAAAAAATCTGCCCAAAAAAATGCTTGGTCCGTCACCAACGTAACAAAAATCATAATTAGTGACTGAAAAGACAGGTTGAAATTTACGTTCTCGTGAAAATAAAGACCAGGACAGAAAAAACTATTCGTAGGTCTTTCTTTTCCGAGGATATAAGACTTCATAAAAAAATTCAAAATAAAAAAAAAATTCTGAATACAACAAAATTTCAGGGTAACCTTCTCACCCCCTATATGTTTTGGATTTTTTTCAAAGAATTAAATTTTTTAGTCCCCAAAAAAAATCAACTTTTTCCGCTGAACACAGCTATGGCTACCGCTTGTCTCGATTCTGAAAAATAACTTTTTTTCGCCCTGTAAATCAAACTATGATAATTGGAGAACTCGAGTTTGGGCGATTCTTAGTAGTTTTGTACGAAACTCGAAACTGTAAAAAAATCACAAAAATCTCCTTCCCCTTCATTCGTACCCAAAGTACCCCAAGGGGGCAAGGGGGGCGAAAGAATTTTTTTTTTTTATCCGATCCCGATGTGGGGGTCAGGTGAAATATGTTTACCGATATATCTAACCGTTTGACCAGCAAAAATTTTACCCGCAAAAAAATTTTTGGGGGGGAGGGGGTGAAACATTTTTCATCAGTATTTTTGTTGGTGATATTTTCGTTTCGATCAAACAACGTTTTGGATATTTTTCGTTTTTAATCGGGATTTCGAGGGGGATTTAGATTTGGGTCACCTTTGCAGAAACCCTTGATCTTTAATATTTATTTTTAGTCAATTCTAATATTCATGTCTGTTCATCTAACGTTTCATCTTCAAAATGATCCTGAGATTTTGAAAATCGGTTGAAGAAGAAAAAAGTTATGACTGCAAAACCAAAAAAATTATTTTTTGAGGTCACTCTGTAAAGAAAAGTGAAAAGAAGACAATTTTGGAAATGGCCAAAGGTAATGAGATAATCCTCATGCCTCTGCTGTTAAAGTGGAAAAAATACTGTTTTTCTTCATTTGGGATCCTTTTGAAAATTTCGAAATTTTGCACAGTTCCAAAAAACATCCTGTAGCAATTTTATGGAAATAAGCTTATGTATCGAAGAAGTACGAGATTATAGCTGAAGAACTGAGCTAGCGAACAGTGCAAACAGAATTCAAATTGTTCGAAGAAGAAAAAAATTATTCAAATCTCAACAGGGGCAAAATTTCGGGGTGCGACGTAATTAGTGTTGCGTAGTTTAGTTGAACAATGATGGATGCACGACAAGAGCACCGAAACAACATACTCACACCGTTTGGCAACATTCTCGGCTCGAAGGATCGCAATTATATTCAAGAAAATGTTATGGTCAATCCAAAGAAACTTTCTCAGAGATTTACTTATTCAGAGATTAATTGTTGAATGTTATTTTGAAAGAAGACATTCCGTGATATATTTTTCAAGAACTTCATTATTTTTTCTGGATACTTTGAATTTCTTGAATTGAGAACATTTTGTTATACCAAATGAATATTCCAGTGGAATAATTTTCTACAATTGACATATTCAATAAATTAATTTCAAATAAATTATTTCAGAAGAAGAATGCGCTTTTTCAAAACAAGAATTGGACGTTGAACAAATATATCGTTTTCATTTGAGAATTTGTTTTTAAGCTACATGTACCTTGTATTCTTGACATGTTCTACACCCCAATTGGGTCTTTGAATGAATAAAGATTGATTTGACAATTGAATGCCAGTTCCGTTCAGCAACAATATTCATTTACGTGCATTTAACTAACGTCCCTTCAAAGCACCAGCCAACATCCCGAAGGTTTTCTAATCTGTGATCCCGACAACGCATTAAGGAATCAACACGTGATCCCGCTGTAATTTCGGTAACGTATGGTGCCTCTACGTGAGATATCTCTGCAGATGACTATGCTCGATTTTCAAGTGTATGCACGATGCCAATTGGCCTTGTTCCTTGCCTGCCTCCTGAATTATTGCTGTATGTGTATCTGTTTGCGTGTTCATCGCACGAATTCGATTGTTTCCAGAGCTTCCAACGGATTGCTCCGCCAAATTCTCCCAATGATAAGTATTTGAATTCGGGAAACTGATATAGGAGGAACCCTGCTATGATAACTGTTCATATCATTCATTTCAATTTCGTGATAGTATATGAGTAACATCCTGCACCGACCTACAACATTGTATCACCCAGTATATGGTTATTTCCATATCCAACTGCGTAGCCACATCGCATCCGAGTTATATTTTTGATTTAGATTGTTATTGAAGACTACACACGCTCTCGGAGCAACTTGATGGTACTTGGTTCGACTAAAAAGGTTTATTTAAACCAACCCGGCCATCATTAATCATTTATGATTGATTTTCTGTTCGTAACAGTGGCCCCTGTTGAGCATTGTAAAAACCTTACAGATGAGACAGTCAGACAGAGCGAATAAAATTAGAGGAAGATGTTGAAAGCGCAAAATTTAAAGGTCCAGTCATAGATATGCGCAGGCGCCAAAATATTGATCGAGTTTTATTTACATCGTTGTCATCATTTTTTTGGTTATGTTACGAATGTTTTCGTTTTACACGATTAACTTTCCAGTATTTGGGATGGAATTATGTTCTTAAAATGTATTCAATATTTTCCATAAACTCTTATTCAAAAGGAAAAGTAATAATGTATTCGGGGATTATCACATCACATATTAAACAACCTGTGATCATAGGTATAAACCTTCATTATCTGGAATGTGAATCAGGTGCAATGGTATCACAGTTTTTCCAAGCACTATTATTTGATAATATGTTTATTGGAAATCATTTCTTTGTATATAAAGATTGCTAATCATCTTCAAATAAATCGGATCAAATATCAAATTACATTGTTTTCGAAAGGACGAAAAACTGTGGATAGGTACTTATATTGAGTGATACTATTGACTTCAATCACACTTTTCCACATCCAAGTTGAGAAATTTAGAGCCTGATAATTAATCAGATAATTTTATTGGGCTACATTCGAATTTCATCGTGAAACTTATTCAGAATACATCTTATTCCTGATAGAAACTAATTTATGATTACAACTTCTTAATTAGTCACTCAGAAGTAGGTAACCCTTTAAATTGGTGTTGATTATGCATTACTAAAATGGCAACATTGCACATCAGTAGTTCCAGCAGTGACAACGACTATACGGCAACTGCGATGCGCGAAATTTAAAGGTCCGAGGTCAATGAAAACGGATGTCGGCAGATCAAACAAAATGGGTGGAGTGTCCCATCTGTAAGGTTTTATAATGTATGTCTCGTGTTCAAAGAAGAGTCCTGCAAAAGCTACAGGTTGTATGTGTCATCTTCATTGCACCCCAATCCAGTTGAGTTGCTGCTAACAGAGGATGACTGCGTATAAATGATCAGTCTTTAGGATATTTTCATTTCAACTTTCTATGTTGCATGATGCCTTGAAATCAGCGATGGAATACGCATTATGCTAAAGATTAACTACCAAGAAAGCATGACATGGTTTTTTTAAAGTGCCTCTGCCATTCTCATGAGTATGCTGATCGGGTTCAGCCTCAATACCTCCTGCAATATGCTTGAGTGTATTTTTAGAGCGTCACGTTCAAAGATAAAGGCCCGTAGGTTGGTCAGTAAAATCACCAGAACTCAGAATCGATCGTTCATAAGCCTGCGTTATAGGGTTTCAGCGCTTTAAAATTGAAATGAAATGCTGCAGTTTTCTGGATACCCTTCCAGTGTCTGCGATGTGGATATTGAATTCCGTCCGACGAAAATATAACCCTATATAACCTCCCATAGCCGTTTCACGATATACTCACATGGAACATTCAGTACCCAGTTTTTGTTGGCAAGCTGGGTAAAATCACAGGAGACAATGTGGACCCTTCAATAATATCCCTCGCAATTTTTCCCTAGGAGAAAGGAAAAAGGGATGTCTGCAAGCCATAATCAGGAGTCCGAAGCGACAGCAGATGGTCATTTACGAGATTCTTGTCGAGATTCTTGTATAAAATATAAACGCTGTCGCAATAACATTCTTATCAAGGCTGGTGAATAGGAGCAATAAGATTGTCTGTGGAAGTTTTGTATTATAAATGATCGATATCTTCAATTTTCACTTCCGTGGAATATTTGATTTCATTCTATCAGCAAATTTTTGGTGTTTGTCTGCATCGAGCAATACATACTAACACGTTTCCAGACTCACTTCTCGTCTTCCGACTGCTTAACTCCTTTTTTGGCATCGAATCGGATATCTGTTTAGCATTTGACTTTCAACACCATGGATTTCAACACTGAATCATTTTGGAGCATGATCACTTTCAATTCTGTTGATGTAATCATATAATGACAGAACGCAAATATTAGTTTTAATAATAGATTAACCAACAAATTACTTCGCTTTTGTGTCAGGTTGATGAGGTTTTCTTCTAAAAACCCAATCTTCTTGTTGAACACTTCTAAATCAGAAATAATCTCCATGGATTATTTGTCTCTCCCTTGAAGTTGTGAATCATTCAGTCCAATCACTCTATAATTCACCCAAGAAGCCAAAATACCCAAGTTTAGATTTATAGTTCAGGACTGTCTCAGTACTTTTTCTCTATTCTCTACTCAACCAATCCTCTTACTGACAGTTCATTTCAGCCCTTCGATTGAGCTCTAGCATTGTTAATAATAATTTTAACTACTAGTGTTGTTACGACTAACATCCTTCGGTTTCAATAAATTCAATAAATTTGTTGGTAGATAGTGCACTGATTTTTTATTATCCAAATCAGCCAAAGATATAGCACTGACAGATGCTTGGGCATATTTTCACACTTGTAAAAGGGATCGTCTTTTTTTATGTTTTGGTTCTCACGAAAAGGGATATCCTGTAATATTCAGAGAACATCTTGAGAACCAAGGGAAAGAAGGTAGGAGTTGGTGATGTTCTTATTAAATTTATGGAGATCGTATGCCTCGGGGAACATTTCCTTAGGCAATAAGTTTCAAAGTCTCGATGTTTGTTGGAAGAACGAGTCTTTGGAAAAGGCCGTTCTGCAGGTCTCTAAAGTGACCACTGAACTTGACGGGTTAATCTCGAAGAGACTGCTAATGTAGGAACGATTATTTATATTTCAGAAGAGCATCGCCCATGAAAATATCTATAAAATTGATATAAATCACCAACCCTTCTACGGTGTTCCAGATAAGTGAGCGAGTTTGTAAGCGAGGCATCACCGACGAGACGAATTGCCCTTTTTTGAACATAATCCAATAGGTTCAGGATATGTTTAGGTGCCGCACAAGCAGTTGACTGGGAGTGAAATAGCTCTTGGCTCGAAACAGCAAACCCAGTTTTTGGGATGCACTTTTGGCAATGGACCTCACGTGATTTTACCAAGAAAGGTTATTGCTGATAGTAACGCTGAGCATCGAAATGGATGACTTCAATCGTATGGTTACTCCTGACTGAACTATGTTGGGCACAGTGAGATCGGCTTTTCTTGAGATAAGTTATTAGATCCCCACTCGAGAATTGTTGCGAAGTCCATATTTCTTCCTCGTTCATTTCTGGTTTGACGGGCCGATATAGGAGCCCTGGAAGAGAAAGCGGTATGGGGGGTACTATCATCAGCGAAGTTGTGTATGGGACATGAAGTTGCTTTCAACAAATCGTTGATGTGAAGTAGAAATAGTGTTGGTGCTAAGATTGATCCCTGCGGAACACCAGCATTTATGAGTAGAGTATCAGATGAAACTCCATCGACCACTACAATGGAGAGACCTGTTTGAGAGACAACTAGCAAGCAGGGAACACAGCTGAGGGGGCAAACCATAAGATGGAAGCTTGGCAAGGAGAACCTGTTCTATAGATAAATAAGCCTTGACAGCAAATAGTTGTTTTGGCATGCTCCATAACCAATTATTTCCTTTTGTGATAACAATTCGTGATCACTATGGAATGACTTCATCAGCATGTTCGAATTATGACTTTTCTGTCATCGAAACATTGGATCTCAAAACCACTTTATCGATACGATATCGCTAAAAATTGCCAATCATGTTCGCTTCTGACTTATATCCAAACACTGGGAGAGTCGATCCAAAAAAGCAGGCTGTATAAAAAATAAAAGACTAGAGGGGAGGAAGTTGTTGGAAGTAGCCCCGAAGAATCTCGATAAGACGCATTTAAGTTTTAAATGAGACCAGATGGGGTGAGTCCGAGAAGTAGGTTGGATCTGGAAAGATTGGAACAAGTATTTAATATAGGATTTTATGGGAAAAGTTTCCTCTGCAATATATAACGTGAGTGAGCTGGAAAAATTGGCGAGCTAAGAGGGAAGCGAAAAGTCTTCCACTTGTGTTTTTGGCGAGGGTGAAACAGAAAATAATGGGTTCTTGTAACGATAAATACCAATTGAATGCCGTTCTTTCCAATATGTTCAGAAAATAAGGGGATGGATTTGAGCTTATTCATTTTCAAATGTCACAAAAGGATTATCAAACTGGTCCGTATATTTTCGAAAATACTCTTCAGAGAAGTAAAATAATAATATATTATGATACAAGTTTTATAAGACGCTATATTGCGACAACGTATATTTTTTTCTATTTCTATTTCATTGAAAGAAATTGATTGATTGATGAATAACAAAAACATCTTCGATTGGCAACAATGATGACATTGAAATATTTAAAATCTGACGTACGAGCGTAAAGCCCAGCTTACGGTTGAGCGATTTTGATTTATGTGATACCAGCGGTAAAAAATGCAATATTTTTATTTGTCAATTTGAATCACATTACACTCTGAATTGAAATTCATCAATAAAAACATTGAGTTTTTCACTGCTAGTATCACCAAATCCAAATCGCTCAGAAGTAAGCTGATGGGCCTTACTCTTCTGACTCTCATTTGACAGTTCGATTGTACCAATCTCCGAATAAAAAAAAATGCTTATCGAAACAGAAGCAATTTCGGTACGCATTTGCGTTTCATGACTTCATCAAAGAACCAAAATAGAAAAATGAAATTGTATGAAATACCTGAAAGTCATTCTGAAATTTCTGAGCTAGCACACCAGACAGTGGGTGCTGAGTATATAAATATTTCAAATTATCATTTTGTACAGTCAACTTCCAAAATAAAAAATAACGAAATAGTTGTAATATAAATCCACATAATATACCGGGTGTAACAGGATCATGGTACACCCCCCGTATCTCCGTTAGTTTCAGAGGTGATTTATCGAAATTTGGGACATGCTATGAAAATAATAGGCGTCACTTTCTGACCTACAAATGATTTTTTTTTCTTTTGGTTTCGCCGAAAGTGATACCAACTCTCGATTTCTGAATGGAACACCATGTATATCATTACATTTTTGAAATCTGCATAATTTTCTGGATCCAATGATACCACATAAGTGACATTTCCAACATCAAATTTTTTTTAAATTCAATTCTCAGTATTCCATTTAGGTGTGCCATGATGGTTCCGATTTATTCCAATTGATCCGGCTAATGCTACAAAAATCTGAATCCCGTCAAAAATACAAAATTGCGTTTTTTATGAGCAAATAAAGTTCATCGTAGTCGATTTTGCGGAAAACTCATTTTTTTCAAATGGAACCATATTGGTACCGTGGTACCATTTATTAGTACTACCAATAAGGAATTCATTCATAGCTGGTAATGAAATGTGCGATAAATAAAATGGAAATTACAGCTAAAAGAAAATGAGAAAATGAAATTATTAAAAATTCTGACGTTTAAAATGTCACTTATGTGATATCATTGGATTCAGAAAATTTTGCAGATTTCAGAAATGTAATGATATACAGAGTGTTCCATTCAAAAATCGAAAGTTGGTATCACTTCCGGCGAAACTGGAAGTGAAAAACAAATCATTCGTATGTCAAAAAGTGACGCTTATTATGTATATAGCATATCCGAAATTTCAATAAATTACCTCCAGAACTAACAAAGATGTACCATGATCCTGTTACACCCGGTATTCCACTAGCTAACTACAGACAGTGTGGTAAAAAACTATTGGATAGGATATGAAGCTATCAGAATCGAAACTTCACACTATACTATAGGAATTCCGCTACAAGATTACCAATACTGGAAATCAGATAAGGAATATCAAAGTTCCAGCCGAATAATGCGCTTCCATCCTTGAAGGCAAAGCACACTTTGTATCGAATTGAGGTTGCCTCGAGTGTTTCTCCATGTCAATTCGATATCTACACGGAATTCCAGGATTATGATGAGGAATATCGAATCACGTAAAGTAATATTGATGCTGTTCGCTGCTGAAGTTTGTGGAGTTTCTGTTTGTTATTACAGCAACTTGTGAATTCGATTATGGTGCTTTGCAATAACTTCTTGATAACATACTTAGATATGAAGGGTTCCTTGAGACTATGGAGCTCACCTGAATCATAACTAACTGTTTCCAAGCCGTAGGAGTTTTGAAGATATTAATAGTGTTGTGAATTGATCATACTCTGATGAAGATGATCACACACTTGCGATTTGCTCACTTCACACATAAAAAGAATAACATAAAAATAATTACTTAATGGCTTGTTTATAAATACTGGAATAAATGTCTGCTTAATTCAAGACTATTATGTTTCCAACTGAATACAATCATACCAATGTTATAGATTTCTTGAATCGTAAATGAATGGAGTTCTTCGTGAGAATGATACAATATTTCAGATTGAGAACACAATATATTCAAATCAAGACAATCATAATCTCTCAATGACTTGCATTTTTCTTGAACAAGAAGAATCAGATTTTCAGTTTCAGCTGTATGTAGATTGTTGTGTATCAAGAATTTTATTAAATTAGAGGAATTATATCGATTTCTAGAAATGAGAATCATCCTCAACTTCCGTTCTCTTATTGGGGCTCTCATCAATCACATCATCACTTGCAGACCTTCTTCTTGACAACCTTTTCCCCTATTCGTAGAGATTATTTCTGAACATGTCCACCAGTTTACCTAGCAATAAAGTTGTATTCCTCTGGTTTCAAACGACTGAAAAATATAAAATATATCATTCACAACTCCATGTAAGAGATAATCTAACTTAGCACAATGCATGTTATTATATTTCTTCAAATCTGGGTTCACATTCTTACTACTGAATTCATTTTCCTTGGATCGAAATTTGGTAAAAAAATGTGAAAATATGTTGGGTATAATATGCAATATCAAAATACCTGAGATGTCTACAAGTTCCAGAAGCTCTTTTCCACTGTTCAATCAGTGTTTGGACAAATTTAAACGTTCATCCGCACATAGGTACCTAACCCCAATTTTCACTCACTATGCCGATCCTGGTTATTCAAGTTTTTCACGAATTATCAGTTTTCGAGATGATATAGCTACGTTAATTGATTGGATACACAATAATACCTACCCAAGAATGAACGTGGATAAGATATAGGCATGTAACTTACCCCTAAAAGTGGTAATTATATCCTCAGATATCTCCTAAGACTTTAGTTTTTCTTTCATGGCAAGCCAATATTTCTATGCCAATAAAATAGGTTGAACTGGTTGAACAATGATGGATGCACCACAAGAGCACTGAAACAACACACTCACACCGTTTGGCAACATTCTCGGCTCGAAGGGATCGCAATTATATTCAAGAAAATGTTATGGTCAATACAAAGAAACTTTCTCAGAGATTTACTTATTCAGAGATTAATTGTCTTGTCAATCTCGTTATTGAAGAAATTGCTACATATGTTATTTTGAAAGAAGACATTCCGTGTTATATTTTTCAGGAACTTCATTATTTTTTCTAGATAATATGAATTCCTTAAATTGAGAACATTTTGTTATACCAAATGAATATTCCAGTGAAATAATTTTCTACAACTGTCATATTCAATAAATTCATTTCAAATAAATTATTTCAGAAGAAGAATGCGCTTTCTCAAAACAAGAATTGGACGTTGAACGAATATATCGTTTCAATTTGAGAATTTGTTTTTATGTGTGATAGCCTTCTTCTTGGTCCTGGCACTTCATTCTAGTGAAATTTCATTTCATCTGATTTCCAGCGTCTGAACTCTTCATTCAGGTATGGGCTTTGGATAGTCCACAGAAGGGTTCTAGACTCGGACATTATTTGCTCTGCCTTCCTTTTTGGATCCCAGCTGAGGTTCGTTCTCTGTACATATTTAGTGGTTGTTTATGACCACTTCAAACTGCATTTCGGAGTCACACCTGTATCTGTCGCCTCAGATATGGATTCAAGGAAAATGTTCGCCAGATGTCCAATCTGATTTCCTACTTTTAAGTTTACTGTCTGTCCTACTATGGAGGCCGCTTCTTTCATTTCATGAAGGTGCAATGGTGGAAAGTTGAACATTATTCACCTCTTATGTGAATATTGTCGATGTGATTCCCAGAGCCCCACAAGAACAAAAACTTCTGGAGAACACCTACCGGAATTGGGCAACAGAAGATCGACTCGGATACAGGAGTAACGAACCTGATGAGATGCTCAATATTTGAGGTTTTTCCAAACTTTTTGCTTCCCGAAACGAATCGCTTTTTCCCAGCTATTAATAATTTATCGATTTAGCAAAATTGGTTAGGATATTAACGCACTTTTGTTTACTTCTCATGACGATACTCAAATGCAGGGCCAATCAAAGAACTATAGGCATCTTGATGGCCAATAACTCCGGAAGAAGTATTACTACACTGCCCACCTTTGATGAAAATTTGGTTCGACTCGAGAATATTGTGGTTATACACATTTTCGACAGCATACAGAACTCAATCACTCAAAATTGTTTTGATCTGAAGATGGAACTTGTTGATCAAATCATCTATAATCAAAGCGCATCGCATTTCATCTAATTCCAACACAAACAAACCTCAACGCTAAAACAGCCAGACGAAGTGTTCTGGAAAAGACCAATTTCCCGAATTACTTCTGCTCGAATCGTCTCGACAAACAAAGGAATGCTGAGAAATGACAAATAGAAGGAAAGGTATAGTGTTGCATATGGAAGTCATTTTATATAGACTGAAATGTTAGGATTTTGGGATGAGGTAATTATTGTGAGCTGTAATGTTTGTTCTAGCGTTGAACACTCGGTTGAACACTTTTGTGAAGAAAAATATAAATCTGAATAACTGAATGTAAAGTTCTTTTATATTTTTCTCCCTACATCGTAATTCAAGTAAAAGCATTTACTTTCCGCGAAATCAAAGTAGTATATTATGATACATGCTTTACAGCGTGTAAGTAATAGCCTGAGCGATAGCCACATTTTATGCACGACCAGTATATTTTATTGTATATACCTCTCCACATCTCAAGCATTATAGAAATAAAACGATTCTTAAATACTTTTTTAACCCCTTTAAAATAATTTTTGTTACGCCCATGATCTTCCTCTCGAAAAAGCATTACATGAGAGTGTTTTTTATTTTTCTCTAGCTCTTATAATAAGGGAGTTATTAGGGGATTACAATTTGCTCATGTTCCAGACTGGTGGTGGGTGAATAAATAGGCTAGTAGCCATATTTGCTGTCAATACAGACAGTAGTCATTACGAAATGCATTCCAGTGACGAAGAAAGTGTGAATTGCACTCCACCAGAAATCAGTAAAGCAGCTGAAGATGCGAATAATTAATAACTTATTGGCCGGCGGGCAGTAAAGTGTCATTTCACGCCCGGCGGGCGTTAAAGTGCTATTTTACGCCCGCACAACCGAGCGGTAAAGTGCTATTTCACGCCCGGTCGTGCATAAAATATATTTTATCTGCATTCGATACGTTTCCGCCCTCGCATATGTAAATTTTCACACTTGTTATGTAATATACTACTTCCGTGCGTTGCTCTCAGTTGAGACAATGATCCCCAAGGGACTTGCTCACTCGCAATTGAATGTGAATAATGGTCCTCACATAATGGAGACATTACCTACCAGGACAATCGTGCTAATGCCTAACTATTCCTCTGTGTATAACATATCGCCTGTCATGATACAAGTGGATCGTATGTCACACAGACATATTGTTAGCAATTATATATGTTTGCCCTATTTAGAACACTCATAATTCAGCTAGGATCAATCGATATCCATTGTAATTAGCGCATTAATTATCTTAATTGAAACAATGCGATTAATATCGATGAGATATCCATGATTGGTTGATGGAGGTGCTAAACTGATGGAATATATCTAGGTACACGAGAAAAAGTGTTGTTCCCACTGAAATTTGTTTGCTCAAGTAGAAATACATTGAAATCAGTAAAATTGTGGTCATCTTATTGAACACAACCAATCAAATTAAGATTATACTGACTATTTCACGCACTTGCCAAATGAACCAATCAGGAGCTCTAGTCTAGTCAAGTTCAGATTATCGATAACACAAACTTGACTCTGATTGGCCTGTCAAGATCGGTAAAATATTCGTATGGAAAGCGTTTATGGACTATTGCAATGTTGTAAAGCATGGATCAGCAAAAAATGTTCTATCTGAATAACCCTCGAACATTGATAAATGCTCAAAAATTTCATAATGGGTTATTACTACTGATAACATTTCCTTGGGTGATGTGAATATTCTGAATTCAAGAAAGTACACATACTTTCATACCATCTCATTTTGATTTATATAGAAATAAGTCTAGAAGTGAAGTTCTCGTATTATAATGGTCCATTCCGAAGAACTGCTCATCCAAAGTAATCACAAATCCCGAAGCCTCAAAGAGAGTCCTGAAATAAATTGATAGCAATTTACCATTCCAATTCAACAATGGTGTTCAAGTTCACTCAAACTTCCAACATTTTCCAAAGGATTCGAATGTCGTTCTAGTTAATTGGATGCATTTGCGTTGCACAGACACTGCTGGTTGAGAACATTATGCATTCCTTTATTTTCATCGTTTGTTAAATATAACGGCGCTCTTTGAGCACTGAAGTCACTACGAGTTCAGTTTAAGATGAGAACTCAATTGACAGTCATTCGTCTGGAATTTTATTTTGGAATAATTAATGGTTAACCATTCTCTCTACCCAACTACCAAGAAACAATCCTAAAATAACTCGCGAAAAATTATGAATGATATTTCGAGGGATGTCCTGAAATTTATGCAACGATTAATTTTGATAGAGAACATATAGGTTTATAACTTGTACAAATATATTAAAATCAGATAAGAATCGTCCAGAAATATTACAATGAATGAAATGAATCAATTTGTTTGATTCAGTGGTTAAAAGATTGAGGTGCATCTGCTTATCATATTGATAATAATGAAATTGATACAATAGTTCATATTTTGATATCTTCCATGTGATCCATGAAAAAAACCAACCATAAACACATGAAATCACTAGAAATAATTGAAATCCAACAGAAATATGCATTATATTTAAGTATGTATAAAATCATAACATGAGAACAGTTTTTTTGCTTTGACTTTCAATATCAGTCAACAAATTCAAATATAACATCTACATTTTCTCCTTCAACTGTATCTCTTTTAATCTGATTAGAGACTTGATAACGATTTAATGAATCAACTGCATATAAAAAGATCTTATATTTTCTCTTGAAGCAGTGTCAGCGCTATCATAATTGTTAATATAAAGGAGAAATTATATTAGTCCCAGGAAAGATCCCTGGGGCACACCGGTCTGGCTAGTTTCACATCTGATTGAAAATACAACTCCTTGGTCAAGTTTTATAGGAACATATCGATAACTGTTGCTAAGAAATATAGACACCATATAGGTTTCCAACACATAGAATTGCAACACATAAAATTGCAACTGAGCGAATGATTTAATAAACTCCGACAGGTTTTCATGCAGAATAGATAAAGCAGTTTTTCTAATATTCAGAAATAAAATCCGATGAAATATTTTATTGGGGAATGATTCCCTTCCTCATTGAGCCAATAAGTCATGTTCACAAAAACTCCCCTCAGCTGCGTTTCTACGATAGTCGGCAGAAAATGAAAAGAGTGTCAGATCCCCTGGATTTTCCCGAAGTGAAGTGTATTATATCGGAAAATCCTCCCGTCTACCTCAATTTTCTCGACTTTGTTTGCACACTTAATCGAATATAGCTCAGAGATTTGCTGGGATTAGTTCCTGTATTTTCCCTGGGATATCCCAATATATATCAGGTGTAGATATATATATTGTTTATCTAGGAATTATTCATTTCTCAGGAATGTTTTCAAAGCCGTTGAAGTTTTTCCAACCGGTATCGAATTGTCGAGCTATTTTCTCGACATGAAAAGCAGGAAAATGAAAAGCCGCTTTATGTTCTTATTTTACGACTATGGCGACTGGAAAGAAAAATGCAACTGTGTAGTTTTATTTGCACATAAAGTACTTTGATCGAAGTTAGTTCAAAGCGCAGATATTTCTTGTACCTTTCTACCTTGTCGCATTCAAAGTATGTGAATAACATTTTGTTGACGTTGTCTGGAAATATGTACTTCTCTACGACCACATATAAAACTTTTATTTCTTTGTAAACTAGCTTATATCACAATAGCATTGTTATTTGAAATGAAAGTACACGCTCGCATTTATGGATAGAAATCATTATTATAATACAAGTTATTATCACACCACAGTCATATTTATCAGAGTTTCTGCTTCTTCAGGGATCATTAGGGAGAATTCCTCACTAATTTCAATGTGTAAATGAGACTTGTTGAAAAAAATATTGAGAAGTAAGGGCCCATGGTCACCTATGCTTCATTGATATGGTGGCCAACAATGTAACAAATTTCGGCACAAGTCAAGCTGCAGAAAGCTCAGCTGCTCTAGCTTGTCTGGGAATCACTGGGGCAATATTCACGTGCCCCACTACAGCCTTAGAGGTGATACTGAACCTTCCACCATTGCACCTGTATGTAATGAAAGAAGCAGCAATCCGTGCCTTCAGACTGAGCCAGACAATAAATCTCAAATCAGGAAATCGGATTGGACACTTGAAGATTTAGGATAATATTTCCCTAGAATCCATGTCTAAGCCGACAGATATCATGCCAGTTAGGTACGACTTACAGTTTGAAGTGGTAATAAGCAACCACCAAATTTGCACAGAGAACGGACCTCAACTGGGAAGGGATGCATCAGTGTGGTATACTGATGGATCCAAGATAGATATGAGAGGGCTGGAATGGGAGTTACAGGGCACAATTTCAGATAGCCCAGCAGTACCAAAAGCTCTGAAATCATACACTTGTGAGTCTGAGCTCACCTGGGACTGTAAACACTTCCTGAGACCGCTAGCAGCGAACAACCACGTCACTTTTATAGGAAGGCCAGGTCATAAGGGAGTTGAAGGCAATGAGGAAGCAGACTGCCTCGCCAAAGAAGGGGCAAACACACAATTTCTCGGCCCAGAACCCTTATGTGGACTTCCCAAAACCCACTTGAGAGAAGAGTTCTGACGCTGGAAAGCAGATGAAATCTCACTGGAATAAAGCGCCAGGACAAAGACAAGCGAAAAGACTAGTGAGCCTCTCGCCAAGAAAAGCTAAGCAGCTTCTCGAGTAGGATAAGAAAAACTTGAAACTGGTTAAGTGACTCACTGGACACTGCCCTCTGAGGTATCACCTCAAAAATCTGGGTAAAACAGAGAGTGATAGTTGCCGCTACTGCGAGAACTTTTCTGAAACGCTGAACATTTGCTTTGCCCAGCACTCTTCTGCAAGAGGCTCAAGTTCCTTGAAGGGGTCTTCTTAGAGCCCTCCGATGTCAGGAACCTAGCTCCCAGGAAACTGATAAACTTTGCACGAAGTCTCGGAATCCCAGGCCTCGAATAGATTAAGGGTTATTGACAAAAGATCTTATAGGTCGAGGTGCTTGAGAGGCTGCACAGCCATAACGACCCCCCCCCCCTACAATCTACAAGGGCCCTCAATGAATTTCAATAGTATACCAGTTGTTACTTTCATCGCATAATTTGAAATTTGTTGCTTTGGAAAATATATAAAAATAATCAACCTGCTGTCCATTTTCGAAAGCATGCTGACTTTCGATCATGCGTCTATAGTCTCATAAAAGACTTTTGTTATTGGGGATCTCAGGAATTTCTTTATATGTGGTTCGGAGATAGTTGGAGGATATTCATCGTCAAATCCTGCCTTGAAAAGCTGAAACACTTGAGCATAGCGCACCATTGCGAAATGCTCTTTTTTCATATCACTTCTTTTCAGTTCGTTGAAACTGGATGCTTCCGAATGGAATACTCTGGATCCTCATTAAAAGTCTGGATGGAAACTTGAAACCCTGGGAGGACCCTTTGTCGGTGCGGTATTCGCTTTCAATCAATTGATAATTAAGAAAGAGAATGCTTAATTGCGTATTCATCAGTTCCGCAGAGCTAGAAGCTTTCGGATTTTTGTCTAATTAATCCGATGAAAGATTTTTCTATTTTTTATGTCTGGAAAATACTGAAGGAAAAGAAAATTGTAAGACGAGAATCTGCAGATATAGATTGATAGTGTTTGACAAGGGAAAATATGGACAACAATTCATTTGACAGTTGATCAGAAACGGCGTAATTGCATATTATATTTTATTTTGGAGTTTTCAGTTTTCAGATAACATCATAAAGAAGAGATAATGGAAATTTGACACAATAAGTCAAGGATAGCGAAAGCCTTACGGAACGAATTTCACCACATTTACAATTTTTTCAAGCGCAAATAAATTGTAGTTTTCAAATAAAGGATGGAATATCATCAAGACTATCATTTTTGATCCACATATTTGAGTGATTTATGTTAGATAATTCAAGTCGAAGTACACAGTGAAAAAAAATACACCAGTTCACACCAGCTAACACCGACTGGTGTCCCCTGAGGTCATGTTTGTTTTAGTGTCAGTAAACACTGGCATATTATTCATCATTGTAAGTGTTAGGTGTTTTTTATAATTGAACCCAGTTGTGAGTAACACTTGTGTTAGTGCTGGATTCAGCAGAATCAACACTTCGGTGGTGTTGTTTATGCATTTCTGAAAGTGTGATTTGACACCGCAGTGGTGTGGTGCACATTTTGTGATTTTCTTGAAGCTGAATCCTACCTCATGAGTATGTGATCATGTGAATCAGTGCTTTTCTTCACCACCTCCGGTGTGTTTTATTAAGTTGAAACACCTTTTGTATTATAATTCATATGATGATGAACTAGGCTAAGAAGAATCTAGGGACAATTCGGATGATAACGAACTGTTTCGGCTTATTTATCCTGATCAGTGGTACTAGGGAACTAGGCCAATTGATACACCGATCTATATCAAAATCATCTAATATATCTAGCCCAATATTGAAATCAGGTACGGTAGGAAGGACGTAAGTGTCACCTATTGGCAAAAGTTCGAAGGTTCTAAGATCGAACAGATGATCACATGAAATTCACACCATTTAGATGCCTACATACAATATTTTCATTAATTTATATCAAATCGGGTGTTTTCAGGATGCAATACTTAACGAATGATTATGGCCACCAAATTAGATGATCCATATACCGCCTCGATTTTATCGTGATATGACACGGTGTAACTTTTTGTTAATTTTATATAATAGGTGTTTTTCATGCGTCAACTTCAATGACAGCACCATTGAGAATATTAAATTCCAACCATTCGTTGTTTCTTATGATCCTATGTTTCAGAATCGTTTCACTTCACCACATTCGTGTCATTTTCCACTACTAAGATCTGAATTAGCACCACTCAACACTCAATTGTGAAATGTATAATAAAAAGGACACAACTTTGATATTCAGGTGTGGTATTCGTCGGAGTTTGATCTAAAATCCGTTTGATTTAAATTACATCCCAGTTTTCATTACTGTGTAAATTCTATCTGGTTGCTGACACATGGATAAGTAGATGTGAACAGATTTCAGAAAGACACAGCTATGATTTAAAGAACTGGAGTTAGGTGAAACCCATATAACCGATATATTTTCCGATGCATATAGCCCCCCAAAAAAAAAACTTTTAAGAGGAAGAAGACAAGCAGGACTATAGTGAGCCCCATCAAGGAATAATAAACATCTTCTTGATTTGAATAAAGAAGACTTGAAACTGCTAACTGCTAACGGGACTTCTCACTGAGGTATCACCTAAAAAAGATGAAACTGCAGAACACTTGCTTTGCGAATGTCCAGCACTTTTCTGCAAGAGGTTCAAGTCCCTGGGATTGAGGGTTATGCACGGAAGATTTAATGTAACAAGGTCTAGCTGCATAGCCTTTACAATTTCCCTACAATCTATAAGGTATTGAATAATTTGAGGTCAATTCATCCAACTTCGGGTGGAAGCCTGAGGGCATACTAGAGAGAGTATCGAGGATGCTGAAAAATTTGGATCCCAATAAACACAACCACCATTTCATGCACCATTTTCCAATCGAAGAGGCACATCAATCACAGCCGATGTACCATAATTCCCAACATTTTTCGAGCTGATCACTCTAAAGCTCAATGCTCGACTCGTTCGACAGAGATAATCAGCAGCTTTCTGCCCGATTAATGTAAGCTACGCCGATACGTCGAGTGGAATAAAATCCCCTTTTTCATCAGCAAGGACGTAACGAACAATGTCAAAGGGTGGGATAGAACTAGAGAGCGAAAACAAAGGCGAGACGTGTGTATCGATGGGAGATAGAGGAACTTTGGCCCGGAACTTTGACACTTCGGCTTTGTAGTCGCATTGAGGGTGGGAAAAACGGAGTGAAGGCTTTGTTGATATTTCTTGTAGGCGGCCATGTGCGTCCGTTCCCATAGTGTTCATGTCGTTTTAGTCAGATGAGCCAATATCTGCTCAGGTTTCATTGTTTGGCATGGAACGTTAGTCATCTATGAACCCGTACACACCTTCTGGCCTGAAAATCGTACTAGATATTGGAGAAAGTACTCCTTTATTGGACCATTCTTCAATTTGATCTACTGGAAGTCGCATAACAAAAGTTTCGTTCATAGTGACTGTAGTATCACATTTTTCTCATTGAATGTATAGAATCGATAATTAATCATGTTACATCTCTATATGTTGTCAAGAGAATGTTCTATTTTTTTTTAAATAAAGAAGTGTACCTATTGGGTTTCGAAATACAAAATAATTATTTTTCAAATATCCTGATGGAAATAGTAATTAGGATATGACAGTGGCCATGAGATATTCAATTACGCAGCCAAAACGAATGTATCAACTGAAAATACAAGAAAATGTCACCTTAATTCAACCAGTGGTTTCCTCAATTGGACCAGACATTATTTCTACTACATTTCTGATGATGTTGATAGATGCTACTAAAGAGTACGGATTACATCGCAGAATTTTCCATTTTTATACTGAATACGGCCCTGAGAGAAAAATCATGGATCTTAGAGGATTGGGACCATTAGAACATAAACCAATGACATTTCAGGCAAATTGCACTGTGGACCAATTTCCTATGCCGTTGTCCGAGGTCCTTCCATTTTGATACTGTATATTGATGAATACCAACAAGCCTAGAATGAAAATTCTAACCTAACATTTTCGACCAATCAAAAGCCTATATATTTTGTATCGTTACCACAGCAACTAGAACGACTTACGGAAATTTGTTAACTTTTATAGGTTGAATGAAATACACATTTACCTAACTTCGAATTCTAATAGCGTTTTCCATTGGTGAAACTGTTGCGCAGTCAGTGTAAATATATTTCTACCGACTTCATCTCAGTGGTTCAGAGTTTTCTGTCATGATTTTTCAATGTATCCAGACGGTATCGGTATTTAATGGTGAACTGAATTGTTAATTCACAGTTATTTACGATTATATTTCAAAATAGCCGATACGGATTTGGTGGCTAGTGGAGCGGTAGCGGCTGCCTATGAAAAGTGTTAATGAGAATCAAATTCGCGTCCTGCGATTATTGAAATTGTACGTCTTGATTAACAAAACTCACGGTGGATATAATAGAAATAGGACTTAAATAGTCAAACTCGTCAAAGTTACGTGGTTTATGTTACTGTTTATACACAGCCGTACGGTCAACTAACCACTTCAACGCACATACTTCAATAATATTTCGGTGTGAAGTTTTCTCACCGAATACCACTCTAGCTTCAATTAAAAACTGTGATTTTTTTCTCCAACACGAATATTTTGTAGAAACTTCCCGTGTTGTCGAAAAAATTTACATTAACAGTTGAGGATCTAGTTGTATTATAAGTGAAAACACAAACATGGAGAGACTATCAGAAGAACTAAGCATATCAAGATCTGATGTTGCACCAATCGAGTGTTCAAATCACATATTAAAGGAGTTTTTCAGATGTTATTTGCTTTGCCCACCTGAAAAGAAAGATCTAAATCGACCACAGGTGTGAATAGGTGAATGGAACATCAACGTTGTCCATGTCAGTGCAAAAGGTAATATTTTGATACGAATAAAGTGGTTCATCTGGTGCTCCAATGCTGTGAATATTATCAGTACCAAGCAGCACATAAAACCATTACAACTGCCACTATATAATCTCACCTAATTTATATCAATAATTCATTATGGGAGGGTGAGGCAGATGTGAATCCGTTGGGTTCGGTCCTAAAAGGGCAATTCGTCTCATCGGTGATAAATCGCTTACAAACTCGCTCAGTTTATTATATATTTCCATGGGCGATGCTCTTCTAAAATACCAACAACCGTTCCTCCATTAGCAGTCTCTTCGAGATTAACCCGCCAAGTTCAGTCTTCACACCCCTTCGTGGTCACTTCAGAGAGCTGCAGAACGTCCCTTTCCAAAGACTCGTTCATCCAACGATCATCGAGACTTTGGAACTCATTGCCTAGGAAGGTGTACCCCGAGCCATACGATCTCCAGAGAAGGACACCAACTCCTACCTTCTTTCCCTTGGTTCTCACGATGTTCTCTGAACATTACAGGATATCCCTTTTCGTGGAAACCAGAACCAGAATAAACAAAATATGTTGCTGAAGTTAATAGAAATACATAGAAAATATCGGTGTTTCCTATTCTGCTCCAGCTAGCAAACTATATATGCCCTTTTTTCTCCGTATTCCGACTATTGGCCAGCTCTAATGGCAGAGGAATGTCTCAATTAGCAATAATTGAAACGTTAGAGGCAGTCAAGCGCGCCAAAAGGCCTCTACGTTTTCGTCCAGCTTTTCCCAAGCAAACGTTAAGTGACGTTTAGAAACAGAGGAATGTCATTAATTGGAGTTTAATTGTTTTCGAACGGTTGAGGACCTTGTTCGCGTCTCTCGATTGGACAAGGCAAGTGGGGTGGGGGGGGGGGGTTTTTCTGCCGTTTGCTGCGTACCATATACGCGACAGATATCTCAGATTCGTGCTGAGAATCGATATGCTTACTGTCGAATAGAGTATCGGTAGTTGATTTTCATGTGACGTTATCAGAATTCGTTGTTCTCTGAAGAAATATCACAAGAGAGTGCTCAGGATAAATTGAAAAGGATTCGATAGATTATCGGAGACTTGTTGCCAGGCAATATAGACTCGAGAGCCCGAAGGGCTCGATTGAAAAAACGGTTTAAGGGATTAGTACTTCCAAATTACGAAATATTTTTTTCGTGCGTGGGATATGCCCATCCTATTGTTCACCATTGTGGATCCCATCAAAGTGATTTAGTGTGTCTTTAAAGAGATCTGACGGGCACATCTAACGTAATTATTTTATTAAACTCAATCATAGGATGGTGGAAATAGAAAATAGTCACAAAAAGGAAGATCATACCCAAAATATCATAATCATTCATTCATAATATGAAAGACAGAAAAATCTGTTCAGGGAGTAAGAGAGAGTCAGTCAGAGAGGCGGAGTGGAAAATTTTGACATACCTCGTGCAAGATTGAAAGAATTTGGTATCTGATTGTTGCATCTTGGATTTGAGACCATGCAGAACTTTTAATTTTGAATAAAATTATTTCGTAAAATCAATAATAAAAAAGTTTTCCATATGTAGCCAATTTATATATATTATGTATATTTTTTCCAACTCTTTTACTACTCTTCAGAACATGATATCGCTGTGTTAGAACAATACTAAGATATTATGAAAAACAAGACAATTGGAATTTTAATGGTTCAATATTTATTATAGCTGATATTTTGGCAAAGTATAGTGGTTGGTGCCTGAGTTGCATGGAGGCCCAATGTCAATATCACTATCGTTATAAAGTGTACATTTCGTTTTGAAATTTGTTTTTTGTATGATGTCTTCGTATCACACTGTGAAGAAATTATATTTTTCAAATTTTGGTCGAAGTTATCTCAGTACGTATCGTGTAACATAATATGGAGAAGAAGTGAGACAATTCAAAAAGTTATTATTTCACCAATGAACACGGTGATATGAGTAGCATATCGCACGAAAAAAACTATCTTTTCAACATTTCTCACTATTTAACTACAAATCCATAAAAAATACATATCGCAATAGAGGGATTAGTTATATCATACTCGAATTTCTGAATGTAATATAGCACCAGAGAAAGCATTTTCTCTGCATTATCTTACACCTGTTTTCTCAAATTGACCATTTTTGGAGTTGTTCATAAAATATTTGTTACAGGATGAGAATATTCTTGGATCATCTTCAGAACATTTTATTGAAATATTCAGAACTATATTGGAACATTTCCAGAATATTTTGATACGATTTTGTATATTCTCCGGATATTCGAACGAAATATTCTATATGGGAATATGTCGAATGAACGTTCATAGAATATTTGCTACAGGATGATAATATTCTGGGATTATTCTGAGAACATTTGTTTGGAATATCCTAAAATAAGTGTAACATTGTAGGAGAATTCATAAAATATCAAGTATCTTTGTTAACCAATTGGTAAATACATGTGAAATATATACTATTTGTTGATTTTTCTTTCACTCACTTCATTCTCTATAGACAAAACACGATTCCAGCCTGAAGTTCGTGACAATACACCAATGTGGAATCCAACATCAATTAGTATCAACTATAAACCTTGAATATTTCATGGACCCCGAGTAGGGCCGACATTCTGAACCCCCGATTCAATCAAGCATAACAGACTCTCGGTCCATTGTATGGTGTTTCCAGGAGGCATGGTTCGGATATCCCAGCCGATTTATTCCCATGAGTCTCCCACAACAGAGCTGGCAGTTAGTTGGCAGGGATACTCAAAGCATCGTCAGTGATGAACTAACTGGTGACTGTACAAATTAATTTCGCTGACGTATTCAGAGTAGTCCAAGAATGTGAGTCAAATCAGGCAAAGTATTTCGGAATGAGAGATAGTCAGCTATAAAGTTCTATACACCTTCGATCTTAAAACAGACCAGATGAATAACGCTCAATCCTTACCTACTGTGGTTGTTTGAAGCCAACACCTAAATCAGTTACTAGGGTTACCTCATTCTAAAACAGGGATAGCAGCAACATATTTCCCCAGTACCAGTGTCTTGCTATCTTGGAAGGGTCTGAATTTGAATAAATTGACCTACTAACAAAATAATCGTATCCATTCTTCCTAAGACTGAATGAAAACAATGTAATATCAAAGTTTTCTGAAAATATACATATTTGATTTATTACTCGAATGATAATTGATTTAATTCACTGTCACAACTATATTGTTGATTCTCTGGCAACATAAAGTTTTGTTTTTTCAACAGGTGGTCGAGGAATGCGAAAAATCATACAAATATCACGTTCAAATATGTGCCTCTCAAAATCAAGTTCGACCTGTTCTATCATACGTATGACTAAATAGGTGGGACGAGCATGCAATTGAATTTGCTTAGCACCAGCACGTGATATATCAAATATTAGATTTCTAGCTGACCTATTTATGATGGAAACATCGATGATAATTCAACGATTGCAAATGCATGCTAGACTTGATAGGCAAAGCGCTATGCGAGTCAGAAATCCGGCGATATATGCAACTTCATATGATTTATTAATCCGTGTTAATTAAACGATTAACTTTCCAATGGATTTCAACTATTCGATTCGATTTCATTGAAACATTTATGAATCTGATAGGAATGAAAAATACGTACGTATGTCAGGAAAAATACATCATTTTGCATGCAACATCTCATCAATATTCTCAATCCACGAAGCTCTCATGAAAAAACGATTCAAAAGTAGGTGACCAAATGGTCATCAACGATTCTACAGAGCTCTGAATTTTCACTATTTTCCAAAGAAAATTGAGGATAAGTATTGCACTTCCATCACATATCATTGAACTCTCTTTGAGCTCTACCAAATACTGAGTTTTCTATTTGAATAAAATAATGTTAAGGGTGTCATAGAACTCGGAGCTAATGAGGAGATACGGAATGAAAAAGCCATGAATTGAACGATTTATCAAAATCGAAAAAAGTCTTATTCAATTGAAGACATATTTTCAAAGCCCACTATGTTGAACTACATCATTAGGTGACAACTATTATTATATGAGAACTATGAAGCGTTATTTTGATCTACTTTGATTGTCAATAGCTCAGTCATTGTCTATCAAAATATGCAACTTATTGATATCAATGAAATCAGAAACGAAAGTTCTATCGAATTTCGAAAAAATATACGTAGTATTCCATTTGAAAAACCAAAGTTGGTGTCCATTTCGAGAAACAAACCCTGTAATTTTTTTTATGTTCTGGTTCTCACGAAAAGAGATATCATGTAATGTTCAGAGAACATCGTGAGAACCGAGGGAAAGAAGGTAGGAGTTGGTGTTCTTCTTAAATTTGTGGAGATGGTATGACTCGGGAAACACCTCCCTAGGCAATGGGTTCCAAAGTCTCGATGTTCGTCTCGTATTTGGAAAGGGACGTTCTGCAGGTCTCTAAAGTGATCACGAAGGGGTGTGAAGACTGAACTTGGCGGGTTAATCTCGAAGAGACTGTTAACGTAGGAACTAGTGTTGATATTTCAGAAGAGCATCGCCCATGAAAATATTTATAAAATAGCTCTTGGGTCGAAAAAAGTTTTTGGGATGCACTTTTGGCAATAGACCTCACGTGATTATCCTAAGGAAATTCAATGCTGATAGTATAATGCCAAGCATCGAAATGGTATGGTAACTCCTGACTGAATTATGTTGGGCACAGTGAGATCGGCTATTCTAGAGAAAATACATGCTTATGTTTTGTTTGCATTGAATTCTACCAGGTTATTAGATCCCCACTCGAGAATTGTTGCAAAGTCTATATTTATTTTGTTGACAGGCCGATATAAAAGCCCTGGAAGGAAGGTATGGAGGGTACTATCATCCGCGAAGGACATGAAGTTGCTTCCAACAAATCGTTGATGTGAAGTAGAAATAGCGTCTAGGATCTATGAAGTCAACTAAGATATGGAGAAGATCATTCATATTTATTTTGTTAACATTTCTTCCTCGTTCATTTCTGGTTTGACGTGCCGATATAGTAGCCCTGGAGCGGTATGGAGGGTATACTATCATCCGCGAAGCTGTGTATAGGACATGAAGTTGCTTTCAACAAATTGTTGATGTGAAGTAGAAATAGTGTTGGTGCTGAAATTGATTTCAATAAAAGAATAACTGTTCATAAAAATGCAAGTTCTCATTCAACTTTTCTATTTAACATTTTTCATATCTTCAAGAACAAGAAAGTTAAAGGGAGGTTGCATTTCAAGTGGTGCACCCTGTACCAAACAGACCAAGCGAACTCTGGATCACCCCCTTTGGAGACCTGGCAGCCTATCAGGCTTTCCCATCAAATGCAGCAGACTCAATCCGGATTACTTTCCTGTTCAGAATTGCTATTCCGTTATATATAAATCCATGATGGTTAGGACGAGAGTAAACAGAGCACACAGAGAGAGCCCTTTGACGTTCGATGGCAAATTGTTTTCTATTGGAAAATCGCGATGGAAATTTGCACAATCAGAGCTGGCCCGTAAACTGGAATTTACATATATATGGGCTGCCCACGATCTGAACGTCCGGGGTGTCGTAATAGAGGCATTTACGCCCGTGTATGGAGGTCCATTTACAATTGAATGTTTCCACTATACGCGATATTGTGATACTGGAAGTTTCCTGCTGTACACTGAGAAATGTCGACTGCACAAACGGAGATACTAACCTGATATATTCAGGCTCTCAAAACCCCTTCGTAACACCGCAATCAACTTTCAAGCAGAAGTACATGCTATAAAAATATGTGCCCAGGAGTGCCTCGAAAGGGACTCTCGAAAGGCAAAAATCTATGTTCTAGCAGATAACCAAGCTCTGAAGTCATACCCAAGTAGCATTTTGGCGACGATAACCACATAATACACCAAAATTAACGTTATACTTAGTGTAGAAATCAGTCATTTATGAAACGACGCTCTCTAAACCACCGGACAACGTTGTGTCAGTGTTGAGCATGACTTTAGTTAACCGACGACGTTGTCACAAGGTTAAACCCAACCAACTTCATGTAGTAAAAATTTTGGGAATAGGAGTGACGTTCTAAAAACGTTTGAGTGATTACTCTAGTTATGTTCAACGTTTTACCGACGTTGAGCTGACCTTGTGACATTTAACTTGGCAGTGGGCAATTTTTTATAAAAATTGTAAACGTTTTCGTGGAGTCATATCTTTGCAGTTAAATTTTCCAAATACTCACTTTAGAGGACATGCCCCATGACAACAAGAACATAATGTTGGCTGAAATGCTTCGACGAAAGAATAAATATCTAGTAAGATAAGAAAAACTTGATCCAACCTAACCTCAAAAAATTTATTAAAAATAAAATTATGCCTGAAGACAGGCAGTTTGGAAACTTCAGTTCTTTTGGAACAAATGCTAACTTGGATGCAGAGATTGAGGAAAGCAACTAATTTTTCGAAGAACACTACTGACAATTGTATGACACAGGAAAGCCCGTTTTAAAATGTGGAGCGAGGTGTGTTCGTTAGTTGGACTTCGTTCAGTTTTTGGTCGGATAACCAACTTCAGTCGCGGTTTGGTTATATTTAGTTGTCTGGATGACTAAGGTTGAAAGCAGTATATTTTTCAGTTATCTAAGTCGTGTTGACGTCTATTATAATACTACGTCATGTTTGATGCGTAATTATCTTCGGAAACATGGTCGGCCATTGAAATTTGGGACATAAACAAACATAAACAGAGGTTAACAGTACTCTAGAAACGATTAATATATCATTGTATCCTCTATAGTTCTTGTTTGGATAAAAATTAACTTTGAATATTATATATCCCAAATTATTTTTTTAGTTTTTTTTCTTCGAGTTTTGAGAAATTCGCCACGGATTGAAGGAGCGCGTGTTTTTTGACGCAAAACAATAGTATATTTGACAATAAACTGAAATGCGTTGATAATTTCTGTTTGGAAATCTTTATTTTCAGGCAATATAAATAGAGTAGGTACCTATCATGAGCACATGAGTAAAACATTAGTAGTCGTCAGAAAGTTTTTACCAAGTGTCCATTTTGGTGATCAGTAATGATTTGGTTGGAATATTTACTAATTTCTGAACACCGTGGAAAGTGAACTGTCATCGCTGCGCAAGAGGGCGCAAGTGTGTAGTTGTTTTTTGGTAAATTTAGCAACGTTTAGGAAACGACCAACTGCTACCTACAGTTGAAAGTGAAACGTTTTAAAAACCCAAAAATGATTGACCAAATTGGTGCAAAACAGGGTCGTGACGACGTAGTACTAAGGTCGACTACGCAACTCATGTTTGGTTGCGCAACTTTTTCAAACACGTCGCCGCAACGTCAAATTGCTGCTTGGGTATACTTGTGAGTATAAGCTGACTAAGCACTGTAAACAATCATTTGGGCAACTGGCAGCAAACAACCAGGTCACTTTTATGGTGATCATAAGGGAGTTGAAGGCAACGAGGAAAGCAGACTGCCTTGCCAAAGAAGGGGCAAATACAGAATTTCTCGGCCCAGAACCCTTCTGTGGACTTTCCAAAGCCCACTTGAGAGAAGAGTTCCGACGCTGGGAATCAGATGAAATGAAATTTCACTGGAATAAAGTGCCAAGACAAAGACAAGCGAAAGGGCTAGTGAGCCTATCGCCAAGTAAAGCTAAACTGTTTCTCGAGTTGGACAAAAAAGACTTGAAGTTGGTGACGGGACTCCTCACGAGACACTGCCCTCTGAGGTATCACCTCAAAAAGATGGGTAAAACAGAGAGTGATAGTTGCCGCTATTGCGAGAACTTCGCTGAAACTGCAGAACATTTGCTTTGCGAATGCCCAGCACTCTTTTGCAAGAGGCTCAAGTTTCTGGAAGAGGCTGTCTTAGAGCCCTCCGATGTCAGGAACCTAGCTCCCAGGAAACTGATGAACTTTGCAAGAAGCCTCGGTATCCCAGGCCTCGAATAGATTAAGGATTATGCACAAAAAGATCTAACAGGTCGAGGTGCTTGAGAGGCTGCACAGCCTTAAAGGTCTACACTTTTTATTTGTTTTGGTGGTGTTATCTTCCATAATCGGAATGCTTTTCAAGTATATCTAATGGAAAAACTCCAAAACAGTTATGAAAGGCAAAGACAGATGGAAGAAAGGACTTTCAATCAAAGCAGAAATTGCCACAGACGGCTCAGAATCCGAGGGAGGTGTGGTATCAGGAATATTTACAGCCAAGCCAATGACAAGAGTATAACTGAATTTAGGTAACGTTAACATGTGCAGTAGAGTTACTGAGGCAGCCAAGCCAAGGATAATGAAGATGCTCATTCACTAGCTTAAGAAGGAGAGTGATGTGCCGCCATTGGTCCAGAACCTCTCTATGGTACAATAATCTCGAAATGGTGGAACAATCAGAGCGTCAAACTGTTCTAGGCTGTCAAGTTGGAATTGAAACAAACTGATTCGGGGTCTTTGACAGATTCATTAATTTCGAAAGTGTCAATAAAATTGAGTTTTTTACCTCCATAACAAAAAGTTCAATATTCAAATGTTTGTTAATGATGTGATTGGATAAAACGTAATGATAGTTGATGGAGTCTTCATAAGAATTTTTGATATTTGTACAGAGATTCCAGTTCTGATTTTGCGACATGTTTGATATATATGTAACACACTTCACAATTGGTATAAGCATAATTCAGTTTGTGCACCTGATTCATTCAAGGGGTACATTTAGTCCATGGTTTCAAAGAGAGTACCTCCACTTATGATTGTTGAATGTTTGAAAAAAAATATAATTGTAGGAAACATTACCATTGGGTTTGTTGATGTTCTTTATAGGTGAAGAAGGTCCAAAATACATACATTTTGTATGACACAATTCTGGGCAACATCTGAATTGAATATTATCTTGGTGGAGGCTGTGAATCTCACCATCCACTCCGAGTTATGGATAACTTTTACGATCGTCAAATTAGATTTTTTTCACCCAATAATACATCTTGGATTTTCACATCTAAGTCTCACTCCAAAATAATTATTGAAGTGGGAATATTCCATTTTATTTAGCCTTCTCATTACATGAGCACAAAAGATAATCATCCTACTACAGATTAACCTTCATTGCGGATGCAAAGGAGCTCTACGAAGGCGGATAAATCACTTCACAAGAACCAACAATTCGGTAATTGGTGAGACTTTTATCTTCAGGGGGCTTTGTATAAGACGAGTTCAGATTGTAGAACTCCAAACGAGTTGGAGTTCGAAATAATTGAGTTCGAACTTGTGTTTATCTTTCTCGAAATAATTCAACCTCTGCTTTGTTTTGAAACTCACCGCGGTTATAGTTTCAGCCTCAGGTATTCGATGATGAATATCTCACGGGTTAACCAATTCGTCTGTGCTGTGCTGTATCTTCAATAATCATATAGACCACTTGCAGCTATTGAAGCTGATGAAATGTCATTGATTTCATAGAGAAAATTTCATAAATTTATTTTCAACCAATTAGAAGGCTGCTTTTTGTATACATTGTTATAGCAACGAGAGATAACCGCGAAAAATTTTCACCTGCTGTATCAGATGACTTGATTTCGACAAGTTGCTATGACGACAACCTAAATTATCCGGAAGTGCTTGACAGCTATACCTATCATCCAATATAACACAGATCTACATCTTTCCCTATCTTATATTATCATAGTTGATTTCCGCCAAGATATTTTTTTTCAATGATCAATTAATTATTCCTTCATCAAATATTCACCGAAAATAGTGATCCAAACCCTAACAGATGAGTTAGTGAGTAAGTGGATATGAAAAAAATTATAAATAATTTTGGTAAGAAATTTTCTCACCGAATCCCTCGCGAGCTTGAATTAATCTCCGTAAATTTTCCAAGCTCTAGGGAGATTACATACGAAAACTTTCTGACGTTTATAAGTTGAATGACATTCATATTCAACTAACTTCAAATACTAATAGAGTTTTACACTAGTGAAACTGATGGTGCTCACTCAGTGTAAATTTATTTCTACCAACTTTACCTCAGCTGCTGATGTTAATAGATGGAGACGGATTTGGTGGCCAATGGACCGGTAACGGATGACTATAAAAACTGCCATGTTAATCAAATTGGTGTCCCGGGATTTTTAAATTGTACATCTTTATTAATGGAACTCACGGTAAATATAATAGAAATAAGACGAACAGTCCATCTCGACAACTTTGTATTTTATTTTACTGTTTATACACAGCCGTCCGGTCAACTAACCATGCAAGTGTGCGGGTAGAACCTAACCTATCTTTTCAACGCTGTGACTTTCTTCAACACGAATATTGTTGTCGAAAAAATTTCCAGTAATAATCGAAGCTCTAGTGGTATTATGAGTGAAAATAAAAATCCAGGCCTGAAACTCAGATTATTCAATCAGTTGTAATACTGAAAATGAAATATATCATAGTTTCAGGTGACCTGAAAAAAAGTTGAGATGGGCCACAGACTCTGAGCATAATTATTGGATACCGTAATCGTTTGAGTGTCGTGAAAATCGTTTAAAATACTATGCAAGGAGTTCTTAAGGTCGCTGATCCCAAATCTTGGGTCAGATTCACAATAGGGTACCCCTCATGAGGTCAGTAGACCACTATATAAACGGGGTAAATTTGGCAAGGTTCTTCAGTATTGCTGAATGTTCTTTGAAGTTGCTGATCTTGAATGTGGGGTCAGATTCATGATTCGTTTCTCAGATACATTGTTTTTTTCTGGAGGAAAGTATTTTCTCACCATTTCGATTCGTTTTGATTGAAGAACTGGATTCTCTGAGAGAAAATCAAAAGAAATGATACCCACGATGTGAAAAATTGGTTTATCCGTTTGGCAGTTCTGATGATTTGAAAATCCTCTATCTCTATAAACAGTGATTGCCATGAGGTTGGCTACATATGAAAAAAAAATGTTATTTCTGAAAAACCCTGATGGCGGTTCGTTTTTGAATGTCTGACAACTGAAAAATCCGCTGAGACTTATATCATGTAACCTGTGATTTGGCGGGAATTAGAAAAGTTGTCAGTGGTGCAAAAAATGGGTCAAATTGACAAGATATCAAAACATGTTATCGAAAAAATGTGCTTGAAATCAAACGAGTACCCCATATAATAATTTTAAACCAGATTGAAATAAAAAACAAAAATTTCTGAAGCGCAAACAGTATATCAGAATGTAAAATATTCAAATGTAGCTAATCCCATTTAATCTGAACTAAACCTCTCTCGGGTTGCTCGTCAATAATTTTATCGAATCGGATAAGTGGACCACCTTGTACTTCATTTCGCTTCATTCGGTTGGTATTCCAAATCTCAATCTGACCATTGATGTTTTTTCAAACACGAACAAAATCATCCGACAAACAAGGAAGCCGAACGAGGCCGGAGCTCAAAAGTCAACAAATTCTTTTTATTCTGCTCCCATTCGCAGATTTCACCCTCCGAAAACTCTGCAATACACTGGAGGATCCATTCATTATACAAAACCCCCATTTTCCGCAAGATCAACAACACAACGTTGACCCGGCTCCTCCATTGAAAGTTGAATCGAGTCTGAGAGCTTTCCGAAGTCAAATGAATAGTTGTCAGGTTGAGTGCTCGAAATTTCTCCTTATCATCGATGAGGCTTACTCGGAATCAAAAATAAAAACGTTTCACATCTACCTCGAAGTGCATTTTCAAGATAAAATAGCAAGCTGCGAAGTCAGTTGGATAAGGAAACTAGCAGTAATAAGTATCATTTCAGATGATTAAGATAGTGAAAACGGATCAAAATTGATACATTTAAAAGAAGTTGCAATTGGAACACCCAGTAAATACCCTGCAACTTATAGGAAATCTCATTCTGGACGAAATGTGACCTATGAAAAAAGGTGGATATACAGGGTGCTCCTGGTTTCAAGTCACAAACAGAAATGGATGACATAACTCATAATTTCAATCAAAAAACTTTATATGAACATAAGGCCGATCTCGATCAGTAGCACAGCTACAGGAGGTCAAAAGTTTAATAATTTTTTTCTATTAATCGAAATATCTTCCCTACTTTTGAATATATTAATCTGTAATTTGGTGTGTTTGATATTTCTTAGAAAATCATCATTTTGATTTCTATTAGGGGTAGAGGCTTCTTTATCCCCCCAAACTTTTTGGTAGTACGCCTCTGGAGTCTTTCAGTCACCAAATTGAGAGAATTGTTCAATTTAAAGGCTTCTTTGCTCAACAATTTTCTTCGAGAAATGAACCTTTGTCGAGATGAATAAGCATATCCGTTCTAAAACATGTTAATTTTACCTTCCCTAAAACTTTTTTTTTGTCGAAATCCAATAAAAATGAAATTAAATGTACTAACATTGTTTTTTTTTCAGTTTTTGAAGTTGGTTAGATGGTTCATGCATTCATCCTAACATTTCGGAACAAGAATAAAATTTAAGTGAAACATCATAGGAAAAATTGAAATGTTTTAGAAGGGATATGCTTATTTATCTCGACAATGATTCGTTTCTCGGAGAAAATTGTTGAGCTAAATTGAATAATCCACCCAATTTGGTGACTGAAAGACTTCAGAGGCGTACTACGAAAAAGTTTGGAGGGGAGCCTCCGTCCCTAAAAATGTATCGCCCTGTAGATTATGCGAATCTTCAAACTGTACAACATGATGGTCTTCCAGGGAGTATTACTCATATCAAATTTCAAATTGATATCTCTAAAAGTCGGCGAGATATTCTGATTAATAGAAAAAAATTGTTAAACTTAATCCCCCTGAATCTTCGCTACTGTTCGAGATCGGACTTATGTTTATATGAACTTTTCTGATTAAAATGATGACATCTATAACCCAGTTCATTTTGTGCCTTGAAACCTGAAGCACCCTGTGGATATGGTGAAACGACTCTTCAATTGGTTTTCGTTCAAACCTGTAGACCTGGTTAAGGAAATATCATATCCCTAGTAATATTTCACTAACCGTTTGATGACACTATCGATAATTCAGTTCTCGATTATAATCCGTATTCTATGCTTCGTGTTCAAGCGGCAGTGTTTAAAGAGTGTTTTAACTTAGTTGCAAAGCATCCCTCGAAGTCTCATTGAGACTTGTATGAGTGAGGAAGACGGGGACCTTAGTTTTTTAAGGGTCATCCGAAGCACTATACTCGACTGGCTATCGTTGAGAGTCCGAAGGATTGAAATCTAGGTACCAAGAATGTTCGGTTGGTCACCTATCTCCTCCCGCTAAACGAACAAATTATCACTGACTGAGTTTGAAAACAACTGAAAGGTCTGAAGGAAAAACAATATCAACATGGAATATTCAAGGCATTTGATTTCGTAAATCATAACTAATTCACTTTTAGATAAACTATTACCGTATCAGAAGTTGCTAAGGGCTGATTTGAATCATATATGTCGCACTCGATCAAACGGGAGTTCGAAATGTTAGGTCATTCGAAGATTCAGAATTTATCCATGCAAATACGAGCAACATTATTTCTGATTAATTCAAATTACATGGTGTGCAACTTCAACGATGTCACTTTCGCACTGTTGGCCGAATATAATAGCATTTCAGTTACTGTGGAGAGTACCTGCTGTTTTCTTTGTCATCAGATTTTTGTTCTAGCTGCTGTCACCATGGAATACTCAATTCCAAACACTTTTCCTAGCATAATCTATCACTTTCCATGTCGTCGAGAAAACATCACGACTGTGAAAGTGGCATTAGAGAGATTGAACCAGGACTATTTCAAATGCAATCGCCTATTTGAAGCTGCGCCTCAGAAAAGCAATCCCCGACCAAGATGGCTTTGATTCCGCCTCATCACCCATTATCGACCTTCCCAGCCTCTCTGTGGTCTGATCACATACGCCTACGGTATACAGAGTGGCCACTTTTTTAATGGGATTGTATTGGTAACTTTCAAACCATAAGAGTTAGAAGGTCGGTCAAATGGAGAAAAAGTTGCATTCATAGAAGCATTGTCAAGCAGTTCAAACAAATCGAGATTATCAGGGCCGGTTATTGAGATATCATAAGAAAAGTAAATTCTGTCATTTTGATTTTTCTTTTTTTCCCACTTTATTTCGAATATTATCAGAAAATGTCACAGGAGTTTTTTATTCGACAGTAAATTATCCTCATTTTGACATAATCAGATTTTGTATCCAACGTTTCGTACGCTCTGGGCCACCCTCAACCTCATTTTTTTCAATACGGACCTGCATATTTTATGACACTTTTCGAAATAACTTCAAACGCTGAATTCATCGACATATCATAAAATGTAATTCAAAGTTGAATTTCAGGTGATTTTGACCCTTATCCAAATTATCAAAATCACCTGAAAATCAACTTTGAATTACATTTTATGATATGTCGATGAATTCAGCGTTTAAAGTTATTTAGAAAAGTGTCATAAAATATGCAGGTCCGTATTGAAAAAAATGAGGTTGAGGGTGGCCAAGAGCGTACGAAACGTTGGATACAAAATCTGATTATGTCAAAATGAGGATAATTTACTGTCGAATAAAAAACTCTTGTGACATTTTTTGATAATATTCGAAATAAAGTGGGAAAAAAAGAAAAATCAAAATGACAGAATTTACTTTTCTTATGATATCTCAATAACCGGCCCTGATAATCTCGATTTGTTTGAATTGCTTGACAATGCTTCTATGAATGCAACTTTTTCTCCATTTGACCGACCTTCTAACTCTTATGGTTTAAAAGTTACCAATACAATCCCATGAAAAAAGTGGCCACTCTGTATATATATACTCTTCGGATGCCATGTAACAGGTAGACTTTGAATTCTATTTGAGGGCTAAAAGGGATCGTTATATCGCGTTGCTGGGGGATATCTAAGGCAAAACACTGAGATGAAACGAGTTCGCATTTATATTCGGAGCACACATATTCATTTCGGAATACGAAAATAACCTTGGACGAAGGTAGCCATGGAAGGTAATGCAGCTTGTGAAGTCTCCGGTATCACGGAATTGCTTCCTCACATGAAAGCAGTTTTGCTCAAGTTTCAACTACCGTAGGCTGGTTGTTATGAATTATATAATAATTTTGCAAATAATAAAACCAGCTGGGCTGGTGGTCGAGTGCGTGTATCGCTGGCTTATAGTCTAGAGGGCCAGGGTTCGAATCCCAGCGGGGCTATTAGAGATTTTATTTCTGACAGTGACATTATAAGCTTATATCGTCATAGTTACGATATCTATAATGAGGGTCATAACTCCCTTGGGATATTAAGGTTCAAATACTCCCTCTTACCTTTTACAGGTGAAAATGATACAAGAAATGCTTATAAACGTTTATATGTAATGAAAACTAAGACATATTTTCATTGGCCATTTAGTCCATAACGAATTTGGGCTAAACGTTTCTGACTGCAACGAATAAATACAATTATTACCAAATCTACCAGAAAATACTGAAAATACTTTACCAGTTCTTGAAAATATGCCAGAAAGACAGTTTCGTTGGCATCTTTTGACATAACATTTCTCTGTGTCAGCCACTTCAGATATAAGTTGTATTCTTTTTGATATAGAGCTTCGCTTTTCGATGGAAGTAATGATTGTCTTGCTTTTTCCGCTTTTTTTATAATATCCTCCATTATATCAGAAAAAGATCGTCGATTTGTGGTAAAAAATAAACACGTTTTTAACGGAAAAACATTGATTGATAAAGAAAGTTTGCTTATAAACATGTAACATAGCGACAACCTAGCAACAACCAACAATGCTACAATCAACGCTACCTGCCTAATTCAAATATACCAGAAAGGTTATGAATTTAAACATTCATTGCGTTCTAAATATGGACATATTGTTATGAAAATCGGTCAAAAATAAAATTATATATGTACCACGGAAATTATAGAGCCTTAATAACCTCTGGCAATTGCTGTCCCTCGGGCCAGAGGCCCTCGGGACGCAAACTTTGCCATCGGTAATTAAGGCCCTCATAATTCCCTTAATACATAAATAACTATTATTTATTTCTGTAGCATCGTTCAGCGGGAGGAGAAGGGTGACCAATCGAACATTCTTGGTACCTAGATTTCAATCCTTCGGACTCTCAACGATAACCAGCCGAGTAGTGCTTTGGATGACACTTAAAAAGCTAAGGTCCCCGTCTTCCTTACTCATACAAGTCTCAATGAGACTTCTAGGGTTGCTTTGCCACTAAGTTGGCGGTTAAAAAACACTTTTTTGAACACTTTGGAGCTTTTTCGTAAAGTGCTCTAATGTTGTAATAAACGTATCGGAGGTATTCCTTATGTATTCGATTCGCAGTTCATTTTTGAAGTCATGGAAATCGAATGATTTTTACCTGGTTAGATGAAGAAACGACCATTTCAATCAAAATAAGGTTCGGAAGTACCTGTTTCATAGAAAGTGCCTTCGGGCCATAGGGTCATAGGGCCAAACGGAATCCATCTAATCGTTCCCAAGAAATATTTCCCAATATTAACATCACCGGTGTTTCCTTCACTGGATAAAATCTAGAATTCAGCCAATACCAGAGGAAGGCAATAATACCCTTCCTGATATCCCTAGCACTACTTACTATATTTTGAATATATCTCTTCATGTAGTGGTTGACAGCATCTCCACTATTCAAATAGCCATCAACCTCTTATCATCGAATGGAGCCAAATATGCAACAAGAAATAGCGTCGAATCGAATGGTGGTAGTTCTAAACAGATGAGGTTGACATTGTTAATGAATTTGAAAAGATTGATGGACCCAGATGAGACCTCCAAACACCAGGTGTCACTTGAATCAGTAATCGAGTAATTTGGCTTTCGAGTAGTATCATGTAAAACACAAACCACCAATTTAGAAAGATGTTCACTTATTTTCTTCTCATAAAATGTATACATACTACTGAAAACTTCATCCAATAGCATCTGGAAGTGATATGACCGCTCATATGAATCAGTACAGCGAAACTCCAGAGTTGCTTCAAAGGATAAATTGACTTTGAAGTCACCAGGTGTCAGTTGGATCAGTAATCCTACAATTTGGCTTTAAAGCAGGATCATGTTAAACACAATCCACCAATTTCGAAAGATGTTCACTTATTTTCTTCTTTCTTCATAGAAAATGTATACATACTACTGAAATCACTACTACTGGAATTAATATGACCGCTCATATGAATCAGTACAGCGAAACTCCAGAGTTGCTTCAAAGGATAAATTAACTTTGAAGTCACCAGGTGTCAGTTGGATCAGTAATCGTACAATTTGGCTTTAAAGCAGGATTATGTTGAACACAATTCACCAATTTCGAAAGATGTTCACTTATTTTCTTCATAGAAAATGTATACATACTACTGAAATTACTACTACTGGAATTAATATGACCGCTCATATGAATCAGTACCGCGAAACTCCAGAGTTGCTTCAAAGGATAAATTAACTTTGAAGTCACCAGGTGTCAGTTGAATCAGTAATCGTACAGTTTGGCTTTAAAGCAGGATTATGTTGAACACAATTCACCAATTTCGAAAGATGTTCACTTATTTTCTTCGTAGAAAATGTATACATACTACTGAAATTACTACTACTGGAATTAATATGACCGCTCATATGAATCAGTACAGCGAAACTCCAGAGTTGCTTCAAAGGATAAATTAACTTTGAAGTCACCAGGTGTCAGTTGAATCAGTAATCGTACAGTTTGGCTTTAAAGCAGGATTATGTTGAACACAATTCACCAATTTCGAAAGATGTTCACTTATTTTCTTCATAGAAAATGTATACATACTACTGAAATTACTACTACTGGAATTAATATGACCGCTCATATGAATCAGTACAGCGAAACTCCAGAGTTGCTTCAAAGGATAAATTAACTTTGAAGTCACCAGGTGTCAGTTGAATCAGTAATCGTACAGTTTGGCTTTAAAGCAGGATTATGTTGAACACAATTCACCAATTTCGAAAGATGTTCACTTATTTTTTTTATAGAAAATGTATACATACTACTGAAATTACTACTACTGGAATTAATATGACCGCTCATATGAATCTGTACAGCAAAACTCCAGAGTTGCTTCAAAGGATAAATTAACTTTGAAGTCACCAGGTGTCAGTTGGATCAGTAATCGTACAATTTGGCTTTAAAGCAGGATTATGTTGAACACAATTCACCAATTTCGAAAGATGTTCACTTATTTTCTTCATAGAAAATGTATACATACTACTGAAATTACTACTACTGGAATTAATATGACCGCTCATATGAATCAGTACAGCGAAACTCCAGAGTTGCTTCAAAGGATAAATTAACTTTGAAGTCACCAGGTGTCAGTTGAATCAGTAATCGTACAGTTAGGCTTTAAAGCAGGATTATGTTGAACACAATTCACCAATTTCGAAAGATGTTCACTTATTTTCTTCATAGAAAATGTATACATACTACTGAAATTACTACTACTGGAATTAATATGACCGCTCATATGAATCAGTACAGCGAAACTCCAGAGTTGCTTCAAAGGATAAATTAACTTTGAAGTCACCAGGTGTCAGTTGGATCAGTAATCGTACAATTTGGCTTTAAAGCAGGATTATGTTGAACACAATTCACCAATTTCGACAGATGTTCACTTATTTTCTTCATAGAAAATGTATACATACTACTGAAATTACTACTACTGGAATTAATATGACCGCTCATATGAATCAGTACAGCGAAACTCCAGAGTTGCTTCAAAGGATAAATTAACTTTGAAGTCACCAGGTGTCAGTTGAATCAGTAATCGTACAGTTTGGCTTTAAAGCAGGATTATGTTGAACACAATTCACCAATTTCGAAAGATGTTCACTTATTTTCTTCATAGAAAATGTATACATACTACTGAAATTACTACTACTGGAATTAATATGACCGCTCATATGAATCAGTACAGCGAAACTCCAGGGTTGCTTCAAAGGATAAATTGACTTTGAAGTCACCAGGTGTCAGTTGAATCAGTAATCGTACAATTTGGCTTTAAAGCAGGATTATGTTGAACACAATTCACCAATTTCGAAAGATGTTCACTTATTTTCTTCATAGAAAATGTATACATACTACTGAAATTACTACTACTGGAATTAATATGACCGCTCATATAAATCAGTACAGCGAAACTCCAGAGTTGCTTCAAAGGATAAATTAACTTTGAAGCCACCAGGTGTCAGTTGGATCAGTAATCCTACAATTTGGCTTTAAAGCAGGATTATGTTGAACACAATTCACCAATTTCGACAGATGTTCACTTATTTTCTTCATAGAAAATGTATACATACTACTGAAATTACTACTACTGGAATTAATATGACCGCTCATATGAATCAGTACAGCGAAACTCCAGAGTTGCTTCAAAGGATAAATTAACTTTGAAGTCACCAGGTGTCAGTTGAATCAGTAATCGTACAGTTTGGCTTTAAAGCAGGATTATGTTGAACACAATTCACCAATTTCGAAAGATGTTCACTTATTTTCTTCATAGAAAATGTATACATACTACTGAAATTACTACTACTGGAATTAATATGACCGCTCATATGAATCAGTACAGCGAAACTCCAGAGTTGCTTCAAAGGATAAATTGACTTTGAAGTCACCAGGTGTCAGTTGAATCAGTAATCGTACAATTTGGCTTTAAAGCAGGATTGTGTTGAACACAATTCACCAATTTCGAAAGATGTTCACTTATTTTCTTCATAGAAAATGTATACATACTACTGAAATTACTACTACTGGGATTAATATGACCGCTCATATGAATCAGTACAGCGAAACTCCAGGGTTGCTTCAAAGGATAAATTGACTTTGAAGTCACCAGGTGTCAGTTGAATCAGTAATCGTACAATTTGGCTTTAAAGCAGGATTATGTTGAACACAATTCACCAATTTCGAAAGATGTTCACTTATTTTCTTCATAGAAAATGTATACATACTACTGAAATTACTACTACTGGAATTAATATGACCGCTCATATAAATCAGTACAGCGAAACTCCAGAGTTGCTTCAAAGGATAAATTAACTTTGAAGCCACCAGGTGTCAGTTGGATCAGTAATCCTACAATTTGGCTTTAAAGCAGGATCATGTTAAACACAATCCACCAATTTCGAAAGATGTTCACTTATTTTCTTCTTTCTTTTTAGAGAATATATACCTTCTACTGAAAACTTCATCTACTCGCATCTGGAATTAATATGACCGTTCATATGATTCAGTACAGTGAAACTTCAGCGTTGCTTCGAAGGATAAATTAACTTTGAGGTCACCAGATGTCAGTTGAATCAGTAATCGTACAATTTGGCTTTAAAGCAGGATTATGTTGAACACAATTCACCAATTCCGAAAGATGTTCACTTATTTTCTTCATAGAAAATGTATACATTCTACTGAAAACTTCATCCAATAGCATCTGGAAGTGATATGACCGCTCATATGAATCAGTACAGCGAAACTCCAGAGTTGCTTCAAAGGATAAATTAACTTTGAAGTCACCAGGTGTCAGTTGGATCAGTAATCGTACAATTTGGCTTTAAAGCAGGGTTATGTTGAACACAATTCACCAATTTCGAAAGATGTTCACTCATTTTCTTCTTTCTTCTTAGAAAATGTATATATACTACTGAAATTACCACTACTGGAATTAATATGACCGCTCATATGAATCATTACAGCGAAACTGCAGAGTTGCTTCGAAGGATAAATTAACTTTGAAGTCACCAGGTGTCAGTTGGATCAGTAATCGTACAATTTGGCTTTAAAGCAGGATTATGTTGAACACAATTCACCAATTTCGAAAGATGTTCACTCATTTTCTTCTTTCTTCTTAGAAAATGTATATATACTACTGAAATTACCACTACTGGAATTAATATGACCGTTCATATGAATCATTACAGCGAAACTGCAGAGTTGCTTCAAAGGATAAATTAACTTTGAAGTCACCAGGTGTCAGTTGGATCAGTAATCGTACAATTTGGCTTTAAAGCAGGGTTATGTTGAACACAATTCACCAATTTCGAAAAATGTTCACTCATTTTCTTCTTTCTTCTTAGAAAATGTATATATACTACTGAAATTACCACTACTGGAATTAATATGACCGTTCATATGAATCATTACAGCGAAACTGCAGAGTTGCTTCAAAGGATAAATTAACTTTGAAGTCACCAGGTGTCAGTTGGATCAGTAATCGTACAATTTGGCTTTAAAGCAGGATTATGTTGAACACAATTCACCAATTTCGAAAGATGTTCACTCATTTTCTTCTTTCTTCTTAGAAAATGTATATATACTACTGAAATTACCACTACTGAAATTAATATGACCGTTCATATGAATCATTACAGCGAAACTGCAGAGTTGCTTCAAAGGATAAATTAACTTTGAAGTCACCAGGTGTCAGTTGGATCAGTAATCGTACAATTTGGCTTTAAAGCAGGATTATGTTGAACACAATTCACCAATTTCGAAAAATGTTCACTTATTTTCTTCATAGAAAATGTATACATTCTACTGAAAACTTCATCCAATAGCATCTGGAAGTGATATGACCGCTCATATGAATCAGTACAGTGAAACTCTAGCGTTGCTTCAAAGGATAAATTAACGTTGAAGAGGAGTCACGGCTACGGAACCAATAACGGCGCTTTAGCCGAGCACCTGCAGCTTCAGTATCGTCATCTACTTCGAACAAAAGCAATTCATAGGTAACAATGTCGCTGTAATTAGTAATAGTCGGAGGCGTGATTCCCGCAGATTCAGCTGCCAGGCTGGAACAGGGCATTCGAACGTTCCCACTGTTTCCTAATTAGAGAGTTTTGTTGTATGGCGTGTCATAGAGAGGGAGATATGCAGTTGCTTTCAATTCTCGTTGCCTGGCATTCCTTCGAGAGAAACGGTTTGTCTGATGACACAATAAATACGGAGGCACTGAAATGTTATAATAGATAACAAGTGTGAAAATGAAAGTGAAAATAGTCTATCCAATTAGAAATATCAAACGTAGTTTGAAAATGACAAAAAAAGTATTTTATTTCTGACAGTGACATTATAGGCTTATATCGTCATAGTTACGATATCTATAATGAGGGTCATAACTCCCTTGGGATATTAAGGTTCAAAAACTCCGTGCGCTAGCCCGAAAAAGTCCATCTCACAACATTACCAATATATATTGATGAAAATAAAGTGATTTCAAAGAAGTATAATAAAGAATGCCATTTTATGCATAGTAAATGCGTACTACGTTCCACAGAAATATCTACGGTCATACCTACCAAAATTATGATGGTAAGAGATTTTCTATTGAAACTATAGCACCTTGTAGTTGAAAAGTCAACACCTTGAGGACATAAATGTTTTTATTTCTGACAGTGACATTATAAGCTTATATCGTCATAGTTACGATATCTATAATGAGGGTCATAACTCCCTTGGGATATTAAGGTTCAAAAACTCCCTCTTATACCTTTTACAGGTGAAAATGATACAAGAAATGCTTATAAACGTTTATATGTAATGAAAACTAAGACATATTTTCCTTATTCACGTCATTACAAATAATAAATGTACAATTTTCAAATGTTCCCTGAAAATTACTTTCTTTTTTATGGGTGGTGCTGTTGCTGTTCACTACAGTCGAGGTGCCTGCCTCTTCTGATGGCAAAGTAGACAGCATACGCGCCGTTTTATTTCTCAATTCAATACTGTCCTCCAGATACCCCTCTGCCACCGTGGAACTTCTCCAACCTCCGTGTCTTTTTATGTTTGTCATAGTTGCTCCTGCATTGGCTAGGGCAGTAGCAGAAGTGCGACGGAGGCAATGTCCCGTATAGGTTAGTGGGTTTGGCAATCCTAAATACATTGCGATTTTGCTGGGAATTTTGCCAAACATATTCTTTCCAATTGGCTGAGTTGTACATTTATTTTGTCGGAAGCTCAAAAAAAATCGTTTTGTACCTTCAGGACGCAAGGACATATAAAGTCTCAATAAAGGCAAAGCAGAGAACTCTTTTTCATCCACAACTGTAAATTTATTCGATACACCAGTTTTACTTTCCGGTACGTTCACTACCATAACAGTATCCCGGTCCTCTATATCTGCTATACTCATATTTAGAAGTTCCTGAGTTCTGCATCCTCCAAAATAACCCATAATTAGAACAACCTATAACAAATAAAACGAAATAAACAAACGAAAAAGAAAATTATGAGAAAAAATTACCTTATGCAATAAATAAATTTCATTAGGGGCGTCCTTTAGAAATTTGATGACATCTTTAGGAGATTAGACAGCAGACTTTTTCGGCTTATACCCCTTACTTTTCCGTTTCAAAAAAGCCTCTAGTTCGTTGAACTTGGTGATATCTCTTTTCTCATATATGGTCACCATCGATTTGAGCATTGACCATTTAGTCCATAACGAATTTGGGCTAAACGTTTCTGACTGCAACGAATAAATACAATTATTACCAAATCTACCAGAAAATACTGAAAATACTTTACCAGTTCTTGAAAATATGCCAGAAAGACAGTTTCGTTGGCATCTTTTGACATAACATTTCTCTGTGTCAGCCACTTCAGATATAAGTTGTATTCTTTTTGGTATAGGGCTTCACTTTTCGATGGAAGTAATGATTGTCTTGCTTTTTCCGCTTTTTTATAATATCCTCCATTATATCAGAAAAAGATTGTCGATTTGTGGTAAAAAATACGTTTTTAACGGAAAAACATTGATTGATAAAGAAAGTTTGCTTATAAACATGTAACATAGCGACAACCTAGCAACAACCAACAATGCTACAATCAACGCTACCTAATTCAAATATACCAGAAAGGTTATGAATTTAAACATTTATTGCGTTCTAAATATGGTCATATTGTTATGAAAATCAAAAATAAAATTATCTATGTACCACGGGAATTATAGAGCCTTAATAACCTCTGGCAATTGCTGTCCCTCGGGCCAGAGGCCCTCGGGACGCAAACTTTGCCATGCCCTTTACCCGAATATCATTTTGGAGATGTTAAACTTTCATATTCCTAGATTAACATTTCGGAAAAATAATACTTTCTACCTTCCGCTTTGTCACACCAATGTAAAACTTCATGCACTTATTTACAAGATGTGCTCCAGTTGAATGAAACCATTGACATCTTTTGCTGTAATTTGACCTGCATAAAAAACTGGACTGTTATGTTTTTCCCAATAAGAGATATCAATGTAATTAAGTTATTATGTTGAATAATCCATGCTGTATTTTCCTATTCTGTAATTGAATCTTGTATATCTCTTGAATAGTGTAATAAAAAAATTCACTTTCCAACGCGTTTTGTACACTATTTTTCCTACGACCATTTTTTTTTTCAGGGAAAGTAATGTCAAAGATGTAACTTGTGCGGCATTCAACATTTCTGGTGGCGTTGATTCAATATTACTTTCTGTTTACATATTTTAAGTAATAAATGAAAACTGTTTCGACTATTCCATATAATAATTACTGAACTTATTTCTTCGTTTGCACTAAAAATTTCATTGATATTTAAAACCACATATCTGCATAAATGTCACGAGAGTTATTTCAAATTTAAGCTTTTATTTATTGAACCAAAAAATTTCAATGTGGTCTAACAAAAGAGCATAATGGAGTAACAACTTATATACATAATGCGAGTGTGCGAAATTTTTTTTCATTTCAACAAATGTGCATACTTTCTTCTTTCAGATAACAATGCAATGTTCATATAATGCACATTCCAAATAACAAAATAGTGTGCTTTATGACGTTATCATCGATACATCAGGGTCGTAGGACATTTTCCTTTTCAAAAGCACAACATTCACTTACTTACTCCGGACATTATAAAAATCACTCTAGAGATATACGTATATAAAATTGTATATTTATCAACTCATTTCAGGCGTCGATTGGTTAGTTGAATACACAGCTATATATTTTGTATATCCTCAGTAATTATTCTATAATAACAGGTTGAGGGCCGGTTGAATAAAGAATTCAACAGACGATTGAATATTTTATTTGTTTCTATCCATGGCAACACATGTCGCAGCTCGCGAGTTGCAGAGTTGATCCCACTTTAATTCACCAGAAGGCTTTATAAATTAGAAAAATTGAAGTTGCAACTTCAAGTTGAGTCAAATCAAGTTTTGTTGCATGAATCCAACTCAACTCCAGAAAATGACATCGAGTCTGCTACTGTACATAATGTACACGGTGATCATTTATAATGTCCCCCCATCCCACTTCGTTATTTTTCACAATAAACCAAAATGATGAATAAAAAAGTTGATGCAAGCTATTTGTAGAATATATTGTTATTTATACAGGATGTTTCATAAATGCGTGACAAGTCAAAGTTATATTTTTTCAAATGGAACACCCTGTATATTGTCAATTTTCTGGAATTCTCAATCAATTCTGAACATTTTGGACTGAGGAACATAATCGTAAATAATTCAGAAAATCAATATCTAAAACAACTGAACTACGCAACACTAATTTCGTCCCACCCCAAAATTTTGCCTCTGTTGAAATCTGAAAAACTTTTTCTGCTTCGAACAATTTGAATTATGTTTACACTGTTCGTTAGCCTAGTCCTTCAGCTATAATCTCGAAAAATGTCGTTGCAATTTTTTATAGATCTTATGAAATGTTTTCTTATCAGGAAGATGCATCCGGGGGTTAATTCTGTAGTTCGCAATTTAAACGTTATTAACTGTTGTAATACATTGTTTTTCATTTTTTGAATAAGGCATTCCAATAAAAATAAAATGTTATATGTCCTCAACGTGTAACTGTCACTACTGTCACTAATAAACAAAGTTTTTGTTTTTTTCGTGACCGCCTAATTCACCGCCACCTATAGAACTGAAATGTTAAGAATATTTTCTAAAATGTAGCCGCTTAGTGGAAATGCGAATATTTAGAAAACTATTACATTCAGGTATAGGACATATTATACGAAAAATATTCAGAATTGTTTGATAAAACTAAAAAATCAATAAAAATCTAAAGTTCCTTTGAAAAAATATAACTTTGACTTGTCACGCATTTCTGAAGCGTCCTGTATAAATAACAATATATTCTGCAAATAGCTTGCATCATCCTGTACAACTTCTTTATTCATAATTTTTTTCTATTGTGAAAAATAAAAAAGTTGAAAGGGGGGGACGTTATAAATAATCACCGTGTACAAATAAAAGAGAAGAATATTATTTCAAACATTGCATTTACAACCCATCACAATTCACGAATATTAATGAATAATAATAACAATAATAATAATAATAATAATAATAATAGGTCTTTATTTCTTATTGAATATCGTATAATAACTATCAATGAAATTCAGGTGGCTTCAATTTTACAATGCTGAGTAGCTGTTATTTGAAATTTTCTGAATCAATAATGTAGTTTTCTTTGTGCAATCATCAGATAAAAGTAATAATGAAATGTGTTTTTCTATATGTGGTCATAGGAAAAATATTGAGTTTAACTTGCGTGGAAAGTGCCACTAACACTCGTGGCCCCATTTTCCCACTAAATGACAACTAAATCCATTCGGATCCTATAGCAATACTGGTAAGGAGGAAAATATTGGTAATTACAATTTGATTGTTGCTGTTCATGCATTTGAAGGCGTCGAACTATGGAGATTTCCTGTCGAAAACAGAACCTCGTCGGTCGAAAATTCAACACAAATTCCCATCTAAATTGAATTCGAGCGTAGCAGCGGAATCCATTGATTAATCGGCGAATATATATCTGAATAGGTGTAGATTCCTGTAATGTCGCTTTGAATTTCAAGCTATGCACAGCAGCTCTCAGTCATACGAGCGGTCATATAATATACAAGGAGGGGAACAATAATTATGAAAGCCCATGATTATACCTTCGAAACGACAGGTGTCATTCCGATAGAATCCAGTACAGGGTGACTAGATAAGAATGCAAAGTGCAGTATCTCGGAAACTATTTGTCTAAGAGACTTGCGGTGAAAAATGTTATAACCAATGTTACCAAAAGAAAATCCTGGAAATTATTTTCATGTTTCCAAGATGGCCGCCAGGGGGCGTAACCGCCATCTAAAACTTTTGAAATGAATTTTTGACGAAATACGCCTAGTAAACGTACCAATGAAATACACACCTTTTGAAGTTGAGCTTCATTCGAGTAATTTTTGTTCTACACTTTTTGACGTATCTATTAAAATAAAGTGGTGGGGGGTGGTTCAATGTTTTTTCAAATAAACAGCTGTAACTCCTGAACGACTGAACGGATTTCAACAAACTTGGTATCGTTGGAAAAAGCATTCATTGGTATATCAAATTCCCCATACAAGAGATGCATATCTGCAAGCTCGGCTAATTCAAACCGATTCATTTTTGCAATTAGTGTAACGTTTGAAGATAATTAAGTACTTAGAAACTGACACTTTTACTAAAGTTTGACATGTTTATGTGTTACCATGACAATATTGTTTTGTTTTAGATTTTCAGATAATGAACCTTTCAATAAAGTTTTTAATAAAGAAGAAGAAGAGATACGAAAAAATATCAAGTGACAAAAAAGTTGTATTTTTAACTGAGCTTTCTAAAAAATATATAAAATTTTTAAAAAAAGTCAGCAGCGTACATTTTTTGTCATTTTTATTCGTGACACTGTCCCCCGGGGCGCCACTGGAAGTCATAATTAACATTTAATTAGTGCTAACTGAGCGTCTCATCAAAGCTTACATCACTAGCAAATTTCAAGAAAATCGGTTAACGTGTCTTTGAAATATTAATAAAAAAAAGTTTTTTGAAAAAAACTTTGACACCCTGTATTTTGAAAACCATGCACTTCCGGACATCAGTCTCCAATCTCAAACTGCTTGTCTATGGTTCCTCAATATGCCCCAGAAGTTTCTTCCAATTGAGAGGGGACACCCTGTATACTGTAGATAATAACTGATGTTCATGACTAATATTTCAGGAACATTCGAAACAGTAATCCGTTTTCAATCATAACATCTAATATCACATGTCTACCCAGATTTTATTCTGAGTGACGTTTGTCAATAAATATAAGGCGCTTCATTTTTGAAAAAATTATCACTTATTAATTCCGTCAATGGGAACTAACAAAATTATCACGGTAATCGCCCGTTGCTATAAGCAACGTATACGAAAAGAAGCCTTCTAATTGGTTGAAAATAAATTTATGAAATTCTCAGTAAAAAATTAACAATCGCGAAAGTGTTATTTCTCGAATATTGCCCACCTATTATTTGCATTTTTAAATACGAGGGATATTCGTAGGTCAATTCGTCATTATGATTTTTATTTTTCGTAGTAAATGTGTTGAAGTATAGGACGTTTTTTCAGGTTCATGTTCACACTTGCAGACTGGCTGAGATTAGAAACCGCACGAATTGGATATGTTATTGATTAAAATACATGGAAAATTCTATGAGATATGCCTTGATCCAGTTTCCAACTTTCCTATCACATGTGGAAGATGACCAATAAATCTGCAATCTGAATCTGGATGAACGAACATCAATGTCAGAACTTATATAATTTACATATATCGAGAAATTTTATGACAAGTGATGCTCATCCATTATTTGTTGGCTATTTTCCTCATGTCTTATCCACGACTAGAGGTTTTATTTATATGAGAATGAAGAACAAACCGATATACTAACAAACTAAAACAAAACATTTCGTTTAATGTCAAAAAAATTAACACATCTTCAAGTTCATCTGTGCTGTAAAAAATGTTACTAACTAAATATTCTTCAATTCTCACCTTGAAATTTTTAGGGTCAGATGTCTTCCATTGGGATGGTATTTTATTATATGATACATTCAGCGCATTTTAATATGATGATGTCAAACTGAACTTATATGAGCAAATAATTTATTTTCACTTTTGGTGTTATGAAAATGCATGTGGGAGAGTATTTGGACCTAATCGATGCTATCTGCATTTTTCAAGGATATACATACCTAGTGGGAATTCATAGTTGAAGGCTTGCAGTGCTTCAAATATGAGACTTCTTCACTAATTGACCTCAATAGATCCTTTTGTAAAACTGAGAGTTTATTAGCATTGGTTGTTGCATTACCCCATAGATTAACATTTAATTATTAGAACATCACTTGACATCATAGCATTCGATTTGAGCCCAGTATATTGGATCAGAGAATCAGTGAGAATAATCACCTCAGAAACTAGTCATGGCCTAATATTTTCATAGTGAAAATCATTAGGTATTCAATAACGAATCCATCGAACACTGACAGTTATCATGATTTTATAGAAACCCAATAAGCAATAACCAAAACTCAAAAATGCATGGTTTTCCCGTCTGATGTATCGTGAAATTAATCTGGCATGGCAGCGCATGGCAGCATAGTACATCAAAATTTTCAAAACAAGATCAACAAAAATTCTGAAAGGGAAACAAATAAGCAACAAGAAAGCAACAAAATCTGTTATAATCGTTTTTCAGTTTACATGTCAGATAACGAAACTATCGTGAAATTGATTGTTTCTCGAAAATTTTCGAAACAAGAGCAACAAAAATTCTGAAAGGGGAACAAATTAGCAACAAATTAGCTTTTCATTTTGGTATATTCATTTTTCGATACAGTCGTGGAATAAAAAAGTTGCTGTGTCAGCTTATCGTGAAGCTGGTATGGACTCATTTTTTTCTGTAATGGGTAATAATGCGGAAATTTGAAAGAGGGAACAAATTAGCAACAAATTAGGGCTTTATATTGGTATATTTGTTTTTCAATACAGCCGCGGAATAAAAAAGTTGCCTTGCTAGCATCCCGTGAAGCTGCCATGGGCCTATTTTTTAATATATCGGCACCAGCAACAAATTTTCCAAAACAGGAACAAATCAGCAACAAAAAAGCACTGAATTCTGGTATGATTTTTTTTTTTGAATTTGTTGAAGTGGTCGTGTCAGCGTAGCATACATCTGATGAATCCTTCTGTCATCTGTCAGGAACAAGCGAACACATTTTCTCACTCGAAAGGGACACACCGCAGCGAAATACTTCGATAAGTGATTATAACTTTGTTATATTATTCGACGAGTTTGGAGGATTTAACACGTCTGTCTAGGCAAGCAAGCCATGCCGATCGGCTTAATATGGCAGGACGAGCGAATTTTCGTGATATTGTGTCGTTATTAGGTTGCAGAATTGATAGCAGATGTTCTGAATGCCAACGGAATAATGTTTTTGAATAGATCTATTTGGCATATTTTGTTGCAAAATACGAAGCAAACTAAACTGGAACTCCACAGACTCACGAAAGAGATTTGAATAGCCTTGCAAAATTACCGATTAGCTGATAACGTCAGTGAGTTGAGTACTATCAATCTATACTATAGCAATAAAATACTGTACATTTTTTATCCACACGTGATTCCATACATTTTATTTTTATGAGTGAGTTGGCCAACATGTGCTATCTCGTGTGCTATTCTAGTATTTCAGTTCTTTGCTAAGAAATCAACCAACCAACAAAACGATCCAGGAAAATTTTTGCCGGCCTAGATCGTCAAAATCAGTAATCAAATGTTGTTATGCATTTATAAACAATCCTTAATTTATAATGATGTTGATTGCGATTTCAGAAAAAAAAGCATGAGTAAAAATTTCATATGACAATTGGAAGGTTTCGGAAATTCAGATTTTCATTCCACGTTATAGTTTGTGAAATTTTATCGAATACGTAGGTATTTCTTGATTTTCTCTTGTGGTCGAATTTTACTTTTGCGCTTGTACCAAACCTGTTCATAGTTGCCAGAAATGTCGGATATTTTTCATTAACATCTTGGTATTGCGATTACGATATCCAATGTATCTTTCATTCAATATAGTTTGAAAAGGAACTAAATTTTTAAATTTTTCCGATGGAATGTTGATTGTATGGACGATCCATAGTTATTGGAGAGTGAATTCTGATTATGAAAATTTAGCCAGGCACAATTATCTCTCAGGTTTTTGATTGAAACTGCATAATAAATGATATGAACGTGATTTTCATCATCATGGATTTTAAAGGTGAATAGCCACATCGAGCACAAATTCCATCCAAATGAACATCTCTCTCAATCTAAAAATGCTCGCCATTTTTTCTGCAAAAAATGTCAAAATGAAACACGCTATCAGAGAGAACTCCATCAGCTATTTTTGCGTATATTGAAAGCCATTCGAAATATAGAACGCGCTCTCGAACACCGTTAACATGTTGTTTATCAGCAATGTTGAAAAAACTCTCATTTCCCGCAATGTATTTCGATCTGAGTATTCTTCCACTGCTGCTTTTGCTCTATTACGAAGGCATTGGGGATGTTATCGCCATCGTGAAAGTATTTATCACCTCGTAAATGTACGTTAGACTTTCTGAAGCGATGAATTTTGAATTTTATTGGACCTGTGAGAGTGAATAAGGTGAATGAATATTTTCCACAATCTATTGAGTGGAGTGATACTAAAATGGAGGCTGATATTTTATGCAACATGATGTTGCTGAATCCGTTTTCCTCAACCTCTTTCAGTAGCGAGTACGCAGTAAAAAAATCTACGGTGTAATTTTAATAGAATGGATTTCAGAGCAAACTCCGACGAATATAACACCTGAATATCAAAGTTGTGTCCCTTTTATTATACATTTCACAATTGAGTGTTGAGTGGTGCTAATTCAGATCTTAGTAGTGAAAAATGGAACGAATGTGGTGAAGTAGAACGATTCTGAAACATAAGATCATAAGAAACACCAAATGGTTGAAATTTAATATTCTCAATGTTACAAAGGACCTATATAAAATAAAATCATGGTGCGACGCAAATTTTCTATGTTTGAATTTTAATAAAACGAAATTTCTTACATTCAGATGTTTTCTTCCGGATATAGAATTGGGGACTGACTCTGTACTATTTGACAACAATATAAAATTCTTGGGACTGAACATAGATACTGATTTGAAATTCACAAGTCACATAGATATACTGAACAAAAAAATATCGTCAGGATGCTTTGCTCTCAGATCTACAGCTAGAGAGTTAGGTTATACTGCGGCAGAAAATGTTTATTTTGCTCTCATTGAGTCAAACTTGAGATACGCAATTCAGTTCTGGGGATCATGTAGTAAAGAACTATTTGACGGTGTATTTTTGTTGCAAAAGCGGGCGATGCGTTACTTGTGCCAAGTGAATAGGTCGACTTCTTGTAAACCTCTCTTTTTGAGACATAAAATACTGACACTAACTTCAATTTACGTGTTAGAAGTTACATGTCTCATTCACAAGAATAAATCCTTATACAGGAATAACAACCGCACCGCACGTAATGCAATGAATCTATCACTGATCATTCCCAAATCCACACTGATTAAAGACTCGATAATTTACAATGGTGTCAAAATGTATAATAAGTTATCTGCAGACATAAAGATCTTGGATTCTCTCAAAACATTTCATAAAAAGTTACATGAAAGACTGATAATTAAAGCATATTACAATTTGACGGAATATTTTAATGACGAAGCGATATGATACTGTTTGTGTCTATGTGTAATTTTTTGAATGTATATTTATTTATTTGAATGTGATTATTCAAATGTAATGTTTGTGTTTTAACCCGTGTTTGTCAATAAGGTTTCTGTATCTTGGACAATAAACACATACTCTCTCTCTCTCCCTCTCAATGGTGCTATCATTGACGTTAACGCATGAAAAACACCTATTATATAAAATTAATACCAAGTTACACCGTGTCATATCACGATGGAGTCGAGGCATCTAATTTGGTGGCAATAATCATTCGTTAAGTATTGCATCCTGAAAACACCAGATTTGATATAAATCAATAAAAATATTGTATTCATGTGAATTTCATGCGCTCATGTGTTCGATCTTAAAACCTAAGAACTTTTGTCGATATGAAACACTGACGTCCTTCCTACTGTACATGATTTTAATATTGGGCATAATATAGATGATTTTGATATAGATCAGTATCAATTGGCCTAGGACCTATAGGATAAATGAGCCGAAACAGTTCGTCATCATAATAATTTTCCCTAGATTCTTCTGAGTCTAGTTTATCATCATATGAATTATATTTCAATAGGTATTCCAATTTAATAAAAAACACCGAACGTGGTAAAGAGAAACTATGATTGGCATAAATACACACATGAAATGGTGTTCCTTAACACCAGAAAAGTATTCGCATGTACCTGGTCAGTGTTTAAACGCACCGAAGAGAATTTAGTTGAGGTAGGGTTCAGCATCAAGAAAATAACAGAATGTGCATCACACCACTGCGGTGTCGAATCGCACTTTCGGAAATGCATAAATAACACCACCAAAGTGTTAATTCTGCTAGATTCAGCACTAACACTAGTGTTATTGACAACTGGGTTCGATTAATTAAAATACCTATGGAAAAGGTCATATAACACCTACAGTGGTGAATAATATGCAGGTGTTTACTGACACCAGAACCCCCTCAGGGGACACCAGACGGTGTTAGCTGGTGTGAGCTGATGTAATTTTTTTTCACTGTGTAGACTACTATACGAATTTCAAAATTTCATTCATTTACGAAGCAATTGCTTCAGAACTTTCGAATTATGAACAGAATTTCTGTGGGATTTTCCCAGTTCTCAGTGGCTTTAAACAAAAACGTAAATTTTCGCGAGTAAGCGACTGAAATCCTAATAAAACATCGGTGTGTTTGGCTAACATTTGGGCTGCATTTTGACTTCATTTCCGTTAAACAATCAAACCCCGAACCACAGGATTTCTCTCAACTATAAGAACTTGAAACAACACGATTCGAGAGTGGAAAGAAAACAAAAGGAAAGTCGCAGTAGCTTTCAGCGGTATAACGAACTGGAAATCCTGGGAAAGCCGTGAAAACTGTTGCTTTTCTGTTTCCTTTCGAAAAGGGCTATTGATTGGGATAAATAAATGTTATTATGAACTGTTCCAATAAATTAACTGAATAGATGTAATTGTAGACAGTATAATCAGTGATCCATTATAGAACAAATCAATTAACCAAAAAACAGCTCAAGAATCACAGTTTACCTGTTCTGAGAGATGAAAAATTCTGTTGTTCCTTAGAGAACCTTTTTTTTTCAACCCAATGAAAGCCGGAAGTCACTTTCGGTTCAACGGAAGTGACTCTAACTTACAAATCTCAAATAGCACAACGATGTATTACGTGTTGTATTTTTCTGGTTCCTACGAAGAAGGATATCCTGTAATGTTCAGAGAACATCGTGATAACCAAGGGAAAGAAGGAAGGAGTTGGTGTTCCTCTTAAATTTCTGGAGATCGTATGTCTCGGGGAACACCTCCCTAGGCAATGAGTTCCAAAGTCTCGATGTTCGTTGGATGAATGAGTCTTTGGAAAGGGACGTTCTTCAGGTCTCTAAAGTGACCACAAAGGGGTGTGAAGACTGAACTTGACGAGTTAATCTCGAAGAGACAGCTAATGTAGGAACGAACGAGCAGCTGACTGGGAGTGAAATAGCTTTTGGCTCAATCAAATTCACATCATTTTTATGACAGTTAAATTTTCTCTATAGTTACACTTTCTAGCGTAATTCGATAAACACTTCGTTTTTCGATTGATATACCCCTAGAACTGAAAAATAGCTATTTATCAGCTACACCCAGTGTTATATGGTGTCTGAATGGCCTGAGTGCAAAAGTATGTTGAATTGTTCGTGCCAGACGATTTGGCACGTTTCAAGCATTATGATATCATTTTTCCATAATGGCGATTTGAGCTTTCCTGAAAGAATAAATCAGCGCATAAAATCTTCACTTGTATCGTTTATGAATTTTGTGATAATCACGAATAGGTATGTTGGTTTTCATGATGAGATTAGTGAAAATAACTCACCTAGATTCTACTTCATGGTCACTGATATTTCGTTCAATTTCGTCTTACCTGCAACAAGAAAAGAATGTTGTTAGTTTGCTTAAGAACATCAATATTCCGTTGGTAGGTGATTATTTCAATGCATACATTGAAAATCTCATAATCAGCGATCTCTCTTGTGAAAATGTCTCGGTTTAGGGAATGTCCAAGTCAAGAAATTGAAACAGATCCACAACAATGTGCCACGTAATACTGTGAATTCAACTACATCAATTTGACGGCAATTCACGCTGTTTTATAAGTAAAGAAAATACGAAGTTGTGAAGGGAACGACCATTGAAGAGTTAGCTTCAATTTTATGTAACTGGGCGTTCAACAATACGAATAATGATGGTGAAGATTACGAAGAGAGTGCATTCAAGACGATTTAGAACAATACAACAAAAATGTTACAAGATAACAAGGTACTTTACTGATCACAAAATCGTTCTCTATCTATTCAGCTACATGCAATTAAAGAAATATATATATATAGCACAATCGTGATACCACTACAGCTACTATTGGAACTGCAAGCATGTAGAGTGAAACAGTTTTCATTTATTGAAAAAACCGTCATCGTCAATCCTTTTCTCGCAGTCAGGCCAGGGTCTAACAAATATCCCAACAAATAGTAGATGAGGAAGCTTCAGATTTGTAATCCAATAATATGAATCTCTCAATGAAACGTGGTTTGGAAGGATAAACCAGTAGGGATACTTGGAGAAAACACAAGTGGATATCGAATCGATTCGACATGGCATCTGGAAGGTCAGAAGATGTGATATTTCTGGAAATTTTCTCTATATTGGGTTTTCGTTGTGGTCATTGAATAATAATATCAACACTTCAGCCAGCAGAATTTTTTTCTGAAGCAAAAATTGAATGAGTTAGTTAGTTAGATGGGATGATTTCATGAATTCAAAATACTTTTCAAAACTCAAAATGCACCCCACCCGTGTAATTTTCAAGAAGAAGTCACGAAATCAGTTGAAATTGATACATATAATATATAGTAAACCGTTCAAGAGCAACGAATATGATTTTGACTGCAGATTACAACCTTCCGAGGTCGTAATGAAACGATACAACAACAGACCATATTTCTTCGATTGCCTATTTTTATTTGATGAAGTGTGTTTTTTTTATTGACTTGGCCGTTACTTGATGAAAATCCATAGTTATTGTAAACAAACGAAAAACGATGAGATTTTCACGATAAATATATTTATATTTTTTTCGTTAACACTGTAGCTTCATCAGTCAATTGTGAAATGTATAGGTAATAAAAAGGAAATACAACTTTGATATTCAGGTGTTGTATTCGTCGGAGTTTGATCTGAAATCCATTTGATTGAAATTACACCCAAGGTTTTTTTTACTGTGTAACTATCATTCTAATGATATATGCATATAGGCTCACGCAACTTTTTTTTTACAAGTGAGAAGCAAAATCGAACATTTATGAAGCTATTTTAGCTACCTGCAGTTTGCTGTGAAATTATAGTATTTTACATCAGGAAAATACGTGATAGGATAGTTATCACCAAATAATATGCTTGTGATTACGTCAGATCGCAGAACAGATAGTAATAGTAGCCTTGACCTCTAAAAATATGATTTTTCTGGTTCTCAATTCTATTTTTTTACGTAATTAGTGAAGTTGGGACAACATCTTCACTGCAAGTTTTGATGAATCTCAATATGTCATCATTTATGTCTCTATCAAACGTTTCGTCTCAGCGCAACCATCATCACATTATTTTTCCGAATACGGTCGCCCTGCGTGTTACTTTCGCGTGGTATTTAATTCATCTTGGAAATTAAGGGTTTCACGTTACTCCTCTCTCGTTAGGCCAACCTAAGTTTTGAGAGCCCTTCTTCTAACTTCTCAACAACTTCCTGTATTTTGATTACCCACCTTTTCTACTATCGACAAACTTTCAACAACGTGGTAAGAATTTCATCTTACACTCTGGCAAGGAGTCATGCAATGTCTCTTATACATTTTTTACGAGTCCAGTGGCGTAGTCAGATTTTGAAAGCTTAAATTTTTTAGATATCACCTGAACAAATGGAACACTGTATATATTTAAATATTTGAAAAAGAAACGATTCTCGCTTTTCAACAATATACCCATATGGTTGAGCGATATTTTTTTCGATATTTCCGCTCACGAGCGGAAATGCTGTCACTTAATGACATTCCTCGAAAAACTTCAAGTTTGCGTTGAGATTTGAGAGCGTCAAAGGCAAAGGCTACTTTGTTCACCGGTTGTAGAAGAATGTATTGATTTATCAGATAGTTCAGCTACTTTCACCAAATGATGATTTTTAATGAACACTTTTTATTCTTCCCCATATAGAATCCTGTGGCGTAGTCAGATTTTCGAAATGAGCTGTCATAATTTAGATATAACCCAAAGTTATTTTTTTAATGAAACACCTTGTATATTTTTAAATATTTGAAACCTAAATGCTTTTGAGCGCTTCTCGAAAATATATATAACTTACATGATATTTTGAGTATTAGCCCTTTATACGGATAATTTTCAGTTTCTAAAGCTATATAGTGAGGACAAATACTTCTTTTAAAATATATTTTTTGGCACAATAATCAATTATCACTTTCATTCAAATAGTGTAGAATGAAAATTATGAGTTTAAAATCATTATTTGATATAAGTAGCTAAACTATCACTAATTCATTGATTTGTCAAATAGTCATATTAAATAATAATTTTAATTTCGAAAATAATATTTCTCCTGACTTCAGCTATAAAAACTGAAAATTATCCAAATAAAGGGCTAACACTGAAAATATCTTATGAGTGTATGAAAAGCGCAAAGCATTTATGTTTCAAATATTGAAAAATATACAGGGTGTTCCATTCAAGAAAACATAACTTTGAGTTATATCTCAATAATGACAGTTCATTTCGAAAATCCGACTAAGTCATTGGATTCTACGTAAAACATGTATGGTTTAAAGTATTTACTTTTTCTATAAGTTATGAGATAGCTGAGATATGGGGGTACCAAAATGCAATATTCAATTTCGCCCTCTATCTCGAAAACGAAGCGGGCTATGAAAGTTTTGTTTTCGGCAATGTTTGTATCACGAAAAAGTAGGAAACTAATGCGAAAACAAAAACCCTCTATCCCCAAAGACAACTCAGATATCTTGCAAAAGTGTCGAAAATGGGACACACTGTATAGTGAACCAGAATCTGCCAATATAGCGATGGATGGCTCGGTCCATCGATTTAATTTCCCCATTCGGCAATCCAACAAGTCTCTCGAGCAAATCCTCGCCAGCAATAATGATTCCAAACGCTCAAAATCGCAGCTATTTTGAGAATCCAGTCATTTCGCTCTCCAAAACCATTAGCGAACACAATGAAACGAAGCCGAAAGCACCGAAAGGAACATCAATCAGCTCGCACAGGGTGGATGATCAGTCATAAGCGCCGTCAAGGGAAAGGGGGGAGAGTTATTTTATCACCGCATCATCGGAAAAGTTTTCCTAGCAATATTTCTCCGGGAACGGAGCATTGAGAAGGCTATTGCCGGAGCCAAATGGACCAAGTTATTTGGTCAGCAGTTTCTGCGTTGTCTGTTGAAGAAAAATTATACATCAGGGTTTCTGACTTTGCTTAATCCCAGGTCTAATCTGCACTTCGAATTCATCTTGAAATTCAACTCGGAAGTGATGGTCCTTATATCAGTATAGTAATTCGAGGAAATATTGTTTTTCTTGTGGAATTTTGAACTAACTCAACAGAGGCAGACTGTTCCTCATACTGTGTAGATGATTTCAGTTCATGGGATTTGGATATTCCATGACCGGTTTGGGATGGAGCTACTGAGATATTCACTTCGTCGTATTCAATTATCGGTCCGATGCAGTGATAAGATATTGGGAATTTGAAGATTACCAACGAAAAACGCACGAACATTGGAATTCTTCAAAGTCGTTCATTAAAGCAGAGTAAAGCTAAGTGCTATGATAACCACTTCACTGGTAGCTTTGTTTCTGCTTACAGCAACTTTGTCATCTTCTTCAATTTCAAGAGTTTTGGGTTCAAGACTCCATGTCTAACTACACCGACAGATATTATGCCCGTTTGGTACGACTTCGAAATGAAATAGTCATAATAAACATTCATCAAATCTGCACAGAGAACGGACCTCAACTGGAAAAGGATGCATATCAGTGTGGTATACTGATTGATCCAAGATGGATTAGAGGGCTGGAATGGGTGTTACAAGGCCAAGTTTAAGGCTCTCAGAATCCCTTGGTGACACCCTAACCAGCCTTCAAGAAGGAGTATATTTCATATAGATGTGTGTCCAGGAGTGTCTTGAAAAGGGTGTGTGTGTGCTTGAAAAGTATTTGAATAGTGTTTTTAACCGCCAACTTAGTTGCAAAGCAACCCTCGAAGTCTCATTGAGACTTGTGTGAGTTAGGAAGACGGGGACCTTAGCTTTTTGAGTGTCATCCAAAGCACTACTCGGCTGGTTATCGTTGGGAGTCCGAAGGAGTGATATCTAGGTACCAAGAATGTTCGATTGGTCACCTATCTCCTCCTGCTAAACGATACTATGGAAAATAAATAAATATTTCCAATAGCCGACGCGGGATTTGAACCCTGGCCCTCTAGACTATAAGTCAGCGATACAACGCACTCGACCACCAGCCCAGGGTACCCTGGTGGCAGATATGGGATAGCCAAGCAGCCCTAGAAGATCTGAAATCATACACTTGTAAGATTAAGATGAATTAGGCTGAGTCACTTTGATATGGGTGCCAGCTCACAAGGGAGTTGGACTTAACGAGGAAGCAGTCTACCAAATAAGTAGGAGCAACACTCATATCCTTGGTTCAAACCCACTCTGACCAGTCTGACCACTTGAAAGAAGAAAGAATAGTACCAATAGTGATGAACAAATGCCACTGGAATAAAGTGCCGAGAAAAATACAAGCGAAAAGGGCAGTGGGCGTATCGCCAAGGTATAAAAAAGGAAAATAAATATCTCAAAGTCATCTCCACAACATTATTAGAATAATCTAACATAACAAGGTAGAAAACGAGCGGAAAACAACTACGTTCCTGGCAAATACCACGCAAAATATTGAATTATATCCACTCGTAGTCTATGCATCAATTCATATAAATGAATAAAAATACATCGATTCAGACCTCGCCTCGTGTGGAGATCTCAGGATCTCTACACGGTTGACTACCCTGTACTGATGAGGGCCAATAAGCCCGAAACCGGTCTACAGGTTGTCAGGCGTGTTTGTCTTGTTGGGAGCATGAACGCATGTTCGAAGAAAGAAATATTTGTATTTTTATTCATTTATATGAATTGATGCATAGACTACGAGTGGATATAATTCAATATTTTCCGTGGTATTTGCCAGGAACGTAGTTGTTTTCTGCTCGTTTTCTACCTTGTTATGTTAGATTATTCTAATAATGTTGTGGAGATGACTTTGAGATATTTATTTTCCTTTTTTACACCATCACTCCACTTAGAGTTTTTGGCTATTCCCTTTGAGCCAAGGTATAAGTTCTCGATGGAAGTTGACTTCCCTAGATCGATAAGAGTTGTGGAATGCTATTGATGACTTGTGGTTACAAAACAAATGATATGAGTATTGGTTTGACTAAGAGATTACCTCCGATATTGAAGAGCTTTTCACCATTACCGCTATAAAATATCGAGTCTACGGCTATGGACCTATAGAGAGTGCATTCATAGCTTCATGAATGCGAAAGCTTTTTGTGACCAAAATTTAATTAATCAGCGATTTCAATTCTTCAGGATATTTCTCATATGTGTATTCCGACTGTGCATTGTTGTATTCTCCGAAGTTTGATTGACATCCCCCATTGCATACTAATTATTAGATTCGGAGACGTCAAGCTGTCTGTCTAGACTCTAGAGTACTGTCACTTCTTTTATTTTTTATCATTCTTGGAGCTATAATGTGCATCAACCGTTAACCTCATGACTAAAAAACGGAGTAATACATTATGGATCATTGATAGTACAGGTTGCACAACTAACGTATCAAAATCGTCTCAAAACCACGAAATCTATAAGTAAGTATTTTTCTGGGTGTAAAACGAATTAGGACGAAGAATTTCCCTCTTTCGTCGATATCAGCGCCGTCTAGATGATACAATATTCGATAATCACGTCACGAACTGTTTGGGTTCGGGAAATTCAGTGAAGCCTTGAATGAATAATGAGTAGAGCAGCCGAATTGAATTCAAATTATTGAATATAAATCATCGATTTGGTGGTATTCAATCAATCACACTACACTTTCTACATGTCATGCGCTCTATTATCTTTATGGAATCATAACAGAGATTGATGGAAATTGTTTTCATTGCAGTACGATATTGAAAATCAAGTGGATGGTTGTCACATATTTTGTGAATTGCTTTACTTTGTAATCTATTCGATGTATCGTCATCTACAGGTATGTTTTTTGTATGATTCCATATTTTTCCCTCACTGAATTATTGTTATAATAAAGGTAAATATAAATATATCATTCTTTAATTCAGTCTAAGTACTTATTCGATGAATCATGAATTAATCATTTATCTCGAAATTAGTCTTGTTAGATATGTTTTTTTTTCTTCCCCAACTTTATTTTTTTCCTCAGGTGCTTTCAAATTGCATATTATTTAGTCTATATATCAATATCATATATCGCGTATTTGGGATTGAACCCTCTTTATTCTTGCAAGTCGCAAGTTTCAAGTTCCATACATTGTAAGTGGTCTAGCTAGATGCAAATGGAAAAATTCAGTGGCGTATCACTTTCCTCTTCGTTCTTGTCACGTCTGGTCACCTGTCCACAAACTGTGAGGTTATGTCAAGCAGAGATAAGTTCTCAAGCAACCAGCATGTGAAATACACCTCTCGCATCCCGAAGTTTTCAAACGGAATCTCAAGAGACTCCCTGTCACTCTGAATTTGTGAGTACAAAGAATGTTTTTTGTGTCCCTTGCGAAACTGAAACTTGAAAGAGGGTTTTTCTTAAGCCAATTCACTTCGATATCTGGGGACCATTAGGATTTTGAGAAATGAACTTTTCAGTCGTACCTACCCAATTGGACGGGATATATATCAATATCAATAATGTGTTATTATTATCTGATCCCTTACCATGAATATCGCTCATGGAAAAAGAAAATAATCATGATATTCAGAGCTTAGTCCTCCCAAGAGGAAAAATATTTTGTTTGCAAACATACTCAAACCACGAGTTTGTTATTGTTTCACGAACTACTAAGAACCTCTGAGACTTTTTCAACTTGGCAGTGTTTTGCTAAATAAACATTCAGTATTTCCATTTCCTCGCCTTCATATTCATGCGAATTTTATAACTCGTTTCGAGTTTGAGGTTTTAAAAAACTTTTATTTTCAAAACGGTGATACAAGGTATGTATGATGTGAGCAGTACGAATATAAAGTCAAGACTAACTACATGAGAAATGAACTATGGAAAAGGTGAAATAAAAATGCTGATTCAATTCCTAGAATTTCTCTCGTATCTCATGGGAACGAGAAGTGCTGAGTTGCGGAATTGATGATGTAGCTTCTTTCTCATGGTTTCCTTGAATAGGTGGAATGTAACTCCTCCCATCCCAGAAGGATCCATACACGGGGTGGATCCATCACTCGTCGTCGTCTTCGGTCCTTGGATAGGGGTGAAGTCTTTTGGTGGGTTGTCTTGGTTTTTCAGGTACCTCACTGGGTGCCTCTTGATGTACGGCGGGTTTTGGTACGGAGCGTCTGGACCGGTATCGGTATATCAGTCCGAGAATTGATATAGCTATCAATAATATATAGATAGGTGTGGCCCAAATATACGATGTATCTTGCTTCAGATTCTTCAGAGTCACCTGGTGGATCTTCTGCTGCTTTTTTTGGATTTGATGTAGTTGGTCCAAGGGTACGTTGTGGAGGACTAACTCTTGTCGATGTGTACGAGCTGTTGTGTTGGGGATTTTCACAGCAGGTAATAGTAGGGGTTGGCCGCTGATTGTCTCTTCATTATTCAGGTAGGTATTTTGAGACGTTTGGAAGCTACATCCAGATGGAACTTCGATGAAGTAGGTTCCTTTGAGAATTGTCAGATCGCTTTTCCGACATTCGGTTTTGATTTTCGTATCTTCGTGAAATATGGCTATGTAGTGTGCGGCATCGATTTGTTCAACGATTTCTTCTTTAAGAACGACTGGGACTGGCTCACAGGATGTCGGTTCTTTCGCTTTCAATTGAAGAAGTTGGTATATGCAGTCCTTTTGATTGGAGTGCTGTTGGAGTTTTCCAATATTGCAGTAATATATTGGGTGTGTATTTCTGCATTCTGTATCTTGATACTGGTAGAGGTTTTCGTTCATAGCCAGAAAGATTTTGGTAGGTATCAGAATTGTATTTGTTTTAGTAGGGATCGAGTATAGATGGAAATATGAATAGGTTTCGGAAAACATTATTGAAAAGTGAATAATGAAGACAATTTTATCGTTTGATTGATAAGATTCGATTTCTAAAATTTCATAGTATTTATGTAAAGTAGAATTATCATTACCAAATAAAAGTTGATTTGGTTGATAGTGACGTAGAACTATTTGGATGATTGATTCTAAATCTTCTATTTTCAAAATACTAGTATGAATGATTTTCAATCTTGCAAAGGTGATAGCATTCTCCAAATTATCGAGTATTTGCAATAGGATATTTAGTATTGCTCCTAACTGATCTAAGGCAATTTTCGCTGAGATGTAACTATTGAAGTCGAATAAAATTTTGTCCAGCTCTTTATCAAGTTCGTTGATTTTATCTGATATTTGATTCTCGTTTTGTTTGATCATTGTTAGAGATTTCTCATAACCATTTATTACCTTCTTCGTTAATGAGATCTGTTTGTTCAAAGTTATTGCTATGTTTTCTTCATTGGTTTTAAGGGTTGTGATAGCGTCGTCATATCTCCTGCCATCATCGGCGTCTAGATTACCGGATATACTTTTGAAGATGGTACCTAAGCCGTCAATAAGTCCTCTTTTAACTCTTTTACTCGGATGTAAGGAATTAAATTTTTCTCTAGCAAGATTGAGATTGAAAAGAATGGCGTTATCTATATTTTTCAATTCGATATAGTATAGAGGGTGTCGACTTTGAATAATTCTTCCTATAGATTCATATTGATTGGTTAATTTTAGTAACTCGGTCTCGATTGGGTTGAGGTCAAAGTAGTGGATGAACGTGTGATGAGTAGCCTTCAATTTGGCATCACCTAGCTTATATGGTAGGATTCCGGGATTGGAATCCAAGCTGGTAATCCTAATTTCCTGAGCATTGTTCGCTTTCAGAGCGAGAAGCGTCCTGTAATGTGATACGTTTTTGATTAGATAATGGTCTTTTCAGATTGTTTTTGTGGTAAGTGGTGGTTAGAGCAATAAGTTTTGTTTTGTTTTTCAAATAATTCGTTTTTGTTGATCTGTTTATCATCGAAGGAGTAGTGGACTTTGCCTTGCGCATTGTTGTCGTTAAAATATTAATTTCTTGATTTTTCTTCAAAGGGTGAGATTTGAATCTAGGACTTGCTTTATTACGAGCTCTGGTTTTGTGGTAAACTAAGGTGTCTGGCTGATAAGTTAGTGGCTCGTGTCTATTTTGATTAACTCTAGCTAACACTTTTTCTTTCTGCTCTGTCATCTGTTTATTGAGTTTTTTGTAAATTTCTTTGGTGCATTCTTTATGTTGGTCTATATAATTGCTATATAATTTTTCTTGGATATCGATGTCGAAAGGACTATTTGAATCGAGGTGTCCATTAATGATATCTATAGGGCGCTGTTTGGTTGCTGAATGAATGGCATGGTTATAACCAAGTATCGCATAAGGCATCTGATCTAAAATATTCAAATCTTTTTTCGTCTCTCCAATAATTCTAAGGTGCTCAATGATCGTAGAATGGAACCTCTCTATTGAACTATTTGAATTGGGGTTCAGCGCTGTAGTATAATGGATATCGATTTTGTGTAATGCGGCGAATTCTTTGACAATTGTATTTTTCAGTTCAGTTCCTTGGTCTAAAACAAGTAGTTTAGGAGTACCATGGTGGGTCATGAATATTAAGAACGCTTTTGCGATGTGAATAGCAGTTAATCCAGTAAGCGGGTATGCTTGCGCGTATTTCGAAAACTTATCTATTATTGTGAGGAATTTTTGACCTTTGATCGTGAAAACATCTCCATGAACTATTTCGAATGGTTTGTTTGGTGTTGGTGTTAGTTCAAATTTTTGTTTTGGTGGATTTCTGTCATATTTTATTCTTTGACACAACTCGCAGTTATTTATGTATTTTGTGACTGTACCCCTGATATTGGGCCAAAAAAAGCGTCTCTTTATTTGGGCTTCTGTTTCTATAATCCCACGGTGATTAGTTTTTCCCTCGTGACACATTTTTACGAATTCGTCACGAGAATCTAATGAGAATACATATTCCAGAACATTATTACACAAAATTAATTTGAATGCGGAATTCTTGAATGTGTTTTTCTGTATTTGGCAGAGCTTTGGAATGAAATCTTTACTGTCCAAATTAATCGCGAAAGTTTTGTTAGTCGTTGTGAATTCTTTAAACGTTTTTATCACATCCTCTTCAAAATTTTGTTTTGAAATTTGAATTGTTGTTCTCGTCCTATTTTCGAATAAGCGTTTAATTTTTGGTAGTTCCGGTGAATGTAAAACTACCTTGAGAAATATTTGATTTTTGAAATTATTGATTGCGGTTTCAGAAATGGGAACTTCAAGTATGGGATTTTCATGACTTGTGTGTATGGTTTCATTATCATCTTCTTCGTTTATGTCGTTGACATTGGGGTTGACATCATTCAAATTTGGGCTTTCGTCAATATTTCCAGCTACTGATTCTGTATCATTTTCGATATTATTTTCATGATCGTGTATAGTGTTATTACGCGATGTTGATGCTTGTGGGTCATTTGAGAGTGATTTGTTAAAATCTTTCATGTATGAAAAAATGTCGTTAGTGTTGGTCTCATTGATTTTTATTCGGGAGAGGGCATCTGCATTCGAGTTCAACGAACCCTTTTTGTATTGGATGGTATAATCATACTCGTCCAATTTGAGTCTCCATCTGGTGAGTCTTGCACTTGGATCTTTTATTGAAAAAAGTCAGTGAAGAGGTTTATGGTCGCAGAATATTGTGAATTTTCGGCCATAAAGATATGGACGAAAATATTTGGTGGCCCAAATAATTGCAAGAAGTTCTCTCTCGATTGTGCTATAATTTTGCTCTGCTTGATTGAGTGTCCTAGATGCGTAAGCCACTGGCTTGTCTTGACCAACCGGACCTTGTGACAGCACAGCTCCAAGGGCATATTGACTCGCATCAGTACAAAGGTTGAAAGATTTTGTGAAGTCGGGGTATTGGAGAATTGGATTATTTGTTAATAGTTCCTTACACGTTTCGAAACATTGCATATATTCTGAGTTAAGCTCGATTTTTGCTCCTTTCTTTAAACAAGATGTTAGGGGTTTTGTAATTTTGGAGAAGTCCGGAATGAATTTACGGTAATAACCCAGAAGACCTAGGAAGCCTTTTATTTCCTTGGTGGTCTTAGTTATTGGAAATCTTTTTATCGCGATTATTTTGTCAGGGTTTGGTTTTATACCCTCTGTGGTGATCACGTGACCTAGATAGGCGGTTTCTTTCTTTAAAAATTCCGACTTATCCATTTGAATTTTGAAATTGGTTTCGCGTAGACGATTGAATACTTTCTTCAGATTTAAAATGTGCTCTTGAAGAGATGATGAAAAGATGATAATATCATCGAGATAAACGAGACAAATTTCATTTTGGAGTCCTCTCAAAATGTTGTCCATTACCCTTTGGAAGGTAGCAGGAGCATTTTTGAGGCCAAAAGGCATTCGTAGGTATTCATAATGCCCATTTTCGACATTGAATGCTGTTTTTGGGATGTCATCTGGACTCATCTCAATTTGGTGAAACCCGCTAGCCAAATCTAAAGTGGAAAAATAGTTACACTTGCCAAGTTTGTCCAAGACGTCGGTGATATTTGGTATCGGGTAGCGATCGTCAATGGTTTTTTCATTTACTTTTCTGTAGTCTACCACGATACGCCACTTCTTTTTACCGGAAGCGTCGGCCTTTTTTGGGACTACCCAGATGGGGGAGGACCATGGTGAATTGCTTGGCCTTATTATGTTTTGTTGGAGCATTTTTTGAATTTGTGAATTAACTTCGGCTTTGTGAACAAACGGGTATCTATATGATTTCGTATGAACGGGAATTTCGTCGGTTGTTTGAATTCTATGTTTTACTTGGTTCGTGAAAGATAAGTTATTCTCGTCCGTATGAAATATATCTGCATATTTTCTACACAATGGGAGAATATGAGATTTTTCTTCCTCATTCATGTGGTCCGTTCTAATTAAACTGTCTATATCACATTTACTACTTATTTCTGATATCGGCTGAATATTCATATGATAAAATTCAAATTTATTCTGAACTGGATAGGTCTTAATTGGATGTAAGATCGTGAAGTTTGTATCATCACTCGAATTATTATGTATTTCTACAAAAGTCCAACCATTCGTTGATATTGACAAGGTTTCTGGTATTGTGCAATTTTGAATGATTTGTTTGGGAATGATGATTTCGCCAGATTGAGTGGTAACAGGAATTCTTATTTTTGTCACTGTATTTCCAGGCAGAAATTTTTCATAAAATATTGTTGGATTCGCATTGAAATATTTGATTGGAATACATGCGTTGGGAGTCGAGAGCTTCAAATTTGAAAAGTCTAGATTGGCATTCAATATTTTTATGATGTCGATTCCTAAAAGACCATCGAAAACATTATGGAACTTGTATGAATAGAATTTGAAATTTTTGCCTTCATTGAATTCTTGGAAAGCTGGTTTGTTTACAGAAATGTTGTGTTTAGAAGACGCAAATGAAGTGGAGACCACAAATGGATCATTCATTTTATATTGGGAAAAATATTTGTTAACAATAATTGGATCTAAAAATGATTTTGTTGTCCCTGTATCTATTAATAATTTCAGGGGTGGATTTTCGATAGTAATATAAGGCAATTGCCGATCATCAAAAGATGTATGAAATTCAATTACGTCTCTGGATTTGGAGCAGATTCCAGCTGAAAATCCACGGATTCCTCGAAATATTCGGAATTTTCCGAATAATCGTACTCATTTTCGATTTGACCCTCTATCTGATTTTGGAAATTTTCATCAGGAATATCTAAATGTTCGGTGTTATGCAATTCCTCTGAAAACCATTTTCGATTTGTCGATTGAGCCTGAGGTCTGGTGTTTGCCGTGAGCTGTCTAGAAGTAGTACTCATGGGAGTTGGTTTTGATTGGTTATAATTCTGAGCGTTTTGGTTTGGTTTCCAAACATTTCTTGGCGGCCAAAAAACTTGATTATTTGAGAAAAATCTCTGGGGATTATTAGGTTGTGGTTGAATATTCACAGCACCTGTTGGGAAGGATGGTCTCGGTTGTGGTTGAGATGTTTGTGGGGCAAAATTGGGGTTTTGATATCTCTGCTGATAAACATTTTGATTGAAATTTTGACCGAAATTTGATCTCTGCATTTGCTGTTGATTTGTCGGAGATGAGTATTGATAGGAAATACTGGGGTTTTGTTGTCTACCAGGATTTCTCTTGAATTGATTCGGATTCGAATTTTGATTTGAATGTGGGACAGAATTTTGGAGATACCTAATATTATCTTCCTTTCTGATGAAGTTTATTGCCTCCAACATAGTTTGAGGTTCTTTCGTACGAACCATTATACCATACGGGTTTCTCAAACCTGCTAGAAATACTTCAAGACCCTGCTGATTGTACATATTTTGTTTAAAAGCGCGCAAATTTTGGTCTACTTCGTGAATCGCCAAGTAATTTGAAATCGTGTTGAGTACTTTTCTAACTCTATCATGAAATTGGTACGGGGTTTCAATAGGACCCTGTCTCAGTTTATTCAAATCTAGGGACAAACAGGTCTCATTTCTGTGGTCGCTGAAATTTCTTATTAAAACATCTCTTACTTCAGTAATAGTTTTTACGCAGCTAATATTAACGACCTCGCGAGCTGGGCCTTTCAATTTACTAATAATAGTGCGAAAAATAATCACATTTTGATAATTATTTGGATTTTCGTTATCATAAAAGTAGGTAGAAATGCTAGCAATACTTTCAAGAAAAAAATTCAATTCATTAACGTCACCGTTAAAATCAGGTATAGTTTCAGCGTGAACTTTAGTGAAATTTGGAACTGCCATGATATTGATTGCAGGTATATTATTCTCGACTGATGAATTGTCGGTTGTTAATGTAATATTATTAAGTGAATTTGCAAGAAAACTTATTTCTAACTCTAGGGGATCTTCACTATCACTTGGGGAGGGAAAATCACTAGAGGAGTCTGACATGAAACAAAAACGACTTACAGCAAGAGTATCGTCTTCATCGAACTTCAGGCTTGTCGAATTTTTCTGGTTGCGTCTGCTTCTTGATCCTTTGTATCCTTAGTATCCTTAGTAACTATATTGTCCTTTTGTATCCACTTTTCGACGATCGAACGAACAGACACGTAGGAACTTTTTCGATTGTTACTCAACTATTGAAATAGAAAAAGTTATCCGCGATGGATTCTTTTGTAACAATCCTACCGACTGCGCCAATTTTATAACTCGTTTCGAGTTTGAGGTTTTAAAAAACTTTTATTTTCAAAACGGTGATACAAGGTATGTATGATGTGAGCAGTACGAATATAAAGTCAAGACTAACTACATGAGAAATGAACTATGGAAAAGGTGAAATAAAAATGCTGATTCAATTCCTAGAATTTCTCTCGTATCTCATGGGAACGAGAAGTGCTGAGTTGCGGAATTGATGATGTAGCTTCTTTCTCATGGTTTCCTTGAATAGGTGGAATGTAACTTGCGTCTGCATCAGAAAGTGAGTCAGTGGTGAGTATTCGTTAAGATGTGTTTCTGAAATTGCTCAAATTGAAAATTTATAAGATCATATGGCACCTGTTTCGCCTATTTTCCTTATTGAAATCAAAAATATGTTATATCCGTTTAGTTGTTGAAACTCAAAAACACTAAACATTTCTTGTACTGTAAAAATTTCTCATTCCATGCAAGAATTCGTATTTATTGACAGAAATAAATCTGCATCACATTTCTGTTCATTTCAATAATTTGGAACTATACTAAAGATCAATGAGCAATGAAAAAAACTGTCACTGAGAATAAATTGAAAATAATTCGACAGATTATCGAAAAACTGGTGCCAGGCCAAGCCCATATGACTAAATCAGCTGGTCGTACGCTCAAAATATATTTTCGTTTTAGTCACGTGCCCCTATTGAAATTTCATATGACAGAATCAAGATATTCATGAAACGACGTTGAATCGGTGCCTAAGTGGATTTCAGAAAACTCGCACAGGTTTTCTACGGCAGGTGCGGAAAAGATGATGGAAAATCAAATTGGGTTGCCTTAATGGTTCTCGAATAAATTTATATCGAATTTTTATTCACTCGGAATAGCTTTCCCATTATGATGAGTCAGATGGAATATGGAATAATGGAAAATGTAGATTTCGAGAGGATATAGATGATGTATGTAAATGTAACTAAAGTACTTTAATGGGGTTAAGTGATTTATTTCTATGTTTTTGAACTCCACATGATCCTCAAATTTCCAGCAGAATAGGGTGGATATAAATTTCTATAAAATAACCTCTGATTTGGGCTCATGTTCATCACTCATCAGTCAATTATATTTTTATCTAATTGTAGTCGTCTAATAATATTGAAATTCCATAATTCCGGCGTTCCGTTATCATATTTTTTTCTAATTACCACGCATGGTATAAATGATGTTATTTTATGCAGATGACATTATCATTTTGAGCGACTCACAAATAGATCTTTCTAAAAAATTGAGCGCGTTGGAGGAATACTCTAGAGAAAATTAATTAAGTGTCAATACGGAAAAAACTGAAGTCATGATTTTTAGCTGAGGGGAATAACCATAATAACTATCAATCCAAACCCATCGAAGTTGTTGAAGATTTCACTTATCTTGGAGTGGTATTCTCGTATTCTTCTTTTTTTCTTGAAATGTTTAAGGAAACTATCGTATAAAATCAATTCAGGCAATAGGTGCAGTAATGAATTTAATATGAAGAACCAGAACCACGTCATGGGACTCCAAGATGAAATTATACATGACTCCATTATAGTGTCATCTCTCTCATATGGCATTGGTATTTCGGGACTTCGCTATTCAGAAATAATCGAGAGAATACAAGTATGCTTTTTCAAACGACTTCTGTCTCTGTCCAAGAATAACGCACCTGATTATATTGTTCGTCTCGAAACAGGAACATATAAACTCAGTCACATTGTGTTAAACTCACCCCTCTTTTGGCTGCTTCGTATAAATAAAATGGACTCTGCAAGATTGCCTGAAATTTGTTTTTCTCGATTATGTCAACTGGACGCTGACCCAAAGTACAACTGGGCACTTCAAGTGAAGAATTACTTATCTTCATCGAACCAAGGTCACAACTGGGATGCACTTGTAACTAACCCGACAGAAGAACTAATCCGACATATTGTGAGTGGCTTTAAGAGCACACTGCTGAGAAGCGATCTAGAAAGGCTAACATCATCAAGTTACCCATCAGTAATAATAATAATCCTTTATTCAAATAGGCATCCTAATATACAAAATTATTTCAAATATGGATCGACAAAATGACATAACAAATTTTATTTTATAATAATCTAAACATTTGATTTAAAAAAATAATATATTCTATACATAGTACAATTAATTTTGATGTGGATATTGCATCTTCAAATGAGAGATGAGTGCTTTTTTGAATGTCACAATGGAATGACTTTGTTCTATCTCGAGTGGAAGATTATTGTAGTCCAATAAACCTTTATGGAAAAAAGAGTTCATGGATCGTGTAAAGTTCAGTCAGACGGGGTACATATAAATAAGTATTACCTCTAGTGGGGTTATTATGAATTTGGTGGTGAAAAACTATAAATTGATCGAAATATGAGGGTGCATTACCAGACAATATTTTGAAAATAAATAACATAGAAAAATAAAACAGGCGGTCTTTCACAGAAACCCAATTCAGAACTTCAAGCATTGTTGTAGTTGGTGCTGTATATCTGTTACACCTTAGAATCAAACGCATAGGGGCTATTCTGTAGCTTTTGTAATGCAGACAAACAATTTGCATCAAGCAGCGATAGTAAACTAGCATAGTAATCGAAATGGGGTTGAATGATTGATTTAAAAACTGTGATGGAAGTCTGAAACGGAAAGTAATTGTTTACACGCCCAAAGAAAAATAATGTTTCAACAATTTTGTTGCGGACATACTGGAAATGTTTCTTCATATCTAGTGATTGGTCCACGATAAACCCCAAGTATTTGAATTCCTCTACAATTTCAATTTTTTTATCATAAATATTTATACTTATAGATGTTTTGTCAATTGCATTATGTTTATAGTTTGTTGTAATTATCATTGCTTTTGTTTTATTTACATTGAGCTTGAGCTTATTGATGTTGAGGAATTCAGATATTCTAATCAATATATCATTAATTTTATTGTCTACCTGTCACCATTGCTCTATTCGTCAGGTCAAAAGTATTTGAAAGTATCCTTCCCAATACACATTACTACACCTTTTCCAGTTGTATTTCATAAACCATAAAGTTTATTTCAGAAAGTGTCAAATGTATTTCAGAATAGCGAGTTTAATTTCAGAAAGCATCAATTGTATCTCAGAATAGTCAGTTCAATAATATCAGAAAGCGTCAAATGTATTTCAAAATAGTCAATTGAATTTCAGAATTCGTCATTACCTATACAAATGATAAATTCTGAAATTCAAATGATGAATTCTGAAATTCAGTTAACTTTTCTGAAATACAATTTGAATGATTTGATCAACTTTCTCAATTCTGCCTCTTTTCAACATTTGAAAATGCTGAAACTTCGTTCATTCATACTCAATGAGACCAATGCCTCTTGTGATATGAATTGTAAAAAACTCTTAAGATACAATAAATGATATTGATTGATTGATTGATATTCTTTTCTGTGGTGAAATTCTTATAAAATTCTTTAAGTTTACCTATCGTATTGTAACCAATATTTTTTCTTCGTTCCCGAAATTGGCTGAATAACTGATGATGATTTCCAGTTGGAACTCACTAACAAGTCGTATTTTTCATGAAACTACCGAGCATACAATGGAACAAATGGATTATTCTTTGAATCATTCGCTTTCATGAATCAGTCCAAAAAGCGTAAAAAATGCGATTCAGTTCATTTGGGGACAATGTTTTTCATAGAGAACTCATAAATTCCAGCTGCAGTTTCACTGGAACATCCCATTTGCAGCCGTATTCCGAAAACAATGTCCCGTTTGTCCGTTTTTTAATACATTTTGAACGGAATGCGGGCACACGTAATATTATTTTTTTGTTGTTCCATTCAGGTATACTGGATACGCAGGTGAGTATGCGGGTTCTGCACCAAATCTAGCATATGGACGAAAGATACAAGTGCCCTAATTCAATCCCAACACAGATATGGTACAAAGTGAAGTAATTAGACACGAACTACCTGTCATGAGAGGCGAATTAAATGATAACCATGACATGATAACTCTTTCCTATACCTCCCTAGTCTGACCTTAATCTAAATTCGTGGATAAGTGATGATGATGGAGCCTGTGAGACATTCTGAGCAAGAGGTGCATCTGCCTCTATTCTAGGAATCTTTCATGTCATAGAGAGCAGAATCTAGAATCTGGAACCGAAAGAATTTGATGTGAAGTATGGTTCACAAGAATATATTCAACTTTGAAGTGAAATTTTCAGTATAGTAATATCATAAGAGAGTGAGAATAAATTGACAATAATTCGACAGATTTAAGAAAACTCGAGTGGCTATTGCCAAATGGCAACAAATTCGATGAAATGCCTTATGGAGAATTATTACCTAATTTATAGAATTCTCGTGTGGTAAACGATAGATTATTTTTTGACGTTACAATCAAAATCATTTTTAAGATTATATATTTTTATTTCAACAAATTTATATCACTCGACTCAATATAAACAGAATGATTTATTCAAATTAGGATGCATTGAAGTTTTGAACATGAAAAATACAATTATTATAAATGTTGTGTCCTTGTGTGGAGGATTTTTCAACATTGTTTTATTCTGAGGTGTTGAAAGTTAATAGGTTTGTTCTAGCAACGATTTCGAATAGTTTGCAATCGTACGGAGCATGCGCATACTGATAATGCGTCTATTAAATCAGTATTCGAAATCGCTGCTAAAACAAACCTAATGATACTTCCCCATGCACTCTTTCTAAGGTTATCAATTGAATTTGAATGATGTTCGTTATCCAATTTCAGGTAAGGTTTCAATGAATTGGATGAGCTGTGTCCTGTTTTTTTTTTCAAATTTTTTGCTCATTGATACCTGCTTTGGCAAGGTGAGACACTGCAGTCGATCGTGCGGAATGGTTGGTAATTTAATTTTTTTTAATATCGAGTCCTATCATCTCTGCAGATTCTTTCATCCACTAAGACATCATGTTCAACCCAATCGGCATATTTTTGTACCATCCTGAAGAATATGCTTTATCCCAAGCAATATTAACTGTGGAAAATAACCTGTCAGTTTTGATATTTGCATTTCGCTTGTTGAGTAATTTCTTGAGCAATCGAACAGGACAAATATCAGGGTTCTCGGTATGTGATATTAACCATTTACTGTCGGCACATCTTTGTGCTTCCCCCTGTGCCGTTTTGGATTGGATTGGATTGGATGGGTTATACTCTATTCTTGTGGTGGTCAACCCCGCATTGTTTGTTTCGTCTTTGAAATAATGTACTAAACATTGAGAACCTTCTCCACCACGCCATGCCAGTTCATATGAAACAATATAATAAAATTTTTTCTGCAAGCCAGACGATGTGTTTTCGTTGTAGAGTTTCATCATGTCCAAGATTTCTCCTTTGCTCAAACTTGCAGAACTTTGTTTCCTTCTTTCGGGCTCTTTCTGTAATAACTCACGCTTGGTGTTTTTAGTACTCTGACGGATTTGAATTCGATATGATTGAATATGGGTCGAATCTTCAATTAAATTGGTCGTAGTACAACTGTTGCATTGATTTTGCGGTTTTATTCCACATTGTCTTGATCACAGCTTCTTTGTAGTCTTCTCCATTCTGTTTCTTCATATTGAACCCATAGCCCTCAAAAATAATGGCTGGTTTTGTTGTTGATGTCTTCTCTTCCAATTCATATTCCCTCTCGTCGCAAAATAATTGGAATTGTTTCCAAATCGACGTGATGCTTATTTTGAAATTCTTACATGCACATTCAATGATTATATTATTTATATCATCGACTGATGATTCACTAAAACGTTTGGGATTCATTTTACGATTTATGACAGACGTGTCAAATCAAGCAAATCCGTCATGTGGTTGTCATTCAATAATGAATTATTCTTGCTGGAATAAGTAAGTACCTAGATTATTTCTACTATGAAAATGTTTTGATTGGCTAGAACGTATATGAATTACTGAAATTGAAAATTTCTATTGGTTTCGATACCACGATCCCTGCAACTTCCCTGCCATCGAAACTGGTTAACTGGGGAGAAACGTCTAAAAATAATCAAACGAATAGATTTTGACAGTGGATGGACCAAAATTCAACCCTAAGGGCAATAAATAGATGGACTTGAAGTGTCTGAAACTTTACACGAAATAATTCTGCGATGAAACATAACATAATATAGCACATTTTGAAAATGGAAGAATAGAAGAATTGATCATTGCAGAACACATGTTCAATCACAAACACAAATGTTCATAATCTGAAATTATTGAAACAAGTCAATAACATCATAAAATTGAACGCATATGAAAGCTTATAGAAACAGCTTAGATACGAACAAAAAGTCTTGAATAATGATGGAGGCCCGATCCCATTTAGAGGTTTTAATTGAAAAACATATTTCTCCGAAACTGAAATCAACGCTTCAAATCCATCAGTATACTAAGCTGAATAACATGATTTTAGGCAGGCTAGCAGAACGTAATTAACTTTTCTATCGTACATATATTTCGAAGTCCATATATATATTCCGAGTTGTTTCGTTGGAATATGGTATTCGTTAACCGAGGAGAAATACTGCACTGATGTACCAATTCATTATTATTTTCCGTTTACCCGATTCCCATTATTCAGCCAATTTCGCCTTTGCCGAGAAAGCTGAACCGCTCTTGAATAATTCGGTGATGTGAAGGAAAATATACGCGCTTTTGATGTCCCATAATTCAATATTGTCAGTCGCTTCGATACGGACGAAAACAAACTGGATGATTTGGAAATTCAATGGAACTTAAAGAGGATGCTGCAGACACGTTTCTACTGTATGAGATGAATCCAAATGAGCCAATAGGCACCATCGAACGAGTGAAAAATATTACTCTGGTATATCGTTTTGATGATATTTCAATAAGGGTTCTTCTGGAATATACAGTTTTCTCAATCAACAAAATATTGTTATATCAGAATCTAACAATATCATCTATCAGTTCAAATATAAATTCTCATTCTTCTTTCATTACTTAACTTCATAAGTAGATGAATATTATGGTTGATGGATTCATCTTTGCTCAAAGAGATCTTGTGTTTTTTTCCATTTCAATCTCTCAAACAATTCACTTGGGTTCTAGTGAATGATAACGAATATTGTTCGATTAAAAATCTACGAATATATTATCTAGCTCATTCTTCAGGAACTTAATTCAAACAATACGAGGTTGATAATTCAACTGTCAACAATGTTTTACATTACAAACAGCATCATTTGAGCAAGAGCCTCTTCCCAAACAGCAAACTAAAATATTTTAAGATTTCATTCACCCTTGTGACCTGTGTGTCCTGGTCTTCAGGCCAAATACAGTATGAAACTACATAATGTAAGTTCCTTTGACAAGTTTTGAGTGAACTAACATGGAGCGAATCGCTTCTATAGCCGTTCAGCTATACACACATAAAAACAAATTCTCAAATGAAAACGATATATTCGTTCAACGTCCAATTCTTGTTTTGAAAAAGAGCATTCTTCTTCTGAAATAATTTATTTGAAATGAATTTATTGAATATGTCAATTGTAGAAAATTATTTCACTGGAATATTCATTTGGTATAACAAAATGTTCTCAATTCAAGGAATTCAAAGTATCCAGAAAAAGTAATAAAGTTCTTGACAAATATATTACGGAATGTCTTCTTTCGAAATAACATTCAACAATTAATCTCTGAATAAGTAAATCTCTGAGAAAGTTTCTTTGGATTGACCATAACATTTTCTTGAATATAATTGCGATCCCTTCGAGCCGATAATGTTGCCAAACGGTGTGAGTGTGTTGTTTCGGTGCTCTTGTCGTGCATCCATCATTGTTCAACCAGTTCAACCTATTTTATTGGCATAGAGATATTGGCATACCATGAAAGAAAAACTAGGGTCTTAGGAGATATCTGAGGATATAATTACCACTTTTAGAGGTAAGTAACATGCCTATATCTTATCGACGTTCATTCTTGGGTAGGTATTATTGTGTATCCAATCAATTAACGTAGCCATATCATCTCGAAAACTGATAATTTGTGAAAAACTTGAATAACCAGGATCGGCATAGTGAGTGAAAATTGGGGTTAGGTACCTATGTGCGGATGAACGTTTAAATTTTTCCAAACACTGATTGAACAGTGAAAAAGAGCTTCTTGAACTTGTAGACATCTTAGGTAACATATTTTTAAATTTTTTCACCAATTTCGATCCAAGGAAAATGAAACCAGAGGAATACAACTTTATTGCGAGGTAAACTGGTGGACAAGTTCAGAAATAATCTCTACGAATAGGGGGAAAGGTTGTCAAGAAGAAGGTCTGCAAGTGATGATGTGATTGATGAGAGCCCCAATAAGAGAACGGAAGTTGAGGATGATTATCATTTCAAGAAATCGATATAATACCTCTAATTTGATAAAATTCTTGATACAAAACAATCTACAGCTAAAACTGAGAATTTGATTCTTTTTGTTCAAGAAAAATGCGAGTCATTGAGAGATTATGATTGTCTTGATTTGAATATATTGTGTTATCAATCTGAAATATTGTATCATTTTCACGAAGAACTCCATTCATTTACGATTCAAGAAACATTTGTATGAGTGTATTTAGTTCGAGATTTAGTTGGAAACATATATTGAGCAGACATTTATTCCAGTATATATAAACAAGCCATACTCTTGAATCAAAGTATATCAAATCAAATTAAGTAATTCTTTTTATGTGTGTAGCAATGCTATTTCCCCAAACCCCTCTATCTGCCTGTTATCAGTGTTTTGAGAATTTTCCAAAGCTATACTTGATTCACTGATAAATTCGTTCTAGGATATCAAAGATAATTTATGGGTACTTGTTATGGGTATTCTTGAATGGGTAAGGGTGATGGTTCATTTTGAACGTGTAGTTATAGAATCTGTCTTATAATCACTCCAGTCATGCAGAGAGCACAGCAGACACTAATTGATACGAACATCAAATCGCAGAAGATGCTTCGAAAACCTCGCCACAATAATGACTTTATAGTTACAAGGAGTTACTTACGCTTTATCAACACTAGACATGCTCGAAACTTCATAGGTAGCGATCGGAACTTCTACCCTCATATTTTCGATAATATGAAGTGTACACAATAGAACGCGTATGTACTTTCTATAACAATTATACGGTTTGTACAACTGCAACAGTAATTGGGACTCCATTCATATATGAGGATTGTGATGAGGAGTTGCGACTTCAATAAAGGAAGCATAGCAATCGAAATGAAAAAAATATTTATGATTATATCAATTCAATTATGAGTCGACATTTTTAAACCAGAGTGCCCTAGTTATTGTTTTGTCAAGGTATTCACCTTCAACAGATTATTGATATACAACAACATTCGTGGCGCCAAAACAGATCCTTGTGGAACACTGGCGTTGGCTACTTCATCTAAGAGAACGCCATACAGAACAGATGTTGCGGCTAACCTATATTTAATTACCAGGAATGATTATCTTGTCTTTTTGCAATCGGATGACCTCTAGCCGCTTTCCAGTTCAAGGAGTTAACAAAGACTGAATGATAATTCAGGATGAGCATTAATATTATTAATATTTCCACAAACCCTGAAAACTAATTTTTTAAACCATATTCGGAGCTAATTGAAGATCAAGGCTGCTTGCCAAATCATTTCGAAATGAAATCGTTGCGTTTTTGGGTTCTAAAAGTCATCGTGACTTCTGAAATTGTTTCTTGGTTTTTCAGTTTCAGAATGAATGATGGCGTGATCGAGCATTAACTATCAACAAATTCTGAATATACTTGGGCAACTATTCAGTTTCCATAAATTCCCCTCTTTGTGACAAGATTATCCACATTTCTGAGAATGGATCCCCGAATTAAAGCAGCGATCCAGAGTTCCAGATATGTTTCCAGACGCGCCATCCACAAATACTGATATTTATCTTCAGCACAAATAGTTGATCCCTTGTTTGGGATTTTCAGAATCTAGCCGTCAAATCGATGTTTTTGAAGTAGTCAGGCGCAAAGCAATTTATCCTGAAACCATGCTCGCAAAACATGATAATACAACGCTTCATTAAAGTTGTTATTATATGACCGAAATTGCTGTGACGTTTAATTTACGAATCACTGGCGGCAAGGCCTGATATGAACACACAGATATGTCGATCACTTAAAAAAAAAGGTTCATGTAATTTTTATGATTTTTATTTAGACGTAAGGCACAGATCCAACCTGTCCTGGAATATTTGAAGTGCGACACCTAAACATATCCTGAAACTATTGGATTCTGTCCAAAAAAGGGCAATTCGTCTCGTCCGTGATGCCTCGCTTAAAAACTCGCTCACTTCTTTGGAACACCGTAGAAAAGTTGGCGATTTGTCTCTATTTTATAGATATTTTCATGGGCGATGCTCTTCTGAAATATCAACAATCGTTCCTATCCCATTTGCAGTCTCTTCGAGATTAACCCGTCAAGTTCAGTCTTCACACCCCTTCGTGGTCTTTTTAAAAAAACCTGCAAAATGCCCTTTCCAAAGTTTCATTCATCCAACGAACATCGAGACTTTGGAACTCATTGCCTAGGGAGGTGTTCCCCGAGGCATACGATCTCCAGAAATTAAAGAAGAACACCTACTCCTACCTTCTTTCCCTTAGTTCTCAAGATTGTTCTCTAAACATAACAGAATATCTCTTTTCATGAGAACCAGAAATCTGTTATATCTTTTCTTGTGGTTATAGTTTTCAACATGGTAGAACGAAAGTGGTGAAATCAATGTAACTGTTATAAGATAACAGCAAAATTGACAATGACATAATTAACAACTACGTGTCAATAATTTTTACAATCCTCTATGTACAGTAAAATATATGGATTATAATTTGATATCTTTCCCCTACAGCTTTTGTTAGTGTAGATGGAAAAAACCTTCAAACAGAAAAAAATTTCAATTGTAGCAATCATCAGCTCTGTTTTTCCATTTGATTGACAGATACTGCTCGAGAATGTAACAAATTCAGATGAAAATTTAATTTCCTGAGAATCTGGTGCTGTGACGTTATTTTGATTTCTTGGCATCTCATCTACCTTCCTTGAAAGCAACTTCTCAGCCCAATGCGTCTGGAGATTAAATCTGTTATTCAAATCGTGGAAGGTATATAATAACCAGGTTCTTTTGGAATTCTGAATATTTTGCGCCCTCTCTTCCTTAATATAATACTGAAGCACTGTTACGAAATGTAAATTGTGCGTTTCTTCCTTTGAGCCAACAAGTTTTACAGCATTTTACAACATATAAAAGTAGCAGCGTTCATTTGAAGTGAATCATAATCATCCTATATGGAAACACCATATTTGGAGTGCGGCACCTAAACATATCCTGAAACTATTGGATTCTGTTCAAAACAGGGCAATTCTCGTCGGTGATGCCACGCTTACAAACTCGCTCACTTCTCTGGAACACCGTGAAAAAGTTGGCGGTTTATCTATATTTTATAGATATTTCCATGGGCGATGCTCTTCTGAAATATCAACAATCGTTAATCCATTAGCAGTGTCTTCGAGACTAACCCGTCAAGTTCAGTCTTCATACCCCTTCGTGGTTACTTCAGAGACCTACAGAACGTCCCTTTCCAAAGACTCGTTCATCCAACGAACATCGAGACATTGGAACTCATCTAGGGAGGTGTTCCCCAAGGCATACCATCTTTAGTAATTTGAGAAGTACACCAACTCCTACCTTCTTTCCCTCAGTTCTCACGATGTTCTGTGAACTTTACAGGATATCCCTTTTCGAGAGAACCAGAACATAGACAAAAATCACCCTTGGAATACGTCACTTTCACTGTTGCATTCAAAGATTTTTTAATCAAGTTAGGCCCTGTAGCAAGATCGATGAGTGGGAAAACTATTTGAAGACTCATAACTGCACCTATCTCACTAAACAATGCGATGATCGCTCGCAAATAGAGTAAGTAATAATTCAAATGTCCCTTCTCGATCTCGGTATACCCATGGGCCCGTCTCAACTACTACTTCAGAAGGTCTTATCGTTATATGCTTCCCCAGATAATATGGAGTTCAAGTAAATGCGCCCCATTGGAACCTAGCGTGCTAAGCAGAAGTGTGTGTATAATGAGTATGTCATTTTATATTCCCATTAGGACCGACTGCTGCATTTAAACGATGAGTTTCGAATGGAATTGTTGGTGCATCTCATGAAGGAGATATTTGAATGGAAGTTGAGAAATATTACTTTACCTTCTCCTATTCTGACATGAATACGATGAATCAACTCAGAAAACACAAAAAGATCATAAATAAAAACGTCATGAAGTATACTGTTTTCTTGTCACCATGGCATTATTATTTGAAATGAAAAAGCACGCGCATGTATGGATAGAAAGAAGTGTCCCGCAGGGATCAATTTTAGCACCAACACTATTTCTACTTTCACATCAACTTCAGCTTCGCGGATGATAGTACCCTCCATAGCGCTTTCTCTTCCAGGGCTCCTATATCGGCCCGTCAAACCAGAAATGAACGAGGAAGAAATGTTAACAAAATAAATATCTCAATAATCTGATAGAATTCAATGCAAACAATACACAAGCATTTTTTCTCTAGATAAGCCGATTTCACTGTGCCCAACATAACTCAGTCAGGAGTAACCATACCATTGAAGTAATCCATTTCCATGCTTGGCGTTACTATGAGCAATAACTTTTTTTGGGAAAATCACGTGAGGTCCATTGCCAAAAGTGCATCCCAAAAACTTGGTTTTTTTTTTCGAGTCAAGAGCTATTTCACTCCCAGTCAGCTGCTTATGCAGAGATTCGACCTGTCCTAAAATAATGTTCCCATATTTGGAGTGCGGCACCTAAACATATCCTGAAACTGTTGGAGTCTGTCCAAAAAAGGGCAATTCATCTCGTCGGTGATGCCTCGCTTAAAAACTCGCTCACTTTTCTGGAACACTGTAGAAGAGTTATCTCTATTTCATAGTTATTTTCATGGGCGATGCTCTTCTGAAATATCAATAATCGTTCCTACATCAGCAGTCTCTTCGAGATAACTTGTCAAGTTCAGTCTTCACACCCCTTCGTGGTCACTTTAGAGACCTGCACAACGTCCCTTTCCAAAGACTCGTTCATTCAACGAATATCGAGACTTTGGAACTCATTGCCTAGGGAGGTGTTCCCCGAGGCATACGATCTCCAGACATTTAAGAAGAACACCAACTCCTACCTTATTTCCCTTGGTTCTCACGATGTTCTCTGAACATTACAGGATAACCCTTTTCGTGAGAATTTCAGTCCGTAATCACTGTCACCATAAGCAATTTTCTTACCAGATTCATATTTACTGAAGTCGTTGATAATTTGCACAACTCGCTACCAAAAAGTACGGATTGTATCAGAGATATTTGCACTTCACATTTGAGATGAACGCACTAACTTATATTTTCTTGGTTGATGTTGATATTATTCTACTCAAAGTGGATATAGAATGGTGAAACAACAAGCCGATACCGATAAGAGTAAAAATATTGATAATTATTCCAGATATACTGAAAATAATAGTGTTTCAGAATCGTATCAATTTATGCCTGTCAGATTGGAACCACAGAAATATATAAGCTACAGAAATCTTTCTTTCAAATTCGATATTAGAATTGAAAAACTGTTTCACCATCCTATAGCATCATAAAGATAGATTTTTTGTCTTCGCGGAAGATGGATACTTTTTTGTTAAACTCTCGATTACGCAAACAACATTTTTGTAGCTTGCTTTGTTCTTGAGATACGGGGAGGAATAGAAAATATTGCATTTGGGGACAAACCCCCTTTATGAACTTCAAAAAGGAGTAGAAACTGTCTTATATTTCAATGTGGTCAGATTTTTGAAATGACCTGTCATTATTCAGATATAAGTTATAACCCAGAAGTTTAATCTAAGCCAGAAGTTATGTTTTTTCTAAAATTTGTTTGTGTGTGTAATCGGTTTTTCACTTGCTGCGTCATCAAAAATAGTGGATAGTTTTTTCTGGAGTCAAATTTGATCGCATGTAAGAGTAAAAAATTAAGTACCTACATGATAATCATGTATAAACTTCATGGAGAAATGAGAATTTCAATTGTATTAATTACTTTCAACATCTACAATTCTAAATACTCATTTGTTGTTATTTCAAGTAATTCTCATTCAATCACAGTTATTATTCTAATTTCTCCTCATTCGATCATTAGTCTTCTTTCTGAAATTCTCAAATTGAACTTGTCGAAAAATATACCTTTTTCAGAATTTGCATTGATCTGTGGTCCTAGGAAAAATAGTGTTGAAAGTGCCAATTCGCACACGATTGGCTTCAGCACATTAATGAGCCTTTTAGTCATGCCTTCTTCGGTTTTCTCGGCTGGTTTCCGTGAATTTTCTGGTAATCTCGCTTCGCTATCAATCAACGTCTGTTGGGAAAGATGGCAGGATCAGAACCGATGCGACTGAAGGTCCTCCGGTGATTGAATTATGCGAGGAAAGTTAGGCGAATTACTTGTTGAGTGTCGAGTTAGGTGGATGAATGAAGCGTTTATTCTATCATGTTCATATCGAATTCAGGATCAGCATCGATGAGATTCAAAACAGCTCCAAACGATGATGAATTCAGTCCAATCGGTCCAGTCCTCGTTAGTTAGTTAGTTAGTTATTTATAGAAATAGCTATTAACATAGAATATTGTTGTAGATTGTAGGGGGGGTCGTTTAGGCTGTGCAGCCTGTCAAGCACCTCGGCCTAATAGATCTTTTGTGCATAACCCTTAATATATTCGAGGCTCGGGATTCTGAGGCATCTTGCGAAGTTCATCAGTTTCCTGGGAGCTAGGTTCCTGATATCGGAGGGCTCTAAGAAGGCCCTTTCCAGGAACTTGAGCCTCTTGCAGAAGAGTGCTGGGCATTCGCAAAGCAAATGTTCTGCTGTTTCAGCAAAGTTCTCGCAGTAGCGGCAACTATCACTCTCTGTTTCACCCGTCTTTTTGAGGTGTCCAGTTTCCAGTGAGGAGTCTCGTTACCAGTTTCAAGTATTTTTTGCCCAACTCAAGAAGCTGTTTAACTTTCCTTGGTGAACGGCTCACTAGCCTTTTCGCTTTTCTTTGTCCTGGCACTTTATTCCAGTGAGATTTAATTTCATCTGCTTCCCAGCGTCGGAACTCTTCTCTCAAGTAGGCCTTGGCGAGTCCACAGAAGGGTTCTGGGCCAAGAAATTGTTTATTTGCCCCTTCTTTGGCAAGACTGCTTCCTCATTTAACTCCCTTATGACCTGGAATCCACATCAAAGTGACCTGGTTGATCGCTGCCAGTTGTCTCAGGGATTGTTTACAGTCCCGAGTCAGCTTAGACTCACAAGAGTATGACTTCAGAGCTTTTAGTGCTGCTTGACTATCTGATAGATCATAGATTTTTGCCCTTCGAGTGTCCCTTTCGAGGCACTTCTGGGCACATATTTCTATAGCATGTACTTGTGCTTGAAAGATGGTTGGGGTGTTACCAAGGGGTTTTTAGAGCCTGAAATTTGACCCTGTAACTACCACTTCAGCCCTTTCATCCATCTTGGATCCATCAGTACACCACACTAATGCATCCCTTTTCAGTTGAGGTCCGTTCTTTGTGCAAATTTGGTGGTTGTTTATTACCACTTCAAACTGTTTTTTTAAGTCGTATCTAACTGGCATGATATCTGTCGACTTAGACATGGATTCTAGGGAAATATCATCCTAAATCTTCAAGTGTCCAATCCGATTTCCTGATTTGAGATTTATTGTCTGGCTCAGTCTGAAGGCACGGATTGCTGCTTCTTTCATTACATACAGGTGAAATGGTGGAAGGTTCAGCATTACCTCTAAGGCTGCCTCGTGGGGCACGTGAATATAGCCCCTGTAAATCCCAGACAAGCTAGCCGCTGCACCTTCTGCAGCTTGACTTGTGCCATAACATAAAATAGTATATTATAATACAAGTTTTATAAGACGCTATTTTATCGCACGAATTGTTTGGAGTACGACGAGCGAAGCGATGAGTGTTCCAAGGGAACAAGTGCGAAAACGTGTATCATAAAAAGTGTGTCATATACAATTTTTTGATTTAATATCTATGAATAACAGAAACATCTTCGATTGGTAACAATGATGACATTGGAATATCAAAAATCCGACGCACAAGCGTGGCCCAGTTTACTGTTGAGCGACTTCGATTTTTGCGATATCGGCGGTGTTATTGTTTTCATTGGTCAATTCAAATCAAATCACACCCTGAATTAAAATTTACCGATTAGAACCTTGAGTTTTTCATTGCTATAGTATCACCAAATCCAAAATCGCTCAGAAGAAGCTGAGCCTAACTCTTCTTACTTTCATTTGACAGTTCGATTGTACCAACCTCCGAATAATAAAAAATGCGTATCGAAACAGAGACTATTTCGATATGCATTCTCGTTTCTGAATGACTTCATTATGAACCAAAATTGAAAAACAATATTTGGATACCAACAAGAAAATTAATCGAATAATTATTCTTCCACTTTTTTGTTTCGTTCAATGTCAACTTTGTTGCTGTGTGCTGTTAAAGGTAAAGTTTATGGTTTATTACAATGGACCGATATAAAAAATAGCGGCTTTTTTGTCTCTCTCTTGCACCCTTACATTCTTTGGATTATGGTAAAAGATATAATTGTGGCGGCAAACCATGAACATGGTGTTTCAATAGGGGCTTAGAGCCAAACTGTATTTTTCAATGGACATTGTGATGTGCGAATTTGTGTGCCTACTGTGTTCGCCTTTTGAGTATGCAACACTCAATACCAGAATAGTAACGGTTATTGTAAGTGTTTTGTGCGGAATTTGTTCCCGGGGTTTCTAAGATTTGTGAGGTTAGTTTTGAGCGAAAGAGATGAGAAATTGCGGGAGAATAGTTAGTCGTCGTTTGGCTGTTTGACGTGTTGGTTTCTCATCGCCAACAATTGATTAGGTAGTTTTCTTCAAATAAAGTTTCCATGAAAAGCTGAATAGTGTCTATATCCCTAATTGTGCCCAAGATATTGACGAACCCAATACCTGAGATCTCCTGTTGATATCTACAGATATTGATTCAGCTCAATTCATCCATTATACATTCGAACATTCAATTCAATATCCAGATCCCAAATGGTGTCGAAAGTATGAGCAAAAAACCGACGCTTTGAGTAAAGATGATGACTTTATTGGCGCATAGTCATACAGAAAACCCCAAAGTTTCCTCATGCTTGCCTTCTAACTGAACAGTTCTTGATTTATAAGTTCCCAGGGGAACCGAATATAACTTTTCCAATGATAGTATCCGTTTCAAGTACAGAGAGGATGAGTTCGTGAATAAACGAGCCGTTCCAGAGCTGCAAAATTCCCCATATTTATGTAGCGATGAAGACGTCGTAACGCACGCCATATTGAAGCCTAGGATAAGGAGGAGAAGAAGATGAATCCATAAAAGTGGGCCGCGCAGCATGAGTAATTCCCCAACTGCCGGGAACTTATAACGTCCCCTATACGAGGAAAATGAGTTTCCATCAGTAGAATGGGATAACAGCCACTGAAAACTCTGACCTCTGAAAGTCTTCAGTTTCCTCATCTAAGTTCTACATTGTATATCTCATATCACATCCACATATGATGCATCAACTTCCAAAATACTTCTGGTTCTCACGAAAAGGGATATCCGGTAATGTTCAGAGAACATCGTGAGAACCAAGGGAAAGAAGGTAGGAGTTAGTGTTCTTCTTAAATTTCTGGAGATCGTATGCCTCGGAGAAAATCTTCCTAGGCAATGAGTTCCAAAGTCTGGATGTTCGTTGGATGAACGAGTCTTTGGAAAGGGACTTTCTGCAGGTCTCTAAAGTGACCACGAAGGGGTGTGAAGACTGAACTTGACGGGTTAATTTTGAAGAGACTGCTAATGAAGGAACGATTATTGATATTTCGCCCATGAAAATATCTATAAAATAGAAATAAATCGCCAACTTTTCTACGGTGTGAAAGAGAAGTGAGCAAGTTTGTGAGCGAGGCATCAACGACGAGACGAATTTCCCTTTTTTTTTGGATAGAATCCAATAGTTTCAGGATATGTTTAGGTGTCGCACTCCAAATATAGGAACAGTATTCCAGGACAGGTCGGATATGTTCCTTATAGATCATAAGCAGCTGACTGGGAGTGAAATAGCTCTTGGCTCGAAACAGAAAACCAAGTTTATGGGATGCACTTGTAGCATTGGACCTCACGTGATTTTCCCAAGAAAGGTTATTGCTGATAGTAACGCCAAGCATCGGAATGGATGACTGAATTATGTTGGGCAGTGACATCAACTTTTCATTTGTTCGCATTGAATTCTACCAGGTTATTAGATCCCCACTCGAGAATTGTTGCTAAGTCCATATTTATTTTGTTAACATTTCTTCCTAGTTCATTTCTGGTTTGACGAGCCGATATAGGAACCCTGGAATCGAAGCCGCGAAAGACATGAAGTTGCTTCCAACAAATCGTTAATGTGAAGTAGAAATAGTGTCTAGGATCTATGAAGTCAACTAAGGTATTCAGAGGATCATTCATTAATGAACATTTTGTAGTTTTTAGATAGTGCAAATTGGCGAACTCTTTGTACCATTCTAAGGAAATTTGTGAAAGCTACACAGACTCAAAAGCACCTCGACCTATTATATCTTATGATGTGCATCAGTTACCTGGGACCTGAGTTCCTGATTTTGAAGTTCACTGAGAAGGTGCCTTCCTGGAACGTAAGCCTCTTGCTGAAAAGCGCTCGGCATTCACAAAGCAAGTATTCTGCAGTTTCAGCGGAATCTCGTAGTAGCAGCATCCCTCCCTGATTTCTCCATAATTTTGGGATGATACCTCCAAGGGCAGTGTCTGATGAGAGTTGTCTTTGCCAGTTTCGAGTGTATTTCTCGTCCAACTTGAGAAGCTGTTCAGCTTCGTTTGGCGATAGGCACTAGCTTTATCTCTTGTCTTTGTGCTTGCACTTCATTCAACTGAGATTTCATTTCATCTGTTTCCCAGTGTCAAAACGCTTCTTTCAAGTGGTCTTTGAAGAGTCCACGTAAGGGTTCAAGGCTAGGAAATTGTGTGTTCGCTCCTTCTTCGGCACATATCAAAGGTAAACATGAAACATACGCAACTGAGCAAAGTAACTTTTAATTAGTATTGTGATAATCTTCAGATGTAAGGTTTACACAATTTACAATTAAGAACACACAAGCATAGAGATTTGTGGAACATATTGAAATAGGAAATACTGAAATGTTTCAAGCTGTCATAATCAGTATGTTCATCAATCTTGTTATGTTGTGTCAGTCAGTTAATTCGTTCCTGAGGAAATATATACGCTTTTCAATTGTGTATTCATCATTGGGAATGTGCAATTACTATAGCGAAAGTGATCAGCTAAGTGGAGTTCCCTTCATCGATTTTCAACTTTCTAATATTTCTCTTGGTCCAGGTGCTGCAGATGCGACGACACCATGACAAGTAGTTCAAGTGATGACTACATTGCTGATTTTTTGTGCCTTTCGAGTATCTCGAGAGAGGCACGAACGAAATGAGATTGCTGATGGAACGATAATCCACATATTGGAATCGCAGAGAATATATAACGAACACGAGTCAGAGTTATGGAAGGGTTTTGATTCCAATAATCTGAATCGAATATGTGTGCGGATACATACGATCGATTTGATTGCATTGGTAAACATGATTCTCGAGGTGAAATAATTGCAGGTTTTCACATTTGCCTATTGGTGGAAATAAATCACCTTTTTATAGGTCGCGAGATTGTTTCAGTTCATCCATAGAAAAACATGTTCCTGTTGAGTTGTGTCATGTTCATAATTTTAATTTTCTACAACCGGTTGAAAAAGTTCTTTTATCAGCTTAGTCGAGCTATCAGCCATTTGGGAGATTTTTTTCTGGAGTGTTTATTTCTTCTGACGCATGGTGTCGCCACTTCCAACTGTCTCTTGGAACGCGGCTCAGTACGGTCGAATAGACGCGACGAAGATGCATTGGGACAGGCACCGCTTCGAGTGGAGATCTCACGGACTCTACTCGGTTAACTATATCCTGCACTGATGAGGGCCAATAAGCCCGAAACCGGTCTGTAGGTTGTTAAGCGTGCCTGTCTCGATGTGAATTTGTCAAGTCTTAGGAAGAAAGAAACATTTGCAATCTGTATTCATTTTGGCAGTTTGAAAAGCACCAGTAGTAGTAGTAGTAGTAATAACTATAGATTTTTCTTGTCTAGTAACTGCGTTCTGTATAAAAGATATCTCACTTCTATTCCATAAAAAACACTGGCGAAATTGGAAGCTGATCAGACGACATTTCCTTATGTCCCTTGGACCCTTGTTACCCTTGCTATCATAAAAACGCCCTCTGGATTATAACTAGGGTCTTCGGGCTTATTAGAGTCATTCGGTAATCTGCCCTAATTGGAGTGGGTGAGATGATTTGTTTTTTGCCTGGCCTGGGAAACTGGGAGACATTTGATTTACGGTTTTCCTGCCCTTCAGCTTCATTGGTTACTTTACGCAGATTGAGAGACCACAGAAACAGTGCTGTGTCTTCATGAATGCATTAATTCATCGAGTGCAAAAATGTCTTTCTCTGATACTGTGAGTGGTATTAGCTAAGAAATTAGTTGTTTTCTTCCAATAGTCTACCTAGCCAACAAAAATCTTAGAATTGTTGAAGACGTTGATTTTTTCATGTTGTTATCTCTTCCAATTCGTGACTTTTAATTTGTACTCCATATTATTATTGAGTTCCATGGATTTTCAATCCATTTTGGGAAGAGTGTGCCTTCACTAGTTTTGATAGAATGAAATATCCATCAGGGTTATCAGAGGTGATCCTATTTTGAAAAATATATTGCAGTTTACTGTAGTAATATAATAATAAAAAAGGACATTCCTCGAATATTTTCTGATGATTTCCAATTATCCATCATCAGATTTTCAAAAAATATGGACTTGTTTTGAAGATCAAGGGCAGTCGAGACTCCTTGGCTTCGAGAGATTCAATTTGATTTGAACCAAGGATGCAAAAGAACTTGAGGTTGTCAAATCTGAAAAAAAAAACGACCACTAGTACAAAACAAATGAAAAATCAACTTTAAAGACCTACGAGTTCATTCGCTAGTGGGATTTCAGAAAAGGTGTAAGGATCTTTTGGCTTCATTTTTGCGCACATCTTCCGGACACTCATACGTGAATGAACTAGCTCTCGACTATCGGATCTTATATTCGCAATTCATTTTCAGGAAACCAATCTCATGGCACAGGATTGGTGGAATATTCCAAATTACTTCCTCAGTAAATATCCTCTTCTAGTAATATCCGGCGATATATCGATCATCTCACGTATAGGAGAGATAATTCAGCCTTAATTACTCTCAGTCCGTGAGGTAGGTAAAAGGTAATAAACTTTACTTCATTAGGATCAGAAATGACATTATGTTTGACAAGCGAATTTTGTGTTCGCGAGACGAAGCCGATCACGCAAAATTTTCGAGTGCAACTGAAAAAAAAAATTGACGTGTCTGAGCTTTTTTTCCCAATAGCCATATCAAGCTTTTAACGAATTTGTTTCAACCTTTACGTGTTCACTGTATATCTATATTTAGTTGTCACTGTGATCATACCCGATTCCATAATATACTGTATATTAACCCTAGCTCAACTGGACTCGAAACACAACACCAAACTCTTCGCCAAACGCCGCTCTCAATTCCCTGAGAAGAATGATTTTTCCTACTCTATATTCAATATATGACCGACTGCTCATCTGTAAATAACTTTCTCCTTGAACAAAAAACTGATCATCAAACTATAAACAATGGATTAACATGACATACGGTGTGATTTGTGATACTACCTATCTCAGCAATTATCAACATAATATATGTTACATGACTCGCGAAATTTATATGTCTGCAATGATAATCCAGAAGATGACTTGATCAGAAATAACTATGACACTCTTGGAGTTGAATTAATATAGGTCCTTGATTGAACGATATATCAGGCAATAGCTCAAGTGAAATGGTTCACTATCCAGGATCACATCACAACATTGGTTAGTGTAAAGGAACATATTAAACCTCCAGTTCACTCTAGATTCACATGATACGTCATAGTTGCCACCTCAGTTGATATATATTGGTGTATTTCGGAAGTGGAATGGATCAAAAAGATTACAATGCCATTCTAGAAGGCATGACCAAACATCTGATTTTATATGATGAGAATTCATCTGGAAGAAACCTTCTTTTTATTTTCAGGTGGAATATCACTCGTCCACCTGAAGCATATTTCTTGAGGAAATTGATCCATTTCTGAGACCCGTGGAAATATGACAGCTGGAGTAACCATAGCTATGACATAATCCAATAGACTGCAAATCCTGATGAATTTTCGATGCAGGAACGTCCCCTGCCATATTACGTACGACTATATTCCTAATCAAGTCCTAGTATTTGGGACAGGTAGCAATTCATGTACCCAATTTCGAGTGTTCTGTCCAGCCAAAGGTTATTAGTTGAAGAGGATGGGAGTAGCTCACTCCCAGTGGGGTGTGAAATTTCCTCCAGAGGATTATGTGAAATGTTGGCGGGATTAACTCTGAATGGTTTTGCTTTGAATGTACCGAGTTGATCATGGAATTATCCATATATTTTGGGAAATTGTCGTCAGTTTTTCTCATAATTTGTTTATCATCGAAATTACTCTGTTATTATCGAAAGAAATCAATTCGTTAACCAATGAACACGTTGTGAAATTCTCTACAAATTGTCTTCTTAAGGCGCATTTCCACCAAACGGACTCGCTTGCGACTAGTTTCAGTTTCAAAAACAGGAACAAAAAACTTGTTGTTGTTTCGAAAACAAACAATTTCACCAAACAAACAAAATATAGTATGTCGCGTGCTTTGTGTTGAAGATGTTTTCTGTCGTTTCCACTGCACGAACAATTTTCATCATGCCATCAAAGTCACATATACCTCTACCAGAACAAAATAGTGAACTGTTGTCGCCAGCCGTTTCCACAAGTTTGTTCACAAAAACAGAGACAAAACACCGATCTTTCCGCCTGGCGACGAAACTTTTTGTTGTTGACGAAAACTCGCGACACAAAGTCTTCAAAATGTTTCTTATTTTCGTTTTGTCGAAACGACACAATTGCTGTTTTGTTGCGTTTTTGTCCGTTTGGTGGGAATCCGCTTTCATATTGTATACTTTTTCAGACAGAATTTGAATCTTGAGTAATAATTTGTGCATTTTTTGCTCAATCTGGTTCAAAATTCAAAATCTTGTCAACTCACCCGAACTACTATCTCAACTCGATTTTCATGTGCCAAGATTTAATGGTAGAAATAAACAATGTTTTTACCTTCCAACACCAAGAACCAATATTCTACTCAAATCTCCCTTGTTTGCAATGTGTCATAAATTAAATCAAGTCTGTCAGAAAGTAGACATATATGCAAACTCATTGAATATTTTCAAAAAAGAGATGAAAAACATTATGTTTGCGAATCAACAAACACCTATTTGATATATTTTTACTTCATTTTTGCTTCATTCTTTATATTCCACAAACATATTATAATTACAATCTTGTTATATTTCATAAATTGAACTTTGTAATTTAATTTTCTCTTCTTATATTCTATGAATGTATTGATATTACGATTTATATTACCTATATTTAACTATTTCACCCGAAAATTGTAAACTGTGTCCTGTGATTGGGCCTAGTGCCTGTTTAAACAAAAAAAGTTTTTTTTTTAATTGATATATGGGTTCCTCGTTGGAATATTTTTCCGATAAAATTTTTGTTGATACCTTGTCAATTTGACCCATTTTTGTCACCACTGACAGCTTTTTTTTTAAATTCCCGCCAAATACGAGGACACGTGATGTAAGTCGTAACGGATTTTTCAGTTGCCACACATGCAGAAACGAACCGCCAGTTTTTCGAAATATCGATAATTTTTTTTCCATATGTAGCCACCTTGAGGCTGACATACAACAAATGAAAATATAACCCAAAAACCACAAAATATTTGAGAAAAAACAAATACGTATTGCGACAACTAAGTTGTCATCTTCAGTGGAAATACCAATGAAAATGAGTTTTTGGGTTATATTTTCATTTGTTGTATAGTCTCTAGTCACAGTCTCCATATCTATACTTTATCTTTATGGCGGACACTGTATATATACATATCAAGATATCACTTTTTGGTTTTCCACGCAGCATGTAAATAGACAATGATTCACAGCAGCCATCAGACATGTAGTACAAGTAGTTTCTGTAGTGAATCTCTCGTAGTGTAACTGAATTGGCAGCTGTCACCAATTCTTACATTTCAAGGCTGACGTGATAATTACAAAAAATATAATAGAATGAATTCATATACAAGGTGAAGATGTACCTCAATTGAGAGAGGTTAGATTGAACTTTATATATATGGAGAAACAGGGTTGTGCCTTATATACAGATATAGAAGATAAATTTTTGCTCGCTCTTCGGAAAGTACAGATAAAGGTGAGATAAAGTATTCATATCCAGAGTGAGAGCGCTTATCTGATAAGTATACCAGACTCAACGGGTGAATTGTCTCGCTTTGATGGCTAAAAAATAGTTAATTCTCTAGTAATTTCCATTTTCAATTTCCTGGATGAACCTCATTCGGTCTAGGAAATGAGTTTGGACTGGAATATTCCTGAATTTATTAATGTTCCGCATATCGTTTGGCAAAATTTATTGCTGCCGGCGTAAAATGCTTTGGTTAGATAGCATTATACGGCAGTCAACAGTATTATTTATGCACATGAAAAGGTACTTTGATACGATGAAGGAAAAATCCAATTTTAAGAACCGAGCAAGATTTTCCCATTGATATCACACGAATTTTCTGGAATGATATTACTTTTTCTCAGCTATGTACAACAATTATGTTATTCCATAGTGAGAATAACTGTAAATGTATCAGGATTATGAATAATTGAGAATCACTTATTGATAATTTTATTTCTTTAGTTATTTTTTTGTGAAAATTTGCACCTATTCAATAATTTGTTGCCTGTAGCTTTTCGAGGGTGTTAATTCGATTATTGGAGATGTTATTCTTCATTCTACCAAACAAATAAAATCAAAGATGCATCAGCTCCGGACTGCGAAGTGGCCACAAAGCTCTACTAATAATTCTGCTTTTATAAACTTCTTCCAAAAATAGGAATTATTTCATTTCCGATATGTGGTGTGGCATCATATCTTGTTGAGTATAGCCCAATTGGATTTCATCATAATTCCTTTCAATTCATCTGTTTCCCAGTGTCGGAACCTTCGATCATATAACAGACTAGATAAATAACGCTCAATCCTTGCCACTGTAGTTGTTTGAAGACAACATTAAAATAGGTTACTAGGGTTACCTCATTCTAAAATGAGGATAGCTATAACAGAATCCCCCAGTACCAATGTCTTGCTAATCTTAGAAGGGTCTGAATTTTGATAGAATTATTATATCTATTCTTCCTAGAAGTCATGGAAAAAATCTTAGATTTATTACTGAAATGCTAATAGATTCAATTTACTGCTATGAGCATTTTCTTACCACTTGGGCCAACCATTTTATCACTTGCAGTGAATTGATGCGAATTAACACAACTTTTTCTGCATATTACGATGAGTAAATAATGTGTATATAACGAATGAAACGTCACTGAGTTAACTCACCATCGAAATATTGAGTTATGGTCACCACTTCGAAATTGTAGTTTACACATTTCATAGCGTTTCACCATCCTTCAAATTCGAATTTAACAGAAGTTCCTATTCTAATTTTCACACAAAACTGGAAATATTCCGTTCAATGAACCATCAAACACAATTTGATTTCGGTCGATTATCGGTTGAACGAAATTAGCGACGTCGGCGCATTCACCAGAAAGACGTGATATTTATAAATCACTTGCCTATATTTAAATAAGGCACTGTATTATATGACGAAGATTGAATAAATAGCTTTTGATGCACTTATCTGAGTCATATAAGTACCAACAAAAGGATATATATATATTTGGAAACCTTGAACAAATGTGGTCTTGGGATGATTATCACTTACAGATGTTACGATGTGGCAACCTCTGCGGGGGAAAAACACATGAATATATTGGCTTCAGACAATTTGGGGCGTTACTATTCTAGTGGGTTTGTTGTGGGCAGTCTACTTCATCATTGCCTCCAAGTGCTAACGAGAAAATTTGTTAGAATACAATATTTTCTTATTGCGCCATTCCTTTGGATAGCTCTGACATTTATGGTATTTATTTATGGTATATATTTATAAACCTTTTTTTAAACTTGATCGCCACGACTATACAGGGTGTTTCATAGTGGATGGAACATTAGAAGTATCTGGAGAACAGAAAAACCGATCATTTCGAAAATTTGTGGGGGTGGATAATCAGACTTGCTCTATCCGTCTAAAATATTTTCATCAATACAGTGTTGCCGCTTGTATCAGAAAGTAGTAGCTACTTTGTTATTTCAAATGGAACACCCTGTATTCAATTTCATTTTCAAATTCTTCCTAAAAATCTGATTTTGTCGACCTATTATACTTGGGGTATATCGAAAAAGATTACAGAGATATAGGGTGTGAAAAATCGAGATTTTTCAAGTTAAGGAATTTTTTGTGTCGAAACTAATCATTTCTGCTGAAAACGGCTTACATGTCCCTATCTTATCTTTCCATTTACTATCTACTGACATTCAATAGAAACAAATAGAGGGTGATGCACAACTCAAAATTCTGAACCACCCGTATTCGTTTCAATTAAATATCAATCGACAGTAAATGAAAAGTTGAGATAGGGACATGTGAGCCGTTTTGAGCAGAAATGAATAGTTTCGACACAAAAAATTCCTAAAGTTGAAAAATCACGATTTTTCACACCCTATATCTCTGTTATCATTCACCCTAGACCACAAGTATGAGGCATTAACGAAATCAGTTCTTCAGGGAGAATTCAAAAATTTAACAAAATACAGGGTGTTCTATTTGAAATAACAAAGTAGCTACTACTTTCTGATACAAGCGGCAACACTGTATTGATGAAAATATTTCAGACGGATAGAGCAAGTTTGATTACCCACGTCCACAGATTTTCGAAATGATCTGTCTTTCTGTTCTCCAGATACTTCTAATGTTCCATCCACTGTGAAACACCCGGTATAGAAATACTCTGCTGCCAAGAAAACACATCTTGCGACTGCTGCTACAGTCTTTTGTCAGTTCCAGCCGTGCAACATAGGGGATACAAATGACAAGCCGCAGCCACCGCATTTCATCCATAAATCGAACGAAACAATCCCTGAAGAGCTCGAAATCTGCGCAAGAAAATGAGGTTGAAGCGGATGAAAAATCAGATCCGTGAAACGAAGAGTTTCACGGTGTTCACGGCATTTTGCTATGCATGGAAAATCCCTACCAGGGGGAAATGTCTAGAATTCCGTTTGAGACCTAAAATCTCTAAAAAAAAAATTGAGCGAATCTACAAGGGCCTAGTCGAATTACTCCTAAATTATTGAATCATAGTATGATAATGCACTAAACACAACTAAATGTAGTACAAAATTATGTACTGAGAATAATCAATCATCCAAAAATCGACTATAATCCACACATTCTCTCTATAATGAATCGATTCTGAATGTCCGATGCCGATCTTAGTAAGTGCATCTTTTGTTAAAAATCTACAAACAATCATTTCAAGAACCATTGCTACCAAACTAGACAGTACACAAACATAATATAGTACTAATACCATTCAGAAAATATGATGAAAACCAAAGGTTTGTTAAAATTATTGAACCAAAAACATGCTACCAAATGGAATTATATAGTCAAGTTCGATTTATCGATAACACAAACTGGACTCTTGACTCTGATTGGCCTGTAAAGTTCGGTGTCTTCAGCTTTGTGTATATGACAGTTAAACGTCAAATAAAAATAATCACGTTGTTTACACATTTCAAAATGAGCAGATTTGGGATAAATTTCATCGAATTAACCAATTTCAACATTCAATCTGTTTGTGAAATCTTCATCAGTCTGTTTTTTATTTCATAACTCAACTTAGTTGCTTGAAGGAAACACCACTCGTTCTGCGGACTCGTGATGTTTCCAATCAACACAGTTTCGTATGGAATAAATCAACAGACTTATTGCGAAAATCCAATCACTTGTTGTATAACTACTGATAACTAAATACAAACACTTTGTTAATAAATGCAAAACACTTCATTCATAATATAAATATTAATGACATACATTAAATGTTGTGAAAAATGTACTTGATTAATTCTTTAACATCAACTAGCAATCATACTAATGTATTCAATATCATAATTTCTAGCTCTATTTATTGGTAATATATTACTACCATTTATTTCATATTTTATTTTTTCAGTGTCTTCACATATCAATACTCAATATGTTATTTCTCAACCCATATTATATTTTGTAGTATTACACACACATGTGTTAACTCACCTAGGTGCATACTTGTAAATATGAACTGACGAACTCATTATTAGCACATAATTGTATAACATGTTATTATTTTTGAATAAATTGAAATTTTCTGAAGACCGATGTTTGGAAATCAAAACCAGGTTTTCTCTATCAATAAGGAATATTGATACTAAAAATAGTAATGAGCTCATCGAATATAAAATCGATAGCTTTTGTTAAACATAATTATATGAAAATTCGAAACAAGAAATGTACCCATACGATTTCCAACACCCCGCATATTGAAAACAAAAAAATACGTGTATGATAGTTCCATTCGCTCCATCTATTATTGAAATTAGAGAGCAGTTGAACTTTGTTTTATGATTTTATTTACTTCTGGCAATTTGTAAGCAGGAAGGATTCAGTATACAATAAAAATTTCCAATTTTACTCTGCATAATATGAATTTCTGAAATCAAATTATACCAGAACTAGGGAAGTTCGAATGAAAAAGCACTCACGGTCCTGAATTTAATACTACTTGATTGTGAATTTGAATTCGATTATGCATAAAGTACAACGTTCGTTCAGGACGATAAAAGTTAACTATTAAATCAGGATAAGAGCATACCATTCAGCAGAGGATTCAATAACTCTTGTGAGATAGCGCTTCTCTATGGTGAATTGGCTGGCTGATGAAAAACCTTTTAGATATAGACCAATTAAGTCGGTAGGTACTAAGAAATGATTAAAAGTACTAGAATTTTTTTTCAGGCGTCTCTTCGGAACATTAAAATGATGCCGCATCTTGTCAAAATTAAACGAAAAGTTGAATTTCATATAATAATTACTACATTGTTTTATCAGGAGACTTTTTATGACAAGCGACAAGGGAGTCGAACAATAGTATACTACTTAGGTACTAAAGTGGTATTTTAAATGCACAGACAAAAAGTTATAATTTCTTGTAAAATAGGCTTTAATGGATCGCATCGTGTAAATAATAGCCTGAGCGATAGCAAGGGCTATTAACACGCATGGGTCCATAAAAGCGAGTTACGCCCGAAATACATACAACATTTTATGCACGACCAGTATATTTTATTGTAAATACCTATTCACCTCTCACGCACGATAGGAATAAAACAGTTCTTGAATACCTTTTGAACCCCTTCGAAATAATTTTTGCTACGCCCATGATGTTCCTCTCCAAAAAGCATTGCATGAGATAGTGTTTACTTTTTCTCTATCCCTTATAATAAGAGAGTTATTGAGGGTTTACAATTTGCTCATTTTCCAGACTGATGGGTGAATAAATAGGCTAGTAGCCATATTTGCTGTCAATACAGACAATAGTAATTACGAAATGCATTACAGTGACGAAGAAAGTTTGAAATGTATTACACTGGAAATTTTTCAACTTTCATAGATTGAATGACATTAACATTTTCCTAACTTCAAATGCAAATAGCGATTTCCAATTGTGAAACTGGTGCACACTCAGTGTAAATATATTTCTACCAACTTTACCTCAGTGGTTCAGAGTTTTCTGTCATGATTATTCAATGTATCCAGACGGTATCGGTATTTAATGGTTAACTGACTTGTTAATTAACAATTATTTACGATGATATTTCAAAATAGCCGATACGGATTTGGTAGCTAGTGGACCGATAGCGGCTGACTATGAAAACAGTCAAGTGTTGATGAGAAACAAATTCGTGTCCTACGACTATTGAAATTGTGAATCTTGTTTAACGGAACTCACAGTTAATATAATATAAATAAGACTTAAACAGTAAATGTCGACTAAGTTGTATTTTATTTTACTGTTTATACACAGCCGTACAGTCAACTAACCACTTGTATGCTTGCCTGGCGATTTTAATAAACTACCCACACATTTGAAGCAGTCAAATACTGTTGTTAGTTTAGAAAAAAATCTAATACCTCTTCTGAATGAATTGTGCTGGTATAACTGATAAAAATTTTATTATCATTATATACAGTGAGGACCAAAAGTCCGTCGCCCCCCCTGTAACTTCTTTATTCTACATATTCATTCGATCTCTTTAATGGTTTAAGTTTCATTTATACAGAGTGTCTCAAAAAAGCACGGTGACTTAGAAGTTAATTTTTTTAAATGGAACACCCTGTATCTTACTTCATTTTTAGATTCTTCCTTAAGAGCTGATTTCGTCGATCTATCATACTTGGGGTATAGCGCGAAAGATTACAGAGATGTAGGGTGTGAAAAATCGAGATATTTCAAGTTTAGGAATTTTTTTTGCCGAAACTATCCATTCTTGCTCAAAACGGCTTACATGTCCCTATCTCAACTTTCCATTTTCTATCGATTGATATTTGATTGAAACAAATACGGGTGGTTCAAAATTTTGAGTTTTGCATCACCCTCTATTTGTTTCTATTAAATGTCAGTAGATAGTAAATGAAAAGTTAAGATAGGGACATGTAAGCCGTTTTGATCAAGAATGGATAGTTTCGGCACAAAAAATTTCTAAATTTGAAAAATCTCGATTTTTCACACCCTATATCTCTGTAATCTTTCGCGCTATACCCCAAGTATGATAGATCGACGAAATCAGATCTTCAGGAAGAATCTAAAAACCGTGCTTTTTTGAGACACTTTGTATAAATAAAACTTAAACCATTAAAGAGATCGAATGAAACCCTACAACTTATGTATTTAACATTTTTTTGTAATATGTAGAATAAAGAAGTTACAGGGGGGGCGACGGACTTTTGGTCCTCACTGTATATTAAATATGTATGAATGTTTAATATTCTATATTTTATCTAAACTTAGTTTAGTTTGTAAAACTATATGTATCCTCAATGACTTTGATGAATATGTAGATGTTTTTGTAATTTAGATTTATCTATTTCAATAAACTACTACCTACTAAATCATCGCACAAAAATGCTTCCTCATCATCACATTCACCAACTTCGAGCTCTGGAAATCTGCTCGAGATCCAAAAGACGATAAATAATCTAGTGGCCCCTTAAGAACCCACATCAATTAACCGGATTAAGAGTATTCGGAAATATTCGGCTGAGAAGGAAGCGGTATCACTTTCCCTGTTGAATTATTGATGGGAATGGAGCCGTGATAAACGAAGGATCTGCCAAGAGGGGCGAAAACCATTGAATAGATAAGCGAAGGGAACAACAGTGGGACTGATAAAAAAGATTGTGATGCTGAGAAAACTGGCATACATTCACGTTACTCACATTTTTTCAATGCATTCTCTCATTTTCGAACAAAAACAAACAGATCCATGGGTAACAAGAGCCTTTGATCCATTTAGTGGTTCAATTCAAACATGGATGATTCGAATTGTTTTCATATTCACACAGGGTGGTCCTCAAGTAATTGTACATAAAGATATGGTAGATTCTTCACTTTGAAATATTACGATTCAAGCTACCTTGCTTTGATAAAATTTCACTAATAAGGATGATACAGGTTGAGTGGAGATGTAAGATTCTTATAGGAAACGAATGGTTGCATCAGTGAATAATTTGAATTTTTTAGCTGGATAAGCATGCTGAAAACAATTATCAAAATCCAAGTATCTTGCTATATCTCTCGTTTCAAAATGACCATGGATATTGGGACACCACTTTTAAATTTTGAGATTTATTTTTTTACAATAACTTTAACGTTTTTGGATATGTATGCAGCAAATTCAAATTTTTTTGACTACATAGGGCACCCGGACAGGGCCGGATTATCCATAAGGCGGTTTAGGCAACTGCGTAGGGGCCCCGAACCGACTAGGGGCCCACGGGGGCATAGTCGATGTTGAACGCATCAAGAAAAAAGCGTTTCATTCGGTTTCATTCGTGACATTTCTGATTATTGACATCCTGTAATATCACCATAGAAAAAATGATGGATGCGGGGACAGATAACATCGTTTTCCTACGACCACCTATGAAAACGTCAAAAATCACACTGTTTTGTTATTCAGGAAGTAGCTCATGTCACCATGGTATTATTTATTTGAAAGAAAAAAAGCAATAGTGTTGATATGGAATATATCACAACGCTCGCCTGAATTGATATCAATAATTAGGTATATTGTGAAAGTACTCACTGTCAATATAAGCGTTCTCAAATCAAATTCATATTATTTATTGAAATTTCTGTCTCGTTTTGAATTATACCAAGAATTCTTCAACTATCAATTTCTACATATAACCTCTGAATTCACTTTAAAACTGGAACCTATACTCTGCTTGCTGCTTGCATCAGTTTGATATCACAGATGTTTGCAAAGAGTCAAGGACGCACTTACTCGAGTAACTCGTACGCGCTTGCGAACTACATACTTCTATGGTTCTGTATTCCTGGTTGCGTGATTACTGGCGGTAGCAGGTGAATGGTGTCAAGGTTGTTTATGTACGCTGGTGTCAATATCGATAAAATTTGTCCAAAGTACACTAACTCAATCAATCAGTTATTCACATAATGAGGAATTGTCGGAGAAGTATTCAAATATCATCTTGAATATGGAAATAAACAGTACTTGGTTGTGAAAATATATTTGTGATCAAAATCATTTCATTCAATGAAAGCAAATATCAGTAGTCGATCTGATCGACTCGACTTTTGTAATAGAAAAATATATTTTGAAAAGTAAAAAAACGGTAAAGGAAAGGGGCCCCGAGAACTGCATTGCCTAGGGGCCCTAATAGGGTTAATCCGGCCTGCACCCGGAGAATTCTTCAAGCAGTGAAATGTAGTACTGTCAACGCCAGTGTTCCACAAGGAACTGTTTCAGCACCACTTCGTTCCTCCTACACATCAAAGACCTGTTATAGATGTAACCTTCTGTCCCAGCTACAGCTTTACGGATGACAGTACACTTCATGCTGCTTTCTCATCCGGGGCCCTTGTGTCATCTAGGAAAACCAGAGGTGCAAGGCAGAGATATGTCAATGTCATACTGTCAATGAAGATTCAACTGAAATTTAGAAATGAGGATTTGATAATCTTGTGACTGACAATGACATTGACATTATTGACAACTACACGTCAATATATTTATATATATTTTGGGTGATATAGTGAATAAGTTAAACGTCGCATTGTCTATGTCATGTGTTCTTAACTGTATTGGGGTAACCCGTTTATAAATAAATAAATAAATAAATAAATATCTCTCTATCCCTCTATAGCAGAATCCTGCATCAAAATGATTGTAATCAGCATAATCAAAAAGGTCATGGGTATAAACAATTTATATGGCTTTGCATAGGAGTTCATTCACCATCACTATCCATCCACCATGGCCATTATCCTCTTAGTCTGTTGGATCTTGGATCCTGAAGATTTGTGATTGGCTGTCAGATAACAATTTGGTTAGGATCCAATAGTCTTCGTGAAAAGTGTTTGTGTGTAGGAAAAAAATCCAAATTAGTCTCTGGTGACCTCGTATAACCATTGGATTTTCAACTTAAACACTCCACAGCCCACATAGTTATGAACCTATTTCCGGAACTCAAATTGCATATAATTAATAGTTACATGAGAGCCACTTGGCTGATAACTTTGCTAGATTAGCGAAAGTTGAGTATCACTTAACCACGAGAGTGTGGTATGATATAATTGGTTGTTATATCAATTATTTTTCCTACGACCACCTATGAAAACGTCAATAATCACACTGTTTTGTTGTTCAGAAAGTAGCTCATATCACCATGGTATTATTTATTTGAAAGAAAAAAGCACTAGTGTTGATATGAAATATATCACAACGCTCGCCTGAATTGATAGAGAAATAATTAGGTATGTTGTGAAGGTACTCACTGTCAATATAAGCGTTCTCAAATCAAATTCATATTATTTATTGAAATATCTGTCTTGTTTTGAATTATACCAAAAACTCTTTATCTATTAATTTCAATGTGTCTGATACATAACCTCTGAATTCACTTTAAAACTGGAACCTATACTCTTTGCTGGAACTATTTCGATGTTGATTATTCAAAAGAGTAAGGCTATAGTTTTTTGCGCGGCTTGCTGCTTGGATCAGTTTGATATCACAGTATCACCAACGAGAAGATTCTTTGGTATCACAGATGTTTGCAAAGAGTCAAGGACGCACTAACTCGAGTAACTCGTACGCGCTTGCGAACTACATACTTCTATGGTTCTGTATTCCTGGTTGCGTGATTATACTGGCGCTAGCAGGCGTATGGTGTCAAGTTTGTTTATGTACGCTGGTGTGAATATCAATAAAATTTGTCCAAACTAAACTATAACTCAATCAATCAGTAATTCACATAATGAGGAATTGTCGGAGACGTATTCAAATATCATCTTGAATATGGAAATAAACAGTACTTGATATCGAATCAAAACCACCTGAAATTACAGAGACCGCTAAAGTTAAATTTTTGACAAGACCTCCCGTGAAATGAAAGTATTCGAGTCGTAGGAAAAATAGTGTACAAAACTCGTTGGAAAGTGCATTTCCTTCACTCGTTACGTTTCCGCACTCACCGCTACGCGGCTCGTGCTAAACGACTACTCGTGTGAAATATGTCACTTTCCACACTTGTTGTGTAATATACTATTTTGCAAGCAGAATCAGCTTTTCAGCATGAACGTAGTTGAAAGTACCAAAGTTTTCAAGTACGTCCATGAAATACAGTGAGAGCACTTGAAAATGATTTTCATTCGGTAAAAAAAGCTATAAGCGTACCATTTTTGAATTTCAAAACGAGTAAGTGTCGGTAATAAAAAATAAGCCATTATATTTGAAATGTTGAATATTCCTGAGGTTACGACTGCGAGTACGACTGTCATTGGAACGAATTCACATTGATTAGTACCAGTTTAGAACGTTTTTTATAGGACAGCCTGTCATCTCCTAATAATCAGTCGATGGAAATTTCTGGGCAATATGCTGGAATATACCAAGGATTCAGCTGTTTCTTCCGAGTCTACTGAAGCTAGCAACTGTGTTGCTGACACACGTATTTAGTTTTCTAATATTAAATTTTCGCGGTTTTTTTTGGGTCAAAATCTTTATTTCATAACGTAACTCAGCATTTACGTTTGTGAGATATTCATGAGATATTTTCATAAATTCTCCCAGACCGTATGCATTGATATTTCCTTCTGAAATATTCAGGATAATGAATTCCTCGTAATGGTCGGAAGCAGTAAGCGAATGAGAAAGTTACGTGGATGATTCATGGCGCTGAATGCGGAAGTGTTCTAATTAAAAATATGTTTTCAGGAACAATCAGCATGAAAGATGATGGCAGCAAATGCGAGAACAAGGCGATATAACGTTTCATTACAGACCGGAATTATCCTCACAGGGGTGCAGAAGAAGAAAATATACCTTCGCATTTTTGAGCAATGAAACTCACATCAATCATACGAGATTTTCATTACGGAAACTCAACCGATATCCTCGACAATATGGTGCCGAATGACCATCTGGAATAATCGAATAACACGTGATCTCACCGTGAGGTAGAAATAAACTCTTATGGCGCGTTCACATATACTGGCTTTACGCTTTTTCATTATTTTATCGTGGAAACTCTAGAAAGAGAATTAGCACGTGTTTGATTGTATTACGAACACATAATCAGAAATGCACTTCACTATGAATGAAGAAAAATTATATTTATTTTTCACTTGATCGTTGCTGCTTTATAATACCTTGGCAACGGTTGCTATTAACAGACCCATAACGCCCGGGGCGTTATGGAGGGCATTATGAATCATAACGCCCGCTAAATGCAGCGTCGTTTTATTAAATAAACAACCCTTAGCAACCTCTTCAATGTTTCCATGGCAATTGCATAGAAGCTCACTTGTGCTCAGTTGCCGACCAGAACGCAGTAAATACTATGAGAAAAAATTTATGAAGTAAACAACGTCGTTTAAGATAATTTTTTCGTGAAAAATAAAATCTTGTATGCACCACGAGCGTTACTAGATCCTAACGCCCATCGGGCAACATTCATCCCTCGGGCCAAAGGCCCTCGGGTGAATGTTACCCTCCGGGCGTTAGGATCTATATAACGCACTTGGTACATAAATAGCTATTTCCATTCCCTAGACTAATGGGATGTCGCGTCTCATGAGTACAGCTTACATAGTTTTTCTATTTTGTATCTATAATGAAGTCATTATGAAACGCGAATACGTATCGAAATTGCCTCTATTTCTATACGCATTTTTTAAATTTTCATAGGTTGATACAATCGAACTGTCAAATGAAAGTCCGAAGAGTTTTTTTTTTTGGATTTTGTGATATAAGTAGTGAAAAACTCAATGTTTTTGGTGGATTTTAATTCAGAGTGTGATTTTATTCGAATTGATAATAAAAACAAAAAAAAACATTGCATTTTCATTAAAATCGCTCAATATTAAACTGGGCTTTATATGCTTGTGCGTCAGATTTCAAATATTTCAATGTCATCATTGTTATCAAATGAAGATGTTTCTGTTATTTATCGATATTGAATCAATTTATTTCAATAAAAGACTTAATGTAAAATAGAAAAAATTGTATGTTACACACGTTTTATAAGACACGTTATCGCACTTCTTGAAGCACTCCTCGCTTAACTTGTCGTACTCCAAACAACGGGTGCGAAAAAATAGCGTCTTATGAAACTTGTAGCATAATATACTATTATCATTTTTGTTTGAAGGTGGCTGACAATGTCTCGAGTTGTGAAGAAAAGTTTCGGACTTCCATTGTCTAAAGGTATGAAGATTTGAATCCTGAGAAAAGAAAAGATGAGTTATGCTGAAAAAACGAAATAAGTGATGAATAAAAATTAACTATTTTATCGAATCAAGAAGATTCGAGTATCAATAAATCAGGTTAGTATTAGTGTTAGTATATATGAAGTCGAAAAATGTAGATTTAAATGGGAGTTTAACTAGTCGATGAGCCTGAAAATAAGAAAAAATTGAATTAGAAATCAATAGCCTGAAAAAGAAAGGTTGAATTAGAAATCAATAGCCTGAAAAAAGAAAAGTTGAATAGCCTGAAAAAAGAAAAGTTGAATTAAAAATTAAAATAAAATGAATGAATAAAGAATTAAAATTATGAGAAAGATTCAAATCGAGTTTGTCACGACGTTTCGATTGTGTGTATCTACAATCGTCTTCAGGTGAGAACTAACAAAGTCCTGGGATACGGGGGTATTTATAGGTCAGCTATGGCGGGATTTTCCGGTTCAGTAAGCCGTAATCGGTTGATTCGGCTAATCAGCGGTTTCCATGTGTTGCGGATCTCGACGCTTGGTTGACTGAAAGCGTTATTATTCATTATGTATGCTGCTTCCTTGAATTTCCTCCTGAACCAGTGTTCTTCTCTATGGATGATTTCTGCCTCAGACCATTTGATGTTATGTTGGTGGGTCCACACATGTTCTGCGATTCCTGACTTGGTGGTTTCTCCTCGTTGGGTGTTTTTCTTGTGTTCGCCGATTCTGGTTTCCAGTGGTCTCTTGGTTTCTCCGATGTATGATTTGCCACATTCGCATGGTACTCGATAAACACAATTCTTGGAGTCACTGTTTTTGTTCGTTGGTCTGGTTTTGGTGAGTTGGCTGCGGATGGTGTTTCCAGATTTGAAGCAGGTCTTGATCTTGTATTTGGATCCAATCTTCTTGATTCTCTCTGACAATCCTTTGATGTAGGGAAGGCACAATGTTGGTTGTTGCGGTTCTTCTTCTTTTTGGATTATCCTCTGTTTCCTGCTCTTCAACGTCTGTTCCACCAATTTCCTTGAATAGCCGTTCTGGTAGAGGTCTCTCTTGATGTGGTCCAGTTCGGAAGTTAGGCTTTCCTCGTTGTTGCAGAGGCTGAAGGCACGATCAATCAGAGTTTTCACTATGCCCCTTTTCGTAGCTCCGTGATGGTTGGATCCATTGTTGAGATATTGTCCTGTGTGAGTTGGTTTCCTGTAAACAGAAGTTTGCCATTTGTTGTCTGTTCTCTTCACTTTCACGTCCAGGAAAGGCAATTCGTTTTGGGATTCTCTCTCGATGGTGAATTTGATGGAAGGTCTCACGTTGTTGAGGTGTTGTAGGAAGGTGTCCAGTTCGTCGTCTCCGTGGTTCCACACTATGAATGTGTCGTCGACGTATCTCAACCAGATTCGCGGCTTTTTATGTGCTTGGTCGATGGCGAATGTTTCGAACCATTCCATATATATATTCGCTATTACCGGCGAGAGCGGTGATCCCATTGGTAGTCCTTCATCTTGAGTGAAGAAAGAGTCCTTAATCTGGAAGTAGCAGTTCCGAAGACAGCATTCTAGGAGATCCATAATTCCTTCTACTGGTATTGGTGTTCTATCTCCGAGGTGTTCGTCGCTCTGAAGTTTTGTTTTGATTATTTGAAGTGCTTCTCCGACAGGAACGTTGGTGTAAAGGCTTTCTACATCGAAGCTGACGAGTTGGTCTCCTTGTGTAGCTTCAATTTTCTCTAGGATCTCAACAAAGTGCCTGGAGTTCTTCACGAAGGATGGAGTGTTTCCCTGTAGTGGTTGGATGATCGGTAGTAGGAATCTCGCTAGCTTGTGGGTGGCTGAATTTCTGGAGCTGATGATCGGTCTGAGTGGGACGTCTGTTTTATGAATCTTTGGCAGTCCATATAGGTGAGGTGGTTTGCTGTGATGTGGTGTTAACGATGATCTCTCCTTATCTGAAAAATAAAGTTGATATTTCTTCAAAGTGAGGTAAACCTTCCGTTCGATTGCTGGAGTGGGATTTCGTGCGATCGTGGTGTATTTTCCTTTTCTGAGAGTCTCTTCAATTTTCTGCTCATAGAGTTCTGTGTCCATAATAACGGTAGCGTTTCCTTTGTCTGCCGGTAGGAAAAGGGGCATAGTGAAAACTCTGATTGATCGTGCCTTCAGCCTCTGCAACAACGAGGAAAGCCTAACTTCCGAACTGGACCACATCAAGAGAGACCTCTACCAGAACGGCTATTCAAGGAAATTGGTGGAACAGACGTTGAAGAGCAGGAAACAGAGGATAATCCAAAAAGAAGAAGAACCGCAACAACCAACATTGTGCCTTCCCTACATCAAAGGATTGTCAGAGAGAATCAAGAAGATTGGATCCAAATACAAGATCAAGACCTGCTTCAAATCTGGAAACACCATCCGCAGCCAACTCACCAAAACCAGACCAACGAACAAAAACAGTGACTCCAAGAATTTTGTTTATCGAGTACCATGCTAATGTGGCAAATCATACATCGGAGAAACCAAGAGACCACTGGAAACCAGAATCGGCGAACACAAGAAAAACACCCAACGAGGAGAAACCACCAAGTCAGGAATCGCAGAACATGTGTGGACTCACCAACATAACATCAAATGGTCTGAGGCAGAAATCATCCATAGAGAAGAACACTGGTTCAGGAGGAAATTCAAGGAAGCAGCATACATAATGAATAATAACGCTTTCAGTCAACCAAGCGTCGAGATCCGCAACACATGGAAACCGCTGATTAGCCGAATCAACCGATTACGGCTTACTGAACCGGAAAATCCCGCCATAGCTGACCTATAAATACCCCCGTATCCCAGGACTTTGTTAGTTCTCACCTGAAGACGATTGTAGATACACACAATCGAAACGTCGTGACAAACTCGATTTGAATCTTTCTCATAATTTTAATTCTTTATTCATTCATTTTATTTCAATTTTTAATTCAACTTTTCTTTTTTCAGGCTATTCAACTTTTCTTTTTTCAGGCTATTGATTTCTAATTCAACCTTTCTTTTTCAGGCTATTGATTTCTAATTCAATTTTTTCTTATTTTCAGGCTCATCGACTAGTTAAACTCCCATTTAAATCTACATTTTTCGACTTCATATATACTAACACTAATACTAACCTGATTTATTGATACTCGAATCTTCTTGATTCGATAAAATAGTTAATTTTTATTCATCACTTATTTCGTTTTTTCAGCATAACTCATCTTTTCTTTTCTCAGGATTCAAATCTTCATACCTTTAGACAATGGAAGTCCGAAACTTTTCTTCACATACTATTATCATGTCGTGAGGCAGTTATTCCTTACATTTTTCATATTTTTGAGGTGGAAAGTTCTAAAAATGGGTTGATCCGGGTAGGTACTCAAGCCCATATATACTTACTGTAGTCAATGCAGAAAATGCGTTGGTATTGACATATTGAGTGGGTTCAACAACTAGTCGAAAACAACTAATTTCCTGGCAAATACCACGCAGAACATTGATTTATATCTGAACTAGTAGTCCATGCAACGAATCACATAATTAATGCAGAATGCCTATGTTTCTTTCTTCTTACCCTATGAATTATTGAACGGACAAGCTGAAACTTTCTTTTCAAAAACATACAGCCGTTTTTATTGATTTTTATTGATGATTGAATTGTTGAGTCGGATGTCACTACGATGGATGTGAAACAGCAACAACAGAACAATAAATTTATGAGTAGTTGTCACTTCTTGCCCTCTGTGGTTTTTCATTCCACATCGATCAATTGTGTTTCTGAGTTTCTCTCTGGCTCTTCTTCCCCGTAATGAATTGTAATTTTTTGTTGGTTTTCAGTAAATTCATGGGACTCGGAACAATTCGTCTCTTGTTCTGTATTCTCGGAAGTGGAATAATAAGGAGGAGAGGGATTTTGGTATTGTTTTGTTTTCCTCCAAGTTTATTCATTTGTATGTAAATTTCATACTCGTATTGAATACAAGGATTTACTTTGATGTGTATTTTTCCATCGCTTTCTGACAATGATTTATCACCTCCTGACAGAAAGTATAGATACCAATAGTTTTTGTGGAACATAGATTGTAGATTTTCAGCAGTTATTATACATATATAATTTGGTTTTGTTGTTTTCACGATTCTGGTAGCATAAAGCTTGTAAGAAGATTTCATAGTGGGAGGAACTCTATAAACTTTTATTCCCGAATAGAGTTGTAATTTTCATAGCTAATTTGGTCATAATTTGGTAGAATGAATTCTTTGCTCTAGTTGGATATGTATGTTTATTCGAATATATTCCTCGATTCAAATGTAGAATCTGAAATATGTTATATTACCTACCCCATGATTCTATACCATATTGATATTGTAAGAACTTTTTTGTCACGAAGTTAGTATAGAGCAAATAATGACCTACTCAATTTGGACTGAAGTATACTGATGCCAGAAGGGAACATGTAAGTTACACCAAAACAATGATATTGAGTCCCAAAATTCAACTTTACAATAAATTTCATCAGGAAAATCTCGGAATAGAAATATGTTCGAATTTTTATCCAATATTCCATATTTGGATATTTGATTGAAATCAATTCTGGGACTCAATATCATTATTTTGGTCTGATTTACATATTCCCTACTCACAATATAAGTGAAATTTCAAGCACATTCATAGGTCTGAAAAGAGAAAAGATTTCAAAAACTTTTCAAAAAAAATTAGTTTGAAGTGTGTCCGCGGAAAATGTTCCATTGCATGTTCCATGTGTTTATATTCGTGTTCTGAAGCATCTGCGAAAATTTCATCGAAATCGGTGGTAGTTCCCTTTGCTGCAGGTGTTCCAACAAAAAATTCTTTCTCGAACACGAATATTGTTCAGAAAATTGTCCTTCGTCTTTCGTGTTCTCGAAAAAATTTACAGTACTGATTGAAGGTCTGGTGGTATTATAAGTTAAAACACCACCAGCTCCAGAAATACTGCAATTTTATTTCTTTATGTTCTGGTTCTCACGAAAAAGCATATCCTGTAATGTTCAGAGAACATCGTGAGAACCAAGGGAAAGAAGGTAGGAGTTGGTGTCCTTCTCTGGAGATCGTATGGCTCGGGGAACACCTTCCTAGGCAATGAGTTCCAAAGTCTCGATGTTCGTTGGATGAAGGAGTCTTTGGAAAGGGACGTTCTGCAGGTCTCTAAAGTGACCACGAAGGGGTGTGAAGACTGAACTTGACGGGTTGATCTCGAAGAGACTGCTAATGTAGGAACGATTGTTGATATTTCAGAAGAGCATCGCCCATGAGAATATCTATAAAATAGAGATAAATCGCCAACTTTTCTACGGTGTTCCAGAGCAGTGAGCGAGTTTGTAAGCAAGGCATCACCGACGAGACGAATTGCCCTTTCTTGGACAGAATCCTATAGTTTCAGGATATGTTTAGGTGCCGCACTCCAAATAAGGTATTAGTATTCCAGGACAGGTCGGATTTGTGCCTTGTAGATCATAAGCATCTGACTGGGAGTGAAATAGCTCCTGGCTCGAAACAGAAAACCAAGTTTCTGGGATGCACTTTTGGTAATGGACCTCACGTGATTTTCCCAAGTAAGGTTATTACTGATAGTAACGTCAAGCATCAATGGAATGGTTACTCCTGACTGAATTATGTTGGGCACAGAGAGATCGGCTTTTCTATACAGAAAAGACATGCCTGTGTTTTGTGTGCATTGAATTCTACCAGGTTATTAGATCCTCACGTTCATTTCTGGTTTGACGGGCCGATATAGAAGCTATGGAAGAGAAACCGGTATGGAGGGTACTACCATCCGCGAAGCTGTGTATAGGACATCAAGTTGCTTTCAACAAATCCTTGATGTGAAGTAAAAATAGTGTTGGTGCTAAGATTGATCCCTGCGGAACACCAGCATTTATGAGTAGAGTATCAGATGAAACTCCATCGACCACTACATGAAGAGACCTGTTTGAGAAAAAACTAGCAAGCAGAGAACACAGCTGAGGGGGCAAACCATAAGATGGAAGCTTGGCGAGGAGTTCCTGGTGCCAAACTCGATCAAATGCCTTGGAAATATCTAATGCCACGGCGAGCGTACACATCAACATGATTAGTATATTCCCGAGTCCTTTTCGAGAATTGTCTTGGCAGATATGGTTTCCCATTAGTTTCTAGTGACAAATGAGATGTGCTCGTCAGGGTTTAATGGAAGTTGATGCATACTGGGGAGGCTTTGATAGCGACGGAAACCTGTATCATTAATCCAGTAATTTCGTTATGCCGATCTAATTGCTTTCCTGTTCTTGAGACCCCGAAAACCGTCGCTTCTGAGCATCAGGTTTGTCAGTCAGTTAGAGTTAAGTGCAGATTAAGTGACGTTTAAAGTTGGGAGGCGTTCAAATTGTGTGGTGATTTCGTGAGCAAGGCTCTCTCTGTCAACAATTCGGGTCCCAGATGTGCAGATCTTGGAAATCCGAATTTGTTCCAGTACGAGTTTGGAGTTGTACCGGGTGTACAACTAGAGAGAATCGATAATCGTTTGAAAATTGCCATGGGAAATATGTGAAAAGTCAGGTTTTCATAGAAATCTGAGATAAGAAAATAAAAATAAATTTCTCGCCATAAAAAAGTTAAACTTTGAAGAACATGTTTCTGTGCAAAAAACTCATTAGTAGAGCCGACAGTAACCTAAGTAATATTTTTTTTATTTTGGTTGTATAATGAAGTCATTATGAAACGCAATGCGTATCGAAATAGCCTCTGTTGTGATACGCATTTTTTATTGTTCGAAGGTTGGTACAATCGAACTGTCAAATGAAAGTCAGAAGAGTTAGGCCAAGCTTGCATCTGAGCTATTTTGGATTTGGTGATACTAGCACTGAAGAACTCAATATTTTTATTGGTAAATTTTAATCTAACAATCAACATTGTATTTTTCATCGCTGGTATCGCAAAAAACAAAATTGCTCAACAGTAAACTGGGCTTTACGCTTGTGCGTCAGATTTCAAATATTTCAATGTCATAAATTGTTACCAATTGAAGATGTTTCTGTTATTTATCGATATTGAATCAATTTCTTTCAATAGAGGACTATTTTTACAAATTATTTTTTGTGGCAAGAAAATGATTTAAATTTCTTCATCTCAGATTTTTTTGAAACTATAAAGAGATATGAAATGTAGTTGTGAATAACTTTTCCGTATTTTTTGTTTTTTTTTCCAAAAGACTGTGCTCTGAGACCATTTTCGGTTAAATTTCCTGTACTGGGTGTCTTATTATATTTTGACCCGAAATTACAGCTTCAAATACGTGGTGAAAAAAACATTAAATATGAAAGTTGTAGGGTTTCACCGGTACTATTTTTTGGCACAGATGCGAATCGCGCAAAATTGAAACAGTAATTTTTTTTAAAATCGAATAAATTTTCTTCTCTAGATCTCTGAGACTATCTCAAATTATTGTTATTCCCATTTTTTTGATGTATAACCACTCGTTTGCATTCCTGCAATGTGAGATAAGGTCAAAATAATGTTGCGTGTCGCTCAACGACAGTCGCCTGTTGCTCATCGCTTGTTGCCCCAGTGTGAGACCCGCTTAAGTGACCACAATTTTTTGAATCATTCCCAACTTTCTTCGCCTCGAAAGATGTGAACTTTGTTCCAAGGATGACTCCTTGGCGTGTCCTCGGATTTCAAGAGATTTCCAACCCAAGTATAGGAATCCCATTCCAGTTTTTATTTCAAAAGAAGATTCAAATACCTGCGGAGAGTGCTCATCAAACAAAGAAATCTTGAGATTTCAGCGAGAAGAACACAATGGATCCCCCACTATGCCGCCATGAAATCCGCTCCAGTTTCAATTTTTCCAGAGTGGAATCCGGGCTGGCATTCGAAAGAATGGGGAGCAGAGAGGCTTCCCCAAGTCCCCTTCGTTATTACAAGTCGGGCAATAAAGTAAGAGCCAGGAACTGTGACAGTGGGTATTTTCCGTCTACCTGTGAGTGGGAAGAAGGAAAGACTAGGGGAGTAGGGGAGGAGTTGGCTGTTGCCACATTTGCAAATCATTATTTCCTTGAAAGAGAAAAAATAATCTAATCCGATTGAAAATATCAAACACAGTGTGAATTTTAATGCCTGGTGGACCACGAGCAGTGAAAAACTACTTTCCTGGAGAAAACCACGCAGAACATTGAATAATATCTGCGCGTAGTCCATGCAACGATTCACACTGTGAATTCAGATAGCAAATGTTTATTTCTACCCAAAATGTGACAAAATTCACAGCGAGACAGGCACGCAAATTTCGATTTGAAAAAAATGTTGAAGACGTCAATGATGTCGTAGATATGGCTTTATTTTATATATATATTTTTCAATATCGCTTCTTTTGAAAGATCTCGTGATTCTGCATTGAGCACATTCATATCTGAAACTAAAGTATATTTTTCTACAAATGGTTAACGAAGCAGCCTTTGACGCTCGTGCGCAGAAATAATGTCATTAAGTGACAGCATTGCCGCTTGTGCGCGGATATAATGTCAATGTCATTAGGTGACAGCTAATTTGTGCTTGCATCCATCATTGTTGAAAACGAACTTAGCATTCTGTTGCATAATGGAAAATAATAGTGACACTGAATGCGAACATTATGAATTTGAACCTCCTACCAGAGAAATCGAGAAGGATTCATGACATGGTGCCAGGAAATGCTTGAATGCTAAAGATATCAAAGTAAGTATCCTAAACTTGTCGTCTTTCTCAAAAAATACCAATCCGTTGAATATAAAGCAAAAATAAGTTTGACTATATCTTTTTCGTTCATAACGTATTATAACTGATAGTCATGAGTTTTCAAGTAGCCTCAATAGCAAATGGTTCCTAAGCGCTACTTCTCAAGCTGCCAGCCCGGATCCGATTCCTGGGCAGGGCAATTCTTCTTTAATCTATAAATCATGTTCCTTTTTTTCTGTTAGATGTATAAATTATTGGATTGAATTTCAATATAATAGTAAATAATTAATGAAATTAATGATTCGGATGAAGAATATCATGAAATGTAAGGTGAATTGAATGAATTGTGTTCTTGTCTGGGAACTGTGTGTGTAGAAAAAATATTTTCACTGCGCTCTGAATACACAAATATCCACATCCACTATCCACATCAACAAAAAACTCATCGAAAACGTTCAAAACGAGAATTTTGGCAAATGGCAACCGCGCCTAGATGCGCGAATGGAAAAAGCACGTTTCCCTTCAGTTACTTGCTATGCGAATCAAGTATAATTACATCCAGGCGGCATATTTCTTTATTTCTCCAGGAAATGGAATGCTCCATCGTAAGTAACTCCGCAGTTACCCAAGAAAAACCGTTAACACGTGGTATAATATTTTATTTTTTGGAAATTCAAAAATTACGCAGGGGCAAATACGAATCACATATATGGAAATTGGAGATTGGATTTTTCCTAGTTACTGGATGTGTGAAAGAGATCAATTGAATAGGTCACCAGATTTGGCAATGAAAACAGATATACATGCAACTGTGCCAGAATCTATAGATGAATGCAGTTAATGAATTAGTCAGGAATTATCTTCTGGATTCATTGAAAACGGTATGAAGTGTACTAAGATCCGTGAATCTGTAGACGGAACAGGAGGTCACCTCGTCAAGTTTATCGTATAATGATGATATAATAATAATAATAATAATAATAATATCGTCTTTATTATTTTCTTCCTTTTCAACGGTACAGTCATTTGACTAATAATAAAATATATAACATATTTATTTTTGGAAGAAAATTAAAGGCGGAGTTCAATTTCAATAATGACGAATCACCATGGAAATTGCTCTTCCACTCAACCTTGAACAAATCGCTTATAAAGAATATGAAAGTGATCATTTATTTCCAATTGGTAAATAAAAAAATTAAAAAAAAAATAATTAAACCATATAATCGCAGATAGTTATGATTAGGGTTGATCTTAACATAGAGATGGGATAGGTGGTTTGAATGTCAGAATCAGTTACCGCAAAAGAAATTCAGTGAAATCATTTTTGAATCGATATAGATTTTTCTGTTTGATCGAATCAGGAATGCCGTTATACATTGCATATATCTGGTACGTGAAACATCTTCTAAAAATCTCCAATCGAAATATTGGAGGGGTAAGTCGGCCTTTGTGCCTTATATTGAGATTATGCACGTCAGTCCTGAAGGAAATTTTTTCATATAAGTAAGGAGGTTCTTTTTCCATGATTATTTTGTGGAATAAAGTGGCAGCATGTAGTTTCATCCTATTTCCCATGTCTAACCATCCGATAGCTTTCAATTTGTGAGATATTCTCTCTCTCTTTCGGATACCAAAAATAAATCGTAGACACGAGTTCTGAACTTTTTGGATTTTTTGTTTGAATTGAACGGTTAAACATGGGCCATACAATACATCAGCATAATTGAAAACGGACAGCACCAAGGCTTCACATAATGTTGTCCTCACTTTAGGTGGTAAAAAATTCTTGTTGCCATAAATAACTTTAAGTGAATAATATGCACGATTGACAAGTTGAGCTACATGCTTTTCAAATCTCAAGTCTTCATCTAATATTACCCCTAAGCTCTTTGCTTCATGTACTACCTCCAGTTGCTCTTCATTTATCTTTATGTTAGTGTGGGATCGAACAGTATTTCTTGTACGCTTGGGACCAAAAACAATGACTTTAGATTTACTATTGTTTATCATCAGACAATGTTCAGAGGCTTTCTCCACAAATGAATTCAAGTCACTATTTATTCTATTGCAAGCATCATCTACCAAGTCTGAGGAAAAACTATAATACAACTGTGTATCGTCTGCATACAGATGGATATTACAAAACTGAAGGCATTTCATGAACTGCGAAATGCGAAATATGAGAGAAATATGAGAGGAATGTTAGTACAATTATTGTTCTGATTGTTATTTTTTGTTCGCAGCTACAATGTTCCTGAAAGAACATTTTCTGGAAACAAACATGTTGATTCATTTTGAGAAGTAGAATATCGAAAATAAAAAAGACTGAATATCGAGTCTAAGAGGTCGAATATCGTATTCAAAAAGTTGCCTACTAACAAATGTACAAATGTGGGTAATTATAGAATATATCCAAACAAAATTGCCGAATATCGATTGTAAAAAAGTTGACAAATATCGAATATGAAAAGAATTGTCGGGTACAGTGGGCGAGTATAGAATTTCAAAAAATAACCGAATATCGGATGTTAAAGTGATGAAACACTCTGAATGTAAAATAAGATGATAAATATCGAGTTCAAAAATGTTTCCGAAAATGCTTTTGTTACGATGGACCTTTCTAGAATCAACCTATAACCCCATTCTCCGTATATAGTTTTCTCTCTACCTCTCTATTGACCTATATAAAGGAGCTCTTGTCAGCTATGGAATGACGAAAGATCAACTTCTGCTTCAGGTATTTACTTTCACAACTGTTGCGAATCAGAATTCGATATTATAAAGTACTCGATATGCATAAAATTCTGCGAATGATGCTCGAAGTTTCCTTAAAAATTCCATTTCCGTTCGTAAAAGACTGGAAGTTTCAGAAACCATCGAGACTTGATCATGTATTTTCCGTACACGGGATAGAAGAAATGGGATTTCGAATGGAATAATAATGTGTTCGTGTCTTCCGTTATTTCGAATCTCACGTATATAGTAAACATATTGAATCGTCTCCCGAACTCGATTTTTGTGATTACATTTGAGATTTGGGAATTCCGCGAATTTTCACTGAATCATAAATCGACTTTCCTTGATTTGTTTTTTTTTCACAGCGATTGATCTGATCTTGAATAACAAAATCTTTCCGAGGAACTGAGCACAGCCACCGAACCATCAGATGCTTTAGGTTATATAGGTTGGGTTGTTACCCTAAGAATGTTGTATCGTTGTATCATATGTATTTTCGTGTTAACAAAATTGTGGATAGTATAACAATAGAAAAATGTTACGGTGACAAGACCGTACCTATTGTTTGTGCCTATACAAGATTGTAGATTGAAAGGGAGGTTGTGAAGGCTATGCAACCTCTCAAGCACCTCGACCTATCAGAACTTTTGGGCATCACCCTCAATCTATTCGAGCCCCGGGATTCCGAAACTTTCTGCAGAGTTTATCACTTTCCAGGAAGTAGAGCCTTTTGCAGAAGAGTGCTGGGCATTCGCAAAGCAAATGTTCTGCAGTTTCAGCGAAGTCCTCGCAGTAGCGGCATCTATCGCTCTCTGTTTTACTCATCTTTTTGCGGTGATACCTCAGAGGGCAGTGTCCAGTGAGGAGTCCCATCACCAGTTTCAAGTCTTTTTTGCCTAACTCGAGACTGCTTACCATTCCTTGGGATTGGCTCACAAGCCTTTTCGCTAGTCTTTGTCCTGGCACTTTATTCTAGTGAGATCTCATTTAATCTGTTACCCAGCGTCGTAACTCTTCTTTCAAGTGGGCTATGGCGAGTCCACAGAAGGTTCTGGGTCAGGATATTTGGTTTTCGTAGATTCTTTGGCAAAGCAGTCTGTTTTCAGTGCATATGCAAACCAAAGACACTCGTGAACCCTCTGATAAAGCTTGTTCCGAAACTTAAGGATTAGAAAACATTCCAGCACACCATACAGGGTGATTCATTTGAAATGGAAATACCATTCTTCAATTGGCAGCACTATATATGGCATAATAGAATTGACCAACTATTTATGGAGCCTCAGAGTCTAGGTGAGAGCAAACCGAAAAATATGCTTAGCTGTGTTTATAAAAAATAGAGCTCTTTTGTCACCGTAAGCTTCAAAATACTCACTTTGAAATATTGGCATACGTGCTTAATGCCTAGTCTGTTCAGAAGCACAGGTGTTTCACCTCTCTAATTAAATATTCCACATGAAACTGCATAAAGATGGAGCTTCGAATTCGGAATGCCAGTCACTCAAAAATAATGCTCGTGCCTGTAGCATAACTGGCATATCAATCAAAATAATTTCAATTTGCAAAAGCAACAAGAGGGGAATATTAAAAACCAAATTATCGCCCATACACATCAATCTTTATTTCAGATCCTCCATTAATTTCACTGTCATAAAATTTTGGAGCGCACGTTTCATTTATAATGGACCATCAATCTGGAATGGTTATATTTTGAAATTATCAAAATAGCGTCCGCTATATACGGCCGTCGAAGCGTATTCGTATTTTCCATTATTATATTCTAATGATAACAAAGCCTTGTTGGATGGAAAGTTGTATATATAATCAATATCCGATTTTTCATCAGCTCATATTGTGTTACGAAATAATTCGACTACTATTCATCGTGAAATTATACATGAAAAGGGCTTTATGTAGATAGTTTCATTCGAAAATTCATGAATGGAAAATCGTTCAGTGAATATTGCATGAAAAATTGATGCATAATAAATCTCCCGAATGCTAAAAATCTACCAAAACAAGATCGAATATCAACATCTGTTGAATATAACTCTTGTCTCATTTTTGAAATACTGAAATGAATGAGTTTCAGTACTCTCAATCAGCCCTTGGGTGGAAAAAACTTTTTAAACACCTCGTATTCTGACATTGAGATGCCGTCTATCACGGAAGTAGCTTATGGTCTTATTCACCTACGACTCAAAAATTGATTTTTCGAAAGCAAAATTTCAGGTTCCTTCATTCGGCAACGTTGCATTTCAGAAAATATTTCAGAAATATAAAACGCATCATCCCACTTTTTTTCACAATTTTTGCTTCATCAGTTCTCTATAAAAGTCTAATATGCCACTCATTGTCGCCTACCCAGGTATATTCTTGTATTAAAATTGAAACCAGTGCTATTCGAAAGATTTCATTAGATGATTTCTATTTTGAGGTAATTATTAATCATCACATGTCCCATCAAGGGTTTGATATCATTTGTGATTGTGATAATATCAGTTGATACCATCAATAATGATGGCTTAGAGGAATGCGAGCTATCATTCTTGAATTAATAATTTAAGAGTGATCATCTAGATATTTGGTTATTATAATTTTGATCATGGATTACGAGTTATCAAGGAAAAAAGCTAGTGAAGTGAGACCATTATCGAGAATAAAATTTATCTTCGATCAGAAAACAGACTAGATGAATAACGCTCAATCCTTGCTACAGTAGTTTTTTGAAGTCAACATCTAAATCAGTCACTAGGGTTACCTCATTATAAAACAAGGATAGCAACAGATTTCCCCAGCAACAGTGTCTTACTATCTTGGAAGGCTCTGAGAAATATAACATCAAACATGTTGTTATCAATTCCACTGAATAAAGGCTAATCTACTACTTAGACTACTCTGCGCATTTTCTTACCACTTGGACCAACAATTTTATCACTAATGTAAGTAAAATAATGCGAGCAAACTCTAGCGTCTCTTGAAATATTCTCTTTCTTGATGATACGACACTGAGTGAGAGTGTTGTGTTCTGGTCACCACTTTCAAATCGTTTCTCACTCGTGTTCGACTCGGGATAATTTTCTATCAACAACAAAAATATTCGTGACCTTGAAAAAAATTATCGGTAATAATTCTGCAGCTAGGGAGATTACAAGTGATAATTTTGTCTGGAATGTCAAAATTTCGTAGCGATTTGCGGAAAAAACCATTCCTGGTGATTTACTCGCTCAATCCGGGCACAAATCATAAAATTTCTGAGCTATCCCAAACCGCCATCAAACTCGCATCTCCTCAATTTGTGAGACAAGCAGCCCTCGAATAGTTTCCAACCACACTAACTTATCCGTGAAATTTAATTTGGGCCAATAAAACATTCATAGAGGAGGAGAGAACGAGCGCCGGTTGTAGAATGCGCAGGAATCCTTGTAATAACTGCAGCCATATCTCGTGCAGCTGACAGCGCAGATGGTAGAGCATTTACAGCAGGATCATTCGGCCTCTGGCTATTGGGAGGCGAAGGCATCGGGACCCACCTGCAGGAATGCTGTTGGCGTTGCAGGAATTTTCGATGTCCTGCAATCATGTACCGACGAGATCGGGTTCTAGGCGATAGATTGGGTCTTTATTTTTATTGGAAATTTCTATTGGAAAATACCAAACTAGGGAATATTTCAATTCAGTTATTCATTGCTTTATGGCCCAGTGAAATGATTCTTGAATTGAATTACATTAGATATAAACAATACACAGCAAAAAAACTTGAGTTTAATTGCATTCAAATGGATTTCAGAGCAAACTCCGACGAATACAACACCTGAATATCAAAATTGTGTCCTTTTTATTATACATTTCACAATTGAGTGTCGAGTGGTGCTAATTCAGATCTTAGTAGTGAAAAATGGAACGAATGTGGTGAAGTAGAACGATTCTGAAACATAAGATCATAAGAAACACCAAATGGTTGTAATTTAATATTCTCACTGGTGCTTTCATCGACGTTAACGCATAAAAAAATACCTGTTATATAAAATTTACACAAGTTACATCGTGTCATATCACAATGTAATCGAGGAGGTGTATAAATCATCTAATTTCGTAGCAATAATCATTCGTCGAGTATTTCATTCATGCTAAAATACACGTTTTTGAATGGTTGAAATGATTGCGTTGATAAGCAATAAAACCATGTTTTCGATTTTGTATTTCGGCTCCTGATTGGCTATTGCTGTGTTTCCGTTTCTGTATTTCGCTTTCTGATTCGTAGGCAGTAGGGTAGTTTAATTAAACAACGACTTACCAGTTGCAATCTGTCATATTATTTTCCGATTCCCTGGTAAATAAATGAATGCCACTACACCAAATTTTCGTCTGAACCATGATAAACACTTTATTTTCCACAAATTTTAGACAATTTCAGCATTATTAGAATTAGAATATTAATCTAATGTAACCTAACCATACAAATTGTGACATTTGTGACAACAATCATAATGAATTTAGCTCAGTAGTACCTAGTGCATAGGTAATCTTGCCTACATCATACAATGGCATAAATGTATTGTCGGTTGCATAACGAATCTTGTTGTGTCCGACTACAATGCATAATCGAAATAACTAATTCCATAAACTGTACGTTTAAAATAGGAAATCATCAAAATGGCTTTGATTCTATTCATGAAATAATCTGAGGGGTATCGATGCGACAATGCAGACTATTTCCATACTTTAGGCGATGATTAAGAACTTTTTCGACAATTCCAGAATTGACCTTTCAGCCGATGCCAGTAATACAACTGCGCATTTTGACATTAACCGGGCAAAATGAGTTGACGCGTTATCTTGAGATGTAAAAAGTGAAAACTTTTGTGTTGCAAGCCGTTCACTCTTCAGTAGCAAGTTGTGTCCTACCTATTCGAAGTTTTTCAACCTCCTAACCATCGACAGCGATAGGTCTCTTTGTTATTCGCGATGTTGAATGAGAGACAATCTCAAGAAATGGTGCATTTGTGAGTGAAGCTAGATTTCACCGTACATAAAACTCCTTCATAAGGCGTTTTAAGTTTCCATAGCAATTCCTCGTACCCGATATGAGATAAACATCAGTTAGTGTTGCTATAAAGCGTCTTCACCGAGTCGAATTACCCCGTTTGCATTCGCTCACGATTCGTTACGATCAAGCGAAGTACTAAAAACTCTCGGAACACTGAATGTAGGACGCGAATTTTACAGTTTCATCTCGGCTCTGAAACTCCTTTTCATCATCTTCGCGGGCCTTTGTAATCGAGCTGGAATCATTTCTCTTCCATACTGACGGACGAATCGAAATGGAAAATCAACAGGAAATGCCTGCAAACAGCTCATTTCAACGTCGCCGAGAAAATATAGGGAAGATAAATTACTGAGCGAACTCAGATTGCGAATTGCGCCGATATTAACCGAAATATTTCATGCTATTAGAAAGACGTTCCTATCGAACTTTCAACTCTCCGAATTGGTATGATTGGGCAGGATAATTAACTGAAACTGTGAGAAGCGACAGATGGAGTCTCCATGACTGCTCTGCGTTTATATTTTTGGCAGCAGATTGAATATTCGGTACTCCGGACTCATCTATTTATGTAGGCAATTAATAAACGCAAGGTCTCATCTACTCGTAATGAAGCTAACTCAGGATTAACGGAGAGAGGCATTATTAAGATGCTGCTTTCAGCCAGTGGAAACTGGACCACATTGGTCCCAACAGAATGGCTACCCTAGTTACTAGTTGAGCAGATGTTGGTGAAAGACAGGATCCTGACTGATTCAGATCAAGATCACCAACAACTGGCGTCTGGATAGAATCTATCAGGAGCCTCAGCAAATAATAATCTATGATGACTGACAGGTCTACTATATGGTGCCTGCCTTATAGGTACATCACGAAAAAGCTCTTGGGGTGTGAAGTAGCTCTTGACACGAAACAAAATACCTCTCATATATCATCAAACCATGACGGGAAATTGTTGATGGTTACACCTAGCATAGATATTGAGGACGTGTCTGATATCATATTAAGCATTGGGTTAGCTTTTTATTTTTAAACTGTATATATGTATACGTTTATCCCGTGTTCAGGAATCTGTACAACGTATTTCAATTTCAATTTTAAGAATTCTGATAGAGTGACATATTTCTCTCAGATAGATAGTACTTCTATGTGAATACGTATAAAACTGACTTGCTACAAATGTTGTACCAAGGTGTATATAGGATGGTAAAACAGCTTCCTATTAACAAGCACTAGAATAAACTGTAGACTTTTGCCAACTTGATTCCATGCCTTATTAATATTTCATGAAATTACCAGAGATGGCGCCAAACCTTATGTCGGTGAAAAAAAACTGTGCTTCTGTCAATGTCATATGTCCTACGAGAAAAAATACCGAGAAGAGTATAAAATATTGATAATTATTGCATATTTACTGAAAATATAGTGTTTCAATGTCGTTTCAATTCACGCCTGTCAGATTGGAACCACAGAAATACATAAGCAACGGAAATATTTTTCGGAAATCGATCTTACCGCCATCTTCATTCAAGTCGTGGAAATATTACTACCTTCTCAAACGGTCTAGAAGTTGTTCTCAAAAACAATTGAATAGCTGTTTCACCATCCTATATCCACCTTGTGTTGTACATAACATAGAAGTGACTTTTGATGTGGAATATACATGAAAACAAGCACTTATTGTAAAGGAACCGAATATTTGATGTTTATGTGAGAAAAATAACTCATAGACAGCGTAGTTTCAAGGCAAAATCGAGGGCAAAGTTGAACCTACAGAAGACTTCAATGTTCAAATACCTAAATATGGATCTCCAGCCAAGAGAGTGATCTAACTTCACTAATGTTGTCTATACATAAAAATGGTAAAACTTCAATTGGAGATTATAAAAGCGACAGAAACAGAACGATTGTCAACATCACTCATAGAAAAGCTGAATAATGTCCGTCAACAAAAAATCCATGCAATATAAAACATAAGTAAATGGCTTCGGGTAGATTGCACGTTATGTTGAATCGATATTTCGGTTGTGTGGTGTGGCATAGAGTCTCTCAGCCAGCCTTGCTGATATCAGATTCACTAGCGGTTGTATATTGAATCGTATTTACGTTTTCAGATACACGTAAGGATGCGGTTAACTGTCACACTGATTTATTGACTGGGGACTGCTGACAGTACCAACCTGCTGTATATCAGTGTTGTCGATACAACCTCTGCCCTAATCGGAAATACTGAGCATGCTCGGAATATATTGAAACGTCAACGGTAGCATTTTTATGATCTGGTGTGTTCCACAGGGTTCACATCTGGGCCCACTTCTCTCCAAAATGTTTATTAATGATACAGCTCTGAACTTTCGCTACTGTAGTTCTGCTGATGACTTATAAATGTCAATCAATTCTGGCGAAGGTTGTGAAAATATCCAATATTATCCGAATGCATCAATCAATTGGTCACAAAATAATGAAATGTCACTCAAAGTTAACAGCCATTGGTTGTTGAATTTTTTTGAGTGACCTATAGATCACCCTACCAAGTAATTGCATGTTCCATATATTGGTCCACTCTCTATATTTCCATAAATAAAGTAAGTAGTTATTTCGCTGATGACTTCCAAATTCATTTGTCAATCAACTTTGGCAGACCACATGAAAATATTCAATCTGATTTCACTAATGTCACTCAATGTTAACAAGTGCTATGTGAAGAAAAGTTTCGGACCTCCATTGTCTAAAGGTATGAAGATTTGAATCCTGAGAAAAGAAAAGATGAGTTATGCTGAAAAAACGAAATAAGTGATGAATAAAAATTAACTATTTTATCGAATCAAGAAGATTCGAGTATCAATAAATCAGGTTAGTATTAGTGTTAGTATATATGAAGTCGAAAAATGTAAATTTAAATGGGAGTTTAACTAGTCGATGAGCCTGAAAATAAGAAAAATTGAATTAGAAATCAATAGCCTGAAAAAGAAAGGTTGAATTAGAAATCAATAGCCTGAAAAAAGAAAAGTTGAATAGCCTGAAAAAAAAAAAAAAAAAAAAGTTGAATTAAAAATTAAAATGAAATGAATGAATAAAGAATTAAAATTATGAGAAAGATTCAAATCGAGTTTTTCACGACGTTTCGATTGTGTGTATCTACAATCGTCTTCAGGTGAGAACTAACAAAGTCCTGGGATACGGGGGTATTTATAGGTCAGCTATGGCGGGATTTTTCGGTTCAGTGAGCCGTAACCGGTTGATTCGGCTAATCAGCGGTTTCCATGTGTTGCGGATCTCGACGCTTGGTTGACTGAAAGCGTTATTATTCATTATGTATGCTGCTTCCTTGAATTTCCTCCTGAACCAGTGTTCTTCTCTATGGATGATTTCTGCCTCAGACCATTTGATGTTATGTTGGTGGGTCCACACATGTTCTGCGATTCCTGACTTGGTGGTTTCTCCTCGTTGGGTATTTTTCTTGTGTTCGCCGATTCTGGTTTCCAGTGGTCTCTTGGTTTCTCCGATGTATGATTTGCCACATTCGCATGGTACTCGATAAACACAATTCTTGGAGTCACTGTTTTTGTTCGTTGGTCTGGTTTTGGTGAGTTGGCTGCGGATGGTGTTTCCAGATTTGAAGCAGGTCTTGATCTTGTATTTGGATCCAATCTTCTTGATTCTCTCTGACAATCCTTTGATGTAGGGAAGGCACAATGTTGGTTGTTGCGGTTCTTCTTCTTTTTGGATTATCCTCTGTTTCCTGCTCAGAGGATAATCCAAAAAGAAGAAGAACCGCAACAACCAACATTGTGCCTTCCCTACATCAAAGGATTGTCAGAGAGAATCAAGAAGATTGTATCCAAATACAAGATCAAGACCCGCTTCAAATCTGGAAACACCATCCGCAGCCAACTCACCAAAACCAGACCAACGAACAAAAACAGTGACTCCAAGAATTGTGTTTATCGAGTACCATGCGAATGTGGCAAATCATACATCGGAGAAACCAAGAGACCACTGGAAACCAGAATCGGCGAACACAAGAAAAATACCCAACGAGGAGAAACCACCAAGTCAGGAATCGCAGAACATGTGTGGACCCACCAACATAACATCAAATGGTCTGAGGCAGAAATCATCCATAGAGAAGAACACTGGTTCAGGAGGAAATTCAAGGAAGCAGCATACATAATGAATAATAACGCTTTCAGTCAACCAAGCGTCGAGATCCGCAACACATGGAAACCGCTGATTAGCCGAATCAACCGGTTACGGCTCACTGAACCGAAAAATCCCGCCATAGCTGACCTATAAATACCCCCGTATCCCAGGACTTTGTTAGTTCTCACCTGAAGACGATTGTAGATACACACAATCGAAACGTCGTGAAAAACTCGATTTGAATCTTTCTCATAATTTTAATTCTTTATTCATTCATTTCATTTTAATTTTTAATTCAACTTTTTTTTTTTTTTTTTTTCAGGCTATTCAACTTTTCTTTTTTCAGGCTATTGATTTCTAATTCAACCTTTCTTTTTCAGGCTATTGATTTCTAATTCAATTTTTCTTATTTTCAGGCTCATCGACTAGTTAAACTCCCATTTAAATTTACATTTTTCGACTTGATAGATACTAACACTAATACTAACCTGATTTATTGATACTCGAATCTTCTTGATTCGATAAAATAGTTAATTTTTATTCATCACTTATTTCGTTTTTTCAGCATAACTCATCTTTTCTTTTCTCAGGATTCAAATCTTCATACCTTTAGACAATGGAAGTCCGAAACTTTTCTTCACAACTCGAGACATTGTCAGCCACCTTCAAACAAAAAAAACAAGTGCTATGTTGTATTTAATCTTCTAGATCCAATAATACTATTGAATCATATCAAAAACAGCTTTGAACGCGATTTAGGAGTCATATTTGACCATCAATTGAATTTTATGCATCACATTAAATAGTCGTTGAATATGAAAGGACATATTCTCAATCATGGCTCAAATATAAGCTGAGAAGATGATTTGACAATCACTTCAAATATGTGAACCAAATTTGGCATCGCCATCTTGAATCAGGATTGCAGGTGACTTAACAATCTATCTCAAACAACTTTCATTTGAAAAAATGTTACCTCGGGGAAAATAACATTCAAAGAGTGTAATGAGTTCAATTCTGAATAGAATAATTCGTGGTAGATTATACTCACCAACGTGTGAACATTATATGTTGAAATATTTTGCATAGGAATAATTACTATCCATAGTAATGGCATGTAGATTCCGTTGAATGTGTTATTTTGAGTGAGTATTCAAAGTAGTGAATTATGCAGCGTATTCCCATTCGTACATATTACATATGAAAATATGAGATGAATATTCATGCCGCATTCGCCATCAGAATCTGCACATATACAGTTTGTTTGATAATTTAGCTATTCAATTCGTTGCTCATCATACTGTTCTCTCGATTCTCATAAACAGTATTCATACTATGGTAATTTTCCTGTATGCTAAATTATCACATTGAATAAAATTAAATATTTTTTTTATATCTATGAGATGATGGTTTTTGTTGTTTACACAGACCGTATTTTTTATATCCTAAAACTAACAACAAAAGTTGCTTACTTCAGTAAACAATGAAATGATGTTTCCAATTGGATATATCATGAACCGTATTCGAAATATACGAGAAAAACCGATATGGCATGTTTTCTTCTCGCTATAAAGAAATACCAGGTGACATAAGAATTATTCAAATTGAAACATCGCATTGTAAATTGAAGCACAGCAGATTAGAGCAAATTTGAAATGGAAAAGAAAGTTTTTGAACACGAGAAATTCCCAGTCTCTGATCACGAGTACCCTTACATTTTGTTCGAATTTTAACAATAATTCGAAACATGGGAGTGGCTGAAAGGTCGCCTAAGCTGATGAATGCAAAATAAAAAGCCAGGAATTGTACGAATTATTAAAATTGAAAGAAATATATCGTATCATCAGAATATCAAACACAGGTTGAATTTGAATGACTTGTAGATCACGAGTAGAAAAAAACTACTTTTATTCTGGAGTGTTTCTTTTTTCCATCGCATGGTGTCGCTAATTCCAAGTTTCTCTTGGAACGCAGCGTGACGCAGCTCACTGCTGTGAAATATTCGTGGCGGATATTGTATTGGGACAGGTACCGCTTCCACTGGATATTCAAATAAACAGGTCCCGAAATGCTTCCCTAAGAAGTTATAGCCGTTTGAAGGCGAGCCCGAGATGAAGCAGGTATTTGGTGAAATATTTTTGAAACCTTTTTAGATCAAATGACAAAATTTTGTCTAGTTACCTAACTTTTCATGACCAATTCATGCATCCAGAGAATATTTTGAAATTTTCTTCAAGGTCGTGGAAAATTGAAGGTGTTAGAAGTACTTTTTCCCTAGCACCTCCCTACGCCCATGAACGAAATTTCAAAGCATTCTCAAGATTTTTGAATTGGGCATGAAAAGTTAGGTATAAGGACGAAATTTTGTTATTTTATCGAGAATATTCACAAATAACCTTCATCTCCAGCTCACCTTCAAATGGCTACAACTCTTAAGGTGGGCAATTCTGGACCCATGTTTATATGAACATATTTTATTATTTCCGTTCCTAGAATCTGCAGCTGAAATCTCTCTAAGTAATTTCGGAACACCCTGTATAGTAGTTTGACCGAGACAAAAAATGCCGGAACAAAAATTTGACAACTTCGACCGATAGGCAATTGAGAAAAAAATCTGTGAGTTCGGTGTGAGATAACTTGAACCTCCAAACAACAAACCCACTAGAATAGTAACGCCCCAAATTGTAAGAAGCCAACATGAAATTCACATTCAAATGTTTTTCCCCACAAAGTTTGCCACATCGTAACATTTGCAAGTGATAATCATCACATGACCACATTTTTTAAGGTTCCCTTATATATAAATCCTTCAGTAGGTACTCATATGAATGAGATGAGTGCATAAAAAGCTATTTATTAAATCTTCGTCATATAAGACATTAAAATAAAGTAATTTATAAATAGCACGTCTTTCTGGAGATTGTGACTTTTTTGGTGAATGCGCCAACGCCTCTAATTTCGTTCAGCCGATAATAGACCGAAACGCTGACAGTGACAGCGCGAAACGTCTCGATTTCAAATAAAAATTCGTTTGATGGTTCATTCAACAGCATTTTTTCAGTTCTGTGTGAAAATTTGGATAAGATTATACTTTGTTTATTCTCTGAACTGTGTAAAATACAATTTAAAAGTGGTGACCAGAACACATCATTTCACTGGTGAGTTACTCAGTGTCGTATCATCCGTTGTATAAACATCATTTACCCATCCTAATGATAATTTTTGGTAATTTGAAAATATTCTCGGATTTTCCCGAGATGAAAAGCTAGTGGATGTATGGAGAAATATGATCGGGAATGAGAATATTTCTAGAGACGCTAGAGTATAATCGCATCATTTCACTAGAAGTGATGAAATGATTGGCCCAAGTAGTGAGAAAATGCTCAGCGTACTAGATAAGCCTACATTTAGTGAAATAGAAAGGTAAAAACATGTAAAAACAACATGTCTGATGTTATACTTTTCAAGTTCGATACTTGGACACTTTATATTACCAGAAAATAAACAATATAATTTGACAGTTCTATTTATTATTCGAGTAATGAATCTGAGATGTATATTTGTAGAAAACTTTGATTTTAGATCATTTTCATTAACATTTTGGAAGAATGGATATTGTAATTTATAGTTAGTAAGTCAATTTATTAAAATTCAGATTCTTCCAAGATAGCAAGACACTGGTTCTGTTGTTGCTAGCCTTGCTTAAGAATGAGGTATCCCTAGTTACCGATTCGGATGTTGGCTTCAAACAACTACTGTGGCAAGCATAGATCTTACTGCTTACGCTATATCCGGCATCCTGTAGTAATTTTTAGGTCAAGAGGGGTCTGCAAGAAAGTAGGTACTACATGATCATGTGGTACAACACATGTATGGACAAAAATGAAAACGACCAATCAATGGCCTAGTACTTTCAACCCCCCCGGACCTACAAAACAATTAACTTGGATACCGGATCTAGCGTAAACAATAAGATCTATGGTGGTAAGGATTGTGCGTTATTCTTCTAGTCTTTTAAATGATCGAAGGCTTGCATAAACTGAATAAGACCATCTATTTGCTCATTCCGCTGGAAAACTTCATTCACTTAGCCGGAATCTAGTTCATCCTCGTAAAATACCACATTGTTCCTTCCATTGTTTCCCGAGTGGTGAAAGCTTTCCAAGCTTTCAAACCGAGAAGCAGAGCTCCGAACATTCGTAGGATTTTTCCAGTTCGTGATCGTCCGTCGGTCCATTCATTAGGAAAATTTCATCAAGATGGAATCCCGCTTTCCATCGTAAAACCAACTCGCTCACCCAACAGGTGAAGAAAAACGAGAGCCAGAAAAGGCGTGGAAAATGAAAGAGGAATCCGCGAAAACGCGCAGATGCATCATTTATCCCGACAGGAATAAGTCCCACAGTCGTCACCTACATACAGGGTGATCCTAACTAGGGATGTGCGATTTCGCGCGAAATATATATACAGGGCTATTAAAATTCGAGTCTATGCATGGGGATTTCGATAACGGTAAGAGATAGAGGGTTGGTTGAATGGGGGCAAAGTAGCGTACTTCAGAGGTTAATTATATGTCTGCTGATTCCGCATGATGAATATTAATTTTCACAATTTTTCAGCCATCTTGATTTTGTGTGATTTGTTCAATCAATATCATGATTGAACAATCGAACAATATTCATATTTCAAGCCAGAATCACAATTTATGAATGATCTGTCACTGTCTCTTGAACCCCAAAACACGAGCCATAGAATACGGATATTAATAGAGAACTGAATTATCGATATTGATATCGAATTCTATTATAACGCCATCTTCGAACGATTAGTGAAATATTACCGTTTCACCGTATCTATATTTTTCGATACATGTATTCGATATATTCGATATATTCGATATATTCGATATAGGAACCAAAATCAAACTTCACATCTATAGCAAACAGAGGTATAGTATTATATATTCGATATATTCGATATATTCGATATATTCGATATATTCGATATATTCGATATATTCGATATATTCGATATATTCTATATATTCGATATATTCGATATATTCGATATATTCGATATATTCGATATATTCGATATATTCGATATATTCGATATATTCGATATATTCGATATATTCGATATATTCGATATATTCGATATATTCGATATATTCGATATATTCGATATATTCGATATATTCGATATATTCGATATATTCGATATATTCGATATATTCGATATATTCGATATATTCGATATATTCGATATATTCGATATATTCGATATATTCGATATATTCGATATATTCGATATATTCGATATATTCGATATATTCGATATATTCGATATATTCGATATATTCGATATATTCGATATATTCGATATATTCGATATATTCGATATATTCGATATATTCGATATATTCGATATATTCGATATATTCGATATATTCGATATATTCGATATATTCGATATATTCGATATATTCGATATGTCGATATCCATCGATTTATTGATGTGTCTGAACTATAAAGTATTGCAACTCGATATATCGATTAATGTATTTCGGTTAATCTATGATATTAATATACCTAAATTCATCACACTGAACTTTTTCTTCATATTACTCGGCCAGTTCCAGATATAATCAATCGTCTCAATTATCCCAAGTAACCCTTTATTTCTTTTCAAACTACACGAATTCTACATATCATCAACTAATTATTTGCAAATACTCTATATCAAACGATATATTTAACGATATATTCGATATTTCGAATATTATAATGTATATCGCCACTCGATATATCGATGAATTCATCAGACGTTTCTGGATTCTTCTAGAGATTTAGCTTCATAGGTAATCGATTCTGCTTTATCGATCTAAAATATTTTCAGTGCAGATGCATTGCCGCTTATAGTAAAGAGTAGCATCAACTCTGATATATCAAATAGGACCCCTGAATTTTATTACACTTTCTTCCTGGAGAGCTGATTTCGTCGATCCATCATACTTGGGGTCTAGCGAGAATGATATAGGGTGTGAAAAATCGTAGAGGAACTTTTATGTCGAAACTATTCTTTACTGGTCAAAACGGTCTATATGTTCCTGTCCCAAAATTTTATTCACTCTATACTTACATTTCATTGGAATTTTGAACCACTCTGTATTTGTTTCGATGAAATGTCAGTAAATATTGAATGAAAAGTTTTGACCAATGATGATTACAGATGAAGGAAATATGTTTCTGACGTTTATTCGTATATACAATAATTTCTACAGAGGAACATGTGATGCGATATAACTAACTAACTACGTCAATTAATACCCCAGTACTGTGTTTATCAAGGCTGGAATTCAATTCAATTTATAGAAACGAAAATGGATCATGTGTCGTGTGATATCAGCACCGACATATTTCAAACTGAAAACGGAAGTTAACTGTGACAGTGACTAATGACAATTGACACAAAACAATAACACGATGAAAGTTAATAGAATATGAGGTATGACATTGACTTGAGGCACTAATGACAATTGAACTCATATCATGCATGGAGCAACAATCTTAAAATTCATTGGCGTGGAGAAATATAGGATGAGAAATTATATACCATCGATAATCAAGTACCTACTAGAATAAGAACTAGAAAGATCAAGGCAAGTGAGCAATTTTTTGTACTTCAGAACTTGAGCTGATGGAAACATTTTTAACAGTCAAAATGGATATTGTCATTGAGTGGAATAATGGCGTTATCTTTCGAATTAAATGAATGTGTTCAGCAGAGGAACTTTTAGTGTTGTAAATATTTCTTGAAGCATTTCTAAATTCTTGAATAATGAAACAAAAACTAGACCTTAAGTACTTTAGATCGTCGAAAGCATCTCTTCAAGGATAATCTGAAAATTGAGAGGGTGTCATTTTTGAAGTGGCAACGCCGCGCTCTGAACATATTTTAGAGCATAATCAATTATTTCGTTTTACCAAATTTTCAGAAAGATCCCATATCCCGTTCTCCAGAGTGAGAGGCCACCGAGTTTGGCCCACCCTGTATCTCCCGGTAGACGTCGACGGTGATTGAAATAATAACGAGGCCGCACGTTGCTTCCCTTTCTCACCATGTGGCTCAATCACGGCTGACGCTTCTGAGATCTGCGAATGCGGCAGACCGAGATTTGCGTCCGGATGACAACTCTTATTCCAGCAGCAGCTCCAGAAAAATATTCCCCCATTCGCGGCGATATGCTTTGTGTACAGAGAATATTTCTTATCGGTCGCGCCTCCTCATTTCCGCTTATTCGTTTTCGAAGATATGATGAAACTTTGGATAATGGCTTGAATTTTGATTTGTAGATGCCTTTTGGTATACGAGATTTTTTATTTTCCCGAAATCGACACTAACTTTTGTTTCGAATCACACAGAATAGTAGGTATATTTCATAACGAGTCTGGAAATAAGGATTTTTCCGTGCGCGTGTGACAAATTCTCGGGAAGTCTAGCAAGCACGGAAAAATCATTTCTGGACTTTTAATGAACGATATTTTCCATTAAACTTCGTTGAAAATCGAAACATGAGACACAAAAGAAACTTGGAACATTTTTATTTTCACAATTGTAGGCATGAAAAAACTTGGAACTATACTGTTTTCAATTTGAATTATTATGAATGGTTATATTTATTATACAATTCGTATTATTGCACACTTGCACATAGATTCAGTCCTTTTGGAGTTTGAATTTGTGAAACTGTAGTTACTGAAGCAGAATTTCCGCAAATGTCTTGATTTTCTCGAACGAATGATACAGTTGCTGTATTTTGCGAGTGAAAAGGGCTAAACAGTTTACGTATTTTGTTCAGATTTCGCCATTCTGTAAAAAGTTGATATTCGTGTTCATATCTCTACCTGGATTTTACTGGTAATAAATTCGCTTGAATTTGACTTGAATTTTCATTGCATTTTTCTCCAACTTCAGGCATCAACCTCAAAGCTATAATGCATCTCCATTTTCGATTTCCTAATGTTTCTATTATTGAAAACTACTTTTACTGTGTTTCCTGACATTTTTGAAACCCAAGTTCATTCGATAATTAATATTATTGAATGCTAATATAATAATTAATCATTTCAATTAATTATATAACTATCATCAACTCACAGTATTCATAACATCTTCTTCATCTTCAGTTCATATGTTCTGAAACTACTGTGAAGACCTGAATGTCTATAAGAAGCATTGTAATATAAATATCAAAATTTGTCTTTTAAATCAGTCACATGAAATTTGCGAGTTTTTATGAAACACTGTGATGGGTTCAACGTTTCTCTGGAAACAACATTTTTGCTGCCTAGAATTTTTCACGAAGTGAAAAGTAATTGAAGTATCTTCTTATATGTACCTATCAAAGAAGTCTGAAAATACAGATAAACTCGGCTTGGTCGAACGAAACATTTTAAAAATCCTAAATTACGATGGGTTTTAGCTTTGCCACATTTCAAGCGACCCCCTGTATCTCTTACGGTTCAGGAGATCCTAATGATGAGGCTCAAATTCCATAGAATACAGAGAATATCTTTTCCTATCGGTCGCTAGTGTACAATGATGAATTCAGCACCGAATGCACAAAGTTGGAATAATTGGTCTTGTCACATCAGTGCGAATGACGTAACACGTCTGTCCATGGCATGGATGCGAGGGTAGATGAATTTTGGAAATCGAGGCTGAAACTTGATTAGGTAATTCATCGATTTCGCATAGTTAGGTTGTGCTCTCTTGGTCCAACCAGTTGTGTCGATCTTGCCTCAAGTCAAGACAATTTGAAAATTGGAAAATAAACAAGCGGAAAAATACAAGTTTGAGGTCTGATTACTTCAAACTCTACTAGATTATCAGAAACAGAGGCATCATGCAAAATGTTTTTTCTATTTTGGTTCTATAATGAAGTCATTATGGAACTCGAATAGTATCGAGTAGCCTCTGTTTCTATACGTATTTTTTATTATTTGGAGATTGGTACAATCGAACTGTCAAATGAAAGTCAGAAGAGTTAGGCCCAGCTTACTTCTGAGCGATTTTGGATTTGGTGATATTAGCAGTGAAAAACTCAATGTTTTACTTGATAAATTTCAATTCAGAGTGTGATTTGAATTGACGGATGAAAACAATAACAACGTTGCATTTTTCATTGCTGGTAACGCAAAAATCAAAATCGATCAACAGTAAACTGGGCTTAACGCTTGTGCGTCAAATTTCAAATATTATATTGGAATGTTATAATTATTGTTACCAATCGAAGATTTTTCTATTATTTTTCGATATTAAATCTTTTTTTCAATAAAAGACTTCAAATTAAAGCAAAATAGGAAAAATTGTATGACACCCGTTATATAAGACACGTTGTCGCACGAGGAAGAAATGGTAACAAAATAAATATGGACTTAGCAACAATTCTCGAGTGGGGATCTAATAACTTGGTAAAATTCAATGCACACAAAACACAAGCATGTCTCTTCTCTAGAAAAGCCAATCTCACTGTGCCCAACATAATTCAGTCAGGAGTTACAATACCATTGAAGTCATCCATTTCGATGCTTTGCGTTACTATCAGCAACAACCTTTCTTGGGAAAATCACGTGAGGTCCATTGCCAAAAGTGCATCCCAAAAACTTGGATATCTGTTTCGAGCCAAGAGCTATCTCACTCCCAGTCAGCTTCTTATGATCCATAAGGCACAGATCCGACCTGTCCTGGAATACTATTTGGAGTGCGGCACCTAAACATATCCTGAAACTATTGGATTCTGTCCAAAAAAGAACAATTCGTCTCGTCTGTGATGCCTACAATGCTTACAAACTCGCTCACTTCTCTGGAAAGTTCGCGATTTATCTCTTTTTTATAGATATTTTCATGGGCGATTCTCTTCTGAAATATCAACAACCGTTCCTCCTCTAGCAGTCTCTTCGAGATTAACCCGTCAAGTTCAGTCTTCACACCCCTTCGTGGTCACTTTAGAGATCTGCAGAACGACCCTTTCCAAAGACTCGTTCATCCAACGAACATCGAGACTTTGGAACTCATTGCCTAGTGAGGTGTTCTACGAGGCATACCATCTCCAGAAATTTAAGAAGAACACCAGTTCCTACCTTCTTTCCCTTGGTTCTCACGATATTCTCTGAACATTACAGGATAGCCCTTTTCGTGAGAAACAGAAGATAAAAAAAAACTTGTTCCCTTGGAACACTCCTCGCTTCGCTCCAAACAATGCGTGCGATAAAATAACGTATTATAAAATTTATATCATAAACTATACTCTGTTCTGAGGAAATGAAATATTATCGCTGATTTCAAGACACAATAAGTAATCAAGAAGTAGTAGACATCATTGTTTCGAAATTAAAAAAAAAATTAACATTGTGAGTTCATGGAATTTGACGAAAGCCAATCGGATTCTTTTTCAATGGCCAACCATTCATGATAATCCTGTATTTTGGACCTCGAAATTGTGTAATCAACGGCTTCCACAAGGGTCCATCCTGAGTCCCATACTATTCATGGTAGGTATATGTAGACGATATCGTTCGCACTTTTCTTTCAGTTTAATTGTTCCTTCTCGCAGAAGATACTACGTGATAATCTCTAGCAGTATTATACGTATCGTCTGAAAATTCTATGATAAAGTTACCATGTGCCGATTTGTGATATATTTCAATTTCGTGAGTCATACTGTGTGAAGTCATGGCCCTTCAAATTCTGGGCATTTCTCGCAATTTAGCACCCAGATTTCCAACTCAGTTATCCACATAGCAGTTGCTAACGGAATTATGAAGTAATCGCTAATTGTAATTGGTATGGGCGCCTACAAAATGGCTGGGATTCATTCGCTCGGAAAACTTCGTTTCCACACTTCTAATGCGGAATTACGTGCATCCTTGGCCAGACAGCCTCATTGAACGTGCATGTAGGGGGTGCGATTCTCGCAATTCCAAGGTAACCGCATTCGGAATCGACTATGAATGCGACTATTGCCTATGCAAACGTTTCTGGGAGGCAGTCACGTTTGAGTGCATCCCAGGGGTTTGGCTTGCTCATCGATAGACGGGTTCAAGTTTATACAGTGCGTTTCTTTGTGGAAAGCAATTTCCGAAAGTATCCAGAAAATACAATGACATGGGAAGCCAAACGGATACCTAATATCATTCATCGGTTGTGAGAATGTCTGTAACCAAGACAGCTTCATAGCTGAAATCAGGTTCCTGAGTGGCAAGGTGGAAGGCTACAAGAAAACAGACACCTTGAAGTAGAAGGAAATTCCTCATTCATCGGATTTGACTCACTTACCTGGTCCACTAGGTACTGAACATCCGACACAAACCCATGCAACAGATAGCAAAGTATATTCTGGAAGGCAGTAGAACTGCCTCAACTGCCCTATGGATTCTCACAACAATGTCATTTTTCTGGAAGGGATCAATGTGGTCGCAGTTAAAACTGACCTACAACTACACCAATACTCCAGAAGAACCTGGTGCTGGATTTTATAATTGTGACACAAGAGTGTGAACCTCAGTTAGTCTAGAAACATATGCAACATTCTCCCAAGAAATGAAATATTATCGCTGATTTCAAGACACAATAAGTAATCAAGAAGTAGTAGACATCATTGTTTCGAAATTAAAAAAAAATTAACATTGTGAGTTCATAGAATTTGACGAAAGCCAATCGGATTCTTAGAACATCATCATATATTTTTCAATGGCCAACCATTCATGATAATCCTGTATTTTGGACCTCGAAATTGTGTAATCAACGGCTTCCACAAGGGTCCATCCTGAGTCCCATACTATTCATGGTAGGTATATGTAGACGATATCGTTCGCACTTTTCTTTCAGTTTAATTGTTCCTTCTCGCAGAAGATACTACGTGATAATCTCTAGCAGTATTATACGTATCGTCTGAAAATTCTATGATAAAGTTACCATGTGCCGATTTGTGATATATTTCAATTTCGTGAGTCATACTGTGTGAAGTCATGGCCCTTCAAATTCTGGGCATTTCTCGCAATTCAGCACCCAGATTTCCAACTCAGTTATCCACATAGCAGTTGCTAACGGAATTATGAAGTAATCGCTAATTGTAATTGGTATGGGCGCCTACAAAATGGCTGGGATTCATTCGCTCGGAAAACTTCGTTTCCACACTTCTAATGCGGAATTACGTGCATCCTTGGCCAGACAGCCCCATTGAACGTGCATGTAGGGGGTGCGATTCTCGCAATTCCAAGGTAACCGCATTCGGAATCGACTATGAATGCGACTATTGCATATGCAAACGTTTTTGAGAGGCAGTCACGTATATCCCAGAAGTTTAGCTTGCTCATCGATAGACGGGTTCAAGTTTATACAGTGCGTTTCTTTGTGGAAAGCAATTTCCGAAAGTATCCAGAAAATACAATGACATGGGAAGCCAAACGGATACCTAATATCATTCATCGGTTGTGAGAACGTCTTTAACCAAGACAGCTTCATAGCTGAAATCAGGTTCCTGAGTGGCAAGGTGGAAGGCTACAAGAAAGCAGACACCTTGAAGTAGAAGGAAATTCCTCATTCATCGGATTTGACTCACTTACCTGGTCCACTAGGTACTGAACATCCGACACAAACCCCTGCAACAGATAGCAAAGTATATTCTGGAAGGCAGTAGAACTGCCCTATGGATTCTCACAACAATGTCGACTGTTTGGAAAACTCATTTTCCTGGAAGGGATCAATGTGGTCGCAGTTAAAACTGACCTACATCTACACCAATACTCCAGAAGAACCTGGTGCTGGATTTTATAATTGTGACACAAGAGTGTGAACCTCAGTTAGTCTAGAAACATATGCAACATTCTCCCAAGAAGTTTACGCTATTGCAAAGAGTGCTTTTTTCTATTTTGGTTCTATAATGAAGTCATTATGAAACGCAAATGCGTATCGATAGGCATTTTTTATTATTCGGAGGTTGATAATCGAACTGTCAATTGAAAGTCCATAGGCCCAGCTTACTTCTGAGCGATTTGGATTTGGTGATACTAGCAGTGAAAAAGTAGATTATGATTCAGAGTGTGATTTGATTCAAAGTGACCAATACTTTTAGAGCTAGACCTACCTCAAAACTTCAAGAAGCCTTTGTATGGAAGATGAACAAGTTCGAATAGATCGATTAGTTATGGAGAGTCTCTTGATTAGTCTCTTAATCAGTCCTCTCTTATTACACCTTCCCATACCACAAAACTACCACTATCACTATACAACATTATCTAGAAAATTAGAGTTCGCGCAGATATCACAGGCATAAAAAATTCAACCTCCACAAAAATACAATGGTTCTTGATTTCAGCCACTAATATGAAAATCAGCTACTTTGGTAGCAGGAGAGTAACCATAAGAAACAAATGGTCCGATAGTGATATTTTGTTTGGAATTCCTCGGAACTCCATATAAAAGGGGGGTAGAAGGAGAAATGTTTACGATCCACTCCACAAGTGTATCGTAAACATCGAACTCCATTATGCGCCGTTATTGTTATTCTTTTTCCAACTTTTATTCAATCTAAATCCGATACGCCGTAAAATCCATATATAGAACGTCCTGCTACAGGAAAATGACGTACATTCGGTCGTATTGAATAATACCCCTAGGGCTGCCGATAGAAATTTATGATCGGTATTTATTCAAATCGGGTTGCTGACTAAAATGGAACGCTTATCCAATCCCATGAAAGTGAAGCAAATTGGATTGAAGATGGATAATTCTGATTGACACGATGAGGAATAATACAAACATCGTAACCAAGGCCGTAGAAAGCCGTTTAGTGTTTTCAAATCGTTCAAAAGCATTCCAAACGAATCTGGCACAACTAGAAATGGCTTGACAGCATACTATTGCAAAATATCAAGTGAAAGAAATAAATAAACTACATTGTATTTCAAAAACTTTGTTAAATTTGTGGAGAAGATGATTCGAATTTGTGAATGACTTTTTCTGGTGATTTCTAACAGGATACTATAGTTAATTAGAGCGTCATGAATATGTATCGTATACACAAGAAGCGAAACAAATGTTATTCAGGAGCACATTGCGTTTTCATCAAGTCTTGAAGTACTAATTAGGTGAATTTACATTTCCTTGTGAAATTCCAATTTAGTTTATGAAATGATGTTGTGTCACCAGAAACATCAACCCAGCCGGGAGGTATTTTGCATAGCGCCCAGTGTCAAGAAATGAAAATTCGTGACAGAAATATTCTGACAGAGTTTTGCTACAGTTCCTTTAGTTATTCCAGGAAATGAATTGGTTGATGTGTTTCCTTGGAATATATTCCAAGTGACTGTCTTATTTGATTTTGAGTAATCTAGACTAACTCTTCTACAACAAGGAAGGAGACTGCCTTGCCAAAGAAGGGGTAAATACACGATTTCTCGGCCCAGAACCCTTCTCTGGACTCACCAAGGCCCACTTGAGAAAAGAGTTCCGACGCTGGGAAGCAGATGAAATTAAATCTCACTTGAATAAAGTTCCAGGACAAAGACAAGCGAAAAGGCTAGTGAACCTTTCGCCAAGGAAAGCTAAACAGCTTCAAAAAAGACTTTAAACTGGTAGCGGGACTCCTCACTGGACACTGCCCTCTGAGGTATCACCTCAAAAAGATTGGTAAAACAGAGAGTGATAGTTGCCGCTACTGCAAGAACTTCGCTGAAGCTGCAGACATTTGCTTTGCGAATGCCCAGCATTCTTTTGCAAGAGGCTCATGTTCCTGGAAGGGACCTTCTTAGAGCCCTCCGATGTCAGGAACCTTCTACCCAAAATTTTATTGGGACGACTTTCACATCAAATTCCTGTTTTCTTTGTGGAATGAGTATGAATCTTCTAAAATGAAACATGTTGTTACGATCTTCGTGGTAGAAGTGAACGACGACCGAGTTTCAACTTGATAACTAATTTATTTGAACAAACACTAACACTTATTACAAACTAATTTATAACGACTATTTATTTTGGATGTTAGAGACGATGTTCACACAACACAACTTCGTATTCAACTGACTCGGCCATTATCTGGCCCTGTATATATTATATCGTATTTCAGTTGTTCTACAACTTTCTGGAACTGTCACTTTCCTGTAATCTCTCTCCATCAGATAGCTTCCAGGATATTCCATCCTTTTCTGTTCTAGATCTTTCACGAAAAATCGAGAGCTATCTGGAATGTCCAATACCGGAGGATATTTTGATATCGGCGATACTTCTTCTTGACTTTGCCGAATTTCATTACAATAAATCATCGGAAAAGTAAAAAATGTTACACACATAAAAAGAATTACTTAATTTGATTTGATATGCTTTGATTCAAGAGTATGGCTTGTTTATATATACTGGAATAAATGTCTGCTCAATTCAAGACTATTATGTTTCTAACTAAATACACTCATTCCAATATTATAGATTTCTTGAATCGTAAATGAATGGAGTTCTTGGTGAGAATAATACAATATTTCAGATTGAGAACACAATATATTCAAATCAAGACAATCATAATCTCTCAATGACTCGCATTTTTCTTGAACAAAAAGAATCAGATTTTCAGTTTTAGCTGTAGATTGTTTTGTATCAAGAATTTTATCAAATTAGAGGAATTATATCGATTTCTTGAAATGAGAATCATCCTCAACTTCCGTTCTCTTATTGGGGCTCTCATCAATCACATCATCACTTGCAAACCTTCTTCTTGACAACCTTTCCCCCTATTCGTAGATATTATTTCTGAACTTTTCCACCAGTTTACCTCGCAATAAAGTTGTATTCCTCTGGTTTCAAACTACTGAAAAATAGAAAATATATCATTCACAACTCCATGTAGGTACAACGTGAGAGATAATCTGACTCAGCACAATGTATATATGGTTATTATATTTCTTCAAATCTGGGTTCACATTCTACTACTGAATTCATTTTCCTTGGATCGAAATTTGGTAAAAAAATGTAAAAATATGTTAGGTATAATATGCAATATCAAAATACCTAAGATGTCTACAAGTTCAAGAAGCTCTTTTCCACTGTTCAATCAGTGTTTGGACAAATTTAAACGTTCATCCGCACATAGGTACCTAACCCCAATTTTCACTCACTATGCCGATCCTGGTTAATCAAGTTTTTCACGAATTATCAGTTTTCGAGATGATATAGCTACGTTAATTGATTGGATACACAATAATACCTACCTAAGAATGAACGTCGATAAGATATAGGCATGTAACTTACCTCAAAAAGTGGTAATTATATCCTCAGATATCTCCTAAGACCATAGTTTTTTTTTCATGGTAAGCCAATATTTCTATGCCAATAAAATAGGTTGAACTGGTTGAACAATGATGGATGTACGACAAGAGCACCGAAACAACACACTCACACCGTTTGGCAACATTCTCGGCTCGAAGGGATCGCAATTATATTCAAGAAAATTTTAAGGTCAATCCAAAGAAACTTTCTCAGAGATTTACTTATTCAGAGATTAAATGTTGAATGTTATTTTGAAAGAAGACATTCCGTGATATATTTTTCAAGAAATTAATTATTTTTTCTGGATACTTTGAATTTCTTGAATTGAGAACATTTTGTTATACCAAATGAATATTCCAGTGAAATAATTTTCTACAATTGACATATTCAATAAATTCATTTCAAATAAATTATTTCAAAAGAAGAATGCGCTTTCTCAAAACAAGAATTGGACGTTGAACAAATATATCGTTTTCATTTGAGAATTTGTTTTTATGTGTGTATGACTGCACGAAAGAAGAACCTATAATATTCATGAATTATTACTTTTTAATTTTGTTGTAATATCGTATAGGGGTGGAATGCAATCCCTTTTTCAATTTCAACAAGAACTTTTCAACACAACAGCATTTCCTTATAACAATGTATTTGTTTGAAAGAAAGATTCATTGCAAAACTAACGCTGAAATCTGTGAAAGAGGGACCGTTTCAAAACGGCCAACTATTTTTTGGTCTTGGCTTGTTGAATGATACCAGGCTAGCGGCTCGAGAAGTCGCACTTTGAACCCGTTGGCTATTGAGGCTGCTTGAAAACTTAAGTCTATCCATTATAATACGTTATGGTCCAGAAAGATATAGTCATACTAATTTTTGCTTTCAACGAACTGGTGTTTTTTGAGAAAAACGACAAGTTAAGGATACTGATTTTGATATATTTAGCATTCTAGCATTTCATATAATTCATACTTCTCCACGATTTCTCTGGTAGGAGGTACAAATTTACAATGTTCGCACTTTCTGCTACATCAGGAGATGTGTCACTATTATTTTCCATCATTCAACAGAATGATGAGTTCGTTTTCTATAATGATGGATGCGAGCGCAAATATGCTGTCACTTAATGACATTGACATTATTTCCGCGCGAGAGCGACAATGCTGTGACTCAATGACATTATTTCCGCGCACGATCGGAAAGTGTCAAAGGCTACAGAAGAATAATTTTATTATGTTTTTTTTTCTGGATATATGTGGTAAAATCTATCATATTTCTCGTAATTTTCGAACAACATCCTCACTTTTACTGATGAATGAGTTGACGTTGATCATATACGTTTGTGAAAATATCGAAATCCGACCACCCTGTACTTGAATAATTCTAGAATCGTTTCTAGCGATTTTCTAGCGTCCGCCTCGCCAATCTCTAATTTGAAAGTTCAATATGTCCGGATTAAAAACTTCATTTACTCGGATTCTCCATGACGTTTGGAACATTCGTAGCTTCCACCAGCAGTTTCCACTCTTTATTGACAGCGTGTTGGAATCTGCAATGGAAAGCTAGAAAACTTATTGGCGACTGGGGGCTATACGCCGCATACATATGAAAAATAACGATTCTCCTAGTCGATTAAACGAGCTGCTGTCGAAAAGTGGTCTAAATATTTTGCTGGAAAAGCCAGCAAGCATTTGAAAACTTCTCAATTCTGTGATACCCTGTATTTTTTTTAAATACACCTCCCAACAGAAATCCTTACAGGGTGGGAAAATCTGATTTTTTCAATGAAGCAATACTGCAAGAGAAAATGTCACAGCTATTATTGATAACATTGTAGTTGTTGCAAATTCTGAAAAAGGGTGAGTTTTTCTGTACATTTGTTCTAGAGGTTTCAAGGTAGAATAGAGTGTTCTGTCTTGAGTTCACTCTTGGAACATGAAAATTCAGCATACTCAAAACAGCACTACAGTTGATTTAGCCATGAATCACCTTATAAAGAAAAATCAGAGCAGATGTATTCCTCCTATTTGCAAGAGAGGTAAAGTTATGTCTCTCTAATAAAGCGGTATTAGATATTCCTATAGCAGGGTACGCACCATCTTCCTTGAAAGAGATATATTTCATAAAGCGTCTATGGATTCGTTCAAGACTATTTGAATGGACATTATAATATGGACACCAAATGATAGATGCATACTCTGTTTTAGAACGGACATAGGAATTATAGCAGTGTGTTCTTATTCAAGAAATCACGAGTATTTCTGAAAATGAAACCCAAAGCCCTTGAACATTCATTGGTGATTTTATTTATATGTGTGGAAAAACATAATTTTTGGTCGAAGGTGACACCAAGGTCACGAACAGAATTGGATCTAGGGAGCACATCATTGCCAATTGAGTGATTATAGATGATGTTGTTCTGTTTACGAGTAAATGTTACAATTGAGCACTTATTAGCATTTAATAGAAGGCGATTATTTTCACACCAAGTATTTACTCTATCTAGGGCATTTTGTAAAATGGCACAATCAATCAGGTAGTTTATTTTCATATATTGTTTCAAATCATCCGCATATAATAGACAGTTGACTCCAAGATCCTCAATAATGTCATTTATGAACAGATTAAAAAAAAGTGGACCCAAAACAGAACCTTGTGGAACGCCTGATGTTGGTGTAAATAAAATGGATTTCTGGCCATGGCACTCAACGTAGAGAGAGCGGTTTTTTAGATAGGAGGTGAAAAAGGTATTCAAGTTCCCTGAGAAGCCAAATGCATTCAATTTACTGAGTAAAATATCATGATCAAGCTTATCAAACGCCTTGGAAAAGTCCGTATATATGACATCTACCTGGGCATTATTTTCGAATGTGTTGGTTATGTACTGGGTAATACAGAAGAGATTGGTGGTAGTTGACCTACCTTTGAAGAAACCATGTTGTAACTCAGTTATTTGATTTCTGACATGATTGGAAAGTGGTTTATTGAGCAGGATTTCTAAAGATTTTGAGAAATTATTAACTATTGTAATAGGCCGATAGTTTTTGATGTCATGTTTGTCTCCTTTTTTGAAAACAGGTATCAACTTAGATTGTCTCAACACATCAGGGAACTGTTGTTTTGAATAGGTGAGGCCGATACTTGTTGAATAATTCATAATTGAACACTAAACTAATGCTTAACACTACAGATCTTCACTGTAATCCTAAACTAGTGATAATCTTGGAGTTTTATACATTAGTTTAGTGTTCGTTTACTGTCCATATCGAGATTGGGAACTAAAAGGTGAAATCTTCTTGAAACCAAACCATGTTGAATTGATTGAAATCAACTTACCTACTTGAATCTCAAAACCACGAAGGAAACAGTGCTTCAATTGACATCAGTTATACTTCACAATATAAAGATTGGAGCAATGCTGAGAGATTTGTTCAGTTCAAAATGAACGAGCTTTCAATGACATCATCCTCAAGGCAAAGTAAGAAATGTGGTTTTGCATCGTTGCATCCAAGTGGACAGACGACTGACGACTACAATTGTTTTCTTGGATGCTACGAAGAATAGCTTCTAATGGTGTGCTGATGTTGGTGGGTTCAGCATGTTATCAATAACGAATCAATTGAAATCAAACTAAAAACTACCAGTTATATGGAATATGTTTAACAAGATCAGACCCCTAAAGTACTCCGGAAGTCACAGGGTGTTCCAAGGACTTGAACTATGGAGATATGAATCAATTAAGGCCAATAGAGAATTATTGTAGAATCCATTAGGAACTAGCTATTTCAATAATTTCCCATGGTCGAGTCTGTTGAATATGATGCCTTCGAGAAATCAGTGTATATTACATCAACCAACATTTCCAGTAATGAACTAAGAGACATTTATAGGATTGGTAACAGTAGAACGACTGTTCATGAATCGATGTTTATAAGGGGAGATCTTAAAATTTCGAATTCTTGACAAAAATTGCAAATTGTGGTTAATAATATCATTATCGAAATCATATTTTTAATGATTATATTTTCTTCATCTAGTTTCATTATTCACAGTATATTGTAATGGTTACGATGATAAGATTACCTGGTTGAGCCTTTAAACGACAATTTTTGTCTCAACAGGGTGGGCACATTTCGATGTTTCTCAGGAACTAAAGGAGATACAAAAAAATGGAGGTCGCATCCTTGATCTCCTTTTTCGAGACAAATTCCCTGGCGAAAACAATTTGCTATCGTCTTTTATTGTTTTCGAGTCAAAAACTAAGTTAGATTTCTCGACTTTTAGACACATTTGATTACCATGATTGTTTGTGAAGTAACAAGATAAAAACTTTTACATTCTTGAGTCAGTGTCGTCGAGAAAATTTGAAAAAAAAATGTCACCAGTTGATTCATCTCGAAGGGAGAGATCGAGGAAGGATCTCATATAATTAGCGAGTTACCCTTTACAAACATCGAAATTTCTCCACCCTGTACGTTGGCGGGAAATTGAAAAAAAATCCCCACACTTTATTGAACAAAATATTTATCTATTTCTGAGTGATTCAATTCAAAAAGATGTGTCCCTTCCTTCATATTTGTGATGTTGCATATCACTGGGATTTCCATCCAATATTAAATCTATAATTCCCAGACCTTGATCGTCCCGTGCTCAAAATATTCCTTCTCCATTCAAACGCTCCGGCCTTTTACCCAATCGACTCTGCTTAGAAAAATGTCGGTCCTCACGCTTTCCTTTTGAGGGAACTTTTCCTTTGAGAGAAGAGGGTGTGTCAATGGAAGAGCGGGTTATTGTTCGTGGATGCTTTTATCTCAGTATCCGTGTCCTATGTGGATGTGACGTCACACACACGTCAACTCTTGACTATACGAGTGACGTTCTCTAGTCTGTTCTACAAGGCTGTGGTGAAACATGCAAGTTTTGTGAATTCCTTCCGGCAATGATCACGTAATCATGTTTTGATTCGATCATGTAACAGACTAGAAGAATAACCCACAATCCTTACCACAGTAGTTGTTTGATGCCAACAACTAATTAGTTACTAGGGTTACCCCATTCTAATAGCAATTTCCATTGGTAAAACCAGTGCGCACTCAGTGTATACCTTCCTCTTTTCGTTAAACTTCTGAAAGAGAGATAGAAATATACTGAGTGCATAAAAACTTGGTTCATGACCAATGGAAATTGCTATATATCAAGGATAGCAACAACAGATTACCCCAGTACTAATTGTCTTGCTATCTTGGAAGGGTCTGAATTTGAATAAATTGATTTACTTACAAAATTATCATATCCATTATTCCTGAAAGTTGATGAGAACAAACTGAAATGAAAGTTTTATGTTTATGTTTAGTTTTATTACTCTATTTTATTTATATTCTGGTGATATAAAGTTTTCAAGTTTCGAACTTGAAAAATATAACATCAAACATTGTTATTACCTTTCAACTACTACTATGATCATTTTCTTACTCTTGAGCCAAAGCATTCTAGTAAGCAAAATCTAGCGTCTCTAAATATATTCTTTTTCCCGATCATATTTTTCTATTTATCCAACTTCTCATATCGAGGATACCCAAGAATCTTAATTATCTTTTACACATTTCACAGCGTTTCATCATCCTTTAAGTTCGAATTGAACAGAATAAATAAAGTTTTTAAGTAGAATTTCATTCAAATTTTCACACAAAACTAGAAATATGCCATTTAATGAACCATCAAACGAAATTAGAGCGTTTCGGTCTATTATCGAATGAACGAAATTAGCCGCGTTGGCGCATTCACCAAAAACACCGCAATCTCCAGAAAGATGTGCTATCAATAAACTATTTTATTTAAATGAGGCACTGTCTCATATGACGAAGATTGAATAAATAGATTTTAATGCACTTATCTAATGCATATTAGTACCTACTGAAGGATATATATACAGGGCTATTCAAATTCGAGTCTATGCATGGGGATTTCGAGAACGGTAAGAGATAGAGGGTTGGTTAAATGGGGGCGTATTTCAGAGGTTAATTATATGGATGAAAAAAATCTGACCTAGCTTCTTCAGTTCTGGAGTTATACAGGAAAAATCGAAAATTTCGAAATTCTTCTTTTGTCTATATATTTTTATTTCACGAAGATTCTTTTAAAATTTTGCCACTTTGCCATAGCAACTTTTTGTAGCCTTTCCAAATATCTGAATAAAAATTATATACAGGGTATCGTATAAATTGGGCCACCCTCAACTTTTAATTTTCAAATACGGACGGACCTGTATTTTTTATTGCATTTTTTTGAATGCCAAGAGTCATGTTTCATATTGACGTAGTTTTTTCATCTGAATTACAGAGTGTTTTGATCATGGGTTGCGTGAACTGAAATGTGGATGAATTCTTGAAGAAGACAATCTTCGTCGAATAATGTTGATTGTCTTCCAAATCCTATGCATTCTATACCTTATTCTATGATATATTTTTTTTAATTACAGCTGGAATTTAAAAAAAATTAAATTTTACTGGTAATAGTTCAATATTTCCAACTCCAGAACTGAAGAAGCTAGGTCAGATTTTTTTCATCCATATTATTAACCTCTGGAATACGCTAGTTCGCCCCCATTTAACCAACCCTCTATCTCTTACCGTTATCGAAATCCCCATGCATAGACTCGAATTTGAATAGCCCTGTATATTTTGAAAACATTAAAAAATGCGGTCATGGAATGATTATCCATATCAAATGATACGATGTGGCAACCTATGTGGGAGAAAAAACATATGAATTTTATGTTGGCTTCAGACAATTTGCGGCGTTACTATTCTAGTTGAGTTTCAAAGGATTTTTCAGTTGTCAGACATGCAGAAATTAGAGTTTTATAGAAAATTCGAACAAAATTTTTTTCCCATAAGTAGTAAACTTTGAAAAAATTGGATGTTAATGTGGAATGGACATGAAAATACGCACTTATGATGAAGGCACCCAATATTTGATGTTTATAAACAAAAATTAACTGTTAAACAGCGTGGTTGAACTCTGTGGTTGATCCCCCATAAAAAATCAATGTGGATCTCCTGTCAAGAGAGTACTTAATAATTATTCTAACCTCACTAATCTCAGTGTACAGCTGTCCTTCTTTTCGACATGTAATGAATAGAGAAAAACATACACCGAGTGCGCTCTATTATCAATGCACGAGTCAGAAACGATTGCGCGCAACTTTCTCAGCATCCGCTCTTCTGTTCGCTTTTCTCTGCGGATAATTTCGGGTGGAAATCTGCGATTCCATAACCGCGAGGGCCGGATTTAAACGTTGTGCGACTAATGCAGCCAGAGATTTCCAGTAGAGGAGGTGCTCGAATGGGGGTTTAATTCAAGAATTTCATAACATCAAAACAAAAAAATTGTTTCCATATGTGGCCAACTTCAAAAAAATTGGGTTTAGATGAGGAATGGACATGAAGGCAAACAATATTTGATTTTAATATACGAAAATAAACTCCTAGACATCGTATCATTTCCTCTCGAAGTTGAACCTCCATAAAAATTCAATATGGATCTCCTGTCAAGACAGTAATAGTCATTCTAACCTCACTAATAGCGAATCCCATTGGTAAAACTGGTGCGCACTCAATGTATATCTGTCCTTCTTTCTGACATGTATTGAAGAAAGAGAAACATACACTGTGTGCGCTCTATTATCAACGAGTCAGGAACGATTGAGCGCAACTTTCTCAGCATCCGCTCTCCTGTTCGCTTTTCTCTGCGGATAATTTCGGGTGGAAATCTGCGATTCCATAACCGCGAGGGCCGGATTTAAACGTTGTGCGACTAATGCAGCCGGAGATTTCGAGTCGAGGAGGTGCTCGAACGGGGGTTGAATTCTCGATGAGACCCTTTTTCCACGCCCGACTGCCTCTTCGACTCGAAAATCGAGTGTCGTAGCTCGTTATATCGGAAGGGGAAAGGGGTCCATTTCAGCACAGAAGGCATATTCGAGAAGGAATTTTCGTGACGTTCTCCGGGATGAATCATCGATGGTGCAGCCACCAATGAAGGGACGGTTTTGTACCAATAAAGGTAGATGGAAAAAGAAAAGCACGCAGAGATATTTGCCTCCATAGACGCAAGAAGTTGGTAATCTTGCTAGGATTATACTTTTTTGAATTATCTGTCTTGATATGAATTTGCTCATCATCAAAAATGTCTTCATCTTGGAGCCACCATTTCAGTTTTCATAAACATTGACTGAAAATTCTTGACCTGTGACTCCCAAAACCCCTACAAACTTATTTTCAATAGGATTTGACCATGCCCAATCAAAAAACTGCTCCACCAACCTCGACAGCTAAAACTCCCACATTTTGAATCGAATCGGACCATAATTACAAATCTTGTCCGCCATCTTGGGACCGCTATTTTGAATTTTCGAATTCTGACAGATCATTCATTATCTCGGACTGCAATACATATTAATTTTGAATCGAATCGGACACCTGCCAAATTTCAAATCAATCGGACGATCAGAAGGTTGTCAAATTCAACTTTCTGAATTGTATTACATTGTTAACAAGTAAAGATCGTTATGGAGCTGAATTGAGGCTTGCTTGTAATCATGATGAAACGAGCCATAGGAAATCACTTTTCAAATGTTTTCCTCTCGAAAGTCTTGCCACTTGGCGGAATTTTTCATAAGGATCAACCTCAGACAAAGACATTGATATACTTTGATAATATGTAGTAGTAGTAGTAACAATTATCCTGATTATTTCATTCATGCTAAAATACACGTTTTTGAATGGTTGAAATGATTCTGTTGATAAGCAATAACACCATGTTTTCGATTTTGTATTTCGGCTCCTGATTGGCTATTGGATACCTACATGCTGTGTTTTCGTTTCTGTATTTCGCTTTCTGATTCGTAGGCAGTAGGGTAGTTTGATTAAACAACGACTTACTAGTTGCAATCTGTCATAGTATTTTCCGATTCCCTGTTAAATAAATTAATGCCACTACACCAAATTTTTGTCTGAACCATTATAAACACACACTATTAATATGTATCCACTTCCTTTTCCACAAATTATGGATAATTTCAGCAAGAATTAATCTAATGTAACCTAACCACACGAATTGTGACAACCGAGGTGACAACAATCAAAATAAATTTAGCTCAGTATAGTACCTAGTGCAAAGGTAATCTTGCCTACATCATACAATGGCATAAATGTATTGTTGGTTGCATAACGAATCTTCTTGTGTCGAACTACAATGTTATACATATACATTTGTTGCATTACATGCGAAAATTTTGCCCAAAGCAATGAAACCAAAAAATCTCAAATAGACACCTAATAATACAGATTGAGGATAATATACTGCTACAAAAGAATTTTTAAATATGATTTTTTCACAAAGATGTTATGAACACCCCAACACAATACTCAAACGTTAACATACTTTGGTCATGATGATTTGAAAGAAGCCAATGATACTGATGATTTTATGTTCGTAGGTAGTTTATTGAATTCATTCAACCCTTTAAAAAATAGCGATCTCATGCTCATACTATAGAATTTGTTCTGTGATGATATCAAACGCTACAGGTGAACGAAATTTTTCAAAATAAAAATAATAAAAACCTGTCTTCGTTCAACAATATCACAGAACCGTTTGAATTCATTGTCGATAATGGCGATTGAAAATGATGTGTTGAAGAAGGTCAACTTCAAAGATGATTTCAACGATTTTGTATCTAAAAAGTTACAAGAATTGCTATTTAAACTTATATTGTACCTACTTCACAAAAATATTTTCTTTTGTTGTGAAATTATTTTTGTGATCAAAATCATGCAATGGAAGCAAAGAGCAGGAGTCGATCTGATCGACTCGACTTTTGTAAGAGAAAAAATATATTTTGAAATTCGAGTTTATTCGTCTGCAAATATCTCTCAATATTGGCCACTGTTTTGTTGATTTCTAATATAGCTTGGTCTAAACTGTGATTTGCACAATACACCAGTGTATCATCGGCAAATGAGCTAATAGAGCAATTCCCTGCAATTTGATGAATATCGTTGTATATGTATATGTAAAGAATAAATCAGAAGGGGTCCCAAAACGCCGCCTTGCGGTACTCCAATATTATATCTCAATGTATAGGAATAACTGGGCCAATTTTTGTTTTTTGACTTCGGTTTTCCAGATAATTTTCCATCCAACCATAAACAGTACTGTAGGCTGATGATGTTGTAGATAACTTTCACATTTCCTCGATGACATCTTTCTTGTCATGTCTGTGTTCATTTTAATATATCATCGGTGTGCAGTCGTCGTCAGATAACAGATAACAACTTCGCCATCAGCGTAATCATAATATTTCCTTCTTCTCTCGTAAACTTCCGAATAAATAGGGCTTCTTACCTACCAGCTCTTTCGCTCTGATATCTCCTTCATCCGACGACAAAAAACTCGGCATGGTAATGTTGTATCATTGCGAAAAAGTCCGTTGATGGTTATGATGTTCGAGGGTCGTTTGGAGGCGGTAAAACTGGTTTATTCAATTTTTCTTTCGATAGGTGAGGGCGCAAATAGACTCGCAGGGTGGGTGGCTTGGGAATCCCCCAGAGGGGAGAGAGATCACAAGGATGTAGGGCGCTGTTTCTATAAAAAATTAGAATACCGGAAATGTCTTCAACTTGTGAAACTGTATGACCAAAATATACTTTTTCTACAAGCGTGCGCAAAGTAGTGCTTTCTGCATACATTTGCGTGCGGAAAGTTTTACTTTGCCGAACGCCGTGCGGATTAGATTTATTCCGCACTGAACAACTCTATAAAACAGCGAGGCATCACCGACGAGACGAATTGCCCCTTTTTGGACAAAATCCAATAGTTTCAGGATATGTTTAGGTGCCGCACTCCAAATATGGAAACAGGTCGGATCTGTGTTTCCAAGTTTTTGGGATGCACTTCTGGCAATGGACCTCACGTGATTTTCCCAAGAAAGGTTATTGCTGATAGTAACGCCAAACATAGAAATGGATGACTTCAATGGTATGGTTACTCCTGACTGAATTATGTTGGGTACAGTGAGATCGGCTTTTATAGAGAAAAGACATGCTTGTTTTTTGTTTGCATTGAATTCTACCAGGTTATTAGATCCCCACTCGAGAACTGTTGCCAAGTCCATATTTATATTGTTAACATTTCTTCCTCGTTCATTTCTGGTTTGACGAGCCGATATAGGAGACCTGGAAGAGAAAGCGGTATGGAGGGTACTGCCATCCGCGAAGTTATGTATAGGACATGAAGTTGCTTTCAACAAATCGTTGATGTGAAGTAGAAATAGTGTTGGTGCTAAAATCGATCCCTGCGGAACACCAGCATTTATAAGTAGAGTATCGAATGAAACTCCATCGACCACTACATGGAGATACCTGTTTGAGAGAAAACTAGCAAGCAGAGAACACAGCTGAGGGGGCAAACCATCATAAGATGAAAGCTTGGCGAGGAGTCCCTGGTGCCAAACTCGATCAAATGCCTTAGAAATATCTAATGCCACGGCTGGAGTTTCTCCATATTTTTCAATAGATAGCTCCATAAATGTGAGACGTAAGCGAGCAGATCACCAGTTGATCTCTGATGACGGAAGCCATATTGCCTATCGTTGACAATTCCTGAGTGTTCCAGATATTTCATGAGCTCGATATGTTGATGGCTTCTTTCATGACCTTCGAAATAATTGATAGCAGTGCGATAGGTCTGTAGTTGCTAGGTAAGGTCTTTCTGCCTTTTTTGGGGACTGGTTGTACTCTTGCAATTTTCCAGTTGGACGGAAATACCCCCAAAATGTAAGATTTCTTGAAAACAATCGGTGGGATTCCGTCAGATCCACAGGCTTTGTTGGTATTGAGCCCTAACAAAATATTTCTGATAGGCGAAAGGTGATCTCGGGCATATGATTGTCAATACAAAAGGTGTAATGTTCGGAAGTTGTTTTCTCGATGAATCCAGATTGTAATTCCCAGCAAATAGGAATTCCAATATTTTCATATTATTAATTAGCTTCGTTTCCTTAATTCCTTTCTCATTTCCTTATGTTTATGTATACCCCTTCTGCGGTCTAGTGTTGTGTGTCTATAAACTGAATGACCTGATAGACCCCTTGGCGAGAAGAAAACCTGTGATCCAATGTTATTTCCAGGCGTATTCTTCTTTGAGCTTCCGCTCCTTGTTATTGGTTTAGTGCTACTGTTTTAATAAGCGACGGACATCGTCCGAATTCCACAAAATGAAATTTGTTTCTTCACCATGTTTGAAATAATTAGAAAAACTATGCCATATTCGATTTCCCCATAATATGATTGAATTATTATGTTTATGTACGATTAGTTTGTCTGGAAATTTTCAAAATGTAAATCATAAGTTTTCATTTCCTACGATATTTTCAAAACTGTTGAAGATATTCCAAATTTCTTTTCAGTTTATTATTCAGCACGAAAAAAGGAACTTCACCCTAATTCAATATTATTGGGTCGAAGTACCACTTTACGCCCGTAAACCCGTGCGATAAAGTTCAACTTTACACCCGGTCGTGCACTAACCATATCAGTCGTTACTGTGAACGAGGGCTTCCTTGGAAAAACTAATTAAGGTACAGCATTGTTTCAGTTAATTAATCCGTGTAACGGAAGCTTCTGTCCTTGTCTCTCTGACCGTGACCCTCAATTCGTTATTTATACATTGAACAAATGGGAATCCTTATCTCAGGCGATTTACACCCATTGCAGTGAATTCTTTATCCCATGAGCTGGATAGAATAGAATCTAAATTGGAGAGCAGATAACTGAAACTGAAGTTGGAGACACAGGACAATGGACAAAGGTCGGATATGTTTTGAAAAATTGTTGTATATACATATTCAGGGTGTGACGAGTTCGTGGCTTTTAACCTACACTCAAGGATTTAAAAAACCTTTTCTTACGAGCGGGCACAAAGTAGTACCAAAACATTATTTTGGGAATTCTAGGAGAAAATATAAAAAATATGTAAATGTACATAAAACGGAAACTCAACCAAAAGTTCCCAGCGAGTACTCTCGTGTATAATAGACAAACGGTGCAAGGCAGACTGTTTCGGCTCGGCGAGCCTCATCAGTTGCACAAGGCCAGTTGTCCGGATTGTCAATCGATACAAGAATATTCTCACAATATCCACCTGAATATAGAAGCATCCAGTGATGGGAGTTATCTGTGAAGGTTGGTGCGATATATCATGCAATTATTCAATCGGTTGTAACTTCATTTCCAGAGAATTCAGGAGTTTTCTATATTATGAATTCCACAGCAGTCGAATTATTTCGATATTGATGAAATACTTCAGCCGATGTGCCGGTGTATAATACTGGCAGTATTATTTCATGCATTGTTCTGCTGCCACATTCCCAATCGCGAACCGAATACATCGAATATCATATAGGATTCAAGATAAGCGAGCTCATACAAATCAATCCAATCAGAATTTCCAGACCGCTGCGTTGATTGGTGATGCGATGTGGATTGTGGAATCATATATTTGTATAGATACTCGGTAGGTAACTATAGTGTGTCTAAAAGTCGAAAAACTTTTATTTATAACTCGAAAACAAAAGACGATAGAAAATTTCTGTTTTCCCCAGTGAATTTGTCTCGAAAAATGGAATCAAAGATACGACGTACCTCTATTGTATCTTCTATAGTCACCGAGTAACCCTATACGAACATCAAAATTTGCGTATGCTGTACAGGTAACTTGGTTATTATAGTTGAAACGAGTTCAACTAAGATACTCGACTTGAAAGAGAAAATAGTCTATCCAATCAGAAATATCAAACATAGTTTGAAAAAGAATGTCTGTAGACTACGAGCAGAAAACAACTACTTACCTGGTAAATACCACGCAGAACATTGAATTATATCTGCTCGTAGTCCATGCAAAGATTCACACTGTGAATGCAGATCGCAAATGTTCCTTTTTCTTCCAAAGACACGACAAATTCATATCGAGACAGGCTCTCTTAACAACCTACAGACCGGTTTCGGGCTTATTGGCCCTCATCAGTGCAGGGTAGTTATCCGAGGAGAGACTGTGAGATCTCCACTCGAAGCGTTGCCTGTCCCAATGCCTTTTCGTCGCGTCTATTTGACCGCATTGAGTCGCGTTCCAAGAGACAGTTGGAAGTGGCGACACCATGTGGCAGGAGAAAGAAACACTCCAAAAACAAATCTCCCAAGTTACAGAACTTGGAAGTGGCTGAAAGCTCGACTAAGCTAATAAATGAAAAATGGAAAAGCCATAAATTGGACTAAAATGTTCGAATTTTTCTTAAGAAGAAAGAAACATTTGCGATCTGCATTCACGGTGTGAATATTTATCGTCTTGACTACTGTCCTATAGCCAAAGGTACATCATTTCGATAATTCCTTTTGATATAACCCCACAAAATTAATATGTCGACAATATTTTCGCTACAAAAATCAGAAAACAGTAATGTCTTTCGTGATTTTATGCTTCATAAAACGTCAGATATAAACACACATTCACGACTGTTGCAGTTGGTTGCTCACACAACAAAATGGACCATTAATTTTTCAATTACAATACAATTATGAAGACACCACTAACCAGTTTTTTAATGGTCCTTGAAATGTCACTAACTTCGGTAGATTATGACAGTCGGAAACCTTGACCAAGATTTACATGAAAAATTATTCACATCACGCAATGTATGTTTACAGGGTGTACCGAGAGTAACTTCAATAATATTTCGGTCTGAAATTTTCTTACCGAATACCACTCAAGCTCCAATTTGAAAATTTCCAGTAATCATTGAACCTCTAGTGGTATTATAAGTGAATATATAGATTATCATTCATGAAAAAAATCTTTCCACCCTTCACCAAAGAATCATTGATGATTTCAGCAAATAACTAAGCAGACATTTCGTGAATAACCGCGGGGGAACGCCCTTTATACTTCATATTTTAATCTCGGCTTAAATGTTACAAGTCTCTCAACAACGTCTTTAGCCATTTTTAATTGCGGATTTATTCGCGTTGCTCGCTTCTAATTTAATTAACGAGAATCCTTTATATACCCAGGACTTTGTCGATTTATACATTTTTGCTTCGGGGTATCCTCTTCCTGTCGGTTGAGTACATTGTGAAAATTAATTCCTCTAATATCTGCAATAATTGTGCGCTTTGGGTTGGTTTATAAAGGTGAAACACGGCGGGAATTATAAATTGAGGAAAGTTTCCCATAGTTTACATTTCTATGCAAACGCTGGAAAATGGTTAAATTGTAGCATCAAGTCCTCACACAATGGTAGTATTAAGCTGATTATTTTCCTCATCATGAAATAGACCAATGATACACACCACAACTTCTTGAAAAATTCTGTTTAGATAAGTGATTTAGTCCCCAAACCTGTGATTTGCGATTGTGATTGAACCCAGTGAAGCGGTGCATTGACTGCGAGTAGATATAATTGCGTGGTATTAGCCAGGAAAGTAGTTGTTGTCTGCTCGTTGTCAATTCAAACATGTTGGATAAATGTTTTTTTTTTGTAAATTGGTGAATACATTGTTGTTTCCAATGTTGTTTTGCTTTCTCCAATTCGTAGATTTTCGCTTGTATATTAGCGATGCTTATTTTTACTACACATAAAGTGGCCTCACGAAATGAGGCGTTTGCCGTATCCCAAGCATCGTGATTTTGGACCACATTACGAAACCCCCGATATAAAAATACGTAGTCAACGATTCCACATCTGAGTCCGGGATTCTTGACCTTACGGCAGGGCCGGACTGGGCGATCGGGCATGAAAAATTTCAATAACTACCAATAGAATGCATATAGAAAACATAATAATACAGGGTCACTCACGGTCGATGGTACCTTAGACGTTTACGGAGAACGAGAAGTAGGATTATTCTGAAAATTTGGTTTATTGGGTAATCAGTTTTGTTCTATCGATCTAAAATACTTTCAGCGTTGCGGCGTTGCCTCTTCTATCAAAAAGTAGCTACAACTTTGTTATTTCAAATAGAACACCCTGTATTTTATTTCATTTTTAGATTCTTCCTGAAGAGCTGATTCCGTCAATCTATCATACTTGGGGTATAGCGAGAAAGATTACAGAGATATAGGGTGTGAAAAATCGAGATTTTTCAACTTTACACCCGGTCGTGCACTAACCATATCAGGAATTTTTTGTGCCGAAACTATCCATTCTTGCTCAAAACGGCTCACATCTCAACTTTCCATTTACTATCGATTGATATTTAATTGAAACACATACGGGTGGTTCAAAATTTTGAGTTTTGCATCACCCTCTATTTGTTTCTATTAAATGTCAGTAGATAGTAAATGGAAAGTTGAGATAGGGACATGTAAGCCGTTTTGAGCAGAAATGATTAGTTTCGACACAAAAAATTCCTAAAGTTGAAAAATCTTGGTTTTTCACACCCTATATCTCTGTAATCTTTCTCGCTATACCCCAAGTATGATAGATCGACGAAATCAGCTCTTCAGGAAGAATCTAAAAATAAAATAAAATACAGGGTGGTCTATTTGAACAAAACTGATTACCCAATAAACCAAATATTCAGAATAATCCTACGTCTCGTTCTCCGTGAACGTCTAAGGTACCATCGACCGTGAGTGACCCTGTATAGGAAGATTATTAACAGGACAAAAATCTTACAGTGACCCAGCGGACAAAAAGAATCGCGACTATACAGGGTGCGGCACCGAAAACGAAACAGATCGAATATCTTATAGACACATCTGTTGTGAAAAAAATGCAAAAACACGTCGATTTGTAAACCAAGGGGGACATCTTTCTACCATAACCTCAACTGTCATACCTCTCTCTCCTCCCCTTGGTCACTATCACCCATACAATTTAAATAGGGAAAGTACTAAGTGTGACACTTCACTGAAAAGGTAATTTGAAAAGGATTTCAGCCATGTGAGTGTTCGCTTCGTAACTTTTCATTTTGGCGCCCTCTTGCGGAAAACAAATTTTTTATTCAAAGGTACGAATGTCGTCAAATAACTCCAGAAATGCTCCAAAACCTCAGACGTTTCGAGACTAACTTATACTCATGTATGGCAGTTAATGGAGAACACTTTGAGCAGCTATTGTGAATTATTGTAGTTTGGAATGATTGGAGTAAAATTTATGCAAGCCTTTCCAATTTTTAAGTTCATGCACTGTTCATACACTGTCATTTGAGGTTATGGTAGAAAGATGACCCCCTTGGTTTACAAATCGACGTGTTTTTGCATTTTTTCACAACACATGTGTCTATAAGATATTCGATCTGTTTCGTTTTCGGTGCCGCACCCTGTATAGTTTTATCATTGTTTCAGCCACTTTCACTCAGTCACCAGCCAACCAATTCCTTTTCACGTATAACGTCTGCGACTGCGTTTTAATGCCCAGTACAATGGGTTCACGTCTTGGTTATCAAAAAGTGGATACTCCTATAGCCAAATTTGTTTTTGGAGGTATTTTCGCGGAATTTTACAATCACCAAAGCTCAATCTAGTATCACGTGATCAAGCAAGAAAGCGTTTCTACGGCTTCTTGAAATATGAGACCATTACAACTGCAATGGTTTTCAGAAATATCTCTTCCAATTTCACTATCATCCACATTTTTTGCTTGAAGAACACGAAATAGAAAAATTATGAAGTAGGTACCTCTGAATATATATCAAAAAGTTTGAAATACAGGTTCATGGATGTGACCATTGATCAAATTATCACTGCAAGGGAGTCAAGAATCAAAATTTTTTTGATCTTCTCCTAATGAAGATGGTAATAAAGCGCAAAACGAGTTGGGGTGAGATGAATAACGTTTTGTTGTGGTGAAACTGTGCTTATTTTAAATAATTGTATCATGATTTCAAACGATTTCATCCATTACGATTTTATGATCACCCACAATCAACAGAAAACGCAATGAAGAAGGTTGACAAATGAAAAGGTTATTGTAACTTACTCTATCTGGTGGAGAGTGTTTTTTGAAGAAGAATTGAGGTCGCCAAATCATCAGTTTCGCAAGAAATTAATGTACAGGGTGGCCAGATAAGAATGCAAAGTGCAGTATCTCGAAAACTATTCGTCTAAAGAGACTTGCGATGAAAAATATTTTAACTAAAGTTCAAGTTTTCACTAGCCTATTGAGGTATCATTCCACTACATTTTCATAGAAAAAAGTCATATTATTGCATTTGAATTTTCAGACAATTTTGCAATTTTTTGTTATTATGTCAAAAAACGCGCTCTAGTGACATCACTTGAAATCAGACACATTACAAATATGATAGATTTGATAGACCAATGAATGCTCTTTCCAACGATACCATCAAGTTGTTGTAATCCGTTCAGTCGTTCAGGAGTTACAGCTGTTTATTTGAAAAAACATTGAACCACCCCCCACCACTTCATTTTAATGGATACGTCAAAAAGTGTCGAGCATAAATTACTCGAATGAAGCTCAACTTTAAAAGGTATATATTTTATTGGTACGTTTGCTAGACGTATTTCGTCAAAAATTCATTTCAAAAGTTTTAGATGGCGGTTACGCCCCCTGGCGGCCATCTTGAAAACATGAAAATAATTTCCAGGATTATCTTTTGGTAACTTTAGTTATAACATTTTTCACCGCAAGTCTCTTAGGCGAATAGTTTTCGAGATACTGCACTTTGCATTCTTATCTGGCCACCCTGTACAATGTAATTATAATTGTTAGCCGAGTCCTAATCCTGACGCTTTTGATTTCTCAATCCTCAAATTGACATCTTTGAGGAATCCATGAGGAATTTACTGTGTCCATAATCAAATGATTCGATTTGACATATTCTCAATTTTTCACTCAAGAACTTTTTAATGGGCCGGTAAGGTTCAATCGCCTTGGCAGATTCATTGGTCCAGTCCGCCTCTGCCTCAAGAAGGCGAATAAGCTCCACACAAACAACATTATCTCGCTGCTGTTTTGTCTGTTGCCAACTTTTCCGTATTATAAACAAAGTTCGGTTCCACTTCGCGAGTGAATTTCGTTAAATGACGGTTCTGGAGTTGTCCTGCTGCTGTCTGCGACAAATAAAATCAAGCAGGACGTGAACTTAAAGTTACGTAATGGATATAGCAGACACTATAACTCCGATGCAAACTTGTTAGACGTTGGGTGTTTTATCCAAGAAAGTTGACGATGACAAAGATGCCGTCTGCGCGAAAAAATATTTCAAACTATGTAAAGAGAAGTAGTACATAATATAGTAATTTACGTAACAAGTCCGGAAAATACTGTTTTTTTGGATGAGTGGACAAAATTCTAGGACGAGCGTAGCGAGTCCTGGAAGTCTGCGAGTCCAAAAAAACTGTTTTCGGGCGTGTTGCGTACACAATTTTTTCGGCAACCGTGTAGAATAACAAATCAAAGAAACACATTTCTTTATTAGAACAAAATTTCGAACATTTCAATTCCTATTTATATTAATATTTTTATTAAAATTAGAACAATTGTTAATATTGAATGGATTCAATTTGTTTGAAATGCTTGGTATATTTAAGTGCCTTTTGTTGAAGTCAGAACAAGAAGGTAAAGTTTCCGTTTCACATTGATTGTTTTCATCTGATAATTTTTGAATGTTAGCTAATTTTATGTCAGATAGCTGTCAGTCGTTATTTTGCTGCTATGGTAATGATCAACTGCATTTATCAAAACCATACTACCAAGATTTTCATATTTACAATGACAACAACGATGTGATTCTTCCCGGCCTAGTCCGGGAAGTACGTACTTCCCGGACTAGGCCGGAAAAATGCCACTTTCTCAAGAAAAAATCGTCTGGAAAGTACGTACTTTCCGGACGGTTGCCGAAAAAAATTTGTCCGAGCTCATTACTAGATATTCATCTACATCTTAATATTGTGACATCCCATCGTCTTGTCAAATTTAAATAGGAATGGAGAGGAATCTATCCATTTCTGGTTCATACTAAAGCACAATACAGTTTGTGAAATGCACGGCGCAAATTCAACACAGACTTATCTGACTTTAGTTATCATAGTTTCAATAGCTCGTGCAAGAATAAGAAGAATGAGAAGTTATTGTTCTTCATTCCCAAACGTTAGAAGGAATTGGTTCTTTATTGAAACTCTGAATCTGAAGTTAAGGTTGCATTGGGTACAAAAACGCGAAATCCTGAAGAAGAATCAGCTAATGTAGCGAAGTGACGTTCGTTTCGAACATGACAGAACACCATATTGTATTGTTGGTTGCATATGCATGGGGCATCATTGTTGCACCAGTAGCAATAACATTATTGAAGACTCAATTTTCTGTGATTCTGCAAGTTAATACTATCTTTCTAGAGTTGATATTCCGGCTATATTGGCAGATCTTTCTGGTCTCCAAATTCCCATTTTTTATAGTATTATTCACTTGGAGACAAAACAGAAGAAGAATACAGCGGAGCATACAGGCGAATAAAAAAAATCTGCTGACTGATACCACCGAACAACAACTTTAGTTGATGATACATCAGAATTATCAAATACTTAATCGGCTTTAAAATCTTCTCCATCAGGTATATACCGTGTCACACATAAAGTTCGCGGCATATGGAAGTTTTTTTTATTAATAGATGTGAGGAAAATTTGACTTCGCAGTTAGTTTGAGCTTGAAAAATGAGTAAAATACAGCATCTTTCCTTTTTTCATGTACTACCTGTCAAATTTGAATTTTTTTTCGAAAATCCTCAAAAAATCAGTTTTTTTTTTAAGTGAAAAGTGCCCGTAGGAAAGATTTCAGATCATTGACCCAAAAGTAATTTAAAAGGCACATGGTGGTAGGGAATTATACCATCTCAGAGGGTGTCGTTTGTCGGATATGTAGTAGCCAGGGTTGTATTCAAAAATATTAAAGTATTTGACGTAGGATTTTCTGATTACAAAAAGGTGACTGATGAAATAGCTTGATGTTATTCCTATATTTCAGTAGACCACCATAGTTATTTGTTGAATAAATAGTTCATGTTTATATTGAGTTATGCAATGCCGTTGTTATTCATCCGCCTGTGAAACCATACCCTAAAACATCTGTAGCTTACCACCTCACATATAGGACAAATTCGCTCGGCCTATTCAAAAATAATTCAACATCTTATCAACTAGTGAGGTGTGCAGCACAAATGAAATACTATCAAAAGAAATAACTTCATGAACTGTTCAAACAAAGTATCACTCATGTTATATAAACACAAGGTGACTGCCTTCATTTCGTTTTCGTAATTTAAATAAACCTCCAAAGCGCACTTCCAAATTGCACAACCAAGCTACCCTTATCGTCAGAGAACACTTAGCTATTATTCTTTCCACTTCATTCGTGGGTTTTGTAGCAAGTTGAATGAATAAAATATAATCTCGAATAATAGCTCTGAACCTGCTCACTCAGAACGGGGGGCACCCCTATTTTCAACGGTCCAAGTCTCAAAGAATGATGACCATCCCCTTTTTGTCCGGCTTTCTCTGAACGTGGCATTTCACACCATCCACGTCTTTCATCTCAACTGGAACATGAAATATTCAGTGTAGTTGAAGGGTAGCAGGTCTCTTAGATGCATTCGAACATCGACGATTTAAGCTTTTATCAGCGTGGAGCAGCGTTCAGAATTTGATATGCATATTTCTATTTCGGAAACCGTACAGGGTGGCAACAGTGAGATATAGAGATGCTTTCAAATGAGAAGAAGTTGTGTTATTTTATCCACTGCAATATGACCTTCCGCAAACTAAGAAGCACTTAGAAGTTAGTGGCTACCAACCTGGATATACAGGGTGGTTTATATTGGACACTTTTGATAGAAAACACCGATTTCTAGAAGAGCTAGAATAGAATGCTAAAAACCGCACCTCGATATCTTCAACTGTTTAAAAGATACAGGGTGGTTTTGACTTTAGTGCATTTTCAACCCACCTCGTAACTTATTTATTTATGATTATGTTTTGTTTCTGTGGAATATTTTCAGTGTACTTTTTTTAGAGGAATCCAGTGGTGTCTTTAGTTTTTTTTTTTTGTAGAGACTGGTGTTGATGCTATTACATACAATTTTTTTTTCTCATCGACCACTCTATATATGTATTTATGCATAGTCGTTTCAATAATTGAATTACCTTTCCAAATATATATAATACTTTCCACTTCCTACAATTGGACATTGGAAAATCCACATATTACGGTGGAGACACACAGAATCAGAGCCGATATAGCTAATATTTGAATGTTTTTACAGAAGCGAAAAATTATCTTAAATGATCAAGTTAAGGTGGTGGATTAAAAATGCACAAAAGTAAAAACCACTTTGTATATTTCAAACGATTGGAGATATCGAGGTGCGGTTTTCGGAATTTGATTTCTCATGAGAATCGAACTCGTAACGTGTAGGTTGGTTTTTTTTCTAGCTCCTCTAGAAATCGGTGTTTCCTAACAAAAATGTCCAATTTAGACCACCCTGTACATCGTGCAAATTTTATCCATCACACGATGCTTTTCTGTTTGCTGCGTTATGATGAAATCACAGATTGAAAAACTTTACATATGAGCATTTTGTTTGATGTACCGACATTAGTTTTCATCGACCTCGTACCTTTAAATTTTGCGCATCGCAGGAAAAATTGAACACTATTCAATTATCCAATAAATGATCAAATGCTAAATTATCAACTTGAAATGTGATACAGCAGTATAGGTAAAGCAAAGATGGTGATATTCTCATCAAATGGAGAAGTTTGATTGAAGTCAATAATATCACTCAATATAAGTGCTCACAGTTTTTCGTCCTTTGAAAAACAATGTAATTTGATATTATCCGATTTATTTGAAGATGATATGGAATCTTCATATTCACAATAATTATTGCAAATGAACATATTATTGTATCTGATTCACATTCCAGATAATGAAGGTATATACCTACGATCACAGGATTCACAGGTTGTTCAATCTGTGCTGTGATAAACCTCGAAACCTTTATTATTTTTTATTTTGAATTATATTTTATGGAAAAATATGTTACACAAAGTAAGAACATGCACCCATCCGAAATACTGGATCTTGAATCGTGTGAAACGAAAACATTTCTAACATAACCAACAAAATGATGACAACGATGTAAACAAAACTCGATAAATTTTTTAGCTCCTGCGCATATCTATGACTGGACCTTTGAATTTTGCGCTGTCGACATCTCTCTCTAATTTTATTCGCTCTGTCTGACTGTCTCATCTGTAAAGGTTTTCTAATATGTGATAAACGTACCTCAGTCAAATGAAATTACAACAAGCTCTAGAATGAGCAGGAGAGATTAATCGTTCTAGCCATCAAGCCCTCAAATGAGTCAACATTTTTATAATTTTAATTTGAGCTGGCGGAAATGCATGCAAATAAAAATGAATAACTTGGAGTAATTGGATTTTTCTCTCAGAGCAAGTCAGACGGGGGTCGCAATTACGTGGGATTTTCGTTCGTTAATGAAGAGACGTTCACATAGCGAGCTGCTGAATTAGCGAGTTTTAATTGTAGGATATAAAAAGTTGGAAATTGTGTGAACTGCTCGCCAATTAGTCTCAATGCAGAATCGCACTGATACGGGTTTTTCGTGAAATCCAACGACAGAGTTTCTTAGTCAGTCTGAAAACATCTGCATTCCGGCAGCAACGCTGACTTCGACTATCTGAAGATTTTGTTAAACGTTTTCATAGAATCCATCTCCAAACCGACATACCTATATATTGCTAATTGGGTCAGACTTTGAAATGCAGCGGATTGAAGTGGTTATAAACAACCACCAAATTTGCACAGAGAACGGACCTCAACTGAAAAGGAATGCACACAGTGTGGTGTAGTGGGAGTTACAGGGCAAAGTTTCAGGCCCTCAACACTCCTTGAGGATTGTAGTGGAAAAGGGTCAGGAAGGCTACCTATGCAGTCTCTCAAGCACCTCGACCTATCAGATATTTTGTGCATGACCCTTAATCTTTCAGAGGCCTGGGATTCCGAGAATTCGTATACAAAGCTTATCAGTTTCTTGGGAGCTCAGTTCCTGACATTAGGGGAAGTTGAAAATACATTTTTTCAGGAATTTGAGCACCTTACAGAAAAGTGCAGGGCATTCGCTAAACACTATCACATCTCTGATTTATTTATCTTTTTCAGGTGGTACCACAGATGACAGTGTCCAGTGAGGAGTACCGTCACCGATTTCAAGTATTTCTTATTCAAATCGGGAAGCTTTTCTTGGCGAAAGGCTCACAAGCCTTTTCGCTTGTCTTTGTCCTGATACTTTATTCCGAAACCCATCAGTAACATCTTAACCTATCAAGCAGAACTACATGCTATAGATTGCTTCAAAAGGGAGCCAGAGAAGACAGAGAAATCTATGTCCAATAAGATAGCTAAGAGCACTGAAACCTCTGAAGTCAAACACTTGTGTGTTTCGTCTTTTGGAAAACAATGTAATTTGATATCATCCGATTCATTTGAAGATTATTTGCAATCTTTTTATGCACAGTAATGATTACCAATAAACATATCATTGTACCTGATTCACAGGTATATGATCACAGGTTGTTCAATATCTGCTGTGATAATCCTCGAAACCTTTATCACTTTTCCTTTTCAATTATAGTTTTTTGAAATAACTTATTTTCAATTGTAAGAGCATAAACCCATCCGAAATACTCGATCGTGAATCGTGTTAAACAAAAACATTTTAAACATAACCAACAAAATGATGACAACGATGTGAACAAAATCGATCAATATTTTAACGCCTGCGCATATCTATGACCTTTAAATTTTGCGATTTCGACATCTCTCTCTAATTTTATTCGCTTTGTCTGACTGTCTTCTAATCTGTGCCAGAGCCCTTGTGTGGACTCTCCAGAGCCCACTTGAAAGAAGAGTTTCGACGCTGGGAAGCAGATGAAAAGAAATCTCACTGGAGTAGAATGTCAGGGCAAAGACAAGCAGAAACACGAAAGGTAGTTTGAACAGTGACAGTTACCTCTATTGCGAGAACTTGCTGCGACATCAAAATGGTGGAGGAGTTTTTCGAATAAGAAAATATCTGTCTGACAATTTTGTATGAAACTCAATGGAAAAATAAAATTTTCAATATTGAAAACTTCCCCCTCGGGATCCTGATAAAAAAAATCTTCACAAGTTGAGAGTATCATCTACCGAAGAGCATGGAACAAGAAAATAATTAACATTCAATAGATCACGTATCCTGTATTTTCAATACCTTGAATGAAATATTTCTTTATTATTACCATTATTATTGTTGGTATGGGTATTGTTTTATTCATCAGAGTTCGTACTGAGACTCAGAAAACCGCCGATCACGAAATCCACTCACCATTCCCGGAAAGTTCTTTGTCCCCTGTCCCCCCCCCCCCCTATTCCCCCTCGAACCATCCGATTCCGATAATCCGGAATTCGACCCGAGTTTCGACTCCGGGCATATCGCTTGCGTCCCCGGAAGTTTCCCAGCCGGCACGACGACGAACTTCCCCAAGATTAACGACCAGATATTGTAAAACAGCCCGATGTGTATGTATTCGAAACCACCTGGAAGGGGTTGCATTCGGGACCCCTGGAAGCAGTGGGGCATTTGTTTAATCGATTCAGCAGTGGCGTGCCCACAAATATGGCGCCACCTAGCGGCGGTCACATTCCAGATGAATATTAAGCATAGGGCAATTTTCAATAACTGAACATTACCTAACCTCCACACTGTCGAAATAATTCCAATATATTCATCTTCTCCCAACGTCCTTCATCTGGGTTGCACAATGTTCCGCGAACATTATAAATTTTATGGATGTGTGCGTATGGTATTGTAACAATATTGATACAATTAGGTACAATTCCTATACTTTTTATTGAAGTTCAAATGACTATAAGTACAATTTCTTGACTTATTATATAATATTACCATGACATTCAAATATATAAAGGGTTGTATATCACAAAACTATGTATGCGACATTACTCACAACTTGCCACCGAAGAGTACGACTTGATGCACCACAGTTGTTTGCACTTTATAAGATGTACGCACCACATTATATTTCTCGTGGTGGTTAATATCAATGTAATTTTTTGTGCAAACAAAAAACATTGAGTTTTTCACCAAGAATTGTAAAAAAGTTGAAGGTTATCCTTCTTTAGTACAAAGCGCAAAAGAAAAATAAAGCGAAATAACAAAACAAAATTTAATTTCAGTAGCATCGTTCAGTGGGAAGACCAACAGAACATTCTTGGTACCTTCGGATGACACTTAAAATGCCAAGATTTCCGTCTTCCTAACTCATTCAAGTCAAAATAAGATTTCGAGGGTTGCTTCGCAACTGAGTTGGCGGTTAATAACACTTTTCAAACATTTTTCAAGCACATTTCAAAATTAACATTTCCGAAATGTTGCACTTTTTTGTCATATATAGAATGCGCTATGATCGTTTCAATTTTTCCTCCTAGCAATTCTCACTTTCGAAAATACCAAATCATGTAATTAATATGAAATGTATCATTACTATTCGTCAATTACATTTCATTACCTACCATTTGAAAATCTTCTTATAAGCAACAAGAAACATTATATTAATCATTCAATCAAATCGTTTCCATATTGGTGGAGAGAAGATTGATGACTCTGGGACGCCTAACATTGTGAGAGGTAGATCCGGTGAGAATGAGCATATCAGCATATCAATTCCTGTATCCGAGAGGAACTGATTCAGATTATTCCAGAAGTTGCCTGTTAACCTTCGGTATAAATACAACCCCAACCTCTCTCAGTAGTGTGCTACGCACGAAAATAATATATCATGATTGTAAAAAGTAATCAAAGATCAAATTTCAAATACAGATAGGCTATCCTTACAAGAATTACTGCAAGCGGCCCATATGAAGTTATAATCGGATGAAGCTCAAAGACGCCAAAAATATAAATTACTGGTCAACCTATTTCAACAACTAGAATGATAAAGCCAAGAATTTATAACGAAATGAACCAAAATGGCGCCGACAAACAAAATCACTGTTATCAATGAGAAAAACAAAGCCATCAATTTGAGGCTTGATGGTAACACAATATTATGCACGTGTTCTTTTGTCGAATTGCTGCTTTGAGAGAAATAAAGGGTTAGATTTTGATATAAAAATGATTACCAAAAGTCAATCGAAAGCAGTCACAAACATGACTCGAAAGAGTTGAGTTCAGTTATACCCTGGTCACCACGGTTTGTTTTGAAGCTAACAGATTTTTAAGTAGCGGATTCTTTGTCGACAGACATCAGAACATACTTTCTTTGTAAAAGTAACTTGTACAGTTCAAACCTGTCAGTTTGCAAGTGTCGAGAATTTTAAATATTACATACGAAGTGAAAAGTGAACCAGATACAAAATGTGTAAGTTGCCCTAAACCAGTCTATGAACGCCCGTAGAAAAAGATTTCAGATCATTGACCCAAAAGTAATTTAAAAGGCACATGGTAGGGAATTATATACCATCCATAACAGAGGGTGTCGTTTGTCTGATAGAAGCCAGGGTTGTATTTTGAAATATTGAAGTATTTTACGTATGATTTTCTGATTACGAAATAGCTTTGTGTATTGATCTTGATATGATGATAACCTGTATGATTCAAAACCCGATTTTGTATTCTTTCATGTGATTTAATATGGTTCTTTCAGGAGTAGTTATGAATCTTGATAACATGCCTGTATATCAAAAGATAACCTTAGTTATTTGTTGAAATAAATACTTCATGTTTATATTAAGTTATTCAATGCCGTTGTTTTTCATCCGACTGTGAAACCTTACCCTAAAAACATCTGTAGCTTACCACCACACATATAGGACAATCCGCTCGGCCTATTCAAAAAAAAATCAACATCTTATCAACAATTGAGGTGTGCAGCACAGTAGGAAAGAAAAGAGCACCAGGACGTGTAGCCTATTCTGGAAAGTGTCACAAGTCAAGGTATAATAATTATCTCAAGGTAATGGTGAGATATGGAGGACAGCAGCACTGGAAATATGCATCAGATCAATCTGGGCCCATCTTTGTCAAATTTGCCACCCCCACCTCGTTAATTTCCATCAAACTAACAATTCTCGAGCAAGGCAACGCGAAATTCCCCATACAGTACGTTTATTGTGGTGAGCACCCATCAAGCTCATCTCATCTCCCTGAAGCGAATTATTGTACATCAGACAGAAAACCGTGTGGGTGTCGATATTTAGTTTTGTGCTCAGTCTGCCAACGTCAGATTTGTGCGAAACGGGCGAATAACCAAACATGGTGAGCCGCAAAAACTTTGCTCATTAGTGTTCTGAATACTTGGCAGTCGTGGGAGTTTCGTATGCGAGGATTTCGGTCCTTAAACACCTTCGACTCTCGAAATCACGTTCAGGAAGACAGAAGCTGAGCTTGCGATTCCACAAGTTTCGGGAATTTAATGGTAGAGAACGTACATTGTATATTTTCTGCTTCAACGAAATAAGCATAGATCTGTCTCGCAGAAAAAGGCAGGTATATATGGAAGCGCTGAAGGGCCACATAGGAACTTTTTTTTTTAACTCATTTTATTAGCCGACTTGAACTCGGCTGTTGATTTTTCGACTAAAGCCGAGATAAAATGGAACTATCAGTCCCATGAATTCCAGTTGTGATTCGTATTTCCTGTTGTACATTATTTTCACCATATCCATTTTCTCGTCGTTGATCTCACTCAATCTGAAAATGGAAGTAGTGGATGAACGTTTGGAAACTTTGATTCGTTATTACTTCCATATGGGATTACAGCATAGGGACATTCATTTATATTTATTGTCCTTAAAAAGCGCAAAAATGCACAAAATAGCGCCAAAGTGCAAAACACAGTGGAAAGCGAAATTATTGCGCTTTTTGCGCCTAATCGTCTAACAGCCGAGTTTCAGAGTCGGCTAACAGCCGAATTTAAAAAAAAACGCTCCTATTTGGCCCTTCATGACGAGAGCTGAACTTCGTGACAGTAAATCAGGTTGAAAAATCAAAGTCTCGTGTTTTCGATACATGTTTTGAAAAAAATTTTTTTTCGCTAAAAAGTTTCGAAAATGAGTAAATGTAAGCGTGTGTGATGTTTTAGTCTTATTATTATTCCTAAAAACGTACCTATTTCAGTAAACATATGTATAAAAGTAAAAATATGTCAGATAAAGATAGATATATATTTTAATACGTGCTGAAGTTAGGAAAACTGAAACAAATGAGCATCGAACGACTTCTATAAAGTAGCGAACTCGACTTGGCAGACGTTTGGGGAATAAACAGACAATTATTGTAGTTGCAGCCTACTAGGTTTCCATTGAGAACGACAATGGTTGGATGACTAGGTGGATACATAAAAAACATCGAACTCACTGAAACAATGTCCCAGGACACAGGCACAGTTTGACTAGTAGTAAGATTAGACAACTGACATGCTGTTGTTTTGGCCTTGGAAGAACATGAATCACAAGAGGCATTTCTGAAGTAAAATTTCTGTGAAAAGGCTGATAAACCTGATGAAAGTGACAAAACTTTCCACAGAAACCAACAGCATGACTAGGAACACAATGAGCCAAATGGCTGTAGTGTTTGGTCTCTGAAACTGGCTATACTAACTGAATAAAGCAATCAATCGATATATTTTACATGAGAACACATTTCAAAAGTTGAATTCTTCTCAAGACACACTTGGGCTGATATCTCTGTTCTTCCGTTTTACCTTCCTCTAAATAATGCATATACTCTCTGAGCAGGATTAATCTAGATATTCGAGTCATAAGCTTCTTATTCAAATGAGTTGCCGGACCCTGGTCCACAGGCCAGATATATATTGTATATTCACAGGGTCATCCATTGATGTGAGTTTCCGTTATAGAAGAATTGAATGATGATGAATGAATGTTCCAATGGGATATATTATTTATGTTAGTTTTGGATAGTTCTCAGGATATATCTCATGCATTCCTTATCATTCTGCCAAGTCTTGATACCAAAATTGCTACAGGACAATTATTCCACAAGAATATCAGCAGCTTCTCATGGAGTATTGTTTGAAATTCAGTCACCAAACTACTTATCCTACACTATCCTTGACCTAGCTAAACGATTTCAACCAACATCAAAAAATGGTTGATGCCCACCAGAAATCATGTCTATCATGTCCACCAAGAACGACTCCAGCCAGGCTAAACATGCTCAGACTTTAAAACTGCGACAATTACTTCCACCTTCAAATTCTCATGTATTTATACGTCGTTATGGATCTCAAAATACCTCCCAAGGGACAAGAAATCTCATCAGGTATGCCGCCACGAACGACCCCATATACATTCGGGAGCAATCAGTGCAAGTGCAGTTGTTGTTGCCGAACGTCAAGGGCCTTTTACTGCGACAGTTTGGACGGTGATCCGGGCCTATTTGGATTATAAGGGCCTGGACACGAGACGAATAAAGTCTGGAGGTCGAGATAAGGCATGAATAAGATATAGCATTATGAAGCTCGGGTCAATAGTATATGCCTGTTCCTGATATTGCTAGTTTGTTTGATGATTTTTGGTTATTTCAATATTGCATAGGGTGTCCTAGAGATAGGGGCACTGTAGAGGGACGTTCCAATTATTGAAGCTGTGGCTATGGAATGCCTAATATTGGAATGAAAACCATATCGAACAAACTTATGTTTTTCGAAAACTGCTGTTTAAAATTCCAGCCGTTTTTTCTGGGGCTATTTCAATATTGCATAGGGTGTCCTAGAGATAGGGGCACTGTGGAGGGACGTTCCAATTATTGAAGCTGTGGCTATGGAATGCCTAATATTGGAATGAAAACCATATCGAACAAACTTATGTTTTTCGAAAACTGCTGTTTAAAATTCCAGCCGTTTTTTCTGGGGCTCCTCGTTTATATACACATGACCATGGACGTATAAACCTATAGACCATATTAGTTGGGTTTGGATAACTTTCTTCGAATGAGATACATATTTCTTTTAACGTGGGAGTATTATGGAGATTCAACTTTGAGATGAAACTACGCTTTTTCAAAGTGAATGTTAGTAGTGATGAGACCTCAAATATTAGGTGACTTCATCATTCTCGCTTATACGTCAGATTTCAAATATTTCAATGTCATCATTGTCAACAATTGAAGATGTTTCTGTTAATTATCGATATTGAATGATTTTTTTTTTCAATAGAAGACTTCAAATCGATGCAAAAATAGAAAAAAATCGTATAAGATACGTCGCTCGTCGTACTCCAAACAATTCGTGCGACAAAATAGCTTCTTATAAAACTTGTGTGATAATATACTGTTACGTTATTTCCACTTGGGTTCGTGAATTTAAAACACTCAGTACAAAACTGAATAATTTATTTCACTAAACACACTTAATACAACTCAATAAACACTTAGTTAAATCACAACGATATTCGCTTTGCAAATCTCAATGTTCACTGTACTAGCTTTCTTTCTAATCTGACTTGTCCGCGAAACCGCGGATCTTATATAGGTAAGAACATTATTGTCCAGAAAGAACAGGAATAAAATGGAAGTATTTTTCATATTCGACGGCAATGAATCATCCGCTAATTATAGCGGTGCGTCTGCGACCGATATCTTATTCGTTGTGAGTCACGCGTCGGGATGATGATTTCCGACCTTCTCGGAAATGCCAGCAGTTCGTAACAATACTATCATGATTGTGATATTAGTTTGAAATAAATACTCTCACAGTCTTCCATCTGGACATTTGGAAATGTGTGATTTTGATACTGGAACACGAATCATCAAGAGAAAAGTGAAGGACATCAAGATGAATGAAAGTTATGGTTGCTTGTGTTCCAATATTGATCAGTTTTCTATACTTTCAGACAAATATATTCAATTGTTTGTAATCTCATATATCTTTACATTTGAATATTCCACCAAACTTTGCCTCTATCAATCAATAATGAAACGAAAAGTATACAATTTCTTGAGAATGGTTCATGAAATCTATTTCAACAGAAATTAATGTTAAGAAATTTGCCAAAGCATCTGAAATCAGACAAGATATAGGTAGGTACGGATAGTTTTTAGACGCATAAGAAATGCATGGGAAATTTGATAACAGTCAGATTCACAGATGTATCGTGATCTCAAATTCTCGCCTAACCTTACTAATATAGTCTACAGCTGCAGGTATATAACAGTATCAATATCATGAACATCTCCAAATTGTTCTCCTTTGGGAGGTTGTCATCAAACCTGTACTAATAACATTGACGTTTAATTGGGCCATTAGGACTTCCATGGTTTAATGGTCGGGGATATTAAATAGCCTATTCTCTTCCAAATGATCAGACATGCGGGAATATATGTTGCGGTTGCATAGCAAGCTTTGCTTGTTCGATGAGGAAGGTTCGAGTTATAATAATATCCAGCTAGTATTCATTTGTGTACAGTTTGTCCATACCCAGTTAGGGAAACTCAAGAGCAACATGACCTTGATGAAACGAGAATGGGTTTTAAGCATTCAGTTTTTTTATGTCATTTACGCATTTGTGTGAACTTGGGAACTTCAGCGATATTTCAGTGATGATTTTTCAAGAAAAAATTAATGTGGCATGGGAAAAATCGAGAGATTTCCCAATTCTGAGGACAGTTTTTGAGTATCGAACCTTCAGGTTATGAAACCGTCTCCAAATGAATAATGATTGTATAGTGAATAATAAGAGAGTATACAATAATCCACAATTTCATTCTGACAAAGAATAATGAGGATGTGGGTGAATAAAAGAACTTTAAGCCATCAAACTTGCAATTTGTGCATCAATTGAAGGTCCTCATACCTCTCTGCCTCTGTTGAATAGGATATATTTAATGGGGAAGTTTTAGAAATACTTAGGTATCTGATATTTTTCTCGTGTGATCAAATTTGACTTGAGAAAGAAATTCCCAGAGATGTAGTGAGACTACATCACCATTTTGATGACTAACTTCCTAGAAGAGCCTTGAACGATTCTTCATTCTCATCTTGGAATTGCTGTGATATCCAATGCATTATTCGTTCAATGGGTATTTTGAGTGGAAACTGAATTATATTTTGAAATTTTATCCCGGCGCCCAATGGAATGTTAATATTATTGAAGAAATTATGGCCAGGTACAAAATAATTATGTCACTGGCGACTTTTCTTGGATCTTCCAATTCATCCAAGAAATCAGTGACCTCAATCTGGCAACAGTGCAAGCAATAGCTTTTCACTTCTTCTTTCGCTTCGTAGGCTCAACCGAATGCAGGTCAGAAACTTACAATCAACAAATATCCCCAAATGTCACCAAATCTAGGTAGTAGGTACGTCATAGAGTTCCCCCAGTAAAATAGTAAATTGCTATATTTTGATAATTGATACTTCATATCATTTGAATATTTTCTCATTCTAGACATCAGAAATAAAATACCAGTCATCCAAACAATAATTTCATGAGAATCCTCAAAACCAGTTTAGGGACCAGCCGTATCATGTTCAATATTCCAACATGAAATCTGGATAGTTGTTGTTGAAGCCTTCAATTAACGCGGAGTTGGACGCCAATTATGGACACCCTGTGTACCTTTGTAAATGGGAAATGGAGCTCATCCGTAACATGCGAATGCGGTTAGCGATTTCATGACTTGAAAGGGTTTGGATGGGTTTGCAGTTATGAAATCATTGAAGTAAATTACAATTCAGGTGTACCAACCAATTCATTCGGCAAGAGTGAGTTCAATATTATCCATTACAATATTATGATGCAGGGTTTCAATTCATGAATGGAAATATTCATGGGAAATAGTAGGAAATTCACATATTCGTGTGATGAAGGTTATGTGGCTTGGTTCATTTTTCCAACTGTAAATATTCAAATTCAGAAACTGTATTATCAAATCTTGTTTCAACTTGAGGAATCCTTCATGGTATTTTTGTTCAAAATATAAAGTTCTGAAGGAAAACCATCTAACATACATTTGAAAAAAATGTCGTCTATGCTCGAGATCACGATGCTCAATAATTGTTTATTGCATACTCCCATTTAAAAGGGCTTTAGTAATTTTTGTGCGTAGTTCACTGATTCAAACAATTTTGTGTCATCAATAAAACGAAGCTGCCAATGGTGGACAGTAACTTTGGATATCACTGTCTATATTCGAATATGAGGAGTCCTCTAGTTAGAGTTTTATTAATATCAATGGCATTATTGTAGGAAAAAGATCGTCTATATATTTTATTGGTGTGAAAAACTCGACTTCATTTTTCGATAACTGTAATATTAAACGAACGATTATTCATGAAAATGATGATTTCATCAATGTTGCCACGAATTGTGACAAAAATATACTTTTGATTTATTTCGCCTGAAAAACTATTGGTCTTCATTGAAGCATATCATCAATTATCTGAAGACACCCCTGTACTTATAAATTGCGCATGTACGCCTCATGCGTATGTATCCTCCTAACAGTGTTGCCATTAACACAATTTTTCCTGTATTTCTACCGATTTTAAAGTGCTTTTACATATCCATCAATTTCCAATAACTTTTACCGATATGTGTACAACTTTAAACATATAACGTACATTTTATTGATATTATCAACCTGTTTTTGGCATCTCCTTTTATTGATGTGGCATGAAATAGCACCGGTTAGACTAACTCTGTGGAAATAGACTAAACATGTACTTGGTGTTTTTCTGACTCATGACATTGGACATTAGTATAATTGTATTTTTACTAGAAATATAATTTTCCAACTTTAGATTGTCAAGATGAAAATAATTAATCTTTCGACCTTGGTAATTCTAATTGAATCCAATCCCATTGATCGAAAATATTATATTGGTAGGGGAAGCCGAAGGGCGTTAACGTTTTTATTTCTGACAGTGACATTATAAGCTTATATCGTCATAGTTACGATATCTATAATGAGGGTCATAACTCCCTTGAAATATTAAGGTTCAAAAACTCCCTCTTACCTTTTACAGGTGAAAATGATACAAGAAATGCTTATAAACGTTTATATGTAATGAAAACTAAGACATATTTTCCTTATTCACGTCATTACAAATAATAAATGTACATAATATAATAATATAATAATGTAATATGCCAGAAAGACAGTTTCGTTGGCATCTTTTGACATAACATTTCTCTGTGTCAGCCACTTCAGATATAAGTTGTATTCTTTTTGATATAGGGCTTCACTTTTCGATGGAAGTAATGATTGTCTTGCTTTTTCCGCTTTTTTTATAATATCCTCCATTATATCAGAAAAAGATCGTCGATTTGTGGTAAAAAATAAACACGTTTTTAACGGAAAAACATTGATTGATAAAGAAAGTTTGCTTATAAACATGTAACATAGCGACAACCTAGCAACAACCAACAATGCTACAATCAACGCTACCTAATTCAAATATATCAGAAAGGTTATGAATTTAAACATTTATTGCGTTCTAAATATGGACATATTGTTATGAAAATCGGTCAAAAATAAAATTATCTATGTACCACGGGAATTATAGACCCTTAATAACCTCTGGCAATTGCTGTCCCTCGGGCCAGAGGCCCTCGGGAAGCAAACTTTGCCATCGGTAATTAAGGCTCTCATAATTCCCTTAATACATAAATAACTATTTCCACGTTGAAGCGGCAACGTAGTGACGTCACGGCATTGCATTATATCTCTCTCTGATACGTTTCTCTCTCTAACACATTTGTTTGCCCTATGCTGATAGTCGTGCTGTCTTAGTATATCTACTGATGCGCATGCGCATTCCTACTGAAAAAGAACATGAATTCACAGATTCACGTGTCATTCTACCTATGAATGATTTCGTATACTGAGCGGGCTTTTTCGAAATAAAAACCGCAAAGCCCAAGGAATGAAATACCGCATCGCCTTGATCGAGATATCGATATGAGGCCAGTTGAACCCCAATTATAATAATAAATGGAACTTTCTATATCCCCCGTGGGACACTAATAAAATGTTACACAGGAGCCCCACGACGTTTCCGCATAGAAACAAATTATTAAAGAAAGCGAAAACTGTCCAGTCGTTCTTTCATAAACCGTGACGTTTATTGGACCGCCCAAGCGACAGGAAAACGATCCAGAAATTGTGAGTGTATCAACCGGAAAATGGAAAGCGAAGAGAAAACGCGCTGTCAACCACAAGCCAGAAGGAGGATTACCAATGGATACGATCGGAGATGAAGTGATCCCTCTGAAGGTTCTATTTTTTCTCGAACAAAAGGGAAAGAAAGCGCTTACCGAAGCGCGTTCCAGTATCTGGATTGAAAAAAAATAGTACATTATTGTTTTGTTTGTATCAAATGTGACACTTATTTGTTTGACAAGCGAATTTTGTGTTTGTGAGGTGAAGTGATAACGAAATCGAGCTAGAAAAATTTGCGTGTCAAGCAGATAAACTTTTGATCCGAATGAAACATATTATTTTTGTGCAACCAAACTGCAACTACTTGTAAGTGAAATAACCACCATTGAGGCTCACGACAATCCAACCATGACCAATTTTCTGGCAGAAAGAGGACAATTAGACAAAAAAAAGAAGAGGAAGAAGTAACCTCACCTCTCATTTTATATTCAGAGTTTTATTGTCCATTTTATATTTGTAAGAGATAAAGAAATCCATAAAAAATCAACTTTATCTCCTGTGCACTAAAAGTGTTGCCTAGAAAACGTCAACTTCTAGAGCTAATTTCAAAACAAAAATGGACGACTTTTGAGTCGGTTGCCCAAAATAGTATCATCAAAGCGCGATTTTCGATGAGTTTTCATCGTGTACCATTTGATTGCATTATTTTTAGTGGTCAAAAGTGTTCTCTTCAATCATTTTTTAATATCCTCCACTAGTATATTGAAAATGAGAAAGATATGTCACTTTTGGATGAAGGTTAATAGATACCAATATTTCTTCGATATTTCCAATGATCTCAATGTGAGAAACGGATACTCTGATGCAATTCAGCGCAGGAGTAGAAAATGGCAAAAGAGCCAATCATAGCCAAAGAAAATTTCAAGGATTTTCAAAGACAGTGGTTCTGTTAGCTAAACGTCTGTTTCCGAGATTATTATGAGATAGTTTCATTTATACATATAATATAATCATTACGCTTATCACCTGTGGTGTTCAAAGAAAGAATATCCAAATCCTTTTATAACATTTTGTTGCGCCGCTGCTTTCCAAGTTGTTTGTATAAACATACACTAAGAAGTAAGTCGCCAAGTTCTGTTTTCCGATAATTTACATATTCATGCTTCAAGTTTTGGAATGGCGGCATATATACAGTTTTCTCACATACGCTACTTACGTCTGATGGATTATGGGATACCGCAACACATGGCAGCAAAATTAGCATTATGTTGCCTCGATTTATGATGTAAATTTGGCTAAACAAACAGCGTATTCAATTCTCCGAACAACAATAAATAAGTATCATAATATTGTTAAGTTCAACATACAATCAAGAATAAATCCCTAATGATTCAATAATTGACTTCTGAAGCTTGAGAAGGTGACTTTGACTGGTGGCGGGTGACAGGAGACAGGTGACAGGTGACAGGTGACAGGTGACAGGTGACAGGTGACAGGTGACAGGTGACAGGTGACAGGTGACAGGTGACAGGTGACAGGTGACAGGTGACAGGTGACAGGTTGGAGATGCGTAAATTCGTAGCATATCTCTTTTAAATCGAAGCAATGTTTTTGGTATGTTTTGGAAGTGTATATTTGAAAGATACCAAGCACATACAAAGAGAAAATCTAAAGAAAATCTGAAGGATTGTTGCACTTACCATCATTCAGGAGTAACCATAGAACTTCCTTACCTGTGAAAAAATAGAAGAATATCAATTTTGAATGACGCCAACATGCCGGCATGTTGAAAATTCATGATGAGCACTCCTATATGGTAAATATCAAAAAGGGTTGGACCCTTTATAAAATTACGTATAATAACTCATCTACTAATTAGTCCCAGATATCCTATAATATAACTTTTTCTGCTCATTTATCATGAAACTTTCAAAGAGTTACGCCTTTTATTTAAGAATTTCAAAACCCGCCCCGTTTTTCCTTTCAAGCAGTAAAAACTTCATTATCATCATTTTATTGGCAGTTTGCTACTCCAAAATATATCTACTCCAAAATATCGTGTAAGGTAATAGAAATATTGAAGTTCATTTAGTGTATGCGACCTGATTATTCAAAGGTTATTGTAATTCAGAAATAAATATACCATTGGATACATCGATACAACGATAACTATCAATTATGATATAAGATCATTTTCAGGAACAATTTCCACTCTGGAAATATTAGCCCAAATTGAATAATCACACGGGCTGTTGCATGACTTACTGTAGATGATCCATTTGATCTCCCTGTTACTCGAATAAATTGATGCCCCAAAGGTTCTCGTTTTTGATCATGATCATAGATATCGCCATTTGTTTCCCCACACAATTTCAAAGGCACGAAATTTCAGTCTGAGCATTGAAAATTGGAATTTTCCGCCATTCAAAAGTGGGTGGGGCTATGACGCGCATGACGGTTCTGATTGGCTGGACGGATTGAAGCGGAAACGAAAGTGGAAGAAGTGGGAGGTGAACAAGGTGACCTGACCCCTACTTTTTTTTACACATGATATCCACGAAATGTCTATTACCAACTCATGATATATCGTTGGATTCGGAAAAAAATACAGAATCTTACAAGGCAGCGGAAAATGTACTATTACATCAAAAAAACTTTATTCCTTTGTAGGCTTCAGTTGTTTTTCTGAAAAATTTACGTCAACACCAGTACAGAGTGTTTTCCAGAATATCCATTTTATTCCTTTATCGTAGTTCTTATTATTTAGTATTCCATGAGGCCATTATTTTTCTCACTATTGTATGAAAATTGTTTCCACATTAGAAAAAAGTGTTTCTTCATTAATGCGAAAAAATGATGGATTCAGAATAAGGACAGGAAAGGCATCTCCATGTATTTCATTGCTCTGAGGGGTTTCACAAATAGCAGTCGAGAGATAAGAAAATACTCAGGGGTTTATTCAGTTAACATAATCGAAAGTTGACGCCTGTTCAAAGACTAATTTACTTAAGAAGTAATCTCTTTCTGTTCGACGGAATCCCTACTGCCTGAATAATGTGAAAACATTTTATTGATTGTCGTCATCCAGAAAATGCTAGTCTTTTTTCTGGAAGAACTGCGAGTAAGATCTGATACGGCAATCCAGAGGGATTAAGCTGGAACAGATTGCGGATTTATCGGGAATGCATTCCCTTCCATGGTGCAATTCTCAGTCGAGCGGCTTAAAAATATATATCCACAGCAATAAGCGTCAAATTCAAATGCAAATTTGATAGAAGTCACTTAATTCACGAGGAAAATCAAAAAGTGGTACAACGATGGTTCAGGATACTGCCAAAGACTCCAAACGTAGGTACTTCATTTCAGCAACCCATTTGAATTTCAACGATGAATTTCTCGAAAACTGTTTAATACATAATATACAGGGCTATTCAAATTCGAGTCTATGCATGGCGATTTCGATAACGGTAAGAGATAGAGGGTTGGTTAAATGGGGGCAAAGTATCGTATTTCAGAGGTTACTTATATGGATGAAAAAAATCTGACCTAGCTTCTTCAGTTCTGGAGTTATACAGGAAAAATTAAAAAAAAATGTTGAAATTTTACTGGTAATAGTTCAATATTTCCAAAAAACACACTGTAATTCAGATGAAAATACTATGTCAATATGAAACATGACTCTTGGCATTCAAAAAATTGCAATAAAAAATACAGGTCCGTATGAAGATTGAAAGTTGAGGGTGGCCCAATTTATACGATACCCGGTATATAATTTTTATTCAGATATTTGGAAATACTACAAAAAGTTGCTATGGCAAAGTGGCAAAATTAAAAAAAAACTTCGTAAAATAAAAAGATATTGGCAACAGAAGAATTTCGAAATTTTAGATTTTTCCTGTATAACTCCAGAACTGAAGAAGCTAGGTCAGTTTTTTTATCCATATAATTAACCGTTATCGAAATCCCCATGCATAGACTCGAATTTGAATAGCCCTGTATACACGGTTGTTTTTTATATACAGGGTGACTCACGACTATCGCGGCGGAGATTTATAGCAAAACGGCAAAACTTTAAAATTTTCTGTCACTTTAGAATTATTCAAAAAATTGTGTCATATCGAAGTTATATATTTTCCTATACTTGATTGCATTCTCAGATTCTACATAAAGAGCTGTTTTCATCGATCTATCACACTTGGGGTCAATCGGAAAAATAAAGAGTGTTTAAAATCGATATTCTCCAACTTTAAGAAGTGGTTGTTTCGAAACTATTCATTATTTGTATTCGGAATTATGAATCACCCTGTATTTGTTACATTTGAATATAAATTGATGGTAGATGACAAGTTAAGACAGATAAATGGAAGCCGTTTTGATCAATGATGAATAGTTTCGAAACCCAAGATTCCTTAAGTTGAAAAATCTCGATTTTTCACACCCTATATATCTGTGATTGTTTCAGCTAGTAGACCCCAAGTATGATAGATGGATGAAATCAGCTCTCCATCTATCTAATCTTATCTAAAATTGCAATAAAATATGCCACAATTTTTTGAAGAATCATTCATCAACATACGAATTACTGAAGAGACAAAAACTGCAATTTTTTTTTCCTATTTCTCCGTCGCGCTATTTGTGTATATATTTCGATACGGACCTGAATTTTTATTTCCATTTTTTCAACTAAACTAACCTGGCAAACCTGAATAATCAGGTATGTATATTCTTCAATCACAATTTTAATGTTTAGAAAAAAGTTTATGGCGGTCCTCGAATGACGAAACGTCGTATTACAATTTATTTACCGCCAAATTATAGATCATTGAAAACAGTTGAGAGAAAGTTTATTTCTCTTTTTCGTAAAACAAAGCCAATGAGAAATAATCACAAATTTGTATTTTTTCAAATTATCTTAGAAACCCAGAAACTTTTCTAGTGTTTTTTTCACGGCATATCGTTGCGCATATACATCCACAACTTTTTCCTGATTCAACCGACCCGGTATCTGTTATCGTTTCCGAGTTTCGCATATTGGCACGCTTATTTTGGACACTCTGTACAGTAAAGGAGGGGTTCGAAAGACACGTGGAATCCATGTACACAATTTATCAGCGTTTAAGACCAACTACCGCTACAACTTCGGTACCTATCGAAAGAAACGGATCCGATAAATATAAACTAGAAGTCAGTCCGACGACTAATATCCCCTCAGAGTTATTTATTTTGCAATTCCGCCAAACTCTCGAAGTTTCTCAATATCACCCACCGTTCCGCAGGAAAGTCGGAAGTTTTCCCCTGCCACCCAACGGGTAAACACTAATATTATTTTCAGCGTCGCTCCTCGGACTTTTCATATCGCTAATGATTCTCCTCGAGAAGAAATTTCTAACCGAGCATGCACAGTCGATTGTAATCATTGCTTCCCGGTCTGTTTAATTACGGACATGCAATGAGGAAGTTCTCTCCGAATGAAATTGTCTCGCAATTTATTTTCGCTGTCTGCAAAGACTCATCATTGGAATCTCGTAAGCGGTAAGAGTAAGATCCCTCAATTATGGCGCAAAGTTGCTTCCCATGTATCTAATAACAACGTATCTGTAAGCTTAGGAGGAGTTTATTTTATGCATGACTAGTCGAGTGAAAATACTGAGAATTTAGAAAACATATGAGGATCTATTTTCATTTGAAGTTGCAGTCAAAATCTCTGGCCTTCAAATAGAAACGATCTTCGTTATTTAACCATTACCAATCTAATGTTGAATGTATTGATAAAGGAAATACACATTTTTGAAAGCTCGGCCAAGGATAACGAAGAGTATTCTTATTTGAGGGCCAGGAATTTTGACTGCCACCTCAAAGGAACTGTCTAGCTTGCTGATGGTGCATTATATGCATGCACTGTAGAAATTCACTGATGTTTCTGGAATTTCATATGTTAGGGACATTTGTTAACTCAAATGTGATAATAGTGAGTGATTAAAAGTTAGAACACGAATTGTGTTCCGGTGACTTCATCCACACAAGTATATCGCTTTTTGAAAAATATATTCCATGATGAAAAAAAACATCGAATCGTAGGTTATGTAACACATTGGATTGATATTCAATAATTATCATACATTTGACCATCACAATACTAAAATCGTATCGAATTTATACAAATTTTTCTGGGGCTCTCCTCAGGCTTGACCATGGTGTAGTACTTCTTGATAAACCACTTTTTTGGTTTAATTTTTTCAAAACAATTTCGTTATGTTCTCTTGAATTTTCATTCAATTGACAGGTATATATGACATACCTTGGATTCAAGTCTATCACATATATCTATTAACTACAATATTGACCACACGCCATAAGAGACAATGTTAGAAAAGTGAAGCCGAATTTCATAGATCTATCCTTTTTTATTTGGCAACGTTGATTGAGGGCGCATGCGTGAAATCGGCAGCGGAATTCAAATGATTAAATGTCTAAAATTCCTGAATCTCATATATTCATTGGAAAAATTTACTTTACTTGTAAATAAATATTGTCATTTGGAATATATCCGATGATGGTAGAATACATAAAGTATACTAAGCTTTGACAGAGAGTAATCAGAGATCTCCTAATTCAGCGAACCACTCTTATCAGATTTGAAAGAATATAAAGCAACCAAGATCAAAACAAAGGTAGGCATATTAATTATCCTGATATATGCAATATTTTATTAGACATTGATGGCACAGGCACTTCTCCTTTGTGTTTTGATTTCTGGAATCGTTGAAGATAACCTGAAGGCTGGACATGACCTGGACACCGACACTGGATATTCACCTGAACAACTATGAATCAATGAAACACAAACACTCACCACGCAATTGAAAAACAATAACAAGAAACGAGAAAATTCACATATACAAAACACAAATATATCCTGATTGTTTGAAAAAGATTGCGAGTAGCAGCGAGGACATAAGATAGAAACAACACTAAGAGAGTCACTGTTGACTGTCATCATGTACTTTGTTGTTGGCGCATGCGCATAAATTCATCGTTGCCAGCGATGCTATTTTGTTTCGGCTTCAGATAGGCTGCCCTTATTATCAATAATCGTAGTTAATAGATATATGGTCCATCATAATTAAAACAATCTCTTGTGACTTTTTACTTCGTTTAAAAATGACATTTGATGAGGCCTCCTTAGACACTCGGGAATCCTTCTATATGCAGATGAAGTTGTTTCGAGAGATTTCTTTGAAATCGATTGCATGTATATCTAAAAAAAGAAGAAGAAAGATACAAATTTGAATGAATCAATGGTGTGAATTAAACTCACTACCGCTAAACTTGAGAAATTGCAATTTAGTCACTCTGAAAAGATCATCCATTGATGTTTCTTTCTGAAATTGAAGACGAAGTTGGAATATGGTTTCTTCTCGGAGCGATACTGTCTAGATGTCAGGTCGAGGCCATTCTGCACGAGACTTTTGTCTAGCATACATTAATATTCATGTTCGTAATCTCACGTTCTACCTTTTTTGTGCTCAAACCAATGTCGTATATTTATGAAATACTTCGTTAGAACATTCTTTCATTGCAAACGAACAGACATTAGAAGAGCGATTTTTTCTGTTTTCTATTTTTTTTTCCATCAACTTCCTCTCTCATAAATATCATTTGATACTTGTTTCAGATATGTGCATTTTTCATTTTCCAAATACCAGAAATACCAGAAATAACTATAAATAACGATTGAAATATTTTTCCGTGAATTTAATCGTGTTAAACCAGAACATACCTAACGATCATGAATTGCCGAGCCCGACAGGCTAAATACAAACACAAAGTTCCAATTCCGGAATGGAACTTGGCCATTCCCGACGATCGATTCCGAGTGAACGATCCAGGCATTGCGTTTATTTGCTCCGGCCAATCGCCACCTGTTTCCCGCGATGGCGGCCGAACGGAATGAAATGAAAAATATAATGGAAATGTAAATGGGGAGAAGGTAATTCGCTCGAGTGATTTGCAGTTCTTGACTCGCAACGCGGGGCCACTTGCGATTCTGGCCGGATCGTCGTCGAGATGGCGAAAATGGGGTGCCGGAAGGGCACCGGGTCACGTGTCAACGTCGAAGAATAATGCTCCAGAAATTTGTAGTCGGGAAAAAATGTAACCTGCAATTGTTTGATCGATAAAGCTTCCCCTCCAAAATAGCAACAGAATCATTAAATATCAGTTGAAGGAGGACATTTTTCAGTGAACAAACAAATTGGTAATGATTCTTTCTTCGGATGCTGGTCCTGCTACCAGCTACACCTCAACCTCTCTGGTGCCTTCCGATTTTTGTCTTACATCTCCCTGTCTATAGCTCTAGTCCCCTGTACTAATATGTACAAGTTCCTCAACGGTGAGCTGTTGACTCTTCGGGAAATATGCTAGGCTTCCCGAATATTGCTTGTCTTTTACGGTCCAATTCCTGGAATTCTGACTAATAATCGTTCGGCTGTTTCTATCCCTTCGCAGCATTGTCTGCATGAAAGATATGTGCTATACAGTATAAGTGTTCACTCATTGGGGCTTCTTTCCCAAGCTCTCTTCGTTTTCGTTAGACCCGGTCCTTCATGAAGTCTCGGATGGTAGTTTTCGTAGCCCTAATATAACTAGAAAGAGTCAAAATATTGCTAGAGTTCATTCTTCAGGCTGCCGAACATGGTAAGTTGAAAATGCACCTATTTTCTTTTGTGAAGTTAACCTTTGACACCTCAGAGTGGGTTGATTTTATGTGGAAGACACGATTCAATTAGTGTAATGATGGGTATGTTTTTGTTTTGTGAGAAGCCATTCAAACAATCAGATGTGAAAGTTCTTGATCACTATCACTACACATGTTGATTTTATGGGATTGCGCACTCATTCTGTAACTTAAACTATGGGACTCCTAAAACAATCTCTGTATTCTTCCATAGCTTCACGAATCACGATTGTTATCATAAGAAAATTTGCCCATATTGGTCAATAAATGAACATTAGGAGAGTTTTCAATGATTATATTCAGTCGATTTCTGCCAAAATCGCTAGACGAATCAAGCAACAATTAGGAGCTACTAAAGTCATTGTGATATATTAGCTTCAAGTCTATTGACGTGAAAAAAAATCGATCTCTGTGGATGCATACCAATTCCTGATATCTTGAGTGGTATTGAATTATCATGATGAGATTCAACTCATTGGCTTCGGTTTCCTTCAACCAGTTGAAACCGTGGATTCTGTAATATCTATAGTAATGCAAGATGATTCACTCTGTGAAAAGCTTTGCTATAATTGCATAAAACTGGTGCTCAAGCTAAGATCAACCTGTAATGTCCACGCAGTTCGTTCGGGACTTCTGAAATCGCTTTGAAGTGATTCAACAAACAAACGAAATCGGTTTTAATTTGATGTCACTTGACGACGTTCATTGCATTGAAAGAACATGTTTTCCCTCATGTAATAAAAACGTACCTCCTAACTACTCGAGAGCACTAAAACAAGCACTCAACAGTTATTGCACTTCCAGAGTCGAGTGGAGTTGGGAGTCGGGCGACTCCGAAACGAACAAGTTCGACGGACATTTATCTGGAACCGTAATAGATTTGCGAAAAAGTCCTGCGAACGTATATGCAACCTCATCTTCTCACCTATAAATTCGGTGAGCAGGACTGCGAAGCATTCAGACTGGAAATGAGGGAAGTTATGGGATCCCTGATGGGGATTTATGGTCTGCTCGATGTTGTTCGCTGGGCCTATATCTTGCCAGAGTCACAGCGGACCAACAACTTCGTTTATTTCGACGAGCATTTTTTATTGAAACGATCCAACGAGATAGAAATGTTGCTTTCCTCAATAAATAATGATAGTATCCTAACAAGTGCTGAAAGTTTCACCTTCTCGCTCACTATTTTCTGGAACTTTTCGTATTGTTTCTTTCATGTGACTCTGAATAGATACAAAAATACGATAACATTTATATCTATTTCAACTGATTCACTGGTAGTTAAGATTTTTGTCTCAAACTCAAAAATGTCTGAATTCTATATAATATGTACGTTTTGTTTGTTTTTGTATTTCATTTCAACTAAAATATGCATGCATAGGTATGTACCATAAGAGGTATATAACAAACATATAACCTGTGTGAGGTATTGTTAAAATGATAATAAATAATAAAAACATGTTTAGTCCTTCAAGTTGTATTAAATCTGTTGAGTGGAGTACTCTAATGTATGTGATTATATTTTATTCGATCCATATTCGCACAAGTCTTTGTCAATAATATGTATATCCATCGTGGCACACACTCTTTAAAGTTGTCCTAATTTATGAATTTTCTTCAAAATATAGTGAAAAATAAGCAGCTAGGAGGTGAACAATGATAATCAGAACCAAATTTAATAGGACGTGAATATTTTAAAGGGACATGGTTGAAGTCCACTGGTGAGAAAATGGGGATGGGAAGGTATCATAAACCACTCGATTTTAAACATTCAACCGTATATAGAAATTCTATTTTCTCAGTTAACTACAAGTCCTAACACAACAGTAACGAATTCAAAGCATTCGTCGCAACAAATGTCATTATTCAGAACTTTTCGCAAAGGCGTGCTGAAATAGTCGAATTTTTTGTATGATGTCCAACATACCTACATATTTTGGCCTCGCTTCAAATTCTGGCAATGGTAGACAAGGTGACAAGGACCTCGATTTGTCAGCTCGCCAAAGAAAAATATAAATGAGTTCATTTTTCCTATTACATATTGGATATCAATACTAACAATCTCATTTTTCATTCACAGTGATTATCTTTTCTTTACATAGTGTGTTCGGAAAGAGTGCGCAAAATTACTGAGTTAATTTTTTCGAAAACTTACTTATGAGGAAGTCATAACTATGCCATCAAAGTTGATTTTTCAAAATTAATATTGTGTTATTACTTTCCTTTTAGTGTATGGATTTTTTCTGAATTTTGAAAATGAACAATTGAGAAACATAAGAAAGTATTCGAGAAATATCTTCTCATATTCTATTACGATAATATGAGCTTTTTTAGTGAAAAACAAATCAAAAAGTTCGTTCAGTGAAATAATCATTTCATGATAGATTGCAACTTTTTCAAATTTCACACACTGCGCGTAAATTTCTCTATATGAGTCAAACATTGTTCTAATTAACTTCAACTGAAAGGAACCACTCTATATTTCATTGTTCGCGAAAAATTTGTAGAAATGTAATCTGGATTATATTCCTTCGAAATGGTATTATACAGTGTGTACCAGCCAAATGGAATAAATTCGTTAATGAATAAACGGTGGCGTTTTAGGAAAAACTCTCGGACACGTCGATTTGAATCTTCAGTTGCGCTTTTTTTACAAAAAAAACTTTTTATACAGGGTTTGTCATGCCACAGTGGCCAATATCAACTTTCCTATTTTAAAAGCAACACCCTGTATTTTATTTCAATTTCAGATTCTTCATGAAGAGCTGATTTCGTCGATCTATCATACTTGGGGTATAGCGCGAAATATTACAGAGATATAGGGTGTGAAAAATCGAGATTTTTCAAATTTAGGAATTTTTTGTGTCGAAACTAATCATTTCTGCTCAAAACGGCTTACATGTCCCTATCTTAACTTTTCATTTACTATCTACTGACATTTAATAGAAACAAATAGAAGGTGATGCAAATCTCAAAATTTTGAACCACCCGTATTTGTTTCAATTAAATATCAATCGATAGTAAATGGAAAGTTGAGAAGGGGACATGTGAGCCGTTTTGAGCAAGAATGGATAGTTTCGGCACAAAAAATTCCTAAATTTGAAAAATCTCGATTTTTCACACCCTATATCTCTGTAATCTTACGCGCTATACCCCAAGTATAATGTATCGACGAAATCAGCTCTTCAGGAAGAATCTAAAAATGAAATGAAATACATGGTGTTGCATTTGAAATAAGAAAGTTGATATTGGCCACTGTGGTATGACACACCTTGTATAAAAAGTTTTTTTTAAAAAAAAGCGCAACTAAAGATACAAATCGACGTGTCCGAGCGTTTTTCCTAAAACGCCACCGTTTATTTATCAACGAATTTATTCCATTTGGCTGGTACACACTGTATACGAACCGTATACACAGTGAACAAAAAAATTGTTTTGAGAGATCATACGAGTCGATGCAGTGTTGTAATTCGACTTTGATATCCACACAGAATAAAGATTAAGGTTCGTCTAGACTTTTCTGTGTGAGACATGGTTAGCCCAAAAAGTCATTTTTCGAAAACCCATATTCAGATAAAATAATCAGCAAATATTCCTTTTTTGTTGATACGAGAGCTGTGAATACATTCAACTTTTCAGATTACGTTACGTGTGTCTTCAGGGTTGGGCAAAATTACATTCATTCATGGAAGATTACATTTTTATTACTTACTGGATCAACAAAATCAACAGAATATCCACGTCCACTAAAATAACAGTTTTTTCGAAGGATGCGACAGTTAAAAAAATTACATTTTGTCTATTGAAACAGATGTTTCATAAATTTCTAATTAACCAAATCTGATAACCATCGTGCTTTACCTCTATAACATGGACCTGAAATAGTAAAAACAAAAGAAAGCCAGAAACTCAGACCAAGCCAACTGGATATCCCAAAACCCATGATGGCTCTCTATCCAGACGAGACCGACTGAAAAAAAAAGACGACAGACTTGTCCATCAATTTCGAGCAGTGCTGAACAAGGGATATGCTTTGAATCAGGCACACTATATTAAAAACGCCGGGCTTATTAAGCACATAAAACATACAATATATAGTCCAGACAGCTGTATTGTATACCGTGTACAGTGTACATATACTTATACAGTATGTCAATTTAGATTTCCCAAGTATTTCCACAAGAAATATTCATCCGAAAGAATATCATAGAGCACGAACCATTGCTTATTTATCAAGACTGCAACATCAGTTAAATTCATTAAATAATCAATTACTTGAAAACGGCACAAATGATTTTCAATTTCTTGGCACGAATGGCACGGTTATAAAGTCAACGTAGATCCATCGGTTCGTGATATTCTCGATTTGGAAAAATCAATTTATAGCTCATTAGAGTAGGCAGGTTTTGTTTAATGTGGATAAAATTCAATGTTCTAAGCGGTATTAGTCAGGAAAGAAGTTGTTTTATGCCCGTTGTCTACCTATCACCAAAATTGTCTTTGGAATAATGAATATAGAGATGTAGAAAGTCTTTTTTTCATTTTTGTGATGTCCAATTCATAGCTGTTTCATGTTGGTAAATTATATTGAATCAGAATATAAACAACTTCAAGGTAAATTCTAGTCTGTTCATTCCAATAAGTAGCCTCAATATTGTTCATGCCTGCCTGAAAATTTTCGCAGGATGTTATCATTCTGGATGTTTTCCTCAAGTAGAATTTGAAATCAATTTTAAGAATTTCACATCACCAAGTCCGCCACTGCCTGTAATCTATTTCACTCATCGCAACCAAAATATTAATCGGGTAATGGAATTGTTGAAAACAGCTCATCTTCTCAATCACATTAAGTGGTTGATGGATTTAACAAGCCAATTAAACTTTCACGACTGACAGCTTTGATCAACAAAGTGAACGAGTAATCATTTTGCACTCAATCGATAGGTTATATAAATTAAAATTGATAAATTAGTTATGAATATTTCCTGGCAGTATTCACATTTTATACGATAACAAATAAGTACATGTATTTTAATTTCAAAACAACCTGAATACGTTGTGAAGTGTCTAGAGGCACTTTGTAATAATCGTGGTAATTATAGTCCCTATGTAACTAATATTCGCGATTTTTTCAAAAATTGTTGCTAGTACTTAGACTACATTAGTAGGGTAAGACGTAAATTTTGAGATTGTATGTTTCCAAATTATTCCAGAATTATGATTCATCTAACACATCTCCTCATGTAGCAGAAAGAGCAAAAATTGTAAATCTGAACCCCCTACTAGAGAAATTGAGGAAGATTATGAATAATGATAGATTAATGACATGGTTCCATGAAATACTTGAATGTTAAAGATACCAAAGTTAGTATCCTAAAATTTCTCGCATTTATCAAAAAAACATCAGTCTCTTGAATATGAATATAATATTTACTGAAACAGGTACATTTCAATTATACTTGGATATGGTAGTTTTAAAAGCTCCAGTAGTAGTAGTAAAAGAGTATCGATTATTTTTGTCTATGAACTGCGATTGTAGATAATAACATTTAATGCACGACCAGTATATTTTATTGTGAATATACATCTTCACCTCTCAAGCATAATAGGAATAAAACGGTTCTACCTTTAAAATTACATTAGAGTCTTTTTACTTTTCCTCTATGTCCTATAATAAGGGAGTTATTAAAGGTTTACAATTTGTTCATGTAGCCATATATGACAGCAAATATATTGCTGTCAATACAGACAACAGTCATTACGAAATGCATTCCAGTGAAGAAGAAAGTAATAATTTATTGTCCGGCTGGCGGTAAAGTGCCATTTTACGCCCGGCGGGCGGTAAAGTGGTCCGAGGGCGGTAAAGTACTATTTTACGTCCGAAAAATCATCGCTGTTTTTTTCGAGCACTGTAAATACATAAATAGTTATGGTTTGAATAATGCTTGGAAGCTTTGGTATGGTAATTATACATAATTGTCCTTATAATGAGAGCGAACATAAACATTAATCCTCTCTACCTTGTTATTGTGTTCAGATATTTGAAATGATTCTACATTTTATCGAAGAATCGAACCTCTCAATATTGGTGAATGGATTCACTCGGTAGTGACCTTCTGGGATGAATATCTGGTGAAAAATCTAATTTTTGAAAAAGTGAGGACAGAAAACCCAAAGCAGATGTAAACAATCAACCTCCTTTATTCCAAGGAAAAACATTCATTCAATTTAACTTGCAAAATAAAGGCTTAGATTGCATCTGATAGGTGTTTATAAATTGTTCTGAAAAAGGAAAGTTTGTGGCATAATAGCTTAAATTGTCATCTTCAATGCTGCATTAGATAACTTTTTAATTAGGGATTTAACTGGTCCAGTGCTTCGAAAAATAAATATAAATTTGAAATTTCACTTAATTAACATGAACTTACACTTTGAAAACTTATCGTCTGAATAACAAACTTTCACATCTGTTTTATTATCGTGATTATGCATTAAACAAATTATTGTGATGTCTGATGCCTACATTGTTGCGATCATTGAAAAGCTGGTTCTTCAGGGACTCATTCTTGATCCATAGTAAAAGTAAATGACGAACATTATGAATGCTATGAGGGGGTAGAGAATGAGATGTTTATGTTCTTGTATCATATTCGCACATCATATTATAATTATATTATTGCTATGAATTGAGTAATCGAAATGACTTACCGACATGTGTTTTTATCCGTCTTGTACATTGATCCTAACCGGTGTTTTTTCGAACATAAAATCATGAAGTCCGTTTCAGGAGAAATAATATTTCAACCGGTTTAAATGTTCTTTTCAGAAATTATATCTTGAATGTTCAACAGATTCATCCGATACTTTACGGAAGCACTGCATTTTCCTAAAGCTGCTTTCCTTCATTAGTTTTAGAAATCTTCAAAGTCAATTACTTTTCATTAAGGTTTCAATTCAATTCAGACTTATTCAATCAAATTCATCATGCAATCCGACCCCACTCACAATTTTAATTGCCCAATTCACCAACGGTATGTTTTTGAGATAAATACTGGATAAAATTAATCTACAGGGGGATGAAACTATGAAGAAATGCATTATAGTGAAGTACAGGTGTAAAACAGACGATGGGAAATTATTTACATACAAGGTGTTTCCTCAAAAGAGTCTGTCTTATGTCAAAACCAAAACCTGACGACTGTTTTCATCATTCTCGATGATATCTATGATAAACCGTTATCGTTAATCGTTATGACTAAAAGACGGCGTGATACATTCAGTATCATCAATAGTACAGGTAGCACAACGATCGTATAAAAATCGTTTTACAGAAATATCTTAGATAAGAATTGTTCAAGTTCGAACATTATCATTTTCATACACTGCTTGCCTTTTTGGGAGACATGTAGCCTTAAAGCTCGCCTTAATGTATGCTTTGTCAAGGTGACAAAAAATATTTGCATTCAAATACTTCCCAATTCAATAGAAATAGTTGTCCAACATGAATTACCCAAATTTGATTAACATATTTCGGTATAAGTCTAACTAAAGCAAAGTTTTATGAGCAGTTTATCATTTCGTAGAACATTCAATCGCGATATTTTCATCGACTGTCTTATTTTGCATTCGGGATTTCTAGAAAGTTCTACTACGATTCCTTAAATTTTGCTCTAGTAGACTGAATGTTCGTGTGTCGGACATCTATCAACAGGAGAAATACTATCATAGATGAAAACTGTTCTTTTGATGAAATTGATATTGACAACAAATATTCTTGTATTTTTCGTAACCCGAGAGAGAATCTAGATAAAATATGAATTTCAACGTCAAATATCTCGAAATCTATTACATATTATAGCATTCATTAATTTCACAACAAATATTTCAATTATTTGCATAGCTACCCTTACCATCTTTGTCCTAATTAGCCGAAAGAATCCGGAGAAAATCTGAATATCAACATCAAATATCTCGAAATGCATCAGAGATAACACGATATATGTATATGAATAGTTGAAAGCAAAAAAATATTATTTATCCGATAGTGACAAAATATATAGGAGGTCTTGTTTGAAAAAATATGTTTGGTGCCAATAACTTTTTTTTCAGATCTTCAACTGTTTTTCTGTGTACATATAGAAAATCTACATGAAAAATTACATAAGATCATTTTTTGGAGGAAAAAATTGAACAATAGATGAAAAATTCAAGGGGGGGGGGGTTCAAAATATACGTGAAGATCCTGTACCAGAAATTGCCAAAATAGATTATTATCATTATCATGTCAGTTTATTCGTTGTAATTCATGAGTACGTATTTAGAGAAATAATTACAGGAATAAAAAAACAAGGTCTCAAGGAGTGACATTTATTCACGATCGTAAATACTTGACAGTTGTTCAGGCTATGACGATTATTTTGGATCATTTCGATACTGAGATAAAAAAAACATTTGCAAACACTCCGAAAAGTCTGATGGGGCTTAGCCCCCCGTACCCCCCTATGGGGAGCCGCCCCTGCCAGGGGGGAAATCAGCGAATCATCCTCGACACCTAGGACGGGTCGATATCGCCTGCGCGAATTTGACAAATTGCTTTTATTCCTTGGAAAAAGATGACCCGGCAAATTCGAGGACCAACTTTTTTTTTGTCTTTTTCTCGGCCTCTGCATCGTCCCAATGATCCTGTTCGGTGGGCGTTATTGATATTTTTATTGGTGACGTTAACATCGAAACCGCACGATGAAACATCCGCCCATGGTCACAACCCAAAGAAATCATACAATACCGGGTGTAACAGGATCATGGTACACCCCCCTTATCTCCGTTAGTTTTGGAGGTAATTGATTGAAATTTGGGATATGCCATGAATATAATAAGCGTCACTTTTTGACTTACAAATGATTTTTTTTTTTCCAATTCCGGTTTCGCCAGAAATGATACCAACATTCGATTTTTAAATAAAACACCCTGTATATCATTACGTTTCTGAAATATGCATAATTTTCTGAATTCAATGGTACCACACAAGTGACATTTCAAACGTCAACATTTTTTATAATTCAATTTTTAGTTTTCCATTTAAATGTGCCATGATGGTTCCGATTTATTCCAATTGACCCGTCTAATGCTAGAAAAATCGAAATCCGGTCGAGAATACTAAATTGCGTTTTTTATGAGCAATAGTTTTTGAGGTAAAACTCAATTTTTTCATATTGGTACCGTTGCACCATTTATTAGTACTATCAATGAGGAATTTATTCATACCAGGTGATAAAATGTTCGATGAATACAATCAAAATTACAGCTGAAAGAAAATAAGAAAATACGATTATTTTGTGCTATGTAGTATTGAGAAGCTATAAGAAGGCTTCGAAAACAATGAAATTATTCCTTCAAATTGTCAAATAAATAGTTGGGTTGTCAGTGTTTTTATTGTGTTTTTGAAAAGTATTCACATTTGTTGTTATTTGTTATTGCAATTAATAGTATAATGGCCCAGCAATTAGCGAACGTTCATCAAGGAACAGCTATGCGAGTTCAAAAGTGCATTGACGTTAATGGACAGCATTTCAAACAATTGTTGTAATGTTTTGTGTTCATTATTGTATTTCAAAGCCACCTTAGTCATTTCTTATCATTTAACAAAATAATCGTATTTTCTTATTTTCTTTTAGCTGTAATTTTGATTGAATTCATCGAACATTTTATCACCTGGTATGAATAAATTCCTCATTAATAGTGCTAATGAATGGTACAACGGTACCAATATGGTTCCATTTGAAAAAATTGAGTTTTACCTCAAAAACGATTACGATGAACTTCATTTGCTCATAAAAAACGCAATTTAGTATTTTCGACCAGATTTCGATTTCTCTAGCATTAGACGGGTCAATTGGAATAAATCGGAACCATCATGGCACACTTAAATGGAAAACTAAAAATTAAATTATAAAAAATTTTGAGTGTTCTATTTAAAAATCTAAAGTTGGCGATACCGGAAGTGAGAAACAAATCATTCGTAGGTCAAAAAGTGTCGCTTATTATATTAATATTATATCCCAAATTTCAATCAATTACCTCCAAAACTAACGGAGATAAGGGGGGTGTACCATGATCCTGTTACACCCGGTATACAGGGTGCTTCAGGTTTCAAGGCACAAAATAAAATGGGTTATAGATCTCATCATTTCGATCAAAAAAGTTCATATAAACATAAGTCTGATCTCGATCAGTAGCGGAGATACAGGGAGGTTAAAGTTTAATAATTTTTTCTATTAATTGGAATATCTCGCCTACTTTTGAAGATATCAATTTGAAATTTGATATGGGTAATATTTCCTGGAAGACCATAATGTTGAACGGTTTGAAGATGCTCAAAATCTACAATGCGATACATTTTTAGGGGTAGAGGCTTCTTTATTCTCCCCAAACTTTTTCGTAGTACGCCTCCGAAGTCTTTCAATCACCCAATTGGTTGGATCGTTCAATTTAGAGGCTCTTTTGCCCAACAGTTTTCTTCGAGAAACGAACCGTTGTCGAGATAAATGATCATATCCCTTCTAAAACATTTCAATTCTGCCTATGTTTAGCTTAAATTTTATTCTTGGACAAAATTTTAAAAATTTTCGAAATGTTAGGATGTATGCATGAACCATCCAACCAACTTCGAAGGATGAAAAAAAGCAATTTTAGTACATTGAATTTCATTTTTATTGAAGTTTGTCTAAGAATAAAATTATAGGAAAGGTAAAATCAACATGTTTTAGAACGAATATTCTTATTTATCTCGACAACGGTTCGTTTCTCGAAGAAAATTTTTGAGCGAAAAAGCCTATAAACTGAACGATCCACCCAATTTGGTGACTGAAAAACTTCAGAGGCGTACTACGAAAAAGTTTGGGGGGATAAAGGAGCCCCTAACCCTAGAAATGTATCGCTCTGTATATTTTGAATATAATTAAACTGCTCAAAATGATGATTCTCTAAGAAGTATCAACCACACCAAATTTCAGATTGATATCTTCAAAAGTAGGCGAAATATTTTGATCCAAAGAGAAAAATTATTAAACTTTGACCTCCCTGTAGCTCCGCTACTGATCGAGATCGGCCTTATATTCATATGAAGTTTGTGCCTTAAAACCAGAAGCACCCTGTAAATAAGGAGAAAATAGTCTATCCAATTAAAATATCAAACATAGTTTGAAATGAATGTCTGGTAGACTACGAGCAGAATACAACTACTTTCCTGGCAAATACCACGCAGAAAATTGAATTATATCTGCTCGTAATCCATACAACGATTCTCACTGTGAATGCAGATAGCAAATGTTCATTTTTCTTCCTAAGACGTGACAAATTCCCATCGAGACAGGCACGCTTAACAACCTACAGACCGATTTCGGGCTTATTGGCCCTCATCAGTGCAGGGTAGTTATCCGAGTAGATCTCCACTCGAAGCGTTGTTTGTCCCAACGCGTCTATTTGATCGCACTGAGCCGCGTTCCAAGATACAGTTGGAATTGTAGTAGGTAGAAATAATTTGTATCAAAGTCAAGTAGAGGTTAAGATCATGACACATTAAAATTCTATATTTATACGAACTCGAAGATAAAACATACTTCTGAAATCTAAACCCTCCCAAGTCCAAAATTTTGATTGTTGCATTGTTTGATGAGAGTTGGTTACCAACTTTGCAGTAGCGACCCCAAATTGTAGCGAACTATACATATTCTACAAAAAAACAGCAATAAGGCATACAATTTCCATGAATGAAGCATTTCCTTTGTTGGTGAGCTGGCTTTTGTTAGTATTGTTATGTTGTGTGAAATGTTTTGAGTTGCGTGACCTATGTATGAAATTCATACATAATTTAGATCATTTGAAGCGTCGAAAAAACATCGATTCGTTTTCGTAAATCGAATAAACGGCCATTCAATTATTGATAGTGGATAGCTCAGCTTGGCTACTATTTGAATATTTCAATAAATTTTCATGAACTACAGGCTACAGCTCAATTTCCAGTCAAAACCATATACAGGGTTCACATAACATTTAACATCGATTGATTGAAACAAATACGGGTAGTTCAAAATTTTGAGTTTTGCATCACCCTCTATTTGTTTCTATTAAATGTCAGTAGATAGTAAAGATCGGGACATGTAAGCCGTTTTGATCAGAAATGATTAGTTTCGACACAAAAAATTCCTAAAGTTGCAAAATCTAGATTTTTCACACCCTATATCTTTGTAATCTTTCGCGCTACACCCCAAGTATGATGTATCGACGAAATCAGCTCTTCAGGAAGAATCTCAAAATGAAATAAAATACAGGGTGTTCCATTTGAAATAACAAAGTTGTTGCTACTTTTTGATAGAAGCGGCAACGCCGCAACGCTGAAAGTATTTTAGATCCATAGAACAAAACTGATCAGCCAATAAACCAAATTGATCCTACGTCCCGTTCTCCGTAAACGTCTAAGGTACCATCGACCGTGAGTGACCCTGTATATAGCTATACATGTGGACATGGATAATGTTCGCCATATGGACTACCTTAAATAAATGTCCACTGGAAATCTCAATGGACAATGCATGTAGGATATTTTGAAGGGGAGGTCATCAAATGGACACCATAATATGGACTATATTGCCTGGACGTACATTGTATACATTCGTGTGGACATAAATGGACAATGGCTATCAATATTATGATATAGGTAATCAAATTGACACCAAATGGACTACCGTGTCTGAAACTCCATATGGATATCTTCATGTGTATACCCTAGAGATGTCCAAAATATATCCATGGACACCTTGGACATATACTGGATACAAAACGGATGTCCAATGGACATCTTTCGTGTGAAAACTTTCACACGAGTTTTCACCCACATTCACTTTTTGGTTTGCACGCATCATGAGAATATTCCGTACTGATTTCCAGCGAACAATGGGCATTACAATTTCAGTATTTTCTGGAAGTGAAAACGTGCTGATACACATCAGAGGGCCGCTATTGTGGCTCGTATAATCACTCACACAAAGCCACCCCTCCGTCTAACTCAGAATCTCATACCCAAATTAGATTGTATGTGAACGTTTCGTCGTGAAAACGCTGGACAAAAACAAAGATACTACATGGAATTCGCAACAAAGTGGTTTACACATGGCCAACTTCGAGGCAAACAGGGTTGACGTGTGCATAACAAGAGGGCGTCTTATTCGTGTTTGTGTTCCATAATGGGAAAAATGAATTCTAGAGGAAATTAGTTATGTGACTTTTTCTTGTATCTAAAGTTTGTAGGACCTCAATACACAACACATTAGTTGATCTAAGATCTTGTCTACAATCTGTCTCCTACCACTGATATAAAATAACAGTAAAAATTGTTATGAATGTATTTGTTTTATCAACAACAACTTTATAGATGCCTGGAGAACTCGTTGGTGAATGATCAACTTCCTTTCACATGTATCTAATGGTAATTTTAATGCCCTTCAGGATTTATTAACGTACATATAGAATTCATCCCAGATCATAGGGCGTGTAATGAGAAACTGTTTGAACTCGCTTCTCATTGGTTCAGCCGAGATCACATATAGCGTGAGCATTGCAAATTATGGAAATGGTTCCTTGACCAGTCAGTTCTGTTATCAACGAATAATGAGAAATATAAATTAGAATTTGAAATGAATTAGAATTTAAAATGAGAGATCGACAATCAGCAGGTTCATGCCTTTTTTCCCCAATTTTTTGTCCTCGTAAGTTTGAATTCTAATTTCCAGAACGAATTCAATCGGCTGATGATGGGCTTATATATACTCGAAACATGTCCATTCACTTCTGATCTGATCAGATATTTTGGAGGTAACTTCGGTTAATCATGAATTAAAAACATATATAGGTACATTCGCTCCCCGATGACTTCCAGTAGTATAGATATGTCAACCGTCAGCACATCCAATAATAACAAAAGTGAATTTTTATAGGTATATTATTATTATCCTCGAATTTTTGTAATTTGTCACTGTTTTGAATGCACGATCTAGTTGCATTATTCACCTATAAACTTTTTTCTTTTAATAAATCCATACATATTTTCATTCCAAATCGTCCTTTTCTAGTGAAATTGGAAAGAACATATTTTGTTATTCTCCATACATGATAATCATTGATTGTTATATCTTCAAACATACACCAATAACACATAAATACATAAATATAAAATTCCCCGAGAAATTCTCTGACTTGTTCAGGTCTTTCCTATCATGTCGAAATATGACAAGAAACTAGCCTATTATGTTGAAGATTTGGCATGGGTTGACAGCTGACACATGACTGTGAATATCCTACGAACTAAACCTCACGGGTTCTTGTGATCTTCGCGATGTATTGTTTTTCATGTTCTGGTTCTCACGAAAAGGGATATCCTGTGATGTTCAGAAAACATCGTGAGAACCAAGGGAAACAAGGTAGGAGTTGGTGTTCTTCTTAAACTTCTGGGGATGGTATGCCTCGAGGAACACCTCCCTAGGCAATGAGTTCCAAAGTCTCGATGTTCGTTGGATGAACGAGTCTTTGGAAAGGGACGTTCTGCAGGTCTCTAAAGTGACCACGAAGGGGTGTGAAGACTGAACTTGACGAGTTAATCTCGAAGAGACTGCTACTGGAGGAACGATTGTTGATATTTCAGAAGAGCATTGTGTGACCAATATATCTATTTACGCTAATTCTAGTTGTCCCTAAGTCACCTGTGTGAGTACGAAGGTGTGCCTTTAGATGCGAGCTCTTCCCGTAGACTTTCTTGCATCCCTCATAAGAACACTTGTGCGTCTTCCTCTGATGCTGCTGCTGTTGTTTCTGCTGCTGCGCCAATCTGTGCACCTCGATCTTCTTGGGCGGTGGCGCAATGTCAACTTTTCGACTCTTCTCAGCATCTTTCCCAGAAATTTCCGGCATCACGTTCGAACTGTGGACCTCCTCGTCGATGGTGAGGTTACCCTCATTGTCCGAAGTGAGCACCTCAGGCACAGGCTCCTGCTTGATCCTGGTGAGGTCGGTGAGGATCCTCGCGACCATGTAGGAAGAGGACTCCCCGGAGGGTTCTTTGGAGGCAGGGGGGATATTCTCCACCTTCGGAAGGGACCTGGAGAGGTCCAGAGGCCTGGTGAGGTGGTCTTTGCTGTGGGACATCTCCAGCAGACACTGGGCGGCGAAGCTAATGTCATCCATGGTGCACGAAAGATTTATCCTGAGGACGCGAAGATGAGTTGAAGGAGCAGCGGTCGAGAGGGGGGAAGGGGTTCTTTTTACGTCACTCGTAGGTGTAGCTGAATGGGGGTTGAATAGTTACAGCATTCTGGGAAGGGTTTTGATGTTATGCCAATTATAACTAGTCGGGCGAGGCACTTCGAAATCGCTTTTTTTTCCTGGAAGGGTTGGAATAGGAGGTGGAAAGACCAATGCTGGTTGGCAGATGGTTCCAAGACTCCAAAAGATACTGAAGCTAGGATTTATATTTGAAATCCAACATCAGTAAGTCCAGGGTCATATGGAACAGAGTAGAATATTTCTTTCTTCTACCAGAAAGATACGTGTACCTATAATGATTGCTTCCTAAGAGGAAATCAATAACATATTCTCAGACAGACAAAGCTACTAGCTAGCTACTGGAGCTGGAAAAGGATAACCTCAGAATTCTGACATATATCTTTCGTCAGAGAACCAGGACAGAATGTCACCTCAACAAGTGAATTCATCAACTATGGATGAGCCACACACACAGTATACAAATGAACTCTTCAACAACATTTATATATAATTCGATCATTTTGCATAATATCTGAGTAGGTTTCAAACTGAGTGGAATTCCAGATCAAGTTACAACACAAAACACCATGAAAAAGCGTATTCATACAGCTTCATGAGAAGATGAGAGAAGCATCGAACAACGCTACTATTGATACTATTGATACTGGAAGAAAACAGCGCGTTTGCAAAATACAATACGGAAACAGTAAAAGGCGTTAGGCTCTAGGAGATAAATAGATCCAGACTGCAAGCAATGTATACGGAATTTGCATAAACCAGATTATTGAAATGGTGCAATAAAATAAATTAGAAATAAAGATTGAACCCAGCAGCAATCCGGAAGCATAGTATCTAGAGCTCTCTTAGGCAAATAAATTCACTTTCTTATCCAGATAAAACAGTGCATGGCGAGGAAGTTTTATTCAACTATACCGGGTTAAATAATATTTTGATGGACTTTTGTCGTGAATAATCCGGTAGAGCAGAAAAGAAGGGTTATGAATGAAATGAGAATATAAAATGTGACAGAGCTTTTCGTTTGGAGGTTCTGTGAACTAATCTCATTTGAGGTATTTTCAGAGAATTAAGAGAAATTGTTGGAAATTAGCCCGATATTATGGAATTACCAACAGTTATATTAGGAAGGAAACAAACCTATCCGCCCAGATGAATGACTTGGTAGATAACAAAACTCTACATTGAAGTATATGGATGATTTCTGCATAGAAAACGAGATGAAATATGAGGATGCTCTGGCAGATATTTCAAATATATTTCATCATACAATGCGTGCTATCCACCCATCCCAGCTCAACGAATGATTGAATATTTCCCGTTCGTTTTGAAAGTTCGCCAAGACAATTGGGAGAAATTTCACTTCGAGTTTATTTCTCTCTTATTGGCAACAACAACGCCAGCTAATGTTTTCGCTGAAATGTTTGCAGCAAACTCCATTTTTATCAGATCCACCAGAAATCCACATCTACAAGAAATGTGCCCCAAAGTTATCAACACCAGTTCCTTGATCATATATTGATCACCCTTCGATAAAAAGTGGGTGTGTTCTCCTCAAACTGAAAGACTTAAGATCACAATAAAGCAAGAAGACCATGTCTGATAATTATAGATTGCACCGTTCTCTGTCATCTCCAAAAAAATGGATCAACATCATTCTCAGCCAATAGGAAGAGAGATCTGAATTCGCGACGACCGACAACTAACGCCGGTGTTCCACAAGGATCTGTTTTGGCATCAACTTCATTTCCGCCACACATCAGCTCTCCTAGAGCTCCCATATCAATGCCCAATAATGCCAGGTATCTATAAGAGACCTGACCTCACAATGCCTAATGATGTAAGGTGTCCATGTGAGGTCCCTTGCAAAGAATGCTTCACAGACACTCGGTTTTTTATTCCGCACTGAGGCTATCCCAACAGGGATAAACAAAGCACAGAAATGACCTGTTATGAGGAAATTCAGCTATTCTTCTGGTTGTTGATTGTACACTAACGACACTAACTGACATCTATTGGACAGTTGGCCATCCCCCTTTCTGAAGATACCCTGGTGTTCAATCACGTATATCGTTCCACCACGAGGCAGACGCAGACTGGAAGGGTTCAGACTGGCTACCCTTTCATTCGGTCCGATTCTTTAAAAAAAGGTTAACACAGTGGATACATTAGTAACGTTGTTAACAATTACTTTTTTAACCACTTTAGATTTTCCACTATTCATATGTGGTATTCTTCAAATACGGAATTTATCAAGGTTGCTAATTACTTACATTTCCACTCAGTGGTAAATAAATGCGGAAAAGTTAGTAACTCCTCTTCTTTTTTATTATAGTTTGCTGTTTTTCTGCAATTTCAACGTCAATCTAACCTCATCTTTTGGATTCGATGTAGTATTAGCAACATAGAAAATATCGGCACACACTCACACAGATTACTTTTTGGTCTTCTGTGTCTGGGACTACCAAGTTTTTCGTGAATGATTGCAGGAATAATAATTATATGTTTTGTTAATGAACCTAGTGAGGTAGGTATAAATATATCCTGGAATGCATATTATTACACAGGATCATTGCTCATTGATTCAGCTAGGTATCTAATTTTTCAGTAGCAATATATTCTACCATGTTGAACATCATTGGTTCTATCAGAGACATCATTAACATTAATATTCTTAGTTTGTATAATTTCATAAGGCTCTATATAATTGGATGCTATCTGTTTCTTGAGCATATATATGTAGATATTTTTATGATATTTTTTTCAGTAGGAAGGTATAGGTTCTCAATAATATCGATTATCCTATCATATAATTATTTCCTGAGCGACTCAAATCCGGATAACTGTAACAAATTTCCTTCATAACTGCCTCTTCAAATATATATCACCTTTATGATGAATTATTATTTCATTTCCACCAGTAAAATCTGGTGGATAAATTAGTCACTTTATCAGTGGTAAACCAACGACAAGTTGTTAAATTTTTTTCCATTTTGACGTTAGAGAATTGAAGATTCGGAAAGTGATTCAAATAACAACTGACCTTCCTCCTATTTGCCACCCAAATGACAGTTGTTGAGATAACCACTTCGTTAGAGAATCAGACCGATTGTCTGGCTCTGGATAACCATGATTATTGCTTTTATCGATTGTAAAGTTATAGAACTCATCTACTTCCACAAGCATTATAGAGGTGTTTTTTTTCGTGTCAGTAGATGGAAGGTGAGATATATATGTTCCTGGAAACAAATCACCGAAAACACTATCACTGACTGGAGAAGTCAAGACATTTCCTATTGAGGTTTATCTTGATGCCCAAGAATCCAGACCCATATCTGCTTGCACAAGCATTACTGAGGTGTTTTATGAGTCAGAAGATGAAAGATGAAAGAAATATGTTCCTGGGAACAAATCACCGAAGGAAAAACACGTTCACTGATTGGCTAAGTCACGGAACTCATTTCCTATGATGGTTTTTCTTGATGCCTATGAATCCAAACCCATATCTGCATCCACAAGCATTATTGAGGTGTTTTTACGTGTCAGTAGATGGAAGATGAAAGAAATATGTTCCTGGGAACAAATCACCGAAGGAAAAACACAACCACTGATTGGCGATTCACGGAACTCATTTCCTATGGAGGTTACTCCTGATGCCCATCAATCCACTGGCACTGACACGCTGTGGGGATTTTCAGGAGAGGTTAGCTCTTGGCCTACGAGTGACGTAAGTGGAACCACTTGACCTGGGGGGGGGGCACTTCACCGTGATGGGCAACTCAGCACTTCCGCGGCATGGTACGCTCCATTTCTGCGGGAGGCGTGATGCCTCTGGCACGCACGTGATTCGGAGCGTCGGACTTCGCGACGCTAGTCGACGCTCTCTCGGCGACTGGCGGCGAGATTTTCGCGCGCGCTGCCTTGGCACGACTGCCCGTGGAGGAATGGCGCGGTGGAGGGAAGGAGTGTTATTGTTGCTGCCGAAGTGGGTGTGGGTTGGGTAGGTGTACATACATCAATCAACGGTGCGTTGAAGAGATAGGGAAGGTCTGACCTCACTTCTCATTGGTCTAGAGACGCCAGGCAAGCATACAAGTGGTTAGTTGACCGTATGGCTGTGCTTAAAATGAGGATGAATAAGGATGAAGGATCAGAAAGATCAGGAAGATCAGAAAGATCAGAAAGATCAGAAAGATCAGAAAGATCAGAAAGATCAGAAAGATCAGAAAGATCAGAAAGATCAGAAAGATCAGAAAGATCAGAAAGATCAGAAAGATCAGAAAGATCAGAAAGATCAGAAAGATCAGAAATATCAGAAAGATCAGAAAGATCAGAAAGATCAGAAAGATCAGAAAGATCAGAAATATCAGAAAGATCAGAAAGATCAGAAAGATCAGAAAGATCAGAAAGATCAGAAAGATCAGAAAGATCAGAAAGATCAGAAAGATCAGAAAGATCAGAAAGATCAGAAAGATCAGAAAGATCAGAAAGATCAGAAAGATCAGAAAGATCAGAAAGATCAGAAAGATCAGAAAGATCAGAAAGATCAGAAATATCAGAAATATCAGAAATATCAGAAATATCAGAAAGATTAGAAAGATTAGAAAGATTAGGAAGATTAGAAAGATTAGAAAGATTAGAAAGATTAGAAAGATTAGAAAGATTAGAAAGATTAGAAAGATTAGAAAGATTAGAAAGATTAGAAAGATTAGAAAGATTAGAAAGATTAGAAAGATTAGAAAGATTAGAAAGATTAGAAAGATTAGAAAGATTAGAAAGATTAGAAAGATTAGAAAGATTAGAAAGATTAGAAAGATTAGAAAGATTAGAAAGATTAGAAAGATTAGAAAGATTAGAAAGATTAGAAAGATTAGAAAGATTAGAAAGATTAGAAAGATTAGAAAGATTAGAAAGATTAGAAAGATTAGAAAGATTAGAAAGATTAGAAAGATTAGAAAGATTAGAAAGATTAGAAAGATTAGAAAGATTAGAAAGATTAGAAAGATTAGAAAGATTAGAAAGATTAGAAAGATTAGAAAGATTAGAAAGATTAGAAAGATTAGAAAGATTAGAAAGATTAGAAAGATTAGAAAGATTAGAAAGATTAGAAAGATTAGAAAGATTAGAAAGATTAGAAAGATTAGAAAGATTAGAAAGATTAGAAAGATTAGAAAGATTAGAAAGATTAGAAAGATTAGAAAGATTAGAAAGATTAGAAAGATTAGAAAGATTAGAAAGATTAGAAAGATTAGAAAGATTAGAAAGATTAGAAAGATTAGAAAGATTAGAAAGATTAGAAAGATTAGAAAGATTAGAAAGATTAGAAAGATTAGAAAGATTAGAAAGATTAGAAAGATTAGAAAGATTAGAAAGATTAGAAAGATTAGAAAGATTAGAAAGATTAGAAAGATTAGAAAGATTAGAAAGATTAGAAAGATTAGAAAGATTAGAAAGATTAGAAAGATTAGAAAGATTAGAAAGATTAGAAAGATTAGAAAGATTAGAAAGATTAGAAAGATTAGAAAGATTAGAAAGATTAGAAAGATTAGAAAGATTAGAAAGATTAGAAAGATTAGAAAGATTAGAAAGATTAGAAAGATTAGAAAGATTAGAAAGATTAGAAAGATTAGAAAGATTAGAAAGATTAGAAAGATTAGAAAGATTAGAAAGATTAGAAAGATTAGAAAGATTAGAAAGATTAGAAAGATTAGAAAGATTAGAAAGATTAGAAAGATTAGAAAGATTAGAAAGATTAGAAAGATTAGAAAGATTAGAAAGATTAGAAAGATTAGAAAGATTAGAAAGATTAGAAAGATTAGAAAGATTAGAAAGATTAGAAAGATTAGAAAGATTAGAAAGAGATTAGAGTTGGGAGTTGGGAGTTGGGAGTTGGGATTTGGGAGTTGGGAGTTGGGAGTTGGGAGTTGGGAGTTGGGAGTTGGGAGTTGGGAGTTGGGAGTTGGGAGTTGGGAGTTGGGAGTTGGGAGTTGGGAGTTGGGAGTTGGGAGTGGGAGGTTGGGAAGGATTAGAAGGATCAGAAAGATCTAAAGATCAGAAAGATCAGAAAGATCAGAAAGATCAGAAAGATCAGAAAGATCAGAAAGATCAGAAAGATCAGAAAGATCAGAAAGATCAGAAAGATCAGAAAGATCAGAAAGATCAGAAAGATCAGAAAGATCAGAAAGATCAGAAAGATCAGAAAGATCAGAAAGATCAGAAAGATCAGAAAGATCAGAAAGATCAGAAAGATCAGAAAGATCAGAAAGATCAGAAAGATCAGAAAGATCAGAAAGATCAGAAAGATCAGAAAGATCAGAAAGATCAGAAAGATCAGAAAGATCAGAAGGATCAGAAAGATCAGAAGGATCAGAAAGATCAGAAAGATCAGAAGGATCAGAAGGATCAGAAATATCAGGGATCAGAAGGATCAGAAATATCAGGGATCAGAAATATCAGGGATCAGAAGGATCAGAAATATCAGGGATCAGAAGGATCAGAAGGATTAGAAGGATCAGAAGGATCAGAAGTATCAGGGATCAGAAGGATCAGAAGGATCAGAAGGATCAGAAGGATCAGAAGGATCAGAAGGATCAGAAGGATCAGAAGGATCAGAAGGATCAGAAGGATCAGAATATCAGGGATCAGAAGGATCAGAAGGATCAGAAGGATCAGAAGGATCAGAATGATCAGAAGGATCAGAAGGATCAGGGATCAGAAGGATCAGAAATATCAGAAAGATCAGGAGGATCATAAGGATCAGAAATATCAGAAGGATCAGAAATATCAGGGATAAGAAGGATCAGAAAGATCAGAAAAATCAGAAAAATCAGAAAGATCAGAAGGATCAGAAAGATCATAAAGATCAGAAGGATCAGAAGGATCAGAAATATCAGAAATCAGAAGGATCAGAAATATCAGGGATCAGAAATATCAGGGATCAGAAGGATCAGAAGGATTAGAAGGATTAGAAGGATCAGAAGGATCAGAAGGATCAGAAGGATCAGAAGGATCAGAAGTATCAGGGATCAGAAGGATCAGAAGGATCAGAAGGATCAGAAGGATCAGAAGGATCAGAAGGATCAGAAGGATCAGAAGGATCAGAAGGATCAGAAGGATCAGAAGGATCAGAAGGATCAGAATATCAGGGATCAGAAGGATCAGAAGGATCAGAATGATCAGAAGGATCAGAAGGATCAGGGATCAGAAGGATCAGAAAGATCAGAAATATCAGAAAGATCAGGAGGATCATAAGGATCAGAAATATCAGAAGGATCAGAAATATCAGGGATAAGAAGGATCAGAAAGATCAGAAAAATCAGAAAAATCAGAAAGATCAGAAGGATCAGAAAGATCATAAAGATCATAAAGATCAGAAAGATCAGAAAGATCAGAAAGATCAGAAAGATCAGAAAGATCAGAAAGATCAGAAAGATCAGAAAGATCAGAAAGATCAGAAAGATCAGAAAGATCAGAAGGATCAGAAGGATCAGAAGGATCAGAATATCAGGGATCAGAAGGATCAGAAGGATCAGAAGGATCAGAAGGATCAGAAGGATCAGAAGGATCAGGGATCAGAAGGATCAGAAATATCAGAAATATCAGGAGGATCATAAGGATCAGAAATATCAGAAGGATCAGAAATATCAGGGATAAGAAGGATCAGAAAGATCAGAAAAATCAGAAAAATCAGAAAGATCAGAAGGATCAGAAAGATCATAAAGATCAGAAGGATCAGAAGGATCAGAAGGATCAGATATATCAGAAATCAGAAGGATCAGAAATATCAGGGATCAGAAATATCAGGGATCAGAAGGATCAGAAGGATTAGAAGGATCAGAAGGATCAGAAGGATCAGAAGGATCAGAAGGATCAGAATATCAGGGATCAGAAGGATCAGAAGTATCAGGGATCAGAAGGATCAGAAGGATCAGAAGGATCAGAAGGATCAGAAGGATCAGAAGGATCAGAATATCAGGGATCAGAAGGATCAGAAATATCAGGGATCAGAAGGATCATAAGGATCAGAAGGATCATAAGGATCAGAAGGATCAGAAATATCAGGGATCAGAAGGATCAGAAGGATCAGAAGGATCAGAAGGATCAGACTATCAGGGATCAGGAGGATCAGCAGGATCAGAAGTATCAGGGATCAGAAGGATCAGAATGATCAGAAGGATCAGAAGGATCAGAAGGATCAGAAGGATCAGAAGGATCAGAAGGATCAGAAGGATCAGAAGGATCAGAATGATCAGAAGGATCAGAAGGATCAGAAGGATCAGAAGGATCAGAAGGATCAGAAGGATCAGAAGGATCAGAAATATCAGGGATCAGAAGGATCAGAAATATCAGGGATCAGAAGGATCAGAAATATCAGGGATCAGAAGGATCAGAAGGATCAGGGATCAGAAGGATCAGAAGGATCAGGGATCAGAAGGATCAGAAATATCAGAAAGATCAGGCGGATCATAAGGATCAGAAATATCAGAAGGATCAGAAATATCAGGGATAAGAAGGATCAGAAAGATCAGAAAGATCAGAAAGATCAGAAGGATCAGAAGGATCAGAAGGATCAGAAGGATCAGAAGGATCAGAAGGATCAGAAGGATCAGAAGGATCAGAAGGATCAGAAGGATCAGAACTATCAGAACTATCAGAACTATCAGAAGGATCAGAAGGATCAGAAGGATCAGAAGGATCAGAAGGATCAGAAGGATCAGAAGGATCAGAAGGATCAGAAGGATCAGAAGGATCAGAAGGATCAGAAGGATCAGGAATATCAGAAATATCAGAAATATCAGGGATCAGAAGGATCAGAAATATCAGGGATCAGAAGGATCAGAAGGATCAGAAGGATCAGAAGGATCAGAAGGATCAGAAGGATCAGAAATATCAGAAATATCAGAAATATCAGGGATCAGAAGGATCAGAAATATCAGCGATCAGAAGGATCAGAAATATCAGGGATCAGAAGGATCAGAAGGATCAGAAATATCAGGGATCAGAAAGATCAGAAATTGGTTCCCTAATTTCCTCTCCTCGAATGATCCTCCCTTCAATGACTTCGAGTGACTCTATTCAGACTATATTCTTCAGTTCCAAAGTGTTTCACCAAGCTGGTAAGTCTATCCTATAGTCGTATATCGTATTGTGCCTCGTATTCATAAAATGTTTATATTCTATATCATACTTCAAACTCATAATAATGTAACATATGATTATTCTTAATAATCTTTAAAATCCTTGTAGACGACATTGCCATTGTAATAAATGCATCTAATTCGTACATTCTTTCATGAAACAAAACTTGCCTTGAGTATAAACATAGCTTGGTACTTATAGGTAATATCGGCCGGAGACATCGAATTTGTTTATATTTCGAGCCGAGACGACCTAGAGACCCATATAAATATTAAAAACAGGTGGCCACTTAAACGAATATTTGCTGGTACCTGATATCGAACTCGTAACGATTCATTCATTAGTTTTTCTGGACGATGAAATATATTGACAAAATTTGGGATCATTACAGTAAACATTAATGGTGCAGCTAGTGCACGAACCAATATTCATTCCTAAACCAGATAAATCAGATTCAGCTCGTGATATCGTAGTTTTGGGAGTTGGAAGTCTATCCATTTTTGATTTGCAAGCAACTGCCGTAGAGGTGACAGCACTTTATCCTGAAATTTCACAGTCTAATATTTCATTTGATATTTGAATTTTATTGTTGATAGAATCTTCCATGTATCCTTCGGCCACAGTCGAAGATTTCCATCCTCCATGTTGCTTCAAAACACATCATTGACCCCGAGGTTGTGGTCATTGACCCCGGGTTAGAGGTCATTGACCCCGAGTTTGGGGTCATTGACCCCGAGGTCGAGGTCATTGACCCCGAGGTCGAGGTCATTGACCCCGAGTTAGAAGTCATTGACCCCGAGTTAGAAGTCATTGACCCCGAGTTAGAAGTCATTGACCCTGAGTTAGAAGTCATTGACCCCGAGTTAGAGGTCATTGACCCCAAGTTAGAGGTCATTGACCCCGAGGTTGGGGTCATTGACCGAGTTTGGGGTCATTGACCCCGAGTTTGGGGTCATTGACCCCGAAGTTAAGGTCATTGACCCCGAAGTTAAGGTCATTGACCCCGAAGTTAAGGTCATTGACCCCGAGGTCGAGGTCATTGACCCAGAGGTTGGGGTTGAGAGTTGGGAGTTGAGAGTTGAGAGTTGAGAGTTGAGAGTTGAGAGTTGAGAGTTGAGAGTTGAGAGTTGAGAGTTGAGAGTTGAGAGTTGAGAGTTGAGAGTTGAGAGTTGAGAGTTGAGAGTTGAGAGTTGAGAGTTGAGAGTTGAGAGTTGAGAGTTGAGAGTTGAGAGTTGAGAGTTGAGAGTTGAGAGTTGAGAGTTGAGAGTTGAGAGTTGAGAGTTGAGAGTTGAGAGTTGAGAGTTGAGAGTTGAGAGTTGAGAGTTGAGAGTTGAGAGTTGAGAGTTGAGAGTTGAGAGTTGAGAGTTGAGAGTTGAGAGTTGGGAGTTGGGAGTTGGGAGTTGGGAGTTGGTAGTTGGGAGTTGAGAGTTGAGAGTTGAGAGTTGAGAGTTGAGAGTTGAGAGTTGAGAGTTGAGAGTTGAGAGTTGAGAGTTGAGAGTTGAGAGTTGAGAGTTGAGAGTTGAGAGTTGAGAGTTGGGAGTTGGGAGTTGGGAGTTGGGAGTTGGGAGTTGGGAGTTGGGAGTTGGGAGTTGGGAGTTGGGAGTTGGGAGTTGGGAGTTGGGAGTTGGGAGTTGGGAGTTGGGAGTTGGGAGCTGGGAGCTGGGAGTTGGGAGTTGGGAGTTGGGAGTTGGGAGTTGGGAGTTGGGAGTTGGGAGTTGGGAGAGATGGATTAGAAGGATCAGAAAGATCATAAAGATCAGAAAGATCAGAAAGATCAGAAAGATCAGAAAGATCAGAAAGATCAGAAAGATCAGAAAGATCAGAAAGATCAGAAAGATCAGAAAGATCAGAAAGATCAGAAAGATCAGAAAGATCAGAAAGATCAGAAGGATCAGAAGGATCAGAAGGATCAGAAAGATCGGAAGGATCAGAAAGATCAGAAAGATCAGAAAGATCAGAAATATCAGGGATCAGAAGGATCAGAAATATCAGGAATCAGAAATATCAGGGATCAGAAGGATCAGAAATATCAGGGATCAGAAGGATCAGAAATATCAGGGATCAGAAGGATCAGAAGGATCAGAAATATCAGGGATCAGAAGGATCAGAAGGATCAGAAGGATCAGAAGGATCAGAAGGATCAGAAGGATCAGAATATCAGGGATCAGAAGGATCAGAAGGATCAGAATGATCAGAAGGATCAGAAGGATCAGAAGGATCAGAAGGATCAGAAGGATCAGAAGGATCAGAAGGATCAGAAGGATCAGAAGGAACAGAAGGATCAGAAGGATCAGAAGGATCAGAAGGATCAGAAGGATCAGAAATATCAGGGATCAAAAGGATCAGAAATATCAGGGATCAGAAGGATCAGAAATATCAAGGATCAGAAATATCAGGGATCAGAAGGATCAGAAGGATCAGAAATATCAGAAAGATCAGGAGGATCATAAGGATCAGAAATATCAGAAGGATCAGAAATATCAGGGATAAGAAGGATCAGAAAGATCAGAAGGATCAGAAGGATCAGAAGGATCAGAAGGATCAGAAGGATCAGAAGGATCAGAAGGATCAGAAGGATCAGAAGGATCAGAAGGATCAGAACTATCAGAACTATCAGAACTATCAGAACTATCAGAAGGATCAGAAGGATCAGAAGGATCAGAAGGATCAGAAGGATCAGAAATATCAGAAATATCAGAAATATCAGGGATCAGAAGGATCAGAAATATCAGGGATCAGAAGGATCAGAAGGATCAGAAGGATCAGAAGGATCAGAAGGATCAGAAGGATCAGAAATATCAGGGATCAGAAGGATCAGAAGGATCAGAAGGATCAGGAGGATCATAAGGATCAGAAATATCAGAAGGATCAGAAATATCAGGGATAAGAAGGATCAGAAAGATCAGAAGGATCAGAAGGATCAGATATATCAGAAATCAGAAGGATCAGAAATATCAGGGATCAGAAATATCAGGGATCAGAAGGATCAGAAGGATTAGAAGGATCAGAAGGATCAGAAGGATCAGAAGGATCAGAAGGATCAGAATATCAGGGATCAGAAGGATCAGAAGTATCAGGGATCAGAAGGATCAGAAGGATCAGAAGGATCAGAAGGATCAGAAGGATCAGAAGGATCAGAATATCAGGGATCAGAAGGATCAGAAGGATCAGAATGATCAGAAGGATCAGAAGGATCAGGGATCAGAAGGATCAGAAAGATCAGAAATATCAGAAAGATCAGGAGGATCATAAGGATCAGAAATATCAGAAGGATCAGAAATATCAGGGATAAGAAGGATCAGAAAGATCAGAAAAATCAGAAAAATCAGAAAGATCAGAAGGATCAGAAAGATCATAAAGATCATAAAGATCAGAAAGATCAGAAAGATCAGAAAGATCAGAAAGATCAGAAAGATCAGAAAGATCAGAAAGATCAGAAAGATCAGAAAGATCATAAAGATCATAAAGATCAGAAAGATCAGAAAGATCAGAAAGATCAGAAAGATCAGAAAGATCAGAAAGATCAGAAAGATCAGAAAGATCAGAAAGATCAGAAAGATCAGAAAGATCAGAAAGATCAGAAAGATCAGAAAGATCAGAAAGATCAGAAAGATCAGAAAGATCAGAAAGATCAGAAAGATCAGAAAGATCAGAAAGATCAGAAAGATCAGAAAGATCAGAAAGATCAGAAAGATCAGAAAGATCAGAAAGATCAGAAATATCAGGGATCAGAAGGATCAGAAATATCAGGGATCAGAAGGATCATAAGGATCAGAAGGATCATAAGGATCAGAAGGATCAGAAATATCAGGGATCAGAAGGATCAGAAGGATCAGAAGGATCAGACTATCAGGGATCAGGAGGATCAGCAGGATCAGAAGTATCAGGGATCAGAAGGATCAGAATGATCAGAAGGATCAGAAGGATCAGAAGGATCAGAAGGATCAGAAGGATCAGAAGGATCAGAAGGATCAGAAGGATCAGAATGATCAGAAGGATCAGAAGGATCAGAAGGATCAGAAGGATCAGAAGGATCAGAAGGATCAGAAGGATCAGAAATATCAGGGATCAGAAGGATCAGAAATATCAGGGATCAGAAGGATCAGAAATATCAGGGATCAGAAGGATCAGAAGGATCAGGGATCAGAAGGATCAGAAGGATCAGGGATCAGAAGGATCAGAAATATCAGAAAGATCAGGCGGATCATAAGGATCAGAAATATCAGAAGGATCAGAAATATCAGGGATAAGAAGGATCAGAAAGATCAGAAAGATCAGAAAGATCAGAAGGATCAGAAGGATCAGAAGGATCAGAAGGATCAGAAGGATCAGAAGGATCAGAAGGATCAGAAGGATCAGAAGGATCAGAAGGATCAGAACTATCAGAACTATCAGAACTATCAGAAGGATCAGAAGGATCAGAAGGAAAGAAAGATCAGAAGGATCAGAAGGATCAGAAGGATCAGAAGGATCAGAAGGATCAGAAGGATCAGAAGGATCAGAAGGATCAGAAGGATCAGGAATATCAGAAATATCAGAAATATCAGGGATCAGAAGGATCAGAAATATCAGGGATCAGAAGGATCAGAAGGATCAGAAGGATCAGAAGGATCAGAAGGATCAGAAGGATCAGAAATATCAGAAATATCAGAAATATCAGGGATCAGAAGGATCAGAAATATCAGCGATCAGAAGGATCAGAAATATCAGGGATCAGAAGGATCAGAAGGATCAGAAATATCAGGGATCAGAAAGATCAGAAATTGGTTCCCTAATTTCCTCTCCTCGAATGATCCTCCCTTCAATGACTTCGAGTGACTCTATTCAGACTATATTCTTCAGTTCCAAAGTGTTTCACCAAGCTGGTAAGTCTATCCTATAGTCGTATATCGTATTGTGCCTCGTATTCATAAAATGTTTATATTCTATATCATACTTCAAACTCATAATAATGTAACATATGATTATTCTTAATAATCTTTAAAATCCTTGTAGACGACATTGCCATTGTAATAAATGCATCTAATTCGTACATTCTTTCATGAAACAAAACTTGCCTTGAGTATAAACATAGCTTGGTACTTATAGGTAATATCGGCCGGAGACATCGAATTTGTTTATATTTCGAGCCGAGACGACCTAGAGACCCATATAAATATTAAAAACAGGTGGCCACTTAAACGAATATTTGCTGGTACCTGATATCGAACTCGTAACGATTCATTCATTAGTTTTTCTGGACGATGAAATATATTGACAAAATTTGGGATCATTACAGTAAACATTAATGGTGCAGCTAGTGCACGAACCAATATTCATTCCTAAACCAGATAAATCAGATTCAGCTCGTGATATCGTAGTTTTGGGAGTTGGAAGTCTATCCATTTTTGATTTGCAAGCAACTGCCGTAGAGGTGACAGCACTTTATCCTGAAATTTCACAGTCTAATATTTCATTTGATATTTGAATTTTATTGTTGATAGAATCTTCCATGTATCCTTCGGCCACAGTCGAAGATTTCCATCCTCCATGTTGCTTCAAAACACATCATTGACCCCGAGGTTGTGGTCATTGACCCCGGGTTAGAGGTCATTGACCCCGAGTTTGGGGTCATTGACCCCGAGGTCGAGGTCATTGACCCCGAGGTCGAGGTCATTGACCCCGAGTTAGAAGTCATTGACCCCGAGTTAGAAGTCATTGACCCCGAGTTAGAAGTCATTGACCCTGAGTTAGAAGTCATTGACCCCGAGTTAGAGGTCATTGACCCCAAGTTAGAGGTCATTGACCCCGAGGTTGGGGTCATTGACCGAGTTTGGGGTCATTGACCCCGAGTTTGGGGTCATTGACCCCGAAGTTAAGGTCATTGACCCCGAAGTTAAGGTCATTGACCCCGAAGTTAAGGTCATTGACCCCGAGGTCGAGGTCATTGACCCAGAGGTTGGGGTTGAGAGTTGGGAGTTGAGAGTTGAGAGTTGAGAGTTGAGAGTTGAGAGTTGAGAGTTGAGAGTTGAGAGTTGAGAGTTGAGAGTTGAGAGTTGAGAGTTGAGAGTTGAGAGTTGAGAGTTGAGAGTTGAGAGTTGAGAGTTGAGAGTTGAGAGTTGAGAGTTGAGAGTTGAGAGTTGAGAGTTGAGAGTTGAGAGTTGAGAGTTGAGAGTTGAGAGTTGAGAGTTGAGAGTTGAGAGTTGAGAGTTGAGAGTTGAGAGTTGGGAGTTGGGAGTTGGGAGTTGGTAGTTGGGAGTTGGGAGTTGAGAGTTGAGAGTTGAGAGTTGAGAGTTGAGAGTTGAGAGTTGAGAGTTGAGAGTTGAGAGTTGAGAGTTGAGAGTTGAGAGTTGAGAGTTGAGAGTTGAGAGTTGAGAGTTGAGAGTTGGGAGTTGGGAGTTGGGAGTTGGGAGTTGGGAGTTGGGAGTTGGGAGTTGGGAGTTGGGAGTTGGGAGTTGGGAGTTGGGAGTTGGGAGTTGGGAGTTGGGAGTTGGGAGTTGGGAGCTGGGAGCTGGGAGTTGGGAGTTGGGAGTTGGGAGTTGGGAGTTGGGAGTTGGGAGTTGGGAGTTGGGAGAGATGGATTAGAAGGATCAGAAAGATCATAAAGATCAGAAAGATCAGAAAGATCAGAAAGATCAGAAAGATCAGAAAGATCAGAAAGATCAGAAAGATCAGAAAGATCAGAAAGATCAGAAAGATCAGAAAGATCAGAAAGATCAGAAAGATCAGAAAGATCAGAAGGATCAGAAGGATCAGAAGGATCAGAAAGATCGGAAGGATCAGAAAGATCAGAAAGATCAGAAAGATCAGAAATATCAGGGATCAGAAGGATCAGAAATATCAGGAATCAGAAATATCAGGGATCAGAAGGATCAGAAATATCAGGGATCAGAAGGATCAGAAATATCAGGGATCAGAAGGATCAGAAGGATCAGAAATATCAGGGATCAGAAGGATCAGAAGGATCAGAAGGATCAGAAGGATCAGAAGGATCAGAAGGATCAGAAGGATCAGAAGGATCAGAATATCAGGGATCAGAAGGATCAGAAGGATCAGAATGATCAGAAGGATCAGAAGGATCAGAAGGATCAGAAGGATCAGAAGGATCAGAAGGATCAGAAGGATCAGAAGGATCAGAAGGAACAGAAGGATCAGAAGGATCAGAAGGATCAGAAGGATCAGAAGGATCAGAAATATCAGGGATCAAAAGGATCAGAAATATCAGGGATCAGAAGGATCAGAAATATCAAGGATCAGAAATATCAGGGATCAGAAGGATCAGAAGGATCAGAAATATCAGAAAGATCAGGAGGATCATAAGGATCAGAAATATCAGAAGGATCAGAAATATCAGGGATAAGAAGGATCAGAAAGATCAGAAGGATCAGAAGGATCAGAAGGATCAGAAGGATCAGAAGGATCAGAAGGATCAGAAGGATCAGAAGGATCAGAAGGATCAGAAGGATCAGAAGGATCAGAACTATCAGAACTATCAGAACTATCAGAACTATCAGAAGGATCAGAAGGATCAGAAGGATCAGAAGGATCAGAAGGATCAGAAATATCAGAAATATCAGAAATATCAGGGATCAGAAGGATCAGAAATATCAGGGATCAGAAGGATCAGAAGGATCAGAAGGATCAGAAGGATCAGAAGGATCAGAAGGATCAGAAGGATCAGAAATATCAGGGATCAGAAGGATCAGAAGGATCAGAAGGATCAGGAGGATCATAAGGATCAGAAATATCAGAAGGATCAGAAATATCAGGGATAAGAAGGATCAGAAAGATCAGAAGGATCAGAAGGATCAGAAGGATCAGAAGGATCAGAAGGATCAGAGGGATCAGAAGGATCAGAAGGATCAGAAGGATCAGAAGGATCAGAAGGATCAGAATATCAGGGATCAGAAGGATCAGAAGGATCAGAAGGATCAGAAGGATCAGAAGGATCAGAAGGATCAGAAGGATCAGAAGGATCAGAAGGATCAGAAGGAACAGAAGGATCAGAAGGATCAGAAGGATCAAAAGGATCAGAAGGATCAGAAATATCAGGGATCAAAAGGATCAGAAATATCAGGGATCAGAAGGATCAGAAATATCAAGGATCAGAAATATCAGGGATCAGAAGGATCAGAAGGATCAGAAATATCAGAAAGATCAGGAGGATCATAAGGATCAGAAATATCAGAAGGATCAGAAATATCAGGGATAAGAAGGATCAGAAAGATCAGAAGGATCAGAAGGATCAGAAGGATCAGAAGGATCAGAAGGATCAGAAGGATCAGAAGGATCAGAAGGATCAGAAGGATCAGAAGGATCAGAAGGATCAGAACTATCAGAACTATCAGAACTATCAGAACTATCAGAAGGATCAGAAGGATCAGAAGGATCAGAAGGATCAGAAGGATCAGAAATATCAGAAATATCAGAAATATCAGGGATCAGAAGGATCAGAAATATCAGGGATCAGAAGGATCAGAAGGATCAGAAGGATCAGAAGGATCAGAAGGATCAGAAGGATCAGAAATATCAGGGATCAGAAGGATCAGAAGGATCAGAAGGATCAGGAGGATCATAAGGATCAGAAATATCAGAAGGATCAGAAATATCAGGGATAAGAAGGATCAGAAAGATCAGAAGGATCAGAAGGATCAGAAGGATCAGAAGGATCAGAAGGATCAGAGGGATCAGAAGGATCAGAAGGATCAGAAGGATCAGAAGGATCAAAACTATCAGAACTATCAGAAGGATCAGAAGGATCAGAAGGATCAGAAGGATCAGAAGGATCAAAACTATCAGAACTATCAGAAGGATCAGAAGGATCAGAAGGATCAGAAGGATCAGAAGGATCAGAAATATCAGGGATCAGAAGGATCAGAAGGATCAGAAGGATCAGAAGGATCAGAAGGATCAGAAATATCAGAAATATCAGAAATATCAGGGATCAGAAGGATCAGAAATATCAGGGATCAGAAGGATCAGAAATATCAGGGATCAGAAGGATCAGAAGGATCAGAAATATCAGGGATCAGAAAGATCAGAAATTGGTTCCCTAATTTCCTCTCCTCGAATGATCCTCCCTTCAATGACTTCGAGTGACTCTATTCAGACTATATTCTTCAGTTCCAAAGTGTTTCACCAAGCTGGTAAGTCTATCCTATAGTCGTATATCGTATTGTGCCTCGTATTCATAAAATGTTTATATTCTATATCATACTTCAAACTCATAATAATGTAACATATGATTATTCTTAATAATCTTTAAAATCCTTGTAGACGACATTGCCATTGTAATAAATGCATCTAATTCGTACATTCTTTCATGAAACAAAACTTGCCTTGAGTATAAACATAGCTTGGTACTTATAGGAAATATCGGCCGGAGACATCGAATTTGTTTATATTTCGAGCCGAGACGACCTAGAGACCCATATAAATATTAAAAACAGGTGGCCACTTAAACGAATATTTGCTGGTACCTGATATCGAACTCGTAACGATTCATTCATTAGTTTTTCTGGACGATGAAATATATTGACAAAATTTGGGATCATTACAGTAATCATTAATGGTGCAGCTAGTGCACGAACCAATATTCATTCCTAAACCAGATAAATCAGATTCAGCTCGTGATATCGTAGTTTTGGGAGTTGGAAGTCTATCCATTTTTGATTTGCAAGCAACTGCCGTAGAGGTGACAGCACTTTATCCTGAAATTTCACAGTCTAATATTTCATTTGATATTTGAATTTTATTGTTGATAGAATCTTCCATGTATCCTTCGGCCACAGTCGAAGATTTCCATCCTCCATGTTGCTTCAAAACACATCATTGACCCCGAGGTTGTGGTCATTGACCCCGAGTTTGGGGTCATTGACCCCGAGGTCGAGGTCATTGACCCCGAGGTCGAGGTCATTGACCCCGAGTTAGAAGTCATTGACCCCGAGTTAGAAGTCATTGACCCCGAGTTAGAAGTCATTGACCCTGAGTTAGAAGTCATTGACCCCGAGTTTGGGGTCATTGACCCCGAGTTTGGGGTCATTGACCCCGAGTTTGGGGTCATTGACCCCGAAGTTAAGGTCATTGACCCCGAAGTCAAGGTCATTGACCCCGAGGTCGAGGTCATTGACCCAGAGGTTGGGGTTGAGAGTTGAGAGTTGAGAGTTGAGAGTTGAGAGTTGAGAGTTGAGAGTTGAGAGTTGAGAGTTGAGAGTTGAGAGTTGAGAGTTGAGAGTTGAGAGTTGAGAGTTGAGAGTTGAGAGTTGAGAGTTGAGAGTTGAGAGTTGAGAGTTGAGAGTTGAGAGTTGAGAGTTGAGAGTTGAGAGTTGAGAGTTGAGAGTTGAGAGTTGAGAGTTGAGAGTTGAGAGTTGAGAGTTGAGAGTTGAGAGTTGAGAGTTGAGAGTTGAGAGTTGAGAGTTGAGAGTTGAGAGTTGAGAGTTGAGAGTTGAGAGTTGAGAGTTGAGAGTTGAGAGTTGAGAGTTGAGAGTTGAGAGTTGAGAGTTGAGAGTTGAGAGTTGAGAGTTGAGAGTTGAGAGTTGAGAGTTGAGAGTTGAGAGTTGAGAGTTGAGAGTTGAGAGTTGAGAGTTGAGAGTTGAGAGTTGAGAGTTGAGAGTTGAGAGTTGAGAGTTGAGAGTTGAGAGTTGAGAGTTGAGAGTTGAGAGTTGAGAGTTGAGAGTTGAGAGTTGAGAGTTGAGAGTTGAGAGTTGAGAGTTGAGAGTTGAGAGTTGAGAGTTGAGAGTTGAGAGTTGAGAGTTGAGAGTTGAGAGTTGAGAGTTGAGAGTTGAGAGTTGAGAGTTGAGAGTTGAGAGTTGAGAGTTGAGAGTTGAGAGTTGAGAGTTGAGAGTTGAGAGTTGAGAGTTGAGAGTTGAGAGTTGAGAGTTGAGAGTTGAGAGTTGAGAGTTGAGAGTTGAGAGTTGAGAGTTGAGAGTTGAGAGTTGAGAGTTGAGAGTTGAGAGTTGAGAGTTGAGAGTTGAGAGTTGAGAGTTGAGAGTTGAGAGTTGAGAGTTGAGAGTTGAGAGTTGAGAGTTGAGAGTTGAGAGTTGAGAGTTGAGAGTTGAGAGTTGAGAGTTGAGAGTTGAGAGTTGAGAGTTGAGAGTTGAGAGTTGAGAGTTGAGAGTTGGGAGTTGGGAGTTGGGAGTTGGGAGTTGGGAGTTGGGAGTTGGGAGTTGGGAGTTGGGAGTTGGGAGTTGGGAGTTGGGAGTTGGGAGTTGGGAGTTGTGAGTTGGGAGTTGGGAGTTGGGAGTTGGGAGTTGGGAGTTGGGAGTTGGGAGTTGGGAGTTGGGAGTTGGGAGTTGGGAGTTGTGAGTTGGGAGTTGGGAGTTGGGAGTTGGGAGTTGGGAGTTGGGAGTTGGGAGTTGGGAGTTGGGAGTTGGGAGTTGGGAGTTGGGAGTTGGGAGTTGGGAGTTGGGAGTTGGGAGTTGGGAGTTGGGAGTTGGGAGTTGGGAGTTGGGAGTTGGGAGTTGGGAGTTGGGAGTTGGGAGTTGGGAGTTGGGAGAGATGGATCAGAAAGATCAGAAAGATCAGAAAGATCAGAAAGATCAGAAAGATCAGAAAGATCAGAAAGATCAGAAAGATCAGAAAGATCAGAAATATCAGAAATATCAGAAAGATCAAAAAGATCAGAAAGATCAGAAAGATCAGAAGGATCAGAAAGATCAGAAAGATCAGAAAGATCAGGGATCAGAAGGATCAGAAGGATCAGAAGGATCAGAAGGATCAGAAGGATCAGAAGGATCAGAAGGATCAGAAGGATCAGAAGGATCAGAAGGATCAGAAGGATCAGAAGGATCAGAATATCAGGGATCAGAAGGATCAGAATGATCAGAAGGATCAGAAGGATCAGAAGGATCAGGGATCAGAAGGATCAGAAGGATCAGAAGGATCAGAAGGATCAGAAGGATCAGAAGGATCAGAAGTATCAGAAATATCAGAAATATCAGGGATCAGAAGGATCAGAAATATCAGGGATCAGAAGGATCAGAAATATCAGGGATCAGAAGGATCAGAAATATCAGGGATCAGAAGGATCAGAAGGATCAGAAATATCAGGGATCAGAAAGATCAGAAATTGGTTCCCTAATTTCCTCTCCTCGAATGATCCTCCCTTCAATGACTTCGAGTGACTCTATTCAGACTATATTCTTCAGTTCCAAAGTGTTTCACCAAGCTGGTAAGTCTATCCTATAGTCGTATATCGTATTGTGCCTCGTATTCATAAAATGTTTATATTCTATATCATACTTCAAACTCATAATAATGTAACATATGATTATTCTTAATAATCTTTAAAATCCTTGTAGACGACATTGCCATTGTAATAAATGCATCTAATTCGTACATTCTTTCATGAAACAAAACTTGCCTTGAGTATAAACATAGCTTGGTACTTATAGGAAATATCGGCCGGAGACATCGAATTTGTTTATATTTCGAGCCGAGACGACCTAGAGACCCATATAAATATTAAAAACAGGTGGCCACTTAAACGAATATTTGCTGGTACCTGATATCGAACTCGTAACGATTCATTCATTAGTTTTTCTGGACGATGAAATATATTGACAAAATTTGGGATCATTACAGTAAACATTAATGGTGCAGCTAGTGCACGAACCAATATTCATTCCTAAACCAGATAAATCAGATTCAGCTCGTGATATCGTAGTTTTGGGAGTTGGAAGTCTATCCATTTTTGATTTGCAAGCAACTGCCGTAGAGGTGACAGCACTTTATCCTGAAATTTCACAGTCTAATATTTCATTTGATATTTGAATTTTATTGTTGATAGAATCTTCCATGTATCCTTCGGCCACAGTCGAAGATTTCCATCCTCCATGTTGCTTCAAAACACATCATTGACCCCGAGGTTGTGGTCATTGACCCCGGGTTAGAGGTCATTGACCCCGAGTTAGAAGTCATTGACCCCGAGTTAGAAGTCATTGACCCCGAGTTAGAAGTCATTGACCCTGAGTTAGAAGTCATTGACCCCGAGTTAGATGTCATTGACCCCAAGTTAGAGGTCATTGACCCCGAGGTTGGGGTCACTGACCGAGTTTGGGGTCATTGACCCCGAGTTTGGGGTCATTGACCCCGAGTTTGGGGTCATTGACCCCGAAGTTAAGGTCATTGACCCCGAAGTTAAGGTCATTGACCCCGAGGTCGAGGTCATTGACCCAGAGGTTGGGGTTGAGAGTTGAGAGTTGAGAGTTGAGAGTTGAGAGTTGAGAGTTGAGAGTTGAGAGTTGAGAGTTGAGAGTTGAGAGTTGAGAGTTGAGAGTTGAGAGTTGAGAGTTGAGAGTTGAGAGTTGAGAGTTGAGAGTTGAGAGTTGAGAGTTGAGAGTTGAGAGTTGAGAGTTGAGAGTTGAGAGTTGAGAGTTGAGAGTTGAGAGTTGAGAGTTGAGAGTTGAGAGTTGAGAGTTGAGAGTTGAGAGTTGAGAGTTGAGAGTTGAGAGTTGAGAGTTGAGAGTTGAGAGTTGAGAGTTGAGAGTTGAGAGTTGAGAGTTGAGAGTTGAGAGTTGAGAGTTGAGAGTTGAGAGTTGAGAGTTGAGAGTTGAGAGTTGAGAGTTGAGAGTTGAGAGTTGAGAGTTGAGAGTTGAGAGTTGAGAGTTGAGAGTTGAGAGTTGAGAGTTGAGAGTTGAGAGTTGAGAGTTGAGAGTTGAGAGTTGAGAGTTGAGAGTTGAGAGTTGAGAGTTGAGAGTTGAGAGTTGAGAGTTGAGAGTTGAGAGTTGAGAGTTGAGAGTTGAGAGTTGAGAGTTGAGAGTTGAGAGTTGAGAGTTGAGAGTTGAGAGTTGAGAGTTGAGAGTTGAGAGTTGAGAGTTGAGAGTTGAGAGTTGAGAGTTGAGAGTTGAGAGTTGAGAGTTGAGAGTTGAGAGTTGAGAGTTGAGAGTTGAGAGTTGAGAGTTGAGAGTTGAGAGTTGAGAGTTGAGAGTTGAGAGTTGAGAGTTGAGAGTTGAGAGTTGAGAGTTGAGAGTTGAGAGTTGAGAGTTGAGAGTTGAGAGTTGAGAGTTGAGAGTTGAGAGTTGAGAGTTGGGAGTTGGGAGTTGGGAGTTGGGAGTTGGGAGTTGGGAGTTGGGAGTTGGGAGTTGGGAGTTGGGAGTTGGGAGTTGGGAGTTGGGAGTTGGGAGTTGGGAGTTGGGAGTTGGGAGTTGGGAGTTGGGAGTTGGGAGTTGGGAGTTGGGAGTTGGGAGTTGGGAGTTGGGAGTTGGGAGTTGGGAGTTGGGAGTTGGGAGTTGGGAGTTGTGAGTTGTGAGTTGTGAGTTGTGAGTTGTGAGTTGTGAGTTGTGAGTTGGGAGTTGGGAGTTGGGAGTTGGGAGTTGGGAGTTGGGAGTTGGGAGTTGGGAGTTGGGAGTTGGGAGTTGGGAGTTGGGAGTTGGGAGTTGGGAGTTGGGAGTTGGGAGTTGGGAGTTGGGAGTTGGGAGTTGGGAGTTGGGAGTTGGGAGTTGGGAGTTGGGAGTTGGGAGTTGGGAGTTGGGAGTTGGGAGTTGGGAGTTGGGAGTTGGGAGTTGGGAGTTGGGAGTTGGGAGTTGGGAGTTGGGAGTTGGGAGTTGGGAGTTGGGAGTTGGGAGTTGGGAGTTGGGAGAGAAGGATCAGAAAGATCAGAAAGATCAGAAAGATCAGAAAGATCAGAAAGATCAGAAAGATCAGAAAGATCAGAAAGATCAGAAATATCAGAAAGATCAGAAATATCAGAAAGATCAGAAAGATCAAAAAGATCAGAAAGATCAGAAAGATCAGAAGGATCAGAAAGATCAGAAAGATCAGGGATCAGAAGGATCAGAAGGATCAGAAGGATCAGAAGGATCAGAAGGATCAGAAGGATCAGAAGGATCAGAAGGATCAGAAGGATCAGAAGGATCAGAAGGATCAGAAGGATCAGAAGGATCAGAAGGATCAGAATATCAGGGATCAGAAGGATCAGAATGATCAGAAGGATCAGAAGGATCAGAAGGATCAGGGATCAGAAGGATCAGAAGGATCAGAAGGATCAGAAGGATCAGAAGGATCAGAAGGATCAGAAGGATCAGAAGGATCAGAAATATCGGAAATATCAGGGATCAGAAGGATCAGAAATATCAGGGATCAGAAGGATCAGAAATATCAGGGATCAGAAGGATCAGAAATATCAGGGATCAGAAGGATCAGAAGGATCAGAAATATCAGGGATCAGAAAGATCAGAAATTGGTTCCCTAATTTCCTCTCCTCGAATGATCCTCCCTTCAATGACTTCGAGTGACTCTATTCAGACTATATTCTTCAGTTCCAAAGTGTTTCACCAAGCTGGTAAGTCTATCCTATAGTCGTATATCGTATTGTGCCTCGTATTCATAAAATGTTTATATTCTATATCATACTTCAAACTCATAATAATGTAACATATGATTATTCTTAATAATCTTTAAAATCCTTGTAGACGACATTGCCATTGTAATAAATGCATCTAATTCGTACATTCTTTCATGAAACAAAACTTGCCTTGAGTATAAACAAAGCTTGGTACTTATAGGAAATATCGGCCGGAGACATCGAATTTGTTTATATTTCGAGCCGAGACGACCTAGAGACCCATATAAATATTAAAAACAGGTGGCCACTTAAACGAATATTTGCTGGTACCTGATATCGAACTCGTAACGATTCATTCATTAGTTTTTCTGGACGATGAAATATATTGACAAAATTTGGGATCATTACAGTAAACATTAATGGTGCAGCTAGTGCACGAACCAATATTCATTCCTAAACCAGATAAATCAGATTCAGCTCGTGATATCGTAGTTTTGGGAGTTGGAAGTCTATCCATTTTTGATTTGCAAGCAACTGCCGTAGAGGTGACAGCACTTTATCCTGAAATTTCACAGTCTAATATTTCATTTGATATTTGAATTTTATTGTTGATAGAATCTTCCATGTATCCTTCGGCCACAGTCGAAGATTTCCATCCTCCATGTTGCTTCAAAACACATCATTGACCCCGAGGTTGTGGTCATTGACCCCGGGTTAGAGGTCATTGACCCCGAGTTAGAAGTCATTGACCCCGAGTTAGAAGTCATTGACCCCGAGTTAGAAGTCATTGACCCTGAGTTAGAAGTCATTGACCCCGAGTTAGATGTCATTGACCCCAAGTTAGAGGTCATTGACCCCGAGGTTGGGGTCACTGACCGAGTTTGGGGTCATTGACCCCGAGTTTGGGGTCATTGACCCCGAGTTTGGGGTCATTGACCCCGAAGTTAAGGTCATTGACCCCGAAGTTAAGGTCATTGACCCCGAGGTCGAGGTCATTGACCCAGAGGTTGGGGTTGAGAGTTGAGAGTTGAGAGTTGAGAGTTGAGAGTTGAGAGTTGAGAGTTGAGAGTTGAGAGTTGGGAGTTGGGAGTTGGGAGTTGGGAGTTGGGAGTTGGGAGTTGGGAGTTGGGAGTTGGGAGTTGGGAGTTGGGAGTTGGGAGTTGGGAGTTGGGAGTTGGGAGTTGGGAGTTGGGAGTTGGGAGTTGGGAGTTGGGAGTTGGGAGTTGAGAGTTGAGAGTTGAGAGTTGGGAGTTGGGAGTTGGGAGTTGGGAGTTGGGAGTTGGGAGTTGGGAGTTGGGAGTTGGGAGTTGGGAGTTGGGAGTTGGGAGTTGGGAGTTGGGAGTTGGGAGTTGGGAGTTGGGAGTTGGGAGTTGGGAGTTGGGAGTTGGGAGTTGAGAGTTGAGAGTTGAGAGTTGAGAGTTGAGAGTTGGGAGTTGGGAGTTGGGAGTTGGGAGTTGGGAGTTGGGAGTTGGGAGTTGGGAGTTGGGAGTTGGGAGTTGGGAGTTGGTAGTTGGGAGTTGGGAGTTGGGAGTTGGGAGTTGGGAGTTGGGAGTTGGGAGTTGGGAGTTGGGAGTTGGGAGTTGGGAGTTGGGAGTTGAGAGTTGAGAGTTGAGAGTTGAGAGTTGAGAGTTGAGAGTTGAGAGTTGAGAGTTGAGAGTTGAGAGTTGAGAGTTGAGAGTTGAGAGTTGAGAGTTGAGAGTTGAGAGTTGAGAGTTGAGAGTTGAGAGTTGAGAGTTGGGAGTTGGGAGTTGGGAGTTGGGAGTTGGGAGTTGGGATTTGGGAGTTGGGAGTTGGGAGTTGAGAGTTGAGAGTTGAGAGTTGAGAGTTGAGAGTTGAGAGTTGAGAGTTGAGAGTTGAGAGTTGAGAGTTGAGAGTTGAGAGTTGAGAGTTGAGAGTTGAGAGTTGAGAGTTGAGAGTTGAGAGTTGAGAGTTGAGAGTTGAGAGTTGAGAGTTGAGAGTTGAGAGTTGAGAGTTGAGAGTTGAGAGTTGAGAGTTGAGAGTTGAGAGTTGAGAGTTGAGAGTTGGGAGTTGGGAGTTGGGGTGTTGGGAGTTGGGTGGTGGGAGTTGGGGAGTTGGGGTTGGGAGTTGGGAGTTGGGAGTTGGGAGTTGGGTGTTGGGAGTTGGGAGTTGGGGTGGGTTGGGAGTTGGGTGTGGGGTGGTGGGGTGTTGGGAGTTGGGGGTTGGGGTGGGGGTGGGAGTTGGGAGTTGGGAGTTGGGAGTTGGGAGTTGGGAGTTGGGTTGGGAGTTGGGAGTTGGGAGTTGGGAGTTGGGAGTTGGGAGTTGGGAGTTGTGAGTTGTGAGTTGTGAGTTGTGAGTTGTGAGTTGTGAGTTGTGAGTTGTGAGTTGTGAGTTGTGAGTTGTGAGTTGTGAGTTGTGAGTTGTGAGTTGTGAGTTGTGAGTTGTGAGTTGTGAGTTGTGAGTTGTGAGTTGTGAGTTGTGAGTTGTGAGTTGTGAGTTGGGAGTTGGGAGTTGGGAGTTGGGAGTTGGGAGTTGGGAGTTGGGAGTTGGGAGTTGGGAGTTGGGAGTTGGGAGTTGGGAGTTGGGAGTTGGGAGTTGGGAGTTGGGAGTTGGGAGTTGGGAGTTGGGAGTTGGGAGTTGGGAGTTGGGAGTTGGGAGTTGGGAGTTGGGAGTTGGGAGTTGGGAGTTGGGAGTTGGGAGTTGGGAGTTGGGAGTTGGGAGTTGGGAGTTGGGAGTTGGGAGTTGGGAGAGAAGGATTAGAAGGATCAGAAAGATCAGAAAGATCAGAAAGATCAGAAAGATCAGAAAGATCAGAAAGATCAGAAATATCAGAAATATCAGAAATATCAGAAATATCAGAAATATCAGAAAGATCAGAAAGATCAGAAAGATCAGAAATATCAGAAATATCAGAAATATCAGAAATATCAGAAATATCAGAAAGATCAGAAAGATCAGAAATATCAGAAAGATCAGGAAGATCAGAAAGATCAGAAAGATCAGAAAGATCAGAAAGATCAGAAAGATCAGAAAGATCAGAAAGATCAGAAAGATCAGAAAGATCAGAAAGATCAGAAAGATCAGAAAGATCAGAAAGATCAGAAAGATCAGAAAGATCAGAAAGATCAGAAAGATCAGAAAGATCAGAAAGATCAGAAAGATCAGAAAGATCAGAAAGATCAGAAAGATCAGAAAGATCAGAAAGATCAGAAAGATCAGAAAGATCAGAAAGATCAGAAAGATCAGAAAGATCAGAAAGATCAGAAAGATCAGAAAGATCAGAAAGATCAGAAAGATCAGAAAGATCAGAAAGATCAGGGATCAGAAGGATCAGAAATATCAGGGATCAGAAATATCAGGGATCAGAAGGATCAGAAATATCAGGGATCAGAAGGATCAGAAATATCAGGGATCAGAAGGATCAGAAATATCAGGGATCAGAAGGATCAGAAGGATCAGAAGGATCAGAAGGATCAGAAGGATCAGAAGGATCAGAAGGATCAGAAGGATCAGAAGGATCAGAAGGATCAGAATATCAGGGATCAGAAGGATCAGAAGGATCAGAAGGATCAGAATGATCAGAAGGATCAGGGATCAGAAGGATCAGAATGATCAGAAGGATCAGGGATCAAAAGGATCAGAAGGATCAGAAGGATCAGAATGATCAGAAGGATCAGAAATATCAGGGATCTTTCTGATCTTTCTGATCTTTCTGATCTTTCTGATCTTTCTGATCTTTCTGATCTTTCTGATCTTTCTGATCTTTCTGATCTTTCTGATCTTTCTGATCTTTCTGATCTTTCTGATCTTTCTGATTTTTCTGATTTTTCTGATTTTTCTGATTTTTCTGATTTTTCTGATTTTTCTGATTTTTCTGATTTTTCTGATTTTTCTGATCTTTCTGATCTTTCTGATCTTTCTGATCTTTCTGATCTTTCTGATCTTTCTGATCTTTCTGATCTTTCTGATCTTTCTGATCTTTCTGATCTTTCTGATCTTTCTGATCTTTCTGATCTTTCTGATCTTTCTGATCTTTCTGATCTTTCTGATCTTTCTTATCTTTCTGATCTTTCTGATCTTTCTGATCTTTCTGATCCTTCTGATCCTTCTGATCCTTCTGATATTTCTGATCCTTCTGATATTTCTGATCCTTCTAATCCTTCTCTCCCAACTCCCAACTCCCAACTCCCAACTCCCAACTCCCAACTCCCAACTCCCAACTCCCAACTCCCAACTCCCAACTCCCAACTCCCAACTCCCAACTCCCAACTCCCAACTCCCAACTCCCAACTCCCAACTCCCAACTCCCAACTCCCAACTCCCAACTCCCAACTCCCAACTCCCAACTCCCAACTCCCAACTCCCAACTCCCAACTCCCAACTCCCAACTCCCAACTCCCAACTCCCAACTCCCAACTCCCAACTCCCAACTCCCAACTCCCAACTCCCAACTCCCAACTCCCAACTCCCAACTCCCAACTCCCAACTCCCAACTCTCAACTCTCAACTCTCAACTCTCAACTCTCAACTCTCAACTCTCAACTCTCAACTCTCAACTCTCAACTCTCAACTCTCAACTCTCAACTCTCAACTCTCAACTCTCAACTCTCAACTCTCAACTCTCAACTCTCAACTCTCAACTCTCAACTCTCAACTCTCAACTCTCAACTCTCAACTCTCAACTCTCAACTCTCAACTCTCAACTCTCAACTCTCAACTCTCAACTCTCAACTCTCAACTCTCAACTCCCAACTCCCAACTCCCAACTCCCAACTCTCAACTCTCAACTCTCAACTCCCAACTCTCAACTCTCAACTCTCAACTCTCAACTCTCAACTCTCAACTCTCAACTCTCAACTCTCAACTCTCAACTCTCAACTCTCAACTCTCAACTCTCAACTCTCAACTCTCAACTCTCAACTCTCAACTCTCAACTCTCAACTCTCAACTCTCAACTCTCAACTCTCAACTCTCAACTCTCAACTCTCAACTCTCAACTCTCAACTCTCAACTCTCAACTCTCAACTCTCAACTCTCAACTCTCAACTCTCAACTCTCAACTCTCAACTCTCAACTCTCAACTCTCAACTCTCAACTCTCAACTCTCAACTCTCAACTCTCAACTCTCAACTCTCAACTCTCAACTCTCAACTCTCAACTCTCAACTCTCAACTCTCAACTCTCAACTCTCAACTCTCAACTCTCAACTCTCAACTCTCAACTCTCAACTCTCAACTCTCAACTCTCAACTCTCAACTCTCAACTCTCAACTCTCAACTCTCAACTCTCAACTCTCAACTCTCAACTCTCAACTCTCAACTCTCAACTCTCAACTCTCAACTCTCAACTCTCAACTCTCAACTCTCAACTCTCAACCCCAACCTCTGGGTCAATGACCTCGACCTCGGGGTCAATGACCTTAACTTCGGGGTCAATGACCTTAACTTCGGGGTCAATGACCCCAAACTCGGGGTCAATGACCCCAAACTCAGTCAATGACCCCAACCTCGGGGTCAATGGCCTCTAACTTGGGGTCAATGACCTCTAACTCGGGGTCAATGACTTCTAACTCAGGGTCAATGACTTCTAACTCGGGGTCAATGACCTCGACCTCGGGGTCAATGACCTCTAACCCGGGGTCAATGACCACAACCTCGGGGTCAATGATGTGTTTTGAAGCAACATGGAGGATGGAAATCTTCGACTGTGGCCGAAGGATACATGGAAGATTCTATCAACAATAAAATTCAAATATCAAATGAAATATTAGACTGTGAAATTTCAGGATAAAGTGCTGTCACCTCTACGGCAGTTGCTTGCAAATCAAAAATGGATAGACTTCCAACTCCCAAAACTACGATATCACGAGCTGAATCTGATTTATCTGGTTTAGGAATGAATATTGGTTCGTGCACTAGCTGCACCATTAATGTTCACTGTAATGATCCCAAATTTTGTCAATATATTTCATCGTCCAGAAAAACTAATGAATGAATCGTTACGAGTTCGATATCAGGTACCAGCAAATATTCGTTTAAGTGGCCACCTGTTTTTAATATTTATATGGGTCTCTAGGTCGTCTCGGCTCGAAATATAAACAAATTCGATTTTCCTATAAGTACCAAGCTATGTTTATACTCAAGGCAAGTTTTGTTTCATGAAAGAATGTACGAATTAGATGCATTTATTACAATGGCAATGTCGTCTACAAGGATTTTAAAGATTATTAAGAATAATCATATGTTACATTATTATGAGTTTGAAGTATGATATAGAATATAAACATTTTATGAATACGAGGCACAATACGATATACGACTATAGGATAGACTTACCAGCTTGGTGAAACACTTTGGAACTGAAGAATATAGTCTGAATAGAGTCACTCGAAGTCATTGAAGGGAGGATCATTCGAGGAGAGGAAATTAGGGAACCAATTTCTGATCTTTCTGATCCCTGATATTTCTGAACCTTCTGATTCTTTTGATCCCTGATATTTCTGATCCTTCTGATCCCTGATATTTCTGATCCTTCTGATCCCTGATATTTCTGATATTTCTGATCCTTCTGATCCTTCTGATCCTTCTGATCCTTCTGATCCCTGATATTTCTGATCCTTCTGATCCCTGATATTTCTGATATTTCTGATATTCCTGATCCTTCTGATCCTTCTGATCCTTCTGATCCTTCTGATCCTTCTGATCCTTCTGATCCTTCTGATAGTTCTGATAGTTCTGATCCTTCTGATCCTTCTGATCCTTCTGATCCTTCTGATCCTTCTGATCCTTCTGATCCTTCTGATCCTTCTGATCCTTCTGATCTTTCTGATCCTTCTTATCCCTGATATTTCTGATCCTTCTGATATTTCTGATCCTTATGATCCGCCTGATCTTTCTGATATTTCTGATCCTTCTGATCCCTGATCCTTCTGATCCTTCTGATCCCTGATATTTCTGATCCTTCTGATCCCTGATGTTTCTGATCCTTCTTATCCCTGATATTTATGATCCTTCTGATCCTTCTGATCCTTCTGATCATTCTGATCCTTCTGATCCTCCTGATCCTTCTGATCCCTGATCATTCTGATCCTTCTGATCCTTCTGATCCTTCTGATCCTTCTGATCCTTCTGATCCTTCTGATCCTTCTGATCCTTCTGATCATTCTGATCCTTCTGATCCCTGATACTTCTGATCCTGCTGATCCTTCTGATCCCTGATATTCTGATCCTTCTGATCCTTCAGATCCTTCTGATCCTTCTGATCCCTGATATTTCTGATCCCGTCTGATCCTTCTGATCCTTCTGATCCTTCTGATCCTTCTGATCTTTCTGATCCTTCTTATCCCTGATATTTCTGATCCTTCTGATATTTCTGATCCTTATAATCCTCCTGATCTTTCTGATATTTCTGATCCTTCTGATCCCTGATCCTTCTGATCCTTCTGATCCCTGATATTTCTGATCCTTCTGATCCCTGATATTTCTGATCCTTCTGATCCTTCTGATCCTTCTGATCCTTCTGATCCTTCTGATCCTTCTGATCCTTCTGATCCTTCTGATCCTTCTGATCCTTCTGATCCCTGATCCTTCTGATCCTTCTGATCCTTCTGATCCTTCTGATCCTTCTGATCATTCTGATCATTCTGATCCTTCTGATCATTCTGATCCTTCTGATCATTCTGATCCTTCTGATCCCTGATATTCTGATCCTTCTGATCCTTCTGATCCTTCTGATCCCTGATATTTCTGATCCTTCTGATCCTTCTGATCCCTGATATTTCTGATCCTTCTGATCCCTGATATTTCTGATCCCTGATATTTCTGATCCTTCTGATCCCTGATATTTCTGATCTTTCTGATCTTTCTGATCTTTCTGATCTTTCTGATCCTTCTGATCCTTCTGATCCTTCTGATCCCTGATCCTTCTGATCCTTCTGATCCTTCTGATCCTTCTGATCCTTCTGATCCTTCTGATCATTCTGATCCTTCTGATCCTTCTGATCATTCTGATCCTTCTGATCCTTCTGATCCCTGATACTTCTGATCCTTCTGATCCTTCTGATCCTTCTGATCCTTCTGATCCCTGATATTTCTGATCCTTCTGATCCTTCTGATCCCTGATATTTCTGATCCTTCTGATCCCTGATATTTCTGATCCCTGACATTTCTGATCCTTCTGATCCCTGATATTTCTGATCTTTCTGATCCCTGATATTTCTGATCTTTCTGATATTTCTGATCTTTCTGATCTTTCTGATCTTTCTGATCTTTCTGATCTTTCTGATCCTTCTGATCCTTCTGATCTTTCTGATCTTTCTGACCTTTCTGATCTTTCTGATCTTTCTGATCTTTCTGATCTTTCTGATCTTTCTGATCTTTCTGATCTTTCTGATCTTTCTGATCTTTCTGATCTTTCTGATCTTTCTGATCTTTCTGATCTTTCTGATCTTTCTGATCTTTCTGATCTTTCTGATCTTTCTGATCTTTCTGATCTTTCTGATCTTTCTGATCTTTAGATCTTTCTGATCCTTCTAATCCTTCTCTCCCAACTCCCAACTCCCAACCTCCCACTCCCAACTCCCAACTCCCAACTCCCAACTCCCAACTCCCAACTCCCAACTCTCAACTCTCAACTCTCAACTCTCAACTCTCAACTCTCAACTCTCAACTCTCAACTCTCAACTCTCAACTCTCAACTCTCAACTCTCAACTCTCAACTCTCAACTCTCAACTCTCAACTCTCAACTCTCAACTCTCAACTCTCAACTCTCAACTCTCAACTCTCAACTCTCAACTCTCAACTCTCAACTCTCAACTCTCAACTCTCAACTCTCAACTCTCAACTCTCAACTCTCAACTCTCAACTCTCAACTCTCAACTCTCAACTCTCAACTCTCAACTCTCAACTCTCAACTCTCAACTCTCAACTCTCAACTCTCAACTCTCAACTCTCAACTCTCAACTCTCAACTCTCAACTCTCAACTCTCAACTCTCAACTCTCAACTCTCAACTCTCAACTCTCAACTCTCAACTCTCAACTCTCAACTCTCAACTCTCAACTCTCAACTCTCAACTCTCAACTCTCAACTCTCAACTCTCAACTCTCAACTCTCAACCCTCAACTCTCAACTCTCAACTCTCAACTCTCAACTCTCAACTCTCAACTCTCAACTCTCAACTCTCAACTCTCAACTCTCAACTCTCAACTCTCAACTCTCAACTCTCAACTCTCAACTCTCAACTCTCAACTCTCAACTCTCAACTCTCAACTCTCAACTCTCAACTCTCAACTCTCAACTCTCAACTCTCAACGAAATATAAACAAATTCGATGTCTCCGGCCGATATTTCCTATAAGTACCAAGCTATGTTTATACTCAAGGCAAGTTTTGTTTCATGAAAGAATGTACGAATTAGATGCATTTATTACAATGGCAATGTCGTCTACAAGGATTTTAAAGATTATTAAGAATAATCATATGTTACATTATTATGAGTTTGAAGTATGATATAGAATATAAACATTTTATGAATACGAGGCACAATACGATATACGACTATAGGATAGACTTACCAGCTTGGTGAAACACTTTGGAACTGAAGAATATAGTCTGAATAGAGTCACTCGAAGTCATTGAAGGGAGGATCATTCGAGGAGAGGAAATTAGGGAACCAATTTCTGATCTTTCTGATCCCTGATATTTCTGAACCTTCTGATTCTTCTGATCCCTGATATTTCTGATCCTTCTGATCCCTGATATTTCTGATCCTTCTGATCCCTGATATTTCTGATATTTCTGATCCTTCTGATCCTTCTGATCCTTCTGATCCTTCTGATCCCTGATATTTCTGATCCTTCTGATCCCTGATATTTCTGATATTTCTGATATTCCTGATCCTTCTGATCCTTCTGATCCTTCTGATCCTTCTGATAGTTCTGATAGTTCTGATCCTTCTGATCCTTCTGATCCTTCTGATCCTTCTGATCCTTCTGATCCTTCTGATCCTTCTGATCCTTCTGATCTTTCTGATCCTTCTTATCCCTGATATTTCTGATCCTTCTGATATTTCTGATCCTTATGATCCGCCTGATCTTTCTGATATTTCTGATCCTTCTGATCCCTGATCCTTCTGATCCTTCTGATCCCTGATATTTCTGATCCTTCTGATCCCTGATATTTCTGATCCTTCTTATCCCTGATATTTATGATCCTTCTGATCCTTCTGATCCTTCTGATCATTCTGATCCTTCTGATCCTCCTGATCCTTCTGATCCCTGATCATTCTGATCCTTCTGATCCTTCTGATCCTTCTGATCCTTCTGATCCTTCTGATCCTTCTGATCCTTCTGATCCTTCTGATCCTTCTGATCCTTCTGATCCTTCTGATCCTTCTGATCCTTCTGATCATTCTGATCCTTCTGATCCCTGATACTTCTGATCCTGCTGATCCTTCTGATCCCTGATATTCTGATCCTTCTGATCCTTCAGATCCTTCTGATCCTTCTGATCCCTGATATTTCTGATCCTTCTGATCCTTCTGATCCTTCTGATCCTTCTGATCCTTCTGATCTTTCTGATCCTTCTTATCCCTGATATTTCTGATCCTTCTGATATTTCTGATCCTTATAATCCTCCTGATCTTTCTGATATTTCTGATCCTTCTGATCCCTGATCCTTCTGATCCTTCTGATCCCTGATATTTCTGATCCTTCTGATCCCTGATATTTCTGATCCTTTCGATCCCTGATATTTCTGATCCTTCTGATCCTTCTGATCCTTCTGATCCTTCTGATCCTTCTTATCATTCTGATCCTTCTGATCCTTCTGATCCTTCTGATCCCTGATATTTCTGATCCTTCTGATCCCTGATATTTCTGATCTTTCTGATCTTTCTGATCTTTCTGATCTTTCTGATCCTTCTGATCATTCTGATCCTTCTGATCCTTCTGATCCCTGATCCTTCTGATCCTTCTGATCCTTCTGATCCTTCTGATCCTTCTGATCCTTCTGATCCTTCTGATCCTTCTGATCCTTCTGATCATTCTGATCCCTGATCCTTCTGATCCTTCTGATCCTTCTGATCCTTCTGATCCCTGATATTTCTGATCCTTCTGATCCTTCTGATCCTTCTGATCCCTGATATTTCTGATCCTTCTGATCCCTGATATTTCTGATCCCTGACATTTCTGATCCTTCTGATCCCTGATATTTCTGATCTTTCTGATCCCTGATATTTCTGATCTTTCTGATCTTTCTGATCTTTCTGATCTTTCTGATCTTTCTGATCTTTCTGATCTTTCTGATCCTTCTGATCCTTCTGATCCTTCTGATCTTTCTGATCTTTCTGACCTTTCTGATCTTTCTGATCCTTCTTATCCCTGATATTTCTGATCCTTCTGATATTTCTGATCCTTATGATCCGCCTGATCTTTCTGATATTTCTGATCCTTCTGATCCCTGATCCTTCTGATCCTTCTGATCCCTGATATTTCTGATCCTTCTGATCCCTGATATTTCTGATCCTTCTTATCCCTGATATTTCTGATCCTTCTTATCCCTGATATTTATGATCCTTCTGATCCTTCTGATCCTTCTGATCATTCTGATCCTTCTGATCCTCCTGATCCTTCTGATCCTTCTGATCCTTCTGATCCTTCTGATCCTTCTGATCCTTCTGATCCTTCTGATCCTTCTGATCCTTCTGATCCTTCTGATCCTTCTGATCCTTCTGATCCTTCTGATCATTCTGATCCTTCTGATCCCTGATACTTCTGATCCTGCTGATCCTTCTGATCCCTGATATTCTGATCCTTCTGATCCTTCAGATCCTTCTGATCCTTCTGATCCCTGATATTTCTGATCCTTCTGATCCTTCTGATCCTTCTGATCCTTCTGATCCTTCTGATCTTTCTGATCCTTCTTATCCCTGATATTTCTGATCCTTCTGATATTTCTGATCCTTATAATCCTCCTGATCTTTCTGATATTTCTGATCCTTCTGATCCCTGATCCTTCTGATCCTTCTGATCCCTGATATTTCTGATCCTTCTGATCCCTGATATTTCTGATCCTTTCGATCCCTGATATTTCTGATCCTTCTGATCCTTCTGATCCTTCTGATCCTTCTGATCCTTCTGATCATTCTGATCCTTCTGATCCTTCTGATCCTTCTGATCCCTGAATTTTCTGATCCTTCTGATCCTTCTGATCCTTCTGATCCTTCTGATCCTTCTGATCCTTCTGATCCTTCTGATCCTTCTGATCCTTCTGATCCTTCTGATCATTCTGATCATTCTGATCCTTCTGATCATTCTGATCCTTCTGATCATTCTGATCCTTCTGATCCCTGATATTCTGATCCTTCTGATCCTTCTGATCCTTCTGATCCCTGATATTTCTGATCCTTCTGATCCTTCTGATCCCTGATATTTCTGATCCTTCTGATCCCTGATATTTCTGATCCCTGATATTTCTGATCCTTCTGATCCCTGATATTTCTGATCTTTCTGATCTTTCTGATCTTTCTGATCTTTCTGATCCTTCTGATCATTCTGATCCTTCTGATCCTTCTGATCCCTGATCCTTCTGATCCTTCTGATCCTTCTGATCCTTCTGATCCTTCTGATCCTTCTGATCCTTCTGATCCTTCTGATCCTTCTGATCCTTCTGATCATTCTGATCCTTCTGATCATTCTGATCCTTCTGATCCCTGATCCTTCTGATCCCTGATCCTTCTGATCCTTCTGATCCTTCTGATCCTTCTGATCCCTGATATTTCTGATCCTTCTGATCCTTCTGATCCCTGATATTTCTGATCCTTCTGATCCCTGATATTTCTGATCCCTGATATTTCTGATCCTTCTGATCCCTGATATTTCTGATCTTTCTGATCTTTCTGATCTTTCTGATCTTTCTGATCCTTCTGATCATTCTGATCCTTCTGATCCTTCTGATCCCTGATCCTTCTGATCCTTCTGATCCTTCTGATCCTTCTGATCCTTCTGATCCTTCTGATCCTTCTGATCCTTCTGATCCTTCTGATCCTTCTGATCATTCTGATCCTTCTGATCCTTCTGATCCTTCTGATCCTTCTGATCCTTCTGATCATTCTGATCCTTCTGATCATTCTGATCCTTCTGATCCCTGATCCTTCTGATCCTTCTGATCCTTCTGATCCTTCTGATCCCTGATATTTCTGATCCTTCTGATCCTTCTGATCCTTCTGATCCCTGATATTTCTGATCCTTCTGATCCCTGATATTTCTGATCCCTGACATTTCTGATCCTTCTGATCCCTGATATTTCTGATCTTTCTGATCCCTGATATTTCTGATCTTTCTGATCTTTCTGATCTTTCTGATATTTCTGATCTTTCTGATCTTTCTGATCTTTCTGATCTTTCTGATCTTTCTGATCCTTCTGATCCTTCTGATCTTTCTGATCTTTCTGACCTTTCTGATCTTTCTGATCTTTCTGATCTTTCTGATCTTTCTGATCTTTCTGATCTTTCTGATCTTTCTGATCTTTCTGATCTTTCTGATCTTTCTGATCTTTCTGATCTTTCTGATCTTTCTGATCTTTCTGATCTTTCTGATCTTTCTGATCTTTCTGATCTTTCTGATCTTTATGATCTTTCTGATCTTTCTGATCTTTCTGATCTTTCTGATCTTTCTGATCTTTCTGATCTTTCTGATCTTTCTGATCTTTCTGATCTTTCTGATCTTTCTGATCTTTAGATCTTTATGATCCTTCTAATCCTTCTCTCCCAACTCCCAACTCCCAACCTCCCACTCCCAACTCCCAACTCCCAACTCCCAACTCCCAACTCCCAACTCCCAACTCCCAACTCCCAACTCCCAACTCCCAACTCCCAACTCCCAACTCCCAACTCCCAACTCCCAACTCCCAACTCCCAACTCCCAACTCCCAACTCCCAACTCCCAACTCCCAACTCCCAACTTTCAACTCCCAACTCCCAACTCCCAACTCCCAACCCCAACTCCCAACTCCCAACTCCCAACTCCCAACTCCCAACTCCCAACTCCCAACTCCCAACTCCCAACTCCCAACTCCCAACTCCCAACTCCCAACTCCCAACTCCCAACTCCCAACTCCCAACTCCCAACTCCCAACTCCCAACTCCCAACTCCCAACTCCCAACTCCCAACTCTCAACTCTCAACTCTCAACTCTCAACTCTCAACTCTCAACTCTCAACTCTCAACTCTCAACTCTCAACTCTCAACTCTCAACTCTCAACTCTCAACTCTCAACTCTCAACTCTCAACTCTCAACTCTCAACTCTCAACTCTCAACTCTCAACTCTCAACTCTCAACTCTCAACTCTCAACTCTCAACTCTCAACTCTCAACTCTCAACTCTCAACTCTCAACTCTCAACTCTCAACTCTCAACTCTCAACTCTCAACTCTCAACTCTCAACTCTCAACTCTCAACTCTCAACTCTCAACTCTCAACTCTCAACTCTCAACTCTCAACTCTCAACTCTCAACTCTCAACTCTCAACTCTCAACTCTCAACTCTCAACTCTCAACTCTCAACTCTCAACTCCCAACTCCCAACTCCCAACTCCCAACTCCCAACTCCCAACTCTCAACTCTCAACTCTCAACTCCCAACTCCCAACTCCCAACTCCCAACTCCCAACTCCCAACTCCCAACTCCCAACTCCCAACTCCCAACTCCCAACTCTCAACTCTCAACTCTCAACTCTCAACTCTCAACTCCCAACTCTCAACTCTCAACTCTCAACTCTCAACTCCCAACTCCCAACTCCCAACTCCCAACTCCCAACTCCCAACTCCCAACTCCCAACTCCCAACTCCCAACTCCCAACTCCCAACTCCCAACTCCCAACTCCCAACTCCCAACTCCCAACTCCCAACTCCCAACTCCCAACTCCCAACTCCCAACTCCCAACTCCCAACTCCCAACTCCCAACTCCCAACTCCCAACTCCCAACTCCCAACTCCCAACTCCCAACTCCCAACTCCCAACTCCCAACTCCCAACTCCCAACTCCCAACTCCCAACTCCCAACTCCCAACTCCCAACTCCCAACTCCCAACTCCCAACTCCCAACTCCCAACTCCCAACTCCCAACTCCCAACTCCCAACTCCCAACTCCCAACTCCCAACTCCCAACTTCAACTCCCAACTCCCAACTCCCAACTCCCAACTCCCAACTCCCAACTCCCAACTCCCAACTCCCAACTCCCAACTCCCAACTCCCAACTCCCAACTCCCAACTCCCAACTCCCAACTCCCAACTCCCAACTCCCAACTCCCAACTCCCAACTCCCAACTCTCAACTCTCAACTCTCAACTCTCAACTCTCAACTCTCAACTCTCAACTCTCAACTCTCAACTCTCAACTCTCAACTCTCAACTCTCAACTCTCAACTCTCAACTCTCAACTCTCAACTCTCAACTCTCAACTCTCAACTCTCAACTCTCAACTCTCAACTCTCAACTCTCAACTCTCAACTCTCAACTCTCAACTCTCAACTCTCAACTCTCAACTCTCAACTCTCAACTCTCAACTCTCAACTCTCAACTCTCAACTCTCAACTCTCAACTCTCAACTCTCAACTCTCAACTCTCAACTCTCAACTCTCAACTCTCAACTCTCAACTCTCAACTCTCAACTCTCAACTCTCAACTCTCAACTCTCAACTCTCAACTCTCAACTCTCAACTCTCAACTCTCAACTCTCAACTCTCAACTCTCAACTCTCAACTCTCAACTCTCAACTCTCAACTCTCAACTCTCAACTCTCAACTCTCAACTCTCAACTCTCAACTCTCAACTCTCAACTCTCAACTCTCAACTCTCAACTCTCAACTCTCAACTCTCAACTCCCAACTCCCAACTCCCAACTCTCAACTCTCAACTCTCAACTCTCAACTCTCAACTCCCAACTCCCAACTCCCAACTCCCAACTCCCAACTCCCAACTCCCAACTCCCAACTCCCAACTCCCAACTCCCAACTCCCAACTCCCAACTCCCAACTCCCAACTCCCAACTCCCAACTCCCAACTCCCAACTCCCAACTCTCATTTCTCAACTCTCAACTCTCAACTCTCAACTCTCAACTCTCAACTCTCAACTCTCAACTCTCAACTCTCAACTCTCAACTCTCAACTCTCAACTCTCAACTCTCAACTCTCAACTCTCAACTCTCAACTCTCAACTCTCAACTCTCAACTCTCAACTCCCAACTCCCAACTCCCAACTCCCAACTCTCAACTCTCAACTCTCAACTCTCAACTCTCAACTCTCAACTCTCAACTCTCAACTCTCAACTCTCAACTCTCAACTCTCAACTCTCAACTCCCAACTCCCAACTCCCAACTCTCAACTCTCAACTCTCAACTCTCAACTCTCAACTCTCAACTCTCAACTCTCAACTCTCAACTCTCAACTCTCAACTCTCAACTCTCAACTCTCAACTCTCAACTCTCAACTCTCAACTCTCAACTCTCAACTCTCAACTCTCAACTCTCAACTCTCAACTCTCAACTCTCAACTCTCAACTCTCAACTCTCAACTCTCAACTCTCAACTCTCAACTCTCAACTCTCAACTCTCAACTCTCAACTCTCAACTCTCAACTCTCAACTCTCAACTCTCAACTCTCAACTCTAAACTCTAAACTCTCAACTCTCAACTCTCAACTCTCAACTCTCAACTCTCAACTCTCAACTCTCAACTCAACTCTCAACTCTCAACTCTCAACTCTCAACTCTCAACTCTCAACTCTCAACTCTCAACTCTCAACTCTCAACTCTCAACTCTCAACTCTCAACTCTCAACTCTCAACTCTCAACTCTCAACTCTCAACTCTCAACTCTCAACTCTCAACTCTCAACCCCAACCTCTGGGTCAATGACCTCGACCTCGGAGTCAATGACCTTAACTTCGGGGTCAATGACCTTAACTTCGGGGTCAATGACCTCAAACTCGGGGTCAATGACCCCAAACTCGGTCAGTGACCCCAACCTCGGGGTCAATGACCTCTAACTTGGGGTCAATGACCTCTAACTCGGGGTCAATGACTTCTAACTCAGGGTCAATGACTTCTAACTCGGGGTCAATGACTTCTAACTCGGGGTCAATGACTTCTAACTCGGGGTCAATGACCTCGACCTCGGGGTCAATGACCTCGACCTCGGGGTCAATGACCCCAAACTCGGGGTCAATGACCTCTAACCCGGGGTCAATGACCACAACCTCGGGGTCAATGATGTGTTTTGAAGCAACATGGAGGATGGAAATCTTCGACTGTGGCCGAAGGATACATGGAAGATTCTATCAACAATAAAATTCAAATATCAAATGAAATATTAGACTGTGAAATTTCAGGATAAAGTGCTGTCACCTCTACGGCAGTTGCTTGCAAATCAAAAATGGATAGACTTCCAACTCCCAAAACTACGATATCACGAGCTGAATCTGATTTATCTGGTTTAGGAATGAATATTGGTTCGTGCACTAGCTGCACCATTAATGTTTACTGTAATGATCCCAAATTTTGTCAATATATTTCATCGTCCAGAAAAACTAATGAATGAATCGTTACGAGTTCGATATCAGGTACCAGCAAATATTCGTTTAAGTGGCCACCTGTTTTTAATATTTATATGGGTCTCTAGGTCGTCTCGGCTCGAAATATAAACAAATTCGATGTCTCCGGCCGATATTTCCTATAAGTACCAAGCTATGTTTATACTCAAGGCAAGTTTTGTTTCATGAAAGAATGTACGAATTAGATGCATTTATTACAATGGCAATGTCGTCTACAAGGATTTTAAAGATTATTAAGAATAATCATATGTTACATTATTATGAGTTTGAAGTATGATATAGAATATAAACATTTTATGAATACGAGGCACAATACGATATACGACTATAGGATAGACTTACCAGCTTGGTGAAACACTTTGGAACTGAAGAATATAGTCTGAATAGAGTCACTCGAAGTCATTGAAGGGAGGATCATTCGAGGAGAGGAAATTAGGGAACCAATTTCTGATCTTTCTGATCCCTGATATTTCTGATCCTTCTGATCCTTCTGATCCCTGATATTTCTGATCCTTCTGATCCCTGATATTTCTGATCCTTCTGATCCCTGATATTTCTGATATTTCTGATCCTTCTGATCCTTCTGATCCTTCTGATCCTTCTGATCCTTCTGATCCCTGATCCTTCTGATCCTTCTGATCCTTCTGATCCCTGATACTTCTGATCCTTCTGATCCTTCTGATCCCTGATATTCTGATCCTTCTGATCCTTCTGATCCTTCTGATCCTTCTAATCCTTCTAATCCTTCTGATCCTTCTGATCCTTCTGATCCTTCTGATCCTTCTGATCCTTCTGATCCTTCTGATCCCTGATATTTCTGATCCTTCTGATCCTTCTGATCGATATTTCTGATCCTTCTGATCCCTGATATTTCTGATCCCTGATATTTCTGATCCCTGATATTTCTGATCCTTCTGATCCCTGATATTTCTGATCTTTCTGATTTTTCTGATCTTTCTGATCTTTCTGATCCTTCTGATCCTTCTGATCCTTCTGATCTTTCTGATCTTTCTGATCTTTCTGATCTTTCTGATCTTTCTGATCTTTCTGATCTTTCTGATCTTTCTGATCTTTCTTATCTTTCTGATCTTTCTGATCTTTCTGATCTTTCTGATCTTTCTGATCTTTCTGATCTTTAGATCTTTCTGATCCTTCTAATCCTTCTCTCCCAACTCCCAACTCCCAACCTCCCACTCCCAACTCCCAACTCCCAACTCCCAACTCCCAACTCCCAACTCCCAACTCCCAACCTCCCACTCCCAACTCCCAACTCCCAACTCCCAACTCCCAACTCCCAACTCCCAACTCCCAACTCCCAACTCCCAACTCCCAACTCCCAACTCCCAACTCCCAACTCCCAACTCCCAACTCCCAACTCCCAACTCCCAACTCCCAACTCCCAACTCCCAACTCCCAACTCCCAACTCCCAACTCCCAACTCCCAACTCCCAACTCCCAACTCCCAACTCCCAACTCCCAACTCCCAACTCCCAACTCCCAACTCCCAACTCCCAACTCCCAACTCCCAACTCCCAACTCCCAACTCTCAACTCTCAACTCTCAACTCTCAACTCTCAACTCCCAACTCCCAACTCCCAACTCCCAACTCCCAACTCCCAACTCCCAACTCCCAACTCCCAACTCCCAACTCCCAACTCCCAACTCCCAACTCCCAACTCCCAACTCCCAACTCCCAACTCCCAACTCCCAACTCCCAACTCCCAACTCCCAACTCCCAACTCCCAACTCCCAACTCCCAACTCCCAACTCCCAACTCCCAACTCCCAACTCCCAACTCCCAACTCCCAACTCCCAACTCCCAACTCCCAACTCCCAACTCCCAACTCTCAACTCTCAACTCTCAACTCTCAACTCTCAACTCTCAACTCTCAACTCTCAACTCTCAACTCTCAACTCTCAACTCTCAACTCTCAACTCTCAACTCTCAACTCTCAACTCTCAACTCTCAACTCTCAACTCTCAACTCTCAACTCTCAACTCTCAACTCTCAACTCTCAACTCTCAACTCTCAACTCTCAACTCTCAACTCTCAACTCTCAACTCTCAACTCTCAACTCTCAACTCTCAACTCTCAACTCTCAACTCTCAACTCTCAACTCTCAACTCTCAACTCTCAACTCTCAACTCTCAACTCTCAACTCTCAACTCTCAACTCTCAACTCTCAACTCTCAACTCTCAACTCTCAACTCTCAACTCTCAACTCTCAACTCTCAACTCTCAACTCTCAACTCTCAACTCTCAACTCTCAACTCTCAACTCTCAACTCTCAACTCTCAACTCTCAACTCTCAACTCTCAACTCTCAACTCTCAACTCTCAACTCTCAACTCTCAACTCTCAACTCTCAACTCTCAACTCTCAACTCTCAACTCTCAACTCTCAACTCTCAACTCTCAACTCTCAACTCTCAACTCTCAACTCTCAACTCTCAACTCTCAACTCTCAACTCTCAACTCTCAACTCTCAACTCTCAACTCTCAACTCTCAACTCTCAACTCTCAACTCTCAACTCTCAACTCTCAACTCTCAACTCTCAACTCTCAACTCTCAACTCTCAACTCTCAACTCTCAACTCTCAACTCTCAACTCTCAACTCTCAACTCTCAACTCTCAACTCTCAACTCTCAACCCCAACCTCTGGGTCAATGACCTCGACCTCGGAGTCAATGACCTTAACTTCGGGGTCAATGACCTTAACTTCGGGGTCAATGACCTCAAACTCGGGGTCAATGACCCCAAACTCGGTCAGTGACCCCAACCTCGGGGTCAATGACCTCTAACTTGGGGTCAATGACCTCTAACTCGGGGTCAATGACTTCTAACTCAGGGTCAATGACTTCTAACTCGGGGTCAATGACTTCTAACTCGGGGTCAATGACTTCTAACTCGGGGTCAATGACCTCGACCTCGGGGTCAATGACCTCGACCTCGGGGTCAATGACCCCAAACTCGGGGTCAATGACCTCTAACCCGGGGTCAATGACCACAACCTCGGGGTCAATGATGTGTTTTGAAGCAACATGGAGGATGGAAATCTTCGACTGTGGCCGAAGGATACATGGAAGATTCTATCAACAATAAAATTCAAATATCAAATGAAATATTAGACTGTGAAATTTCAGGATAAAGTGCTGTCACCTCTACGGCAGTTGCTTGCAAATCAAAAATGGATAGACTTCCAACTCCCAAAACTACGATATCACGAGCTGAATCTGATTTATCTGGTTTAGGAATGAATATTGGTTCGTGCACTAGCTGCACCATTAATGTTTACTGTAATGATCCCAAATTTTGTCAATATATTTCATCGTCCAGAAAAACTAATGAATGAATCGTTACGAGTTCGATATCAGGTACCAGCAAATATTCGTTTAAGTGGCCACCTGTTTTTAATATTTATATGGGTCTCTAGGTCGTCTCGGCTCGAAATATAAACAAATTCGATGTCTCCGGCCGATATTTCCTATAAGTACCAAGCTATGTTTATACTCAAGGCAAGTTTTGTTTCAAGAAAGAATGTACGAATTAGATGCATTTATTACAATGGCAATGTCGTCTACAAGGATTTTAAAGATTATTAAGAATAATCATATGTTACATTATTATGAGTTTGAAGTATGATATAGAATATAAACATTTTATGAATACGAGGCACAATACGATATACGACTATAGGATAGACTTACCAGCTTGGTGAAACACTTTGGAACTGAAGAATATAGTCTGAATAGAGTCACTCGAAGTCATTGAAGGGAGGATCATTCGAGGAGAGGAAATTAGGGAACCAATTTCTGATCTTTCTGATCCCTGATATTTCTGAACCTTCTGATTCTTCTGATCCCTGATATTTCTGATCCTTCTGATCCCTGATATTTCTGATCCTTCTGATCCCTGATATTTCTGATATTTCTGATCCTTCTGATCCTTCTGATCCTTCTGATCCTTCTGATCCCTGATATTTCTGATCCTTCTGATCCCTGATATTTCTGATATTTCTGATATTCCTGATCCTTCTGATCCTTCTGATCCTTCTGATCCTTCTGATCCTTCTGATCCTTCTGATAGTTCTGATAGTTCTGATCCTTCTGATCCTTCTGATCCTTCTGATCCTTCTGATCCTTCTGATCCTTCTGATCCTTCTGATCCTTCTGATCTTTCTGATCCTTCTTATCCCTGATATTTCTGATCCTTCTGATATTTCTGATCCTTATGATCCGCCTGATCTTTCTGATATTTCTGATCCTTCTGATCCCTGATCCTTCTGATCCTTCTGATCCCTGATATTTCTGATCCTTCTGATCCCTGATATTTCTGATCCTTCTTATCCCTGATATTTATGATCCTTCTGATCCTTCTGATCCTTCTGATCATTCTGATCCTTCTGATCCTCCTGATCCTTCTGATCCCTGATCATTCTGATCCTTCTGATCCTTCTGATCCTTCTGATCCTTCTGATCCTTCTGATCCTTCTGATCCTTCTGATCCTTCTGATCCTTCTGATCCTTCTGATCCTTCTGATCCTTCTGATCATTCTGATCCTTCTGATCCCTGATACTTCTGATCCTGCTGATCCTTCTGATCCCTGATATTCTGATCCTTCTGATCCTTCAGATCCTTCTGATCCTTCTGATCCCTGATATTTCTGATCCTTCTGATCCTTCTGATCCTTCTGATCCTTCTGATCCTTCTGATCTTTCTGATCCTTCTTATCCCTGATATTTCTGATCCTTCTGATCCCTGATATTTCTGATCCTTCTGATCCCTGATATTTCTGATATTTCTGATCCTTCTGATCCTTCTGATCCTTCTGATCCTTCTGATCCCTGATCCTTCTGATCCTTCTGATCCTTCTGATCCCTGATACTTCTGATCCTTCTGATCCTTCTGATCCCTGATATTCTGATCCTTCTGATCCTTCTGATCCTTCTGATCCTTCTAATCCTTCTAATCCTTCTGATCCTTCTGATCCTTCTGATCCTTCTGATCCTTCTGATCCTTCTGATCCTTCTGATCCCTGATATTTCTGATCCTTCTGATCCTTCTGATCCTTCTGATCCCTGATATTTCTGATCCTTCTGATCCCTGATATTTCTGATCCCTGATATTTCTGATCCCTGATATTTCTGATCCTTCTGATCCCTGATATTTCTGATCTTTCTGATTTTTCTGATCTTTCTGATCTTTCTGATCCTTCTGATCCTTCTGATCCTTCTGATCTTTCTGATCTTTCTGATCTTTCTGATCTTTCTGATCTTTCTGATCTTTCTGATCTTTCTGATCTTTCTTATCTTTCTGATCTTTCTGATCTTTCTGATCTTTCTGATCTTTCTGATCTTTCTGATCTTTAGATCTTTCTGATCCTTCTAATCCTTCTCTCCCAACTCCCAACTCCCAACCTCCCACTCCCAACTCCCAACTCCCAACTCCCAACTCCCAACTCCCAACTCCCAACTCCCAACCTCCCACTCCCAACTCCCAACTCCCAACTCCCAACTCCCAACTCCCAACTCCCAACTCCCAACTCCCAACTCCCAACTCCCAACTCCCAACTCCCAACTCCCAACTCCCAACTCCCAACTCCCAACTCCCAACTCCCAACTCCCAACTCCCAACTCCCAACTCCCAACTCCCAACTCCCAACTCCCAACTCCCAACTCCCAACTCCCAACTCCCAACTCCCAACTCCCAACTCCCAACTCCCAACTCCCAACTCCCAACTCCCAACTCCCAACTCCCAACTCCCAACTCTCAACTCTCAACTCTCAACTCTCAACTCTCAACTCTCAACTCTCAACTCCCAACTCCCAACTCCCAACTCCCAACTCCCAACTCCCAACTCCCAACTCCCAACTCCCAACTCCCAACTCCCAACTCCCAACTCCCAACTCCCAACTCCCAACTCCCAACTCCCAACTCCCAACTCCCAACTCCCAACTCCCAACTCCCAACTCCCAACTCCCAACTCCCAACTCCCAACTCCCAACTCCCAACTCCCAACTCCCAACTCCCAACTCCCAACTCCCAACTCTCAACTCTCAACTCTCAACTCTCAACTCTCAACTCTCAACTCTCAACTCTCAACTCTCAACTCTCAACTCTCAACTCTCAACTCTCAACTCTCAACTCTCAACTCTCAACTCTCAACTCTCAACTCTCAACTCTCAACTCTCAACTCTCAACTCTCAACTCTCAACTCTCAACTCTCAACTCTCAACTCTCAACTCTCAACTCTCAACTCTCAACTCTCAACTCTCAACTCTCAACTCTCAACTCTCAACTCTCAACTCTCAACTCTCAACTCTCAACTCTCAACTCTCAACTCTCAACTCTCAACTCTCAACTCTCAACTCTCAACTCTCAACTCTCAACTCTCAACTCTCAACTCTCAACTCTCAACTCTCAACTCTCAACTCTCAACTCTCAACTCTCAACTCTCAACTCTCAACTCTCAACTCTCAACTCTCAACTCTCAACTCTCAACTCTCAACTCTCAACTCTCAACTCTCAACTCTCAACTCTCAACTCTCAACTCTCAACTCTCAACTCTCAACTCTCAACTCTCAACTCTCAACTCTCAACTCTCAACTCTCAACTCTCAACTCTCAACTCTCAACTCTCAACTCTCAACTCTCAACTCTCAACTCTCAACTCTCAACTCTCAACTCTCAACTCTCAACTCTCAACTCTCAACTCTCAACTCTCAACTCTCAACTCTCAACTCTCAACTCTCAACTCTCAACTCTCAACTCTCAACTCTCAACTCTCATCTCTCAACTCTCAACTCTCAACTCTCAACTCTCAACTCTCAACTCTCAACTCTCAACTCTCAACTCTCAACTCTCAACTCTCAACTCTCAACTCTCAACTCTCAACTCTCAACTCTCAACTCTCAACTCTCAACTCTCAACTCTCAACTCTCAACTCTCAACTCTCAACCCCAACCTCTGGGTCAATGACCTCGACCTCGGAGTCAATGACCTTAACTTCGGGGTCAATGACCTTAACTTCGGGGTCAATGACCTCAAACTCGGGGTCAATGACCCCAAACTCGGTCAGTGACCCCAACCTCGGGGTCAATGACCTCTAACTTGGGGTCAATGACCTCTAACTCGGGGTCAATGACTTCTAACTCAGGGTCAATGACTTCTAACTCGGGGTCAATGACTTCTAACTCGGGGTCAATGACTTCTAACTCGGGGTCAATGACCTCGACCTCGGGGTCAATGACCTCGACCTCGGGGTCAATGACCCCAAACTCGGGGTCAATGACCTCTAACCCGGGGTCAATGACCACAACCTCGGGGTCAATGATGTGTTTTGAAGCAACATGGAGGATGGAAATCTTCGACTGTGGCCGAAGGATACATGGAAGATTCTATCAACAATAAAATTCAAATATCAAATGAAATATTAGACTGTGAAATTTCAGGATAAAGTGCTGTCACCTCTACGGCAGTTGCTTGCAAATCAAAAATGGATAGACTTCCAACTCCCAAAACTACGATATCACGAGCTGAATCTGATTTATCTGGTTTAGGAATGAATATTGGTTCGTGCACTAGCTGCACCATTAATGTTTACTGTAATGATCCCAAATTTTGTCAATATATTTCATCGTCCAGAAAAACTAATGAATGAATCGTTACGAGTTCGATATCAGGTACCAGCAAATATTCGTTTAAGTGGCCACCTGTTTTTAATATTTATATGGGTCTCTAGGTCGTCTCGGCTCGAAATATAAACAAATTCGATGTCTCCGGCCGATATTTCCTATAAGTACCAAGCTATGTTTATACTCAAGGCAAGTTTTGTTTCAAGAAAGAATGTACGAATTAGATGCATTTATTACAATGGCAATGTCGTCTACAAGGATTTTAAAGATTATTAAGAATAATCATATGTTACATTATTATGAGTTTGAAGTATGATATAGAATATAAACATTTTATGAATACGAGGCACAATACGATATACGACTATAGGATAGACTTACCAGCTTGGTGAAACACTTTGGAACTGAAGAATATAGTCTGAATAGAGTCACTCGAAGTCATTGAAGGGAGGATCATTCGAGGAGAGGAAATTAGGGAACCAATTTCTGATCTTTCTGATCCCTGATATTTCTGAACCTTCTGATTCTTCTGATCCCTGATATTTCTGATCCTTCTGATCCCTGATATTTCTGATCCTTCTGATCCCTGATATTTCTGATATTTCTGATCCTTCTGATCCTTCTGATCCTTCTGATCCTTCTGATCCCTGATATTTCTGATCCTTCTGATCCCTGATATTTCTGATATTTCTGATATTCCTGATCCTTCTGATCCTTCTGATCCTTCTGATCCTTCTGATCCTTCTGATCCTTCTGATAGTTCTGATAGTTCTGATCCTTCTGATCCTTCTGATCCTTCTGATCCTTCTGATCCTTCTGATCCTTCTGATCCTTCTGATCCTTCTGATCTTTCTGATCCTTCTTATCCCTGATATTTCTGATCCTTCTGATATTTCTGATCCTTATGATCCGCCTGATCTTTCTGATATTTCTGATCCTTCTGATCCCTGATCCTTCTGATCCTTCTGATCCCTGATATTTCTGATCCTTCTGATCCCTGATATTTCTGATCCTTCTTATCCCTGATATTTATGATCCTTCTGATCCTTCTGATCCTTCTGATCATTCTGATCCTTCTGATCCTCCTGATCCTTCTGATCCCTGATCATTCTGATCCTTCTGATCCTTCTGATCCTTCTGATCCTTCTGATCCTTCTGATCCTTCTGATCCTTCTGATCCTTCTGATCCTTCTGATCCTTCTGATCCTTCTGATCCTTCTGATCATTCTGATCCTTCTGATCCCTGATACTTCTGATCCTGCTGATCCTTCTGATCCCTGATATTCTGATCCTTCTGATCCTTCAGATCCTTCTGATCCTTCTGATCCCTGATATTTCTGATCCTTCTGATCCTTCTGATCCTTCTGATCCTTCTGATCCTTCTGATCTTTCTGATCCTTCTTATCCCTGATATTTCTGATCCTTCTGATATTTCTGATCCTTATAATCCTCCTGATCTTTCTGATATTTCTGATCCTTCTGATCCCTGATCCTTCTGATCCTTCTGATCCCTGATATTTCTGATCCTTCTGATCCCTGATATTTCTGATCCTTTCGATCCCTGATATTTCTGATCCTTCTGATCCTTCTGATCCTTCTGATCCTTCTGATCCTTCTTATCATTCTGATCCTTCTGATCCTTCTGATCCTTCTGATCCCTGAATTTTCTGATCCTTCTGATCCTTCTGATCCTTCTGATCCTTCTGATCCTTCTGATCCTTCTGATCCTTCTGATCCTTCTGATCATTCTGATCCTTCTGATCCTTCTGATCCTTCTGATCCCTGATATTTCTGATCCTTCTGATCCTTCTGATCCCTGATATTTCTGATCCTTCTGATCCCTGATATTTCTGATCCCTGATATTTCTGATCCTTCTGATCCCTGATATTTCTGATCTTTCTGATCTTTCTGATCTTTCTGATCTTTCTGATCCTTCTGATCATTCTGATCCTTCTGATCCTTCTGATCCCTGATCCTTCTGATCCTTCTGATCCTTCTGATCCTTCTGATCCTTCTGATCCTTCTGATCCTTCTGATCCTTCTGATCCTTCTGATCATTCTGATCCCTGATCCTTCTGATCCTTCTGATCCTTCTGATCCTTCTGATCCCTGATATTTCTGATCCTTCTGATCCTTCTGATCCTTCTGATCCCTGATATTTCTGATCCTTCTGATCCCTGATATTTCTGATCCCTGACATTTCTGATCCTTCTGATCCCTGATATTTCTGATCTTTCTGATCCCTGATATTTCTGATCTTTCTGATCTTTCTGATCTTTCTGATCTTTCTGATCTTTCTGATCTTTCTGATCTTTCTGATCCTTCTGATCCTTCTGATCCTTCTGATCTTTCTGACCTTTCTGATCTTTCTGATCCTTCTTATCCCTGATATTTCTGATCCTTCTGATATTTCTGATCCTTATGATCCGCCTGATCTTTCTGATATTTCTGATCCTTCTGATCCCTGATCCTTCTGATCCTTCTGATCCCTGATATTTCTGATCCTTCTGATCCCTGATATTTCTGATCCTTCTTATCCCTGATATTTCTGATCCTTCTTATCCTTCTGATCCTTCTGATCATTCTGATCCTTCTGATCCTCCTGATCCTTCTGATCCCTGATCATTCTGATCCTTCTGATCCTTCTGATCCTTCTGATCCTTCTGATCCTTCTGATCCTTCTGATCCCTGATATTTCTGATCCTTCTGATCCTTCTGATCCTTCTGATCCCTGATATTTCTGATCCTTCTGATCCCTGATATTTCTGATCCCTGACATTTCTGATCCTTCTGATCCCTGATATTTCTGATCTTTCTGATCCCTGATATTTCTGATCTTTCTGATCTTTCTGATCTTTCTGATATTTCTGATCTTTCTGATCTTTCTGATCTTTCTGATCCTTCTGATCCTTCTGATCTTTCTGATCTTTCTGACCTTTCTGATCTTTCTGATCTTTCTGATCTTTCTGATCTTTCTGATCTTTCTGATCTTTCTGATCTTTCTGATCTTTCTGATCTTTCTGATCTTTCTGATCTTTCTGATCTTTCTGATCTTTCTGATCTTTCTGATCTTTCTGATCTTTCTGATCTTTATGATCTTTCTGATCTTTCTGATCTTTCTGATCTTTCTGATCTTTCTGATCTTTCTGATCTTTCTGATCTTTCTGATCTTTCTGATCTTTCTGATCTTTCTGATCTTTCTGATCTTTCTGATCTTTAGATCTTTATGATCCTTCTAATCCTTCTCTCCCAACTCCCAACTCCCAACCTCCCACTCCCAACTCCCAACTCCCAACTCCCAACTCCCAACTCCCAACTCCCAACTCCCAACTCCCAACTCCCAACTCCCAACTCCCAACTCCCAACTCCCAACTCCCAACTCCCAACTCCCAACTCCCAACTCCCAACTCCCAACTCCCAACTCCCAACTCCCAACTCCCAACTCCCAACTCCCAACTCCAACTCCCAACTCCCAACTCCCAACTCCCAACTCCCAACTCCCAACTCCCAACTCCCAACTCCCAACTCCCAACTCCCAACTCCCAACTCCCAACTCCCAACTCCCAACTCCCAACTCCCAACTCCCAACTCCCAACTCCCAACTCCCAACTCCCAACTCCCAACTCCCAACTCCCAACTCCCAACTCCCAACTCCCAACTCCCAACTCCCAACTCCAACTCCCAACTCTCAACTCTCAACTCTCAACTCTCAACTCTCAACTCTCAACTCTCAACTCTCAACTCTCAACTCTCAACTCTCAACTCTCAACTCCCAACTCCCAACTCCCAACTCCCAACTCCCAACTCCCAACTCCCAACTCTCAACTCTCAACTCTCAACTCTCAACTCTCAACTCTCAACTCTCAACTCTCAACTCTCAACTCTCAACTCTCAACTCTCAACTCTCAACTCTCAACTCTCAACTCTCAACTCTCAACTCTCAACTCTCAACTCTCAACTCTCAACTCTCAACTCTCAACTCTCAACTCTCAACTCTCAACTCTCAACTCTCAACTCTCAACTCTCAACTCTCAACTCTCAACTCTCAACTCTCAACTCTCAACTCTCAACTCTCAACTCTCAACTCTCAACTCCCAACTCCCAACTCCCAACTCCCAACTCTCAACTCTCAACTCTCAACTCTCAACTCTCAACTCTCAACTCTCAACTCTCAACTCTCAACTCTCAACTCTCAACTCTCAACTCTCAACTCTCAACTCTCAACTCTCAACTCTCAACTCTCAACTCTCAACTCTCAACTCTCAACTCTCAACTCTCAACTCTCAACTCTCAACTCTCAACTCTCAACTCTCAACTCTCAACTCTCAACTCTCAACTCTCAACTCTCAACTCTCAACTCTCAACTCTCAACTCCCAACTCCCAACTCCCAACTCCCAACTCCCAACTCCCAACTCCCAACTCCCAACTCCCAACTCCCAACTCCCAACTCCCAACTCCCAACTCCCAACTCCCAACTCCCAACTCCCAACTCCCAACTCCCAACTCCCAACTCCCAACTCCCAACTCCCAACTCCCAACTCCCAACTCCCAACTCCCAACTCCCAACTCTCAACTCTCAACTCTCAACTCTCAACTCTCAACTCTCAACTCTCAACTCTCAACTCTCAACTCCCAACTCTCATTTCTCATTTCTCAACTCTCAACTCTCAACTCTCAACTCTCAACTCTCAACTCTCAACTCTCAACTCTCAACTCTCAACTCTCAACTCTCAACTCTCAACTCTCAACTCTCAACTCTCAACTCTCAACTCTCAACTCTCAACTCTCAACTCTCAACTCTCAACTCTCAACTCTCAACTCTCAACTCTCAACTCTCAACTCCCAACTCCCAACTCCCAACTCTCAACTCTCAACTCTCAACTCTCAACTCTCAACTCTCAACTCTCAACTCTCAACTCTCAACTCTCAACTCTCAACTCTCAACTCTCAACTCTCAACTCTCAACTCTCAACTCTCAACTCTCAACTCTCAACTCTCAACTCTCAACTCTCAACTCTCAACTCTCAACTCTCAACTCTCAACTCTCAACTCTCAACTCTCAACTCTCAACTCTCAACTCTCAACTCTCAACTCTCAACTCTCAACTCTCAACTCTCAACTCTCAACTCTCAACTCTCAACTCTCAACTCTCAACTCTCAACTCTCAACTCTCAACTCTCAACTCTCAACTCTCAACTCTCAACTCTCAACTCTCAACTCTCAACTCTCAACTCTCAACTCTCAACTCTCAACTCTCAACTCTCAACTCTCAACTCTCAACTCTCAACTCTCAACTCTCAACTCTCAACTCTCAACTCTCAACTCTCAACTCTCAACTCTCAACTCTCAACTCTCAACTCTCAACTCTCAACTCTCAACTCTCAACTCTCAACTCTCAACTCTCAACTCAACTCTAAACTCTCAACTCTAAACTCTCAACTCTCAACTCTCAACTCTCAACTCTCAACTCTCAACTCTCAACTCTCAACTCTCAACTCTCAACTCTCAACTCTCAACTCTCAACTCTCAACTCTCAACTCTCAACTCTCAACTCTCAACTCTCAACTCTCAACTCTCAACCCCAACCTCTGGGTCAATGACCTCGACCTCGGAGTCAATGACCTTAACTTCGGGGTCAATGACCTTAACTTCGGGGTCAATGACCTCAAACTCGGGGTCAATGACCCCAAACTCGGTCAGTGACCCCAACCTCGGGGTCAATGACCTCTAACTTGGGGTCAATGACCTCTAACTCGGGGTCAATGACTTCTAACTCAGGGTCAATGACTTCTAACTCGGGGTCAATGACTTCTAACTCGGGGTCAATGACTTCTAACTCGGGGTCAATGACCTCGACCTCGGGGTCAATGACCTCGACCTCGGGGTCAATGACCCCAAACTCGGGGTCAATGACCTCTAACCCGGGGTCAATGACCACAACCTCGGGGTCAATGATGTGTTTTGAAGCAACATGGAGGATGGAAATCTTCGACTGTGGCCGAAGGATACATGGAAGATTCTATCAACAATAAAATTCAAATATCAAATGAAATATTAGACTGTGAAATTTCAGGATAAAGTGCTGTCACCTCTACGGCAGTTGCTTGCAAATCAAAAATGGATAGACTTCCAACTCCCAAAACTACGATATCACGAGCTGAATCTGATTTATCTGGTTTAGGAATGAATATTGGTTCGTGCACTAGCTGCACCATTAATGTTTACTGTAATGATCCCAAATTTTGTCAATATATTTCATCGTCCAGAAAAACTAATGAATGAATCGTTACGAGTTCGATATCAGGTACCAGCAAATATTCGTTTAAGTGGCCACCTGTTTTTAATATTTATATGGGTCTCTAGGTCGTCTCGGCTCGAAATATAAACAAATTCGATGTCTCCGGCCGATATTTCCTATAAGTACCAAGCTATGTTTATACTCAAGGCAAGTTTTGTTTCATGAAAGAATGTACGAATTAGATGCATTTATTACAATGGCAATGTCGTCTACAAGGATTTTAAAGATTATTAAGAATAATCATATGTTACATTATTATGAGTTTGAAGTATGATATAGAATATAAACATTTTATGAATACGAGGCACAATACGATATACGACTATAGGATAGACTTACCAGCTTGGTGAAACACTTTGGAACTGAAGAATATAGTCTGAATAGAGTCACTCGAAGTCATTGAAGGGAGGATCATTCGAGGAGAGGAAATTAGGGAACCAATTTCTGATCTTTCTGATCCCTGATATTTCTGATCCTTCTGATCCTTCTGATCCCTGATATTTCTGATCCTTCTGATCCCTGATATTTCTGATCCTTCTGATCCCTGATATTTCTGATATTTCTGATCCTTCTGATCCTTCTGATCCTTCTGATCCTTCTGATCCTTCTGATCCCTGATCCTTCTGATCCTTCTGATCCTTCTGATCCCTGATACTTCTGATCCTTCTGATCCTTCTGATCCCTGATATTCTGATCCTTCTGATCCTTCTGATCCTTCTGATCCTTCTAATCCTTCTAATCCTTCTGATCCTTCTGATCCTTCTGATCCTTCTGATCCTTCTGATCCTTCTGATCCCTGATATTTCTGATCCTTCTGATCCTTCTGATCCTTCTGATCCCTGATATTTCTGATCCTTCTGATCCCTGATATTTCTGATCCCTGATATTTCTGATCCCTGATATTTCTGATCCTTCTGATCCCTGATATTTCTGATCTTTCTGATTTTTCTGATCTTTCTGATCTTTCTGATCCTTCTGATCCTTCTGATCCTTCTGATCTTTCTGATCTTTCTGATCTTTCTGATCTTTCTGATCTTTCTGATCTTTCTGATCTTTCTGATCTTTCTGATCTTTCTTATCTTTCTGATCTTTCTGATCTTTCTGATCTTTCTGATCTTTCTGATCTTTCTGATCTTTAGATCTTTCTGATCCTTCTAATCCTTCTCTCCCAACTCCCAACTCCCAACCTCCCACTCCCAACTCCCAACTCCCAACTCCCAACTCCCAACTCCCAACTCCCAACCTCCCACTCCCAACTCCCAACTCCCAACTCCCAACTCCCAACTCCCAACTCCCAACTCCCAACTCCCAACTCCCAACTCCCAACTCCCAACTCCCAACTCCCAACTCCCAACTCCCAACTCCCAACTCCCAACTCCCAACTCCCAACTCCCAACTCCCAACTCCCAACTCCCAACTCCCAACTCCCAACTCCCAACTCCCAACTCCCAACTCCCAACTCCCAACTCCCAACTCCCAACTCCCAACTCCCAACTCCCAACTCCCAACTCCCAACTCTCAACTCTCAACTCTCAACTCTCAACTCTCAACTCTCAACTCCCAACTCCCAACTCCCAACTCCCAACTCCCAACTCCCAACTCCCAACTCCCAACTCCCAACTCCCAACTCCCAACTCCCAACTCCCAACTCCCAACTCCCAACTCCCAACTCCCAACTCCCAACTCCCAACTCCCAACTCCCAACTCCCAACTCCCAACTCCCAACTCCCAACTCCCAACTCCCAACTCCCAACTCCCAACTCCCAACTCCCAACTCCCAACTCTCAACTCTCAACTCTCAACTCTCAACTCTCAACTCTCAACTCTCAACTCTCAACTCTCAACTCTCAACTCTCAACTCTCAACTCTCAACTCTCAACTCTCAACTCTCAACTCTCAACTCTCAACTCTCAACTCTCAACTCTCAACTCTCAACTCTCAACTCTCAACTCTCAACTCTCAACTCTCAACTCTCAACTCTCAACTCTCAACTCTCAACTCTCAACTCTCATCTCTCAACTCTCAACTCTCAACTCTCAACTCTCAACTCTCAACTCTCAACTCTCAACTCTCAACTCTCAACTCTCAACTCTCAACTCTCAACTCTCAACTCTCAACTCTCAACTCTCAACTCTCAACTCTCAACTCTCAACTCTCAACTCTCAACTCTCAACTCTCAACTCTCAACTCTCAACTCTCAACTCTCAACTCTCAACTCTCAACTCTCAACTCTCAACTCTCAACTCTCAACTCTCAACTCTCAACTCTCAACTCTCAACTCTCAACTCTCAACTCTCAACTCTCAACTCTCAACTCTCAACTCTCAACTCTCAACTCTCAACTCTCAACTCTCAACTCTCAACTCTCAACTCTCAACTCTCAACTCTCAACTCTCAACTCTCAACTCTCAACTCTCAACTCTCAACTCTCAACTCTCAACTCTCAACTCTCAACTCTCAACTCTCAACTCTCAACTCTCAACTCTCAACTCTCAACTCTCAACTCTAAACTCTCAACTCTCAACTCTCAACTCTCAACTCTCAACTCTCAACTCTCAACTCTCAACTCTCAACTCTCAACTCTCAACTCTCAACTCTCAACTCTCAACTCTCAACTCTCAACTCTCAACTCTCAACTCTCAACTCTCAACTCTCAACTCTCAACCCCAACCTCTGGGTCAATGACCTCGACCTCGGAGTCAATGACCTTAACTTCGGGGTCAATGACCTTAACTTCGGGGTCAATGACCTCAAACTCGGGGTCAATGACCCCAAACTCGGTCAGTGACCCCAACCTCGGGGTCAATGACCTCTAACTTGGGGTCAATGACCTCTAACTCGGGGTCAATGACTTCTAACTCAGGGTCAATGACTTCTAACTCGGGGTCAATGACTTCTAACTCGGGGTCAATGACTTCTAACTCGGGGTCAATGACCTCGACCTCGGGGTCAATGACCTCGACCTCGGGGTCAATGACCCCAAACTCGGGGTCAATGACCTCTAACCCGGGGTCAATGACCACAACCTCGGGGTCAATGATGTGTTTTGAAGCAACATGGAGGATGGAAATCTTCGACTGTGGCCGAAGGATACATGGAAGATTCTATCAACAATAAAATTCAAATATCAAATGAAATATTAGACTGTGAAATTTCAGGATAAAGTGCTGTCACCTCTACGGCAGTTGCTTGCAAATCAAAAATGGATAGACTTCCAACTCCCAAAACTACGATATCACGAGCTGAATCTGATTTATCTGGTTTAGGAATGAATATTGGTTCGTGCACTAGCTGCACCATTAATGTTTACTGTAATGATCCCAAATTTTGTCAATATATTTCATCGTCCAGAAAAACTAATGAATGAATCGTTACGAGTTCGATATCAGGTACCAGCAAATATTCGTTTAAGTGGCCACCTGTTTTTAATATTTATATGGGTCTCTAGGTCGTCTCGGCTCGAAATATAAACAAATTCGATGTCTCCGGCCGATATTTCCTATAAGTACCAAGCTATGTTTATACTCAAGGCAAGTTTTGTTTCATGAAAGAATGTACGAATTAGATGCATTTATTACAATGGCAATGTCGTCTACAAGGATTTTAAAGATTATTAAGAATAATCATATGTTACATTATTATGAGTTTGAAGTATGATATAGAATATAAACATTTTATGAATACGAGGCACAATACGATATACGACTATAGGATAGACTTACCAGCTTGGTGAAACACTTTGGAACTGAAGAATATAGTCTGAATAGAGTCACTCGAAGTCATTGAAGGGAGGATCATTCGAGGAGAGGAAATTAGGGAACCAATTTCTGATCTTTCTGATCCCTGATATTTCTGATCCTTCTGATCCTTCTGATCCCTGATATTTCTGATCCTTCTGATCCCTGATATTTCTGATCCTTCTGATCCCTGATATTTCTGATATTTCTGATCCTTCTGATCCTTCTGATCCTTCTGATCCTTCTGATCCTTCTGATCCCTGATCCTTCTGATCCTTCTGATCCTTCTGATCCCTGATACTTCTGATCCTTCTGATCCTTCTGATCCCTGATATTCTGATCCTTCTGATCCTTCTGATCCTTCTGATCCTTCTAATCCTTCTAATCCTTCTGATCCTTCTGATCCTTCTGATCCTTCTGATCCTTCTGATCCTTCTGATCCCTGATATTTCTGATCCTTCTGATCCTTCTGATCCTTCTGATCCCTGATATTTCTGATCCTTCTGATCCCTGATATTTCTGATCCCTGATATTTCTGATCCCTGATATTTCTGATCCTTCTGATCCCTGATATTTCTGATCTTTCTGATTTTTCTGATCTTTCTGATCTTTCTGATCCTTCTGATCCTTCTGATCCTTCTGATCTTTCTGATCTTTCTGATCTTTCTGATCTTTCTGATCTTTCTGATCTTTCTGATCTTTCTGATCTTTCTGATCTTTCTTATCTTTCTGATCTTTCTGATCTTTCTGATCTTTCTGATCTTTCTGATCTTTCTGATCTTTAGATCTTTCTGATCCTTCTAATCCTTCTCTCCCAACTCCCAACTCCCAACCTCCCACTCCCAACTCCCAACTCCCAACTCCCAACTCCCAACTCCCAACCTCCCACTCCCAACTCCCAACTCCCAACTCCCAACTCCCAACTCCCAACTCCCAACTCCCAACTCCCAACTCCCAACTCCCAACTCCCAACTCCCAACTCCCAACTCCCAACTCCCAACTCCCAACTCCCAACTCCCAACTCCCAACTCCCAACTCCCAACTCCCAACTCCCAACTCCCAACTCCCAACTCCCAACTCCCAACTCCCAACTCCCAACTCCCAACTCCCAACTCCCAACTCCCAACTCCCAACTCCCAACTCCCAACTCCCAACTCCCAACTCCCAACTCCCAACTCCCAACTCCCAACTCCCAACTCCCAACTCCCAACTCTCAACTCTCAACTCTCAACTCTCAACTCTCAACTCTCAACTCTCAACTCTCAACTCTCAACTCTCAACTCTCAACTCTCAACTCTCAACTCTCAACTCTCAACTCTCAACTCTCAACTCTCAACTCTCAACTCTCAACTCTCAACTCTCAACTCTCAACTCTCAACTCTCAACTCTCTACTCTCTACTCTCTACTCTCTACTCTCTACTCTCTACTCTCTACTCTCTACTCTCTACTCTCTACTCTCTACTCTCTACTCTCTACTCTCTACTCTCTACTCTCTACTCTCTACTCTCTACTCTCTACTCTCTACTCTCAACTCTCTACTCTCTACTCTCTACTCTCTACTCTCTACTCTCTACTCTCTACTCTCTACTCTCAACTCTCAACTCTCAACTCTCAACTCTCAACTCTCTACTCTCTACTCTCTACTCTCTACTCTCTACTCTCTACTCTCTACTCTCTACTCTCTACTCTCTACTCTCTACTCTCTACTCTCTACTCTCTACTCTCTACTCTCTACTCTCTACTCTCTACTCTCTACTCTCTACTCTCTACTCTCTACTCTCTACTCTCTACTCTCTACTCTCTACTCTCTACTCTCTACTCTCTACTCTCTACTCTCTACTCTCTACTCTCTACTCTCTACTCTCAACTCTCAACTCTCAACTCTCAACTCTCAACTCTCAACTCTCAACTCTCAACTCTCAACTCTCAACTCTCAACTCTCAACTCTCAACTCTCAACTCTCAACTCTCAACTCTCAACTCTCAACTCTCAACTCTCAACTCTCAACTCTCAACTCTCAACTCTCAACTCTCAACTCTCAACTCTCAACTCTCAACTCTCAACTCTCAACTCTCAACTCTCAACTCTCAACTCTCAACTCTCAACTCTCAACTCTCAACTCTCAACTCTCAACTCTCAACTCTCAACTCTCAACTCTCAACTCTCAACTCTCAACTCTCAACTCTCAACTCTCAACTCTCAACTCTCAACTCTCAACTCTCAACTCTCAACTCTCAACTCTCAACTCTCAACTCTCAACTCTCAACTCTCAACTCTCAACTCTCAACTTTCAACTCTCAACTCTCAACTCCCAACTCCCAACTCCCAACTCTCAACTCTCAACTCTCAACTCTCAACTCTCAACTCTCAACTCTCAACTCTCAACTCTCAACTCTCAACTCTCAACTCTCAACTCTCAACTCTCAACTCTCAACTCTCAACTCTCAACTCTCAACTCTCAACTCTCAACTCTCAACTCTCAACTCTCAACTCTCAACTCTCAACTCTCAACTCTCAACTCTCAACTCTCAACTCTCAACTCTCAACTCTCAACTCTCAACTCTCAACTCTCAACTCTCAACTCTCAACTCTCAACTCTCAACTCTCAACTCTCAACTCCCAACTCCCAACTCCCAACTCCCAACTCCCAACTCCCAACTCCCAACTCCCAACTCCCAACTCCCAACTCCCAACTCCCAACTCCCAACTCCCAACTCCCAACTCCCAACTCTCAACTCTCAACTCTCAACTCTCAACTCTCAACTCTCAACTCTCAACTCTCAACTCTCAACTCTCAACTCTCAACTCTCAACTCTCAACTCTCAACTCTCAACTCTCAACTCTCAACTCTCAACTCTCAACTCTCAACTCTCAACTCTCAACTCTCAACTCTCAACTCTCAACTCTCAACTCTCAACTCTCAACTCTCAACTCTCAACTCTCAACTCTCAACTCTCAACTCTCAACTCTCAACTCTCAACTCTCAACTCTCAACTCTCAACTCTCAACTCTCAACTCTCAACTCTCAACTCTCAACTCTCAACTCTCAACTCTCAACTCTCAACTCTCAACTCTCAACTCTCAACCCCAACCTCTGGGTCAATGACCTCGACCTCGGGGTCAATGACCTTAACTTCGGGGTCAATGACCTTAACTTCGGGGTCAATGACCCCAAACTCGGGGTCAATGACCCCAAACTCGGGGTCAATGACCCCAAACTCGGTCAGTGACCCCAACCTCGGGGTCAATGACCTCTAACTTGGGGTCAATGACCTCTAACTCGGGGTCAATGACTTCTAACTCAGGGTCAATGACTTCTAACTCGGGGTCAATGACTTCTAACTCGGGGTCAATGACTTCTAACTCGGGGTCAATGACCTCTAACCCGGGGTCAATGACCACAACCTCGGGGTCAATGATGTGTTTTGAAGCAACATGGAGGATGGAAATCTTCGACTGTGGCCGAAGGATACATGGAAGATTCTATCAACAATAAAATTCAAATATCAAATGAAATATTAGACTGTGAAATTTCAGGATAAAGTGCTGTCACCTCTACGGCAGTTGCTTGCAAATCAAAAATGGATAGACTTCCAACTCCCAAAACTACGATATCACGAGCTGAATCTGATTTATCTGGTTTAGGAATGAATATTGGTTCGTGCACTAGCTGCACCATTAATGTTTACTGTAATGATCCCAAATTTTGTCAATATATTTCATCGTCCAGAAAAACTAATGAATGAATCGTTACGAGTTCGATATCAGGTACCAGCAAATATTCGTTTAAGTGGCCACCTGTTTTTAATATTTATATGGGTCTCTAGGTCGTCTCGGCTCGAAATATAAACAAATTCGATGTCTCCGGCCGATATTTCCTATAAGTACCAAGCTATGTTTATACTCAAGGCAAGTTTTGTTTCATGAAAGAATGTACGAATTAGATGCATTTATTACAATGGCAATGTCGTCTACAAGGATTTTAAAGATTATTAAGAATAATCATATGTTACATTATTATGAGTTTGAAGTATGATATAGAATATAAACATTTTATGAATACGAGGCACAATACGATATACGACTATAGGATAGACTTACCAGCTTGGTGAAACACTTTGGAACTGAAGAATATAGTCTGAATAGAGTCACTCGAAGTCATTGAAGGGAGGATCATTCGAGGAGAGGAAATTAGGGAACCAATTTCTGATCTTTCTGATCCCTGATATTTCTGATCCTTCTGATCCTTCTGATCCCTGATATTTCTGATCCTTCTGATCCCTGATATTTCTGATCCTTCTGATCCCTGATATTTCTGATATTTCTGATATTTCTGATCCTTCTGATCCTTCTGATCCTTCTGATCCCTGATATTTCTGATCCTTCTGATCCTTCTGATCCTTCTGATCCTTCTGATCCTTCTGATAGTTCTGATAGTTTTGATCCTTCTGATCCTTCTGATCCTTCTGATCCTTCTGATCCTTCTGATAGTTCTGATAGTTTTGATCCTTCTGATCCTTCTGATCCTTCTGATCCTTCTGATCCTTCTGATCCTTCTGATCCTTCTGATCCCTCTGATCTTTCTGATCTTTCTGATCCTTCTGATCCTTCAGATCCTTCTGATCCTTCTGATCCCTGATATTCTGATCCTTCTGATCCCTGATATTCTGATACTTCTGATCCCTTTGATCCCTGATATTTCTGATCCTTCTGATCCCTGTATTTCTGATCCTTCTGATCCCTGATATTTCTGATCCTTCTGATCCCTGATATGTCTGATCCTTCTGATCCTTCTGATCCTTCTGATCTTTCTGATCTTTCCGATCCCTGATATTTCTGATCCCTGATATTTCTGATCCTTATGATCCTCCTAATATTTCTGATATTTCTGATCCTTCTGATCTTTCTGATCCTTCTGATCCCTGATAATTCTGATCCTTCTGATCCCTGATATTTCTGATCCTTCTGATCCCTGATATTTCTGATCCTTCTGATCCCTGATATTTCTGATCCTTCTGATCCCTGATATTTCTGATCCTTCTGATCCCTGATATTTCTGATCCTTCTGATCCCTGATATTTCTGATCCTTCTGATCCTTCTGATCCTTCTGATCATTCTGATCCTTCTGATCCTTCTGATCCTTCTGATCATTCTGATCCTTCTGATCCTTCTGATCATTCTGATCCTTCTGATCATTCTGATCCTTCTGATCATTCTGATCCTTCTGATCCTTCTGATCCTTCTGATCCTTCTGATCTTTCTGATCTTTCTGATCTTTCTGATCTTTCTGATCTTTCTGATCTTTCTGATCTTTCTGATCTTTCTGATCTTTCTGATCTTTCTGATCTTTCTGATCTTTCTGATCTTTCTGATCTTTCTGATCTTTCTGATCTTTCTGATCTTTCTGATCTTTCTGATCTTTCTGATCTTTCTGATCTTTCTGATCTTTCTGATCTTTCTTATCCCTGATATTTCTGATCCTTCTGATATTTCTGATCCTTCTGATCCTTCTGATATTTCTGATCCTTCTGATATTTCTGATCCTTCTAATCCTTCTCTCCCAACTCCCAACTCCCAACTCCCAACTCCCAACTCCCAACTCCCAACTCCCAACTCCCAACTCCCAACTCCCAACTCCCAACTCCCAACTCCCAACTCCCAACTCCCAACTCCCAACTCCCAACTCCCAACTCCCAACTCCCAACTCCCAACTCCCAACTCCCAACTCCCAACTCCCAACTCCCAACTCTCAACTCTCAACTCTCAACTCTCAACTCTCAACCCCAACCTCTGGGTCAATGACCTCGACCTCGGGGTCAATGACCTTAACTTCGGGGTCAATGACCTTAACTTCGGGGTCAATGACCCCAAACTCGGGGTCAATGACCCCAAACTCGGTCAATGACCCCAACCTCGGGGTTGGGAGTTGGGAGTTGGGAGTTGGGAGTTGGGAGTTGGGAGTTGGGAGAGAAGGATTAGAAGGATCAGAAATATCAGAAGGATCAGAAATATCAGAAGGATCAGAAGGATCAGAAATATCAGAAGGATCAGAAATATCAGGGATAAGAAAGATCAGAAAGATCAGAAAGATCAGAAAGATCAGAAAGATCAGAAAGATCAGAAAGATCAGAAAGATCAGAAAGATCAGAAAGATCAGAAAGATCAGAAAGATCAGAAAGATCAGAAAGATCAGAAAGATCAGAAGGATCAGAAGGATCAGAAGGATCAGAATGATCAGAAGGATCAGAAGGATCAGAATGATCAGAAGGATCAGAAGGATCAGAAGGATCAGAAGGATCAGAAGGATCAGAAGGATCAGAAGGATCAGAAGGATCAGAAGGATCAGAAGGATCAGAAGGATCAGAAGGATCAGAAGGATCAGAAATATCAGGGATCAGAAGGATCAGAAATATCAGGGATCAGAAGGATCAGAAATATCAGGGATCAGAAGGATCAGAAATATCAGGGATCAGAAGGATCAGAAATATCAGGGATCAGAAGGATCAGAATTATCAGGGATCAGAAGGATCAGAAAGATCAGAAGGATCAGAAATATCAGAAATATCAGGAGGATCATAAGGATCAGAAATATCAGAAGGATCAGAAATATCAGAAATATCAGAAGGATCAGAAATATCAGGGATCGGAAAGATCAGAAAGATCAGAAGGATCAGAAGGATCAGAAGGATCAGACATATCAGGGATCAGAAGGATCAGAAATACAGGGATCAGAAGGATCAGAAATATCAGGGATCAAAGGGATCAGAAGGATCAGAATATCAGGGATCAGAAGGATCAGAATATCAGGGATCAGAAGGATCAGAAGGATCAGAAGGATCAGAAAGATCAGAAAGATCAGAGGGATCAGAAGGATCAGAAGGATCAGAAGGATCAGAAGGATCAGAAGGATCAGAAGGATCAGAAGGATCAAAACTATCAGAACTATCAGAAGGATCAGAAGGATCAGAAGGATCAGAAGGATCAGAAGGATCAAAACTATCAGAACTATCAGAAGGATCAGAAGGATCAGAAGGATCAGAAGGATCAGAAGGATCAGAAATATCAGGGATCAGAAGGATCAGAAGGATCAGAAGGACCAGAAGGATCAGAAGGATCAGAAGGATCAGAAGGATCAGAAATATCAGAAATATCAGGGATCAGAAGGATCAGAAATATCAGGGATCAGAAGGATCAGAAATATCAGGGATCAGAAGGATCAGAAGGATCAGAAATATCAGGGATCAGAAAGATCAGAAAGATCAGAAAGATCAGAAAGATCAGAAAGATCAGAAAGATCAGAAAGATCAGAAGGATCAGAAATATCAGAAATATCAGAAGGATCAGAAATATCAGGGATCAGAAGGATCAGAAATATCAGGGATCAGAAGGATCAGAAATATCAGGGATCAGAAATATCAGGGATCAGAAGGATCAGAAATATCAGGGATCAGAAGGATCAGAAGGATCAGAAGGATCAGAAGGATCAGAAGGATCAGAAGGATCAGAAGGATCAGAAATATCAGAAATATCAGGGATCAGAAGGATCAGAAATATCAGGGATCAGAAGTATCAGAAATATCAGGGATCAGAAGGATCAGAAGGATCAGAAATATCAGGGATCAGAAAGATCAGAAATTGGTTCCCTAATTTCCTCTCCTCGAATGATCCTCCCTTCAATGACTTCGAGTGACTCTATTCAGACTATATTCTTCAGTTCCAAAGTGTTTCACCAAGCTGGTAAGTCTATCCTATAGTCGTATATCGTATTGTGCCTCGTATTCATAAAATGTTTATATTCTATATCATACTTCAAACTCATAATAATGTAACATATGATTATTCTTAATAATCTTTAAAATCCTTGTAGACGACATTGCCATTGTAATAAATGCATCTAATTCGTACATTCTTTCATGAAACAAAACTTGCCTTGAGTATAAACATAGCTTGGTACTTATAGGAAATATCGGCCGGAGACATCGAATTTGTTTATATTTCGAGCCGAGACGACCTAGAGACCCATATAAATATTAAAAACAGGTGGCCACTTAAACGAATATTTGCTGGTACCTGATATCGAACTCGTAACGATTCATTCATTAGTTTTTCTGGACGATGAAATATATTGACAAAATTTGGGATCATTACAGTAAACATTAATGGTGCAGCTAGTGCACGAACCAATATTCATTCCTAAACCAGATAAATCAGATTCAGCTCGTGATATCGTAGTTTTGGGAGTTGGAAGTCTATCCATTTTTGATTTGCAAGCAACTGCCGTAGAGGTGACAACACTTTATCCTGAAATTTCACAGTCTAATATTTCATTTGATATTTGAATTTTATTGTTGATAGAATCTTCCATGTATCCTTCGGCCACAGTCGAAGATTTCCATCCTCCATGTTGCTTCAAAACACATCATTGACCCCGAGGTTGTGGTCATTGACCCCGGGTTAGAGGTCATTGACCCCGAGTTTGGGGTCATTGACCCCGAGGTCGAGGTCATTGACCCCGAGTTAGAAGTCATTGACCCCGAGTTAGAAGTCATTGACCCTCAACTCTCAACTCTCAACTCTCAACTCTCAACTCTCAACTCTCAACTCTCAACTCTCAACTCTCAACTCTCAACTCTCAACTCTCAACTCTCAACTCTCAACTCTCAACTCTCAACTCTCAACTCTCAACTCTCAACTCTCAACTCTCAACTCTCAACTCTCAACTCTCAACTCTCAACTCTCAACTCTCAACTCTCAACTCTCAACTCTCAACTCTCAACTCTCAACTCTCTACTCTCTACTCTCTACTCTCTACTCTCTACTCTCTACTCCCTACTCTCTACTCTCTACTCTCTACTCTCTACTCTCTACTCTCTACTCTCTACTCTCTACTCTCTACTCTCTACTCTCTACTCTCTACTCTCTACTCTCTACTCTCTACTCTCTACTCTCTACTCTCTACTCTCTACTCTCTACTCTCTACTCTCTACTCTCTATTCTCTACTCTCTACTCTCTACTCTCTACTCTCTACTCTCTACTCTCTACTCTCTACTCTCTACTCTCTACTCTCTACTCTCTACTCTCTACTCTCTACTCTCTACTCTCTACTCTCTACTCTCTACTCTCTACTCTCTACTCTCTACTCTCTACTCTCTACTCTCTACTCTCTACTCTCAACTCTCAACTCTCAACTCTCAACTCTCAACTCTCAACTCTCAACTCTCAACTCTCAACTCTCAACTCTCAACTCTCAACTCTCAACTCTCAACTCTCAACTCTCAACTCTCAACTCTCAACTCTCAACTCTCAACTCTCAACTCTCAACTCTCAACTCTCAACTCTCAACTCTCAACTCTCAACTCTCAACTCTCAACTCTCAACTCTCAACTCTCAACTCTCAACTCTCAACTCTCAACTCTCAACTCTCAACTCTCAACTCTCAACTCTCAACTCTCAACTCTCAACTCTCAACTCTCAACTCTCAACTCTCAACTCTCAACTCTCAACTCTCAACTCTCAACTCTCAACTCTCAACTCTCAACTCTCAACTCTCAACTCCCAACTCCCAACTCCCAACTCCCAACTCCCAACTCCCAACTCCCAACTCTCAACTCTCAACTCTCAACTCTCAACTCTCAACTCTCAACTCTCAACTCTCAACTCTCAACTCTCAACTCTCAACTCTCAACTCTCAACTCTCAACTCTCAACTCTCAACTCTCAACTCTCAACTCTCAACTCTCAACTCTCAACTCTCAACTCTCAACTCTCAACTCTCAACTCTCAACTCTCAACTCTCAACTCTCAACTCTCAACTCTCAACTCTCAACTCTCAACTCTCAACTCTCAACTCCCAACTCCCAACTCCCAACTCCCAACTCCCAACTCCCAACTCCCAACTCCCAACTCCCAACTCCCAACTCCCAACTCCCAACTCCCAACTCCCAACTCCCAACTCCCAACTCCCAACTCCCAACTCCCAACTCCCAACTCCCAACTCCCAACTCCCAACTCTCAACTCTCAACTCTCAACTCTCAACTCTCAACTCTCAACTCTCAACTCTCAACTCTCAACTCTCAACTCTCAACTCTCAACTCTCAACTCTCAACTCTCAACTCTCAACTCTCAACTCTCAACTCTCAACTCTCAACTCTCAACTCTCAACTCTCAACTCTCAACTCTCAACTCTCAACTCTCAACTCTCAACTCTCAACTCTCAACTCTCAACTCTCAACTCTCAACTCTCAACTCTCAACTCTCAACTCTCAACTCTCAACTCTCAACCCCAACCTCTGGGTCAATGACCTCGACCTCGGGGTCAATGACCTTAACTTCGGGGTCAATGACCTTAACTTCGGGGTCAATGACCCCAAACTCGGGGTCAATGACCCCAAACTCGGGGTCAATGACCCCAAACTCGGTCAGTGACCCCAACCTCGGGGTCAATGACCTCTAACTTGGGGTCAATGACCTCTAACTCGGGGTCAATGACTTCTAACTCAGGGTCAATGACTTCTAACTCGGGGTCAATGACTTCTAACTCGGGGTCAATGACTTCTAACTCGGGGTCAATGACCTCTAACCCGGGGTCAATGACCACAACCTCGGGGTCAGTGATGTGTTTTGAAGCAACATGGAGGATGGAAATCTTCGACTGTGGCCGAAGGATACATGGAAGATTCTATCAACAATAAAATTCAAATATCAAATGAAATATTAGACTGTGAAATTTCAGGATAAAGTGCTGTCACCTCTACGGCAGTTGCTTGCAAATCAAAAATGGATAGACTTCCAACTCCCAAAACTACGATATCACGAGCTGAATCTGATTTATCTGGTTTAGGAATGAATATTGGTTCGTGCACTAGCTGCACCATTAATGTTTACTGTAATGATCCCAAATTTTGTCAATATATTTCATCGTCCAGAAAAACTAATGAATGAATCGTTACGAGTTCGATATCAGGTACCAGCAAATATTCGTTTAAGTGGCCACCTGTTTTTAATATTTATATGGGTCTCTAGGTCGTCTCGGCTCGAAATATAAACAAATTCGATGTCTCCGGCCGATATTTCCTATAAGTACCAAGCTATGTTTATACTCAAGGCAAGTTTTGTTTCATGAAAGAATGTACGAATTAGATGCATTTATTACAATGGCAATGTCGTCTACAAGGATTTTAAAGATTATTAAGAATAATCATATGTTACATTATTATGAGTTTGAAGTATGATATAGAATATAAACATTTTATGAATACGAGGCACAATACGATATACGACTATAGGATAGACTTACCAGCTTGGTGAAACACTTTGGAACTGAAGAATATAGTCTGAATAGAGTCACTCGAAGTCATTGAAGGGAGGATCATTCGAGGAGAGGAAATTAGGGAACCAATTTCTGATCTTTCTGATCCCTGATATTTCTGATCCTTCTGATCCTTCTGATCCCTGATATTTCTGATCCTTCTGATCCCTGATATTTCTGATCCTTCTGATCCCTGATATTTCTGATATTTCTGATCCTTCTGATCCTTCTGATCCTTCTGATCCTTCTGATCCTTCTGATCCCTGATATTTCTGATCCTTCTGATCCTTCTGATCCTTCTGATCCTTCTGATCCTTCTGATAGTTCTGATAGTTTTGATCCTTCTGATCCTTCTGATCCTTCTGATCCTTCTGATCCTTCTGATAGTTCTGATAGTTTTGATCCTTCTGATCCTTCTGATCCTTCTGATCCTTCTGATCCTTCTGATCCTTCTGATCCCTCTGATCTTTCTGATCTTTCTGATCCTTCTGATCCTTCAGATCCTTCTGATCCTTCTGATCCCTGATATTCTGATCCTTCTGATCCCTGATATTCTGATCCTTCTGATCCCTTTGATCCCTGATATTTCTGATCCTTCTGATCCCTGTATTTCTGATCCTTCTGATCCCTGATATTTCTGATCCTTCTGATCCCTGATATGTCTGATCCTTCTGATCCTTCTGATCCTTCTGATCTTTCTGATCTTTCCGATCCCTGATATTTCTGATCCCTGATATTTCTGATCCTTATGATCCTCCTGATATTTCTGATATTTCTGATCCTTCTGATCTTTCTGATCCTTCTGATCCTTCTGATCTTTCTGATCCTTCTGATCCCTGATAATTCTGATCCTTCTGATCCCCTTCTGATCCCTGATATTTCTGATCCTTCTGATCCCTGATATTTCTGATCCTTCTGATCCCTGATATTTCTGATCCTTCTGATCCCTGATATTTCTGATCCTTCTGATCCTTCTGATCCTTCTGATCCTTCTGATCCTTCTGATCCTTCTGATCCTTCTGATCCTTCTGATCCTTCTGATCATTCTGATCCTTCTGATCCTTCTGATCTTTCTGATCTTTCTGATCTTTCTGATCTTTCTGATCTTTCTGATCTTTCTGATCTTTCTGATCTTTCTGATCTTTCTGATCTTTCTGATCTTTCTGATCTTTCTGATCTTTCTGATCTTTCTGATCTTTCTGATCTTTCTGATCTTTCTGATCTTTCTGATCTTTCTGATCTTTCTGATCTTTCTGATCTTTCTGATATTTCTGATATTTCTGATATTTCTGATCTTTCTGATCTTTCTGATCTTTCTGATCTTTCTGATATTTCTGATCTTTCTGATCTTTCTTATCCCTGATATTTCTGATCCTTCTGATATTTCTGATCCTTCTGATCCTTCTGATATTTCTGATCCTTCTGATATTTCTGATCCTTCTAATCCTTCTCTCCCAACTCCCAACTCCCAACTCCCAACTCCCAACTCCCAACTCCCAACTCCCAACTCCCAACTCCCAACTCCCAACTCCCAACTCCCAACTCCCAACTCCCAACTCCCAACTCCCAACTCCCAACTCCCAACTCCCAACTCCCAACTCCCAACTCCCAACTCCCAACTCCCAACTCCCAACTCCCAACTCCCAACTCCCAACTCCCAACTCTCAACTCTCAACTCTCAACTCTCAACCCCAACCTCTGGGTCAATGACCTCGACCTCGGGGTCAATGACCTTAACTTCGGGGTCAATGACCTTAACTTCGGGGTCAATGACCCCAAACTCGGGGTCAATGACCCCAAACTCGGTCAATGACCCCAACCTCGGGGTTGGGAGTTGGGAGTTGGGAGTTGGGAGTTGGGAGTTGGGAGTTGGGAGTTGGGAGTTGGGAGTTGGGAGTTGGGAGTTGGGAGTTGGGAGTTGGGAGTTGGGAGAGAAGGATTAGAAGGATCAGAAATATCAGAAGGATCAGAAATATCAGAAGGATCAGAAGGATCAGAAATATCAGAAGGATCAGAAATATCAGGGATAAGAAAGATCAGAAAGATCAGAAAGATCAGAAAGATCAGAAAGATCAGAAAGATCAGAAAGATCAGAAAGATCAGAAAGATCAGAAAGATCAGAAAGATCAGAAAGATCAGAAAGATCAGAAAGATCAGAAGGATCAGAAGGATCAGAAGGATCAGAAGGATCAGAAGGATCAGAATGATCAGAAGGATCAGAAGGATCAGAAGGATCAGAAGGATCAGAAGGATCAGAAGGATCAGAAGGATCAGAAGGATCAGAAGGATCAGAAGGATCAGAAGGATCAGAAGGATCAGAAGGATCAGAAGGATCAGAAGGATCAGAAATATCAGGGATCAGAAGGATCAGAAATATCAGGGATCAGAAGGATCAGAAATATCAGGGATCAGAAGGATCAGAAATATCAGGGATCAGAAGGATCAGAAATATCAGGGATCAGAAGGATCAGAAATATCAGGGTTCAAAAGGATCAGAATTATCAGGGATCAGAAGGATCAGAAAGATCAGAAGGATCAGAAATATCAGAAATATCAGGAGGATCATAAGGATCAGAAATATCAGAAGGATCAGAAATATCAGGGATCGGAAAGATCAGAAAGATCAGAAGGATCAGAAGGATCAGAAGGATCAGACATATCAGGGATCAGAAGGATCAGAAATACAGGGATCAGAAGGATCAGAAATATCAGGGATCAAAGGGATCAGAAGGATCAGAATATCAGGGATCAGAAGGATCAGAATATCAGGGATCAGAAGGATCAGAAGGATCAGAAGGATCAGAAGGATCAGAAAGATCAGAAAGATCAGAGGGATCAGAAGGATCAGAAGGATCAGAAGGATCAGAAGGATCAGAAGGATCAGAAGGATCAAAACTATCAGAACTATCAGAAGAATCAGAAGGATCAGAAGGATCAGAAGGATCAGAAGGATCAGAAGGATCAAAACTATCAGAACTATCAGAAGGATCAGAAGGATCAGAAGGATCAGAAGGATCAGAAGGATCAGAAATATCAGGGATCAGAAGGATCAGAAGGATCAGAAGGATCAGAAGGATCAGAAGGATCAGAAATATCAGAAATATCAGGGATCAGAAGGATCAGAAATATCAGGGATCAGAAGGATCAGAAATATCAGGGATCAGAAGGATCAGAAGGATCAGAAATATCAGGGATCAGAAAGATCAGAAAGATCAGAAATATCAGAAAGATAAGAAAGATCAGAAAGATCAGAAGGATCAGAAATATCAGAAATATCAGAAGGATCAGAAATATCAGGGATCAGAAGGATCAGAAATATCAGGGATCAGAAGGATCAGAAATATCAGGGATCAGAAATATCAGGGATCAGAAGGATCAGAAATATCAGGGATCAGAAGGATCAGAAGGATCAGAAGGATCAGAAGGATCAGAAGGATCAGAAATATCAGAAATATCAGGGATCAGAAGGATCAGAAATATCAGGGATCAGAAGTATCAGAAATATCAGGGATCAGAAGGATCAGAAGGATCAGAAATATCAGGGATCAGAAAGATCAGAAATTGGTTCCCTAATTTCCTCTCCTCGAATGATCCTCCCTTCAATGACTTCGAGTGACTCTATTCAGACTATATTCTTCAGTTCCAAAGTGTTTCACCAAGCTGGTAAGTCTATCCTATAGTCGTATATCGTATTGTGCCTCGTATTCATAAAATGTTTATATTCTATATCATACTTCAAACTCATAATAATGTAACATATGATTATTCTTAATAATCTTTAAAATCCTTGTAGACGACATTGCCATTGTAATAAATGCATCTAATTCGTACATTCTTTCATGAAACAAAACTTGCCTTGAGTATAAACATAGCTTGGTACTTATAGGAAATATCGGCCGGAGACATCGAATTTGTTTATATTTCGAGCCGAGACGACCTAGAGACCCATATAAATATTAAAAACAGGTGGCCACTTAAACGAATATTTGCTGGTACCTGATATCGAACTCGTAACGATTCATTCATTAGTTTTTCTGGACGATGAAATATATTGACAAAATTTGGGATCATTACAGTAAACATTAATGGTGCAGCTAGTGCACGAACCAATATTCATTCCTAAACCAGATAAATCAGATTCAGCTCGTGATATCGTAGTTTTGGGAGTTGGAAGTCTATCCATTTTTGATTTGCAAGCAACTGCCGTAGAGGTGACAACACTTTATCCTGAAATTTCACAGTCTAATATTTCATTTGATATTTGAATTTTATTGTTGATAGAATCTTCCATGTATCCTTCGGCCACAGTCGAAGATTTCCATCCTCCATGTTGCTTCAAAACACATCATTGACCCCGAGGTTGTGGTCATTGACCCCGGGTTAGAGGTCATTGACCCCGAGTTTGGGGTCATTGACCCCGAGGTCGAGGTCATTGACCCCGAGTTAGAAGTCATTGACCCCGAGTTAGAAGTCATTGACCCCGAGTTAGAAGTCATTGACCCTGAGTTAGAAGTCTTGACCCCGAGTAAGAGGTCATTGACCCCAAGTTAGAGGTCATTGACCCCGAGGTTGGGGTCATTGACCGAGTTTGGGGTCATTGACCCCGAGTTTGGGGTCATTGACCCCGAAGTTAAGGTCATTGACCCCGAAGTTAAGGTCATTGACCCCGAGGTCGAGGTCATTGACCCAGAGGTTGGGGTTGAGAGTTGAGAGTTGAGAGTTGAGAGTTGAGAGTTGGGAGTTGGGAGTTGGGAGTTGGGAGTTGGGAGTTGGGAGTTGGGAGTTGGGAGTTGGGAGTTGGGAGTTGGGAGTTGGGAGTTGGGAGTTGGGAGTTGGGAGTTGGGAGTTGGGAGTTGGGAGTTGGGAGTTGGGAGTTGGGAGTTGGGAGTTGGGAGTTGGGAGTTGGGAGTTGGGAGTTGGGAGTTGGGAGTTGGGAGTTGGGAGTTGGGAGTTGGGAGTTGGGAGTTGGGAGTTGGGAGTTGGGAGTTGGGAGTTGGGAGTTGGGAGTTGGGAGTTGGGAGTTGGGAGTTGGGAGTTGGGAGTTGGGAGTTGGGAGTTGGGAGTTGGGAGTTGGGAGTTGGGAGTTGGGAGTTGGGAGTTGGGAGTTGGGGATTGGGAGTTGGGAGTTGGGAGAGAAGGATTAGAAGGATCAGAAATATCAGAAGGATCAGAAATATCAGAAGGATCAGAAATATCAGGGATAAGAAAGATCAGAAAGATCAGAAAAATCAGAAAGATCAGAAAGATCAGAAAGATCAGAAAGATCAGAAAGATCAGAAAGATCAGAAAGATCAGAAAGATCAGAAAGATCAGAAAGATCAGAAAGATCAGAAAGATCAGAAAGATCAGAAAGATCAGAAAGATCAGAAAGATCAGAAAGATCAGAAAGATCAGAAAGATCAGAAATATCAGGGATCAGAAGGATCAGAAATATCAGGGATCAGAAATATCAGGGATCAGAAATATCAGGGATCAGAAGGATCAGAAATATCAGGGATCAGTAGGATCAGAAGGATCAGAAGGATCAGAAATATCAGGGATCAGAAGGATCAGAAGGATCAGAAGGATCAGAAGGATTAGAAGGATTAGAAGGATTAGAAGGATTAGAAGGATCAGAAGGATCAGAAGGATCAGAAGGATCAGAATATCAGGGATCAGAAGGATCAGAAGTATCAGGGATCAGAAGGATCAGAAGGATCAGAAGGATCAGGGATCAGAAGGATCAGAAGGATCAGAAGGATCAGAAGGATCAGAAATATCAGAAATATCAGGGATCAGAAGGATCAGAAATATCAGGGATCAGAAGGATCAGAAATATCAGGGATCAGAAGGATCAGAAGGATCAGAAATATCAGGGATCAGAAAGATCAGAAATTGGTTCCCTAATTTCCTCTCCTCGAATGATCCTCCCTTCAATGACTTCGAGTGACTCTATTCAGACTATATTCTTCAGTTCCAAAGTGTTTCACCAAGCTGGTAAGTCTATCCTATAGTCGTATATCGTATTGTGCCTCGTATTCATAAAATGTTTATATTCTATATCATACTTCAAACTCATAATAATGTAACATATGATTATTCTTAATAATCTTTAAAATCCTTGTAGACGACATTGCCATTGTAATAAATGCATCTAATTCGTACATTCTTTCTTGAAACAAAACTTGCCTTGAGTATAAACATAGCTTGGTACTTATAGGAAATATCGGCCGGAGACATCGAATTTGTTTATATTTCGAGCCGAGACGACCTAGAGACCCATATAAATATTAAAAACAGGTGGCCACTTAAACGAATATTTGCTGGTACCTGATATCGAACTCGTAACGATTCATTCATTAGTTTTTCTGGACGATGAAATATATTGACAAAATTTGGGATCATTACAGTAAACATTAATGGTGCAGCTAGTGCACGAACCAATATTCATTCCTAAACCAGATAAATCAGATTCAGCTCGTGATATCGTAGTTTTGGGAGTTGGAAGTCTATCCATTTTTGATTTGCAAGCAACTGCCGTAGAGGTGACAGCACTTTATCCTGAAATTTCACAGTCTAATATTTCATTTGATATTTGAATTTTATTGTTGATAGAATCTTCCATGTATCCTTCGGCCACAGTCGAAGATTTCCATCCTCCATGTTGCTTCAAAACACATCATTGACCCCGAGGTTGTGGTCATTGACCCCGGGTTAGAGGTCATTGACCCCGAGTTTGGGGTCATTGACCCCGAGGTCGAGGTCATTGACCCCGAGGTCGAGGTCATTGACCCCGAGTTAGAAGTCATTGACCCCGAGTTAGAAGTCATTGACCCCGAGTTAGAAGTCATTGACCCTGAGTTAGAAGTCATTGACCCCGAGTTAGAGGTCATTGACCCCAAGTTAGAGGTCATTGACCCCGAGGTTGGGGTCACTGACCGAGTTTGGGGTCATTGACCCCGAGTTTGAGGTCATTGACCCCGAAGTTAAGGTCATTGACCCCGAAGTTAAGGTCATTGACTCCGAGGTCGAGGTCATTGACCCAGAGGTTGGGGTTGAGAGTTGAGAGTTGAGAGTTGGGAGTTGGGAGTTGGGAGTTGGGAGTTGGGAGTTGGGAGTTGGGAGTTGGGAGTTGAGAGTTGAGAGTTGAGAGTTGAGAGTTGAGAGTTGAGAGTTGAGAGTTGAGAGTTGAGAGTTGAGAGTTGAGAGTTGAGAGTTGAGAGTTGAGAGTTGAGAGTTGAGAGTTGAGAGTTGATAGTTGGGAGTTGGGAGTTGGGAGTTGGGAGTTGGGAGTTGGGAGTTGGGAGTTGGGAGTTGGGAGTTGGGAGTTGGGAGTTGGGAGTTGGGAGTTGGGAGTTGGGAGTTGGGAGTTGGGAGTTGGGAGTTGGGAGTTGGGAGTTGGGAGTTGGGAGTTGGGAGTTGGGAGTTGGGAGTTGGGAGTTGGGAGTTGGGAGTTGGGAGTTGGGAGTTGGGAGTTGGGAGTTGGGAGTTGGGAGTTGGGAGTTGGGAGTTGGGAGTTGGGAGTTGGGAGTTGGGAGTTGGGAGTTGGGAGTTGGGAGTTGGGAGTTGGGAGTTGGGAGTTGGGAGTTGGGAGTTGGGAGTTTGGAGTTTGGAGTTTGGAGTTTGGAGTTGGGAGTTGGGAGTTGGGAGTTGGGAGTTGGGAGTTGGGAGTTGGGAGTTGGGAGTTGGGAGTTGGGAGTTGGGAGTTGGGAGTTGGGAGTTGGGAGTTGGGAGTTGAGAGTTGAGAGTTGAGAGTTGAGAGTTGGGAGTTGGGAGTTGGGAGTTGGGAGTTGGGAGTTGGGAGTTGGGAGTTGGGAGTTGGGAGTTGGGAGTTGGGAGTTGGGAGTTGGGAGTTGGGAGTTGGGAGTTGGGAGTTGGGAGTTGGGAGTTGGGAGTTGGGAGTTGGGAGTTGGGAGTTGGGAGTTGGGAGTTGGGAGTTGGGAGTTGGGAGTTGGGAGTTGGGAGTTGGGAGTTGGGAGTGGGAGGTTGGTAGTTGGGAGTTGGGAGTTGGGAGTTGGGAGTTGGGAGTTGGGAGTTGGGAGTGGGAGGTTGGGAGTTGGGAGTTGGGAGAGAAGGATTAGAAGGATCAGAAAGATCTAAAGATCAGAAAGATCAGAAAGATCAGAAAGATCAGAAAGATTAGAAAGATCAGAAAGATCAGAAAGATCAGAAAGATCAGAAAGATCAGAAAGATCAGAAAGATCAGAAAGATCAGAAAGATCAGAAAGATCAGAAAGATCAGAAAGATCAGAAAGATCAGAAAGATCAGAAAGATCAGAAAGATCAGAAAGATCAGAAAGATCAGAAAGATCAGAAAGATCAGAAAGATCAGAAATATCAGGGATCAGAAGGATCAGAAATATCAGGGATCAGAAATATCAGGGATCAGAAATATCAGGGATCAGAAGGATCAGAAATATCAGGGATCAGTAGGATCAGAAGGATCAGAAGGATCAGAAATATCAGGGATCAGAAGGATCAGAAGGATCAGAAGGATCAGAAGGATCAGAAGGATTAGAAGGATTAGAAGGATCAGAAGGATCAGAAGGATCAGAAGGATCAGAATATCAGGGATCAGAAGGATCAGAAGTATCAGGGATCAGAAGGATCAGAAGGATCAGAAGGATCAGGGATCAGAAGGATCAGAAGGATCAGAAGGATCAGAAGGATCAGAAATATCAGAAATATCAGGGATCAGAAGGATCAGAAATATCAGGGATCAGAAGGATCAGAAATATCAGGGATCAGAAGGATCAGAAGGATCAGAAATATCAGGGATCAGAAAGATCAGAAATTGGTTCCCTAATTTCCTCTCCTCGAATGATCCTCCCTTCAATGACTTCGAGTGACTCTATTCAGACTATATTCTTCAGTTCCAAAGTGTTTCACCAAGCTGGTAAGTCTATCCTATAGTCGTATATCGTATTGTGCCTCGTATTCATAAAATGTTTATATTCTATATCATACTTCAAACTCATAATAATGTAACATATGATTATTCTTAATAATCTTTAAAATCCTTGTAGACGACATTGCCATTGTAATAAATGCATCTAATTCGTACATTCTTTCTTGAAACAAAACTTGCCTTGAGTATAAACATAGCTTGGTACTTATAGGAAATATCGGCCGGAGACATCGAATTTGTTTATATTTCGAGCCGAGACGACCTAGAGACCCATATAAATATTAAAAACAGGTGGCCACTTAAACGAATATTTGCTGGTACCTGATATCGAACTCGTAACGATTCATTCATTAGTTTTTCTGGACGATGAAATATATTGACAAAATTTGGGATCATTACAGTAAACATTAATGGTGCAGCTAGTGCACGAACCAATATTCATTCCTAAACCAGATAAATCAGATTCAGCTCGTGATATCGTAGTTTTGGGAGTTGGAAGTCTATCCATTTTTGATTTGCAAGCAACTGCCGTAGAGGTGACAGCACTTTATCCTGAAATTTCACAGTCTAATATTTCATTTGATATTTGAATTTTATTGTTGATAGAATCTTCCATGTATCCTTCGGCCACAGTCGAAGATTTCCATCCTCCATGTTGCTTCAAAACACATCATTGACCCCGAGGTTGTGGTCATTGACCCCGGGTTAGAGGTCATTGACCCCGAGTTTGGGGTCATTGACCCCGAGGTCGAGGTCATTGACCCCGAGGTCGAGGTCATTGACCCCGAGTTAGAAGTCATTGACCCCGAGTTAGAAGTCATTGACCCCGAGTTAGAAGTCATTGACCCTGAGTTAGAAGTCATTGACCCCGAGTTAGAGGTCATTGACCCCAAGTTAGAGGTCATTGACCCCGAGGTTGGGGTCACTGACCGAGTTTGGGGTCATTGACCCCGAGTTTGAGGTCATTGACCCCGAAGTTAAGGTCATTGACCCCGAAGTTAAGGTCATTGACTCCGAGGTCGAGGTCATTGACCCAGAGGTTGGGGTTGAGAGTTGAGAGTTGGGAGTTGGGAGTTGGGAGTTGGGAGTTGGGAGTTGGGAGTTGGGAGTTGGGAGTTGAGAGTTGAGAGTTGAGAGTTGAGAGTTGAGAGTTGAGAGTTGAGAGTTGAGAGTTGAGAGTTGAGAGTTGAGAGTTGAGAGTTGAGAGTTGAGAGTTGAGAGTTGAGAGTTGAGAGTTGATAGTTGGGAGTTGGGAGTTGGGAGTTGGGAGTTGGGAGTTGGGAGTTGGGAGTTGGGAGTTGGGAGTTGGGAGTTGGGAGTTGGGAGTTGGGAGTTGGGAGTTGGGAGTTGGGAGTTGGGAGTTGGGAGTTGGGAGTTGGGAGTTGGGAGTTGGGAGTTGGGAGTTGGGAGTTGGGAGTTGGGAGTTGGGAGTTGGGAGTTGGGAGTTGGGAGTTGGGAGTTGGGAGTTGGGAGTTTGGAGTTTGGAGTTTGGAGTTGGGAGTTGGGAGTTGGGAGTTGGGAGTTGGGAGTTGGGAGTTGGGAGTTGGGAGTTGGGAGTTGGGAGTTGGGAGTTGGGAGTTGGGAGTTGGGAGTTGGGAGTTGGGAGTTGGGAGTTGGGAGTTGGGAGTTGAGAGTTGAGAGTTGAGAGTTGAGAGTTGGGAGTTGGGAGTTGGGAGTTGGGAGTTGGGAGTTGGGAGTTGGGAGTTGGGAGTTGGGAGTTGGGAGTTGGGAGTTGGGAGTTGGGAGTTGGGAGTTGGGAGTTGGGAGTTGGGAGTTGGGAGTTGGGAGTTGGGAGTTGGGAGTTGGGAGTTGGGAGTTGGGAGTTGGGAGTTGGGAGTGGGAGGTTGGTAGTTGGGAGTTGGGAGTTGGGAGTTGGGAGTTGGGAGTGGGAGGTTGGGAGTTGGGAGTTGGGAGAGAAGGATTAGAAGGATCAGAAAGATCTAAAGATCAGAAAGATCAGAAAGATCAGAAAGATCAGAAAGATCAGAAAGATTAGAAAGATCAGAAAGATCAGAAAGATCAGAAAGATCAGAAAGATCAGAAAGATCAGAAAGATCAGAAAGATCAGAAAGATCAGAAAGATCAGAAAGATCAGAAAGATCAGAAAGATCAGAAAGATCAGAAAGATCAGAAAGATCAGAAAGATCAGAAATATCAGGGATCAGAAGGATCAGAAATATCAGGGATCAGAAATATCAGGGATCAGAAATATCAGGGATCAGAAGGATCAGAAATATCAGGGATCAGTAGGATCAGAAGGATCAGAAGGATCAGAAATATCAGGGATCAGAAGGATCAGAAGGATCAGAAGGATCAGAAGGATTAGAAGGATTAGAAGGATCAGAAGGATCAGAAGGATCAGAAGGATCAGAAGGATCAGAATATCAGGGATCAGAAGGATCAGAAGTATCAGGGATCAGAAGGATCAGAAGGATCAGAAGGATCAGGGATCAGAAGGATCAGAAGGATCAGAAGGATCAGAAGGATCAGAAATATCAGAAATATCAGGGATCAGAAGGATCAGAAATATCAGGGATCAGAAGGATCAGAAATATCAGGGATCAGAAGGATCAGAAGGATCAGAAATATCAGGGATCAGAAAGATCAGAAATTGGTTCCCTAATTTCCTCTCCTCGAATGATCCTCCCTTCAATGACTTCGAGTGACTCTATTCAGACTATATTCTTCAGTTCCAAAGTGTTTCACCAAGCTGGTAAGTCTATCCTATAGTCGTATATCGTATTGTGCCTCGTATTCATAAAATGTTTATATTCTATATCATACTTCAAACTCATAATAATGTAACATATGATTATTCTTAATAATCTTTAAAATCCTTGTAGACGACATTGCCATTGTAATAAATGCATCTAATTCGTACATTCTTTCTTGAAACAAAACTTGCCTTGAGTATAAACATAGCTTGGTACTTATAGGAAATATCGGCCGGAGACATCGAATTTGTTTATATTTCGAGCCGAGACGACCTAGAGACCCATATAAATATTAAAAACAGGTGGCCACTTAAACGAATATTTGCTGGTACCTGATATCGAACTCGTAACGATTCATTCATTAGTTTTTCTGGACGATGAAATATATTGACAAAATTTGGGATCATTACAGTAAACATTAATGGTGCAGCTAGTGCACGAACCAATATTCATTCCTAAACCAGATAAATCAGATTCAGCTCGTGATATCGTAGTTTTGGGAGTTGGAAGTCTATCCATTTTTGATTTGCAAGCAACTGCCGTAGAGGTGACAGCACTTTATCCTGAAATTTCACAGTCTAATATTTCATTTGATATTTGAATTTTATTGTTGATAGAATCTTCCATGTATCCTTCGGCCACAGTCGAAGATTTCCATCCTCCATGTTGCTTCAAAACACATCATTGACCCCGAGGTTGTGGTCATTGACCCCGGGTTAGAGGTCATTGACCCCGAGTTTGGGGTCATTGACCCCGAGGTCGAGGTCATTGACCCCGAGGTCGAGGTCATTGACCCCGAGTTAGAAGTCATTGACCCCGAGTTAGAAGTCATTGACCCCGAGTTAGAAGTCATTGACCCTGAGTTAGAAGTCATTGACCCCGAGTTAGAGGTCATTGACCCCAAGTTAGAGGTCATTGACCCCGAGGTTGGGGTCACTGACCGAGTTTGGGGTCATTGACCCCGAGTTTGTGGTCATTGACCCCGGGTTAGAGGTCATTGACCCCGAGTTTGGGGTCATTGACCCCGAGGTCGAGGTCATTGACCCCGAGGTCGAGGTCATTGACCCCGAGTTAGAAGTCATTGACCCCGAGTTAGAAGTCATTGACCCCGAGTTAGAAGTCATTGACCCTGAGTTAGAAGTCATTGACCCCGAGTTAGAGGTCATTGACCCCGAGGTTGGGGTCACTGACCGAGTTTGGGGTCATTGACCCCGAGTTTGGGGTCATTGACCCCGAAGTTAAGGTCATTGACCCCGAAGTTAAGGTCATTGACCCCGAGGTCGAGGTCATTGACCCAGAGGTTGGGGTTGAGAGTTGAGAGTTGAGAGTTGAGAGTTGAGAGTTGAGAGTTGAGAGTTGAGAGTTGAGAGTTGAGAGTTGAGAGTTGAGAGTTGAGAGTTGAAAGTTGAAAGTTGAGAGTTGAGAGTTGAGAGTTGAGAGTTGAGAGTTGAGAGTTGAGAGTTGAGAGTTGAGAGTTGAGAGTTGAGAGTTGAGAGTTGAGAGTTGAGAGTTGAGAGTTGAGAGTTGAGAGTTGAGAGTTGAGAGTTGAGAGTTGAGAGTTGAGAGTTGAGAGTTGAGAGTTGAGAGTTGAGAGTTGAGAGTTGAGAGTTGAGAGTTGAGAGTTGAGAGTTGAGAGTTGAGAGTTGAGAGTTGAGAGTTGAGAGTTGAGAGTTGAGAGTTGAGAGTTGAGAGTTGAGAGTTGAGAGTTGAGAGTTGAGAGTTGAGAGTTGAGAGTTGAGAGTTGAGAGTTGAGAGTTGAGAGTTGAGAGTTGAGAGTTGAGAGTTGAGAGTTGAGAGTTGAGAGTTGAGAGTTGAGAGTTGAGAGTTGAGAGTTGAGAGTTGAGAGTTGAGAGTTGAGAGTTGAGAGTTGAGAGTTGAGAGTTGAGAGTTGAGAGTTGAGAGTTGAGAGTTGAGAGTTGAGAGTTGAGAGTTGAGAGTTGAGAGTTGAGAGTTGAGAGTTGAGAGTTGAGAGTTGAGAGTTGAGAGTTGAGAGTTGAGAGTTGAGAGTTGAGAGTTGAGAGTTGAGAGTTGAGAGTTGAGAGTTGAGAGTTGAGACTTGAGAGTTGAGAGTTGAGAGTTGAGAGTTGAGAGTTGAGAGTTGAGAGTTGAGAGTTGAGAGTTGAGAGTTGAGAGTTGAGAGTTGAGAGTTGAGAGTTGAGAGTTGAGAGTTGAGAGTTGAGAGTTGAGAGTTGAGAGTTGAGAGTTGAGAGTTGAGAGTTGAGAGTTGAGAGTTGAGAGTTGAGAGTTGAGAGTTGGGAGTTGGGAGTTGGGAGTTGGGAGTTGGGAGTTGGGAGTTGGGAGTTGAGAGTTGAGAGTTGAGAGTTGAGAGTTGAGAGTTGAGAGTTGAGAGTTGAGAGTTGAGAGTTGAGAGTTGAGAGTTGAGAGTTGAGAGTTGAGAGTTGAGAGTTGAGAGTTGAGAGTTGAGAGTTGAGAGTTGGGAGTTGGGAGTTGGGAGTTGGGAGTTGGGAGTTGGGAGTTGGGAGTTGGGAGTTGGGAAATGGGAGTTGGGAGTTGGGAGTTGGGAATTGGGAGTTGGGAGTTGGGAGTTGGGAGTTGGGAGTTGGGAGTTGGGAGTTGGGAGTTGGGAGTTGGGAGTTGGGAGTTGGGAGTTGGGAGTTGGGAGTTGGGAGTTGGGAGTTGGGAGTTGGGAGTTGGGAGTTGGGAGTTGGGAGTTGGGAGTTGAGAGTTGAGAGTTGAGAGTTGAGAGTTGAGAGTTGAGAGTTGAGAGTTGAGAGTTGGGAGTTGGGAGTTGGGAGTTGGGAGTTGGGAGTTGGGAGTTGGGAGTTGGGAGTTGGGAGTTGGGAGTTGGGAGTTGGGAGTTGGGAGTTGGGAGTTGGGAGTGGGAGGTTGGTAGTTGGGAGTTGGGAGTTGGGAGTTGGGAGTTGGGAGTGGGAGGTTGGGAGTTGGGAGAGAAGGATTAGAAGGATCAGAAAGATCTAAAGATCAGAAAGATCAGAAAGGTCAGAAAGATCAGAAAGATCAGAAAGATCAGAAAGATCAGAAAGATCAGAAAGATCAGAAAGATCAGAAAGATCAGAAAGATCAGAAAGATCAGAAAGATCAGAAAGATCAGAAAGATCAGAAAGATCAGAAAGATCAGAAAGATCAGAAAGATCAGAAAGATCAGAAAGATCAGAAAGATCAGAAAGATCAGAAAGATCAGAAATATCAGGGATCAGAAGGATCAGAAATATCAGGGATCAGAAATATCAGGGATCAGAAATATCAGAGATCAGAAGGATCAGAAATATCAGGGATCAGTAGGATCAGAAGGATCAGAAGGATCAGAAATATCAGGGATCAGAAGGATCAGAAGGATCAGAAGGATCAGAAGGATTAGAAGGATTAGAAGGATCAGAAGGATCAGAAGGATCAGAATATCAGGGATCAGAAGGATCAGAAGTATCAGGGATCAGAAGGATCAGAAGGATCAGAAGGATCAGGGATCAGAAGGATCAGAAGGATCAGAAGGATCAGAAGGATCAGAAGGATCAGAAATATCAGAAATATCAGGGATCAGAAGGATCAGAAATATCAGGGATCAGAAGGATCAGAAATATCAGGGATCAGAAGGATCAGAAGGATCAGAAATATCAGGGATCAGAAAGATCAGAAATTGGTTCCCTAATTTCCTCTCCTCGAATGATCCTCCCTTCAATGACTTCGAGTGACTCTATTCAGACTATATTCTTCAGTTCCAAAGTGTTTCACCAAGCTGGTAAGTCTATCCTATAGTCGTATATCGTATTGTGCCTCGTATTCATAAAATGTTTATATTCTATATCATACTTCAAACTCATAATAATGTAACATATGATTATTCTTAATAATCTTTAAAATCCTTGTAGACGACATTGCCATTGTAATAAATGCATCTAATTCGTACATTCTTTCTTGAAACAAAACTTGCCTTGAGTATAAACATAGCTTGGTACTTATAGGAAATATCGGCCGGAGACATCGAATTTGTTTATATTTCGAGCCGAGACGACCTAGAGACCCATATAAATATTAAAAACAGGTGGCCACTTAAACGAATATTTGCTGGTACCTGATATCGAACTCGTAACGATTCATTCATTAGTTTTTCTGGACGATGAAATATATTGACAAAATTTGGGATCATTACAGTAAACATTAATGGTGCAGCTAGTGCACGAACCAATATTCATTCCTAAACCAGATAAATCAGATTCAGCTCGTGATATCGTAGTTTTGGGAGTTGGAAGTCTATCCATTTTTGATTTGCAAGCAACTGCCGTAGAGGTGACAGCACTTTATCCTGAAATTTCACAGTCTAATATTTCATTTGATATTTGAATTTTATTGTTGATAGAATCTTCCATGTATCCTTCGGCCACAGTCGAAGATTTCCATCCTCCATGTTGCTTCAAAACACATCATTGACCCCGAGGTTGTGGTCATTGACCCCGGGTTAGAGGTCATTGACCCCGAGTTTGGGGTCATTGACCCCGAGGTCGAGGTCATTGACCCCGAGGTCGAGGTCATTGACCCCGAGTTAGAAGTCATTGACCCCGAGTTAGAAGTCATTGACCCCGAGTTAGAAGTCATTGACCCTGAGTTAGAAGTCATTGACCCCGAGTTAGAGGTCATTGACCCCAAGTTAGAGGTCATTGACCCCGAGGTTGGGGTCACTGACCGAGTTTGGGGTCATTGACCCCGAGTTTGAGGTCATTGACCCCGAAGTTAAGGTCATTGACCCCGAAGTTAAGGTCATTGACTCCGAGGTCGAGGTCATTGACCCAGAGGTTGGGGTTGAGAGTTGAGAGTTGAGAGTTGAGAGTTGGGAGTTGAGAGTTGAGAGTTGAGAGTTGAGAGTTGAGAGTTGAGAGTTGAGAGTTGAGAGTTGAGAGTTGAGAGTTGAGAGTTGAGAGTTGAGAGTTGAGAGTTGAGAGTTGAGAGTTGAGAGTTGAGAGTTGAGAGTTGAGAGTTGAGAGTTGAGAGTTGAGAGTTGAGAGTTGAGAGTTGAGAGTTGAGAGTTGAGAGTTGAGAGTTGAGAGTTGAGAGTTGAGAGTTGAGAGTTGAGAGTTGAGAGTTGAGAGTTGAGAGTTGAGAGTTGAGAGTTGAGAGTTGAGAGTTGAGAGTTGAGAGTTGAGAGTTGAGAGTTGAGAGTTGAGAGTTGAGAGTTGAGAGTTGAGAGTTGAGAGTTGAGAGTTGAGAGTTGAGAGTTGAGAGTTGAGAGTTGAGAGTTGAGAGTTGAGAGTTGAGAGTTGAGAGTTGAGAGTTGAGAGTTGAGAGTTGAGAGTTGAGAGTTGAGAGTTGAGAGTTGAGAGTTGAGAGTTGAGAGTTGAGAGTTGAGAGTTGAGAGTTGAGAGTTGAGAGTTGAGAGTTGAGAGTTGAGAGTTGAGAGTTGAGAGTTGAGAGTTGAGAGTTGAGAGTTGAGAGTTGAGAGTTGAGAGTTGAGAGTTGAGAGTTGAGAGTTGAGAGTTGAGAGTTGAGAGATGAGAGATGAGAGTTGAGAGTTGAGAGTTGAGAGTTGAGAGTTGAGAGTTGAGAGTTGAGAGTTGAGAGTTGAGAGTTGAGAGTTGAGAGTTGAGAGTTGAGAGTTGAGAGTTGAGAGTTGAGAGTTGAGAGTTGAGAGTTGAGAGTTGAGAGTTGAGAGTTGAGAGTTGAGAGTTGAGAGTTGAGAGTTGAGAGTTGAGAGTTGAGAGTTGAGAGTTGAGAGTTGAGAGTTGAGAGTTGAGAGTTGAGAGTTGAGAGTTGAGAGTTGAGAGTTGAGAGTTGAGAGTTGAGAGTTGAGAGTTGAGAGTTGAGAGTTGAGAGTTGAGAGTTGAGAGTTGAGAGTTGAGAGTTGAGAGTTGAGAGTTGAGAGTTGAGAGTTGAGAGTTGAGAGTTGAGAGTTGAGAGTTGGGAGTTGGGAGTTGGGAGTTGGGAGTTGGGAGTTGGGAGTTGGGAGTTGGGAGTTGGGAGTTGGGAGTTGGGAGTTGGGAGTTGGGAGTTGGGAGTTGGGAGTTGGGAGTTGGGAGTTGGGAGTTGGGAGTTGGGAGTTGGGAGTTGGGAGTTGGGAGTTGGGAGTTGAGAGTTGAGAGTTGAGAGTTGAGAGTTGAGAGTTGAGAGTTGAGAGTTGAGAGTTGAGAGTTGAGAGTTGAGAGTTGAGAGTTGAGAGTTGAGAGTTGAGAGTTGGGAGTTGGGAGTTGGGAGTTGGGAGTTGGGAGTTGGGAGTTGGGAGTTGGGAGTTGGGAGTTGGGAGTTGGGAGTTGGGAGTTGGGAGTTGGGAGTTGGGAGTTGGGAGTTGGGAGTTGGGAGTTGGGAGTTGGGAGTTGAGAGTTGAGAGTTGAGAGTTGAGAGTTGAGAGTTGAGAGTTGAGAGTTGAGAGTTGGGAGTTGGGAGTTGGGAGTTGGGAGTTGGGAGTTGGGAGTTGGGAGTTGGGAGTTGGGAGTTGGGAGTTGGGAGTTGGGAGTTGGGAGTTGGGAGTTGGGAGTTGGGAGTTGGGAGTGGGAGGTTGGGAGTTTGGAGTTGGGAGTTGGGAGTTGGGAGTGGGAGGTTGGGAGTTGGGAGTTGGGAGAGAAGGATTAGAAGGATCAGAAAGATCTAAAGATCAGAAAGATCAGAAAGATCAGAAATATCAGAAAGATCAGAAAGATCAGAAAGGTCAGAAAGATCAGAAAGATCAGAAGGATCAGAAGGATCAGAAAGATCAGAAAGATCAGAAAGATCAGAAAGATCAGAAAGATCAGAAAGATCAGAAAGATCAGAAAGATCAGAAAGATCAGAAAGATCAGAAAGATCAGAAAGATCAGAAAGATCAGAAATATCAGGGATCAGAAAGATCAGAAATATCAGGGATCAGAAGGATCAGAAATGTCAGGGATCAGAAATATCAGGGATCAGAAGGATCAGAAATATCAGGGATCAGAAGGATCAGAAGGATCAGAAGGATCAGAAATATCAGGGATCAGAAGGATCAGAAGGATCAGAAGGATCAGAAGGATCAGAAGGATCAGAAGGATCAGAATATCAGGGATCAGAAGGATCAGAAGGATCAGAAGTATCAGGGATCAGAAGGATCAGAAGGATCAGAATGATCAGAAGGATCAGAAGGATCAGAAGGATCAGAAGGATCAGAAGGATCAGAAGGATCAGAAGGATCAGGGATCAGAAGGATCAGAAGGATCAGAATGATCAGAAGGATCAGAAGGATCAGAAATATCAGGGATCAGAAGGATCAGAAATATCAGGGATCAGAAGGATCAGAAGTATCAGAATATCAGGGATCAGAAGGATCAGAAGGATCAGAAGGATCAGAAGGATCAGAAGGATCAGAAGGATCAGAAGGATCAGAAGGATTAGAAGGATTAGAAGGATCAGAAATATCAGAAATATCAGGGATCAGAAGGATCAGAAGGATAAGAAGGATCAGAAGGATCAGGGATCAGAAGGATCAGAAATATCAGAAAGATCAGGAGGATCAGAAAGATCAGAAAGATCAGGAGGATCAGAAAGATCAGAAAGATCAGAAGGATCAGAGTGATCAGAAAGATCAGAAAGATCAGAAAGACCAGACAGACCAGAAAGACCAGAAAGACCAGAAAGACTAGAAAGATCAGAAAGATCAGAAAGATCCCTAAATTTTAAATATTTGAATCTTTGAGACCATGAGAAATAGAGGTTAGGTTATAGTTTGTCTTATTGCCCTTATTGGCCTCTCTAAGAGATTTTGAGTGTTGTCACTTCTTTCCCTGGTATAATACAATATACAGTATATTCGTAACTTCTTTATTTTTACATATCACTGTGCTAAAAAAAGACTAGGACAATTATTTGAAGAATGATCAATTCAAGAAATCTGGTACAAAATAAAGCTGAGAAATTGCTTCTCCTGGTGCAATGTATTTTTTATGGATTTCTGGTTTCATTGTGAGACACGTTGAAAAGTATATTTTTCTCGTTCGATATGGGATTTATGTTCTCATTTTTTTGTGAACTAGTAGCAGATTTTGAGTATTGTCTCACTTCTTTCCCAGGTATAATTCAATATACAGTATAACCGTTACTTCTTAATTTTTACACATCGCTGTGCTGAAAAAGTACAAGGACAACTTGAAGAATGGTCAATTTAAGAAATCTGGTACAAAATAAAGCTGAGAAATTGCTTCTCCTGTATTTTTATGGATTTCTGGTTAGTTCGGTATGAGACTAAGGTATATTTCCATGTTTCTTGGTGAGATAGTAGGATATTTTGAGTTGTCTCACTTCTTCCCCAAATATAATACAATATATAAAACAATACAAGGACTTATTCTCAGACTTATTGAACAAGAGTAGGAATAACTCATTTCAAAAACCAAAAAAAGTAATTTGAATACGAAATATTTTTCCCAGTGTGTTTTAACAAAAATAATATTGATATTATATTGGCTTCCATATACCTTAGACACCAAACACCATAACACACATTGAAAAATTGTCAGTTCGAGAAATGTGAATATCAGCTACAATAATTATAAGATTAAAACCGAGATTGAAACTCAATTTTCTCAAAATTATGTTTTTTCAAGTAGGCCTAGTACCTATTGTTCTAGCACAGTGATATTACTAAAGAATATCAAATACAAAAGTTGTAGGGTTTCATGCCCTCTCATCAATGTCTTGAGTTTTAATTACACAGGATCTTTCAAGGAAGCGGAGCGACTTAGTAATATATTTTTTTAAGATAAACCTTTTACCTACAGGGTGGAAAATTTCGATCTTTGTATTGTATAAGGTACCAAGTAGTTCTAATGAAAACTTCAAATCATTGATGAAAACTTACCGTTGGAACATTTTATAAATATATATATATATATATAGATGGTTTGGGTTGAATAATAATATTTTGAGCCCAGACTTCTGCAGAAAAAATATTTCCGATTATGAATGAAACACCTTATATATTATTCCATTTGGTGATTCCGCACTGTATAGTGCTGCTGACATACAAACATGGAATCAGCGACGAATACCTAAATCAAATATCATCAAATAAAGCACGTTTTTTAATAGAATTCGGATTGAAGTTGTATGAATTCGCATATTTTCACATCAGTGCTGGAGTTTGAGAATTCGTTTAACTTTACACCCAAAACTCTCTGATACCAACTTCGGCGTAGCAGAGGGGGAAATTTTTCCCCATCTCCCTTGCAAAAAAGTTATGACTCGGGCACCTGGTGTCAATCTCCAAGGATAAAAGGATGTCCCATCAGAGTTTTTTTTTTCGCTCGGCATCTTTGATCGGATTGAATGGAAATGGAGAGAAAGTGAGAGAGGGATATCGATTTTTTGTCCCGCCTTTTCGTCGATCTTCTAGCGCTCTTCTCGATTAGAAATGCTAACATTTACCAACGTGATGGATGCCTCAATGATGCCTTGAGGACAACATTCCTTCCTCAGAATATTCTACAGAATATTCGCTGAAGTGAATGTGACGGAATATTCAGAATATCAATGGAAGTTCTCCAAGAATATTCACAGAATATTTCACCTGAATATTTTGAGAATGTTTTATAATATTCAATAATGTTTTATGAATGTTCTCCAGAAATGTTCATAGAATATTCCATAATATTATATGACTGTTTCCCAGGAATGTTCATAGAATGTTTTAGTAGCATGTTCTGAGAACGTTTTAGAATATTTCATGATATTCTGAGGTAGTTCTTCAGGGAATATTTATGTTATGTTATCTGTTGAATTGATGAAATGTTTTCATAATATTCCAAGATTTGTTAGAGCGAATTTTTTGGGTGGTGTTTTTCATAGTGTTTCATGATTTTTATGCCTATTTTGGGTCCCAACCTATTTGCGTTCAAAAGAAACTCAATCAGAAATCAGCTAATTCAAGCCACCGCAGTCACTTTTACCTAATCAATGTTACGTTCCCAACAGTAAAAAAAGTGATTTGAACTTGTCCTGAGGATATTCCTCAGAGGATTCCGATGATATTCACAAAATATTTTGAGGACCAGCCCAGAATATTCTGTGGATGACTCTCAGAATATTCTGAGAATCATCTTGGATATTTTCAGGATATTCCTTAGAATATTCTGAGGACGTTCTTGGAACGTGAGTTTTTGTCCTATTTTCATGTTCTGAGAATATCCTGAGAACATTCAGTGCACCTTTTGGGAACATTCTGAGAACATTCGAAGATGTCCTACTGGAATATTCGGAGAACATTCTAATAATCACATCGAGATATATGATAATCACCAAACGCCACCAAAACACTCTACAAAAAACCATGATGATATTCACATGATTGTGTCTAAAAGTCTAAATTTCGAATTTTTGTTTTTTTTTGTTTTCTCATGGCGACTTCCATTTTTCGTCCCAATATCACCACTCACCACTTGGTTAAGTTGAAAAGCACCCTTAGGTGATACTTCGCCATTTCATCTATGTCTATTTCTTTATTAATGTATATATTTGTTTCATGGATGAATAAAGACGATTTATTATTATTATTATTAATAATATATTGACTGAGTAATCCTATACAAACATCTAAATTTGACCACCCTCGCGTATTTTTCTATTAATCCAACTATGACTTATGTGATGAAGCTTTCGTCTGCTCTCAACAGATAGATTTATATTCACGGAGAAAAAATAAAGCAAACAAAGGGTAGCAAACAAATTCCTAATAATGGTTATCAGCCTTGAGTAAATGCACCGAACTGATTCGAAGAAAGCACGATGGGGAACAAATGAAAATAGATGGCTGTCCCGAAAAAATGTTGCTAGCATTTGGAATACGATGACGGAATCATTATTTCGGATGTTTTGTATTCAGCTCTTTCAGTCCATTTGTGAAAAGACATTGATACGGGAAAGCTAGCATTGTGATACCCTTTCCCCGCCAACTTAAAATGTCTAGCAGATTTTTCAGGAATGGGGTGGAAGTCAGTGACGTGAGAACATTTTCCTGCAGGGTTGTTCGTTCACTTTTTTCAATGTGTATTCGTTGGATACCAAAACGGCAATTGGGGGGATATGAAGAAATATATCTGCGAAACCACAATGTGTCTCAATCAATAACAAACTGTCACACACTGCGTATTAAGCATGTTGTTCCGCAAGGCTCTATTCTAACACATTTGCTATCTAACATGATCAAAGGAAAATGTTAAAATAACTGTACATGTATATTTATAAATTATACCTACATCTTCAATATCACATGAAAAAACAAAAACAATCTGGATTTAACTCAATTCATAATAAATTTTACAGATTAATGACGAGAAAAAAAACTATGGTTTTATCGAAACTTATTCGAAACATCAAAATTGAAACGTTTCAAATACATATCACTGGCGACACCCACTCAAACATGATCTATACGAAAACGTCAGTTGAACGCTTACTTCGGAACTTATTGAATATGTTCAGATTGAAACACATTTTCAGATATAATCTAGACAGTCATTAGGCCTGAATAGAATAGAAAATAAAAATTGAAACGTTTTGAAAACATCATTAACGATAACATTTCAAACATTATTTGAAGAAAGACATTAGTTGAACGTTTACTTCGAAATTCAATGAAAACATTTCAAATTCATCATTGGTAACACATTTTCAATCATGAGCTAGACTGAAACGTTAGTTGAACGTTATCTTATGAAAGTTGTTCAAAGCATCCGAAGTAAAAAATAATTTACGTCATGAACCTAACCTGCTGAGAACCTACTTGTGGGATTTTCACTAGAGATTTACAACTTAACAAGTTTCAAAAGAATGATGAGTAGTTCAAGAAATATTCAAACAGTAAAAGAAAACACGAAACCATGGTGAAGAGAGTTTATCTGGTTCGATGGAATTCCGAAATTCGTCACCAAAGGCTTTAATCGCCAATAAACTCCTCTGAAAATCAAATTCAAATAAGCCTCGAACGAAAAAGTGGGGATACGCTCTGAAATTTTTAACATTCAGCCAAATGACTAGTAAACGAGCGTTGATTGACGTTGATACAAGAAATTGTTTATTGTGGGTCCATTTTTTGACATCATGTTGTTTAACATTATCAACTATATGTATGTTGTTTTATTGGGGATTGTGATTTGCGCTAGAACCATTAATAGAGATGGAAAGGTTAGTAGTTTTTTTTAATCACAAAGTGAATACGAGATAGCTGGAATATACCGACAATTATTTTCCATTTAATTCTTTCCCTATAAATTCATAACAATAATAATAACAAGAAGTCCTAAATTCTGCTCAATATTCGTTCTTTCAAAGATATTTAAACAATTGATATTGTCAAAATCAACCAGTGAATAAGAAATCAACACAATATTTTCGCAGTGAAGTTATACAAGGTGGTTCAATTATTTATGCATGGTTTGTTTTATGAGTTACACAGTGCCAGTGTATATTTTCACACAGACAATGTCAGAATCAGTCATGGTTGATTTTCAGAGAAAAAAATGTCCAACTGCTTCCGTAATTTGATTTGTTGATAATGTTCTTGACTGAAAAAAAACAATTCTGTTCTAAAGTTTGTCTCACTATAATAACCAAAATTAAATTATCAACACTATTACCACTGAAGATGAAGACTGCAGTCTTCAAAATGTACATTTGTTGATAAAATACACCAAAAACTATGTCGTGGAGAAATATTGACAAATTGATTCCAGCTTAATTATTGATGAGTTGATTATTGCAAAATCAATCTTTCAAGATCAATTTGTAATTATCTGAATTGACCGATCAATCACAGCTGAATTAAGAAAATATTCAATAATTGAAAGACAAGCAGTATTAAAATCTTTTTTGCTACATATACATCTCATAAGATCAATCTGCAATCACCTAATTGACATAAAAATGTTGCAATAAGATATATTGTTGGATAAAAATCATCTCAATTGACAGATTATCTCTGATATAGATTGATAACTTATGATCTCCGATGACAGATTGATCCTGCAATGGTCTGATTGAAATTAAAATGTTGCTTTAAGAACAATACAAGATGAAAATTCTCCAAATTGTTCTCTGATACTAAGTAGATTATCTCTGACAGATATGATCTCTGATGATCTCAGATTATCTCAGATGACAGATTATCTCAATTGTTCTCTGCAATTGCCTAATTGATATTAATATGTTCTAATAAGTTATACTTATTGCAAGATACAGATTATCTTTGATTGAGATATTGATCACAACGATTGCCTAATTTTTATGAAGATGATAAAGATATTGCCCCAAATGACAGATTGATCTCTATATTGCCTAGTTGACCTTAATAATTGTCTTATTGATATTAAAATGTTACAATGAGATAGATTCATTGTGAGTTAAAGATAATCTCAATTGATAGATTGATCCCAGCAGTTGCCTGATTCATATGAAAATGTTGCAATAATATGCAAGATGCAGGTTTCCGCAATTGAAAAATTGATCACCGATGACAGATTATCTCAATTGACAGATTGGTCTCTATAATTGCATAGTTGATCTTTATAATTGCCTGATCGATTTAAAAAAAATATTACAAGATCAATTGCAAGATAAAGATCATTTCAATAAGATGCAAGATGAAGATTGCCCTAATCGACAAATTGATCTCCCATGACAGATTATCTCAAATGACAGATTGATCTCTTTATTGCCCAGTTGATCTTTATAATTGCCCAATCAATGTTAAAATGAGATTAATTGAAAGATAAAGATCATTTCTATTGACCGTTTGATCCGAGCATAGATTGATCTCTTTATTGACCATATGATCACTATATAATTGCCTATTTGATCTGTATAAGTCCCTATTCGATCTCTATATTGCCTAGTTGATCTCTATATAATTGCCTAATTGATATAAAAATGTTACAATGAGAATATCTTAATTGACAGATTGATCCCAACAATTGTTTGATTTATATAAAAATGTTATAATAAGATGCCAGATGAAGATTGCTCCAATTGATAGATTGATCTCTATAATCGCCTATTTGATCTTATAACTGCCTAGTTGATCTCTATAATTGCCTTATTGATATTCAAATTTAACAATAAGATTAATTGCAAGATAAAGATCATCCCAATTGATCACTCGATCGTTTCGGCAGGTGATTTGCAAGGAGATCCCGAGCGCCGTTCTGGAGGAAGTGTTGGGCGCGGCGTACAACGCCCGGTACATGAGCATCGGTGACCCCACGGCGGAGGGGGGCGGCACAAGGGGCGGCAAGAGGAGGGGCACGACTGCCCTCGATTTCTACGTCGACGGCGGCGACTTTGGCGAACTTCTGGACGAGCAGCCCGCGTGGGCGGTCAAGAATCACGTGGAGAGTGCGAGGGAAGGGGGGATGGCACGGTATGTCCATGTACAGGGTGGGAAAATCTCTTTTTTGAGACAAATTCGTGTTTTGTTATGGTTATGGTTGTTTGTAAATTTACGAGATAATAACTTTTACATTCTTGAGGCTCCTTTTCCTGTATAATCCAGTGGTATCGAAAAATTCGGAAAAAAAAAGTGCAATTTTGAGTCATGGCCTAAAGTTGTAGTTTTTCAAATCTAAATGTGGGTCGCTTTTAATGTGTCAGTCTTCAATAGGGAAAATAATATTTTGGTAGATTACTTCGTGCGTTTTTTTATATGTATTCGAAGAAGGCGGGTGTCTATCTTTCTTTTTGACGTGTAATGAAGGGAGAGAACACATATCACTGCATCGTTTTGTATCAAAATATACAGGATGCCCGTTTTTCGAACTTATCCATGGGGATCTCAGTTATTTTTAGTTTTCGTTTTTATATTTTCAACCGACAACGAAGATAACTAGACATTTTTAACTAGGACGTTCTAGAGGCACTTCTCCACAAGGAATCTGAATCTGTCATCGTATTTTCCATTGCGTTCTTGATGTCAGAGATACAACACTCAACTTTAGATTTTCTTATGGTAGCCATATAGGATTTTCAAATTTTTGATTTTCGATATGTTCGAATCTTACATACTGGTCATAATTGGCAAAAACACGTTTTTGCGAAGAGTGCTTGGGAAACAATGCTAAAAATTTTGTTCAACAAACTAGATTCTGATAGTTCAACTGAACTTGGAAGTTTACTCACATGAAAACAAAGGTTATTTTGAATTAGGAACGACATTTAAAGTTATAAAGGTTTTTTTTCGCATTCACTTCTAAACACATTTTTCTCATCTCCCCAAGTTCTGGATAGTCCAATCGATTCCAAGACTCAGATCTTCTAAGAAAAAATACTGGATTATTGTTTATGGAAATGAAGAAAGATTCCTTGAAATATTGTACCTATCGATGATATTGCTGAGCTGGGAAGAAGAACAAGTGGAATTGTGTCTGGAAGAGAATGGTGGAGTATTCAAGAATATTTTATAACTTTGTTATGTATTTGATAATTGTGTTTCATTTTGCGAAAAAAAAACTAGTAGCTTTCTTTCCTGTCAAGTTCGTTCCTGGCTTCAAACCTTCGTTTTGAGGAAAGTGAGCTTTACAGAAATGTGAACGTTTCTTATCCTCAACTGAACAATCAAAATTTATTTTCTGTTAAACAAAATTGCTGGCGTTATTTTGAAAGCACTCTTCGTAAAAGAATTTTTTCAATTTCGATTAGCATGTAAGGTTAAAACATATCGTGTGTCACATCATTGTATTCAGAAAGTGACACACTTTTCAAAAAGGAAAAAATCCAATATGGCGCCTATAAGAAAAACCAAAATCAACTGTTGTATCTCTGACATCAAGAGCGCCTTGGAAAATACGATGACAGATTCAGATTCCTTGTGAAAAAGTGCCTAGTAAGAAACGTTCAGTTTTTATGATTTTCGCTAGAAAAAGTAAAAACGAAAATTACAAATTTCATTTTTTATTTCATTAGTTCAAGAACTGAAAATGATGCATAGAATTTTCTTTCACATAATTGTTCAGCATTAAAATGCTCATAGATCGCATGATAAGTGCAAAATTACCGAGATCTTCTGGATCACTTGATCACCTCTTTGAACCCATAACGAGGACCATCATATTAATGGCTGATGACCTTCGTTATTTTGGCGGGAAATTTAGTATATAACTGCAGGCAGAGGAAATGAAATTCCCAGATACGCCTCTCGATAAAGTACAATATCCCTCGTCAAATAGGTAGAGCAGGCGAACCCGTTTTCCGTGTACGGAGGATAAACAGGGGCGTAGCTGGGGGGTGCAAAAATGGGGCCTAAAAACATCGACGGTATTGAAGAAACACGTTGTCGAGAGAAATCTTCACATATGAATACGCATTGAAACTCATGGGTATCTGATAAAGAGAGAAAAGTGCGGGAAAAATAATACCTACCTGCGTAGATCGGTTCGATACAGTGTTGCCACACACACGTTAATAACCTTATCTACCATGACATTCATTTGTTTCATATTAAACCATTACAGACTCACTAATACTATCGATAATAACAGGTGCGTCACTGATTGTGTTGAAAAATTCTTCTGAAATGTTGCTAAATCATAGAAAAAGTATCTGAATTGTCAATAGCGGGGAGCTTTTACGGCAGTCAGATTCTACATCGCATTTTGTTAGTGACAGAGTGCACTGTATTCAATATTTTCTATATTTTAAACATTTATCGAACTTGAAATCGTCTATTTATATAAGTAATAATTTCATGGATGAAACTTCAAGTAAGTATAACATTATCGAGTAAAAACGATAAAAAATATGATAATAAGTGAGATTGATTATATTTCAATCAACTTGAAACCTGTACAATCACTTCTGAGGAATTATTGAACCAGTACAGTGAAGAACGTGAAAAATTATGACTCAAGCGACGAATTAAAAGCAGCATCAAGAAAATCTCTAAGGTTTTCGTTTGTTGAGAGCTCAATAAATATCAAAATGATTGATTACTTCTTTATTTCCTTCTTGACTTTCAACTATTTTAAATTCAGCAGTCAATTTTCCTCTCAAATTTACCTGCATCGTCTTAGTTTCATATCTGTCTACTGCATAGTTGTGGCAGGTGTGGACTCTATATTCACGAGAAATCATGTATTCATCTCTCATCAAATTGTTCCATTAGGTAGGTACCTACTTCGACTAAAAAGTCAGTTGATCTTTAATCGGATTAACCCCCAGCTACGCCAATGAGAAGAAAGCGGATCGAAGGATGCCAAAAATGCGAGCGGAAAATAAAAACCCTACCACGGGACATTCAGGAACATACCGAGAGGATCGATCATCCTGTCCAGCGTGACAGCTCGCGATGACGAGGGAATATTTCTTTTTTTTTTGCTTTCGTATATTGACCGCTAGCCTCTCATTTCAGACTGGGCGAAATATAAAAATAGACGAACCCCACTCCCTTATAGTAATCAACCTTAAATTAGTGGGATGGAACTGTAATATTGGAATGAAGTTCCTCAAACTTTGCCGTCTTTTGTAGCCTCTTAATCTTTGTCAACACATGAATTTTGTCGTATCTCAATGAATTGCAGTCGCTCTATTCGTAAATCCTATCTAGTCGTCCAATTTTCAAATCAAATTTGGTATCTATTAAATCATGAACGTAGTGAATTTTGCAGCCTCACAAACTCAATCTGCATTGACCCATACATTTTGTAACTTCTCAAAATCCGTTCGCATCATCTTGATATATGCCGCTAAGTTTAAATCTCATCGGAATCGTCGGATGTCTAATCGTCCGATTTGTATTACGATCTCATTGTCTCCAAGATTGTGTAGCCTGTCAAACTGTATCGACCCTTACGTTTTGTCACCTTACAAAATGTTGTCGCCTTTCGAGATATGCCGCTCTAAGTGTTAATCTTGTCTGATGTCTAGTAGTTCGATTTGTATTGCAATTTCGGCATCTACCAAATTGTGTAGCCTCTTAAATGGCATTAACCTTGCATTTTGTCGCCTATGAAGATTCAGCCACTGTCAAAAATAATTACGATACGGCTTGTCATTGTCTGATGTCTGTTTGTTGACTCCTAAATTTTGTAACAGGTCCGATATCTAATCGTTCGTTTCGTATCGCAATTTTATTGTGTCCTTATTCCTCAAATTTCAGCTGACTATGCGAAAAGTCCGGTAAGACGTCTGACTGTATGATTTCGGTTTGGTGTCCCCTGAATTTCTAGCCTCTTAATCTTGAACTGTGTTGATCCATGCATTTTTCCGGTCCTGTTTTTATTGCAATTTTGTTGTCTCCTAATTCCTTTCAATGTTTGTAGCCTCTTAATCTTCATCGTCGACTCATGAATTTTGTTGCCCCTCAAAATCCAGCCAGCTCTGTGCGAAATGCCGGTACGGCGTCACATTGTCATATTTCTGTTTGTCGTCTCCCAGATTTTGTAGCCTCTTAAACTTAAAGAATGATCGTTCGATTCCTGATTCCCATTAATTCTTATAGCCTCTTCACCCCTCAAAATTCAGCCGACTCTGTGTGAAAATGCCGGTACAGCGTCTCATTGTTTGATTTCTGTTTGTCGTCTCCTAAATTTTGTAGCCTCTCAAACTCAAAGTATGATCGTTCGATTCCTGATTCCCTTTTATTCTTATAGCCTCTTCGCCCCTCAAAATTCAGCCGACTCTGTGTTAAAATGCCGGTACAGCGTCTCATTGTCTGATTTCTGTTTGTCGTCTCCTAAATATTGTAGCCTCTTAAACTTAAAGTATTATCGTTCGATTCCTGATTCCCTTTAATTCTTATAGCCTCTTCGCCCCTCAAAATTCAGAAGACTCTGTGTGAAAATGCCGGTACAGCGTCTCATTGTTTGATTTATGTTTGTCGTCTCCTAAATTTTGTAACCTCTTAAACTTAATGTATGATCGTTCGTTTCCTCATTCCCTATAATTCTTATAGCCTCTTAATCTTCTTTGACCCATGGATTTTGTTGCCCCTCAAAATCCAGCCAGCTCTGTGCGAAATGCCGGTACGGTGTCACATTGTCATATTTCTGTTTGTCGTCTCCCAGATTTTGTAGCCTCTTAAACTTAAAGAATGATCGTTCGATTCCTGATTCCCATTAATTCTTATAGCCTCTTCGCCCCTCAAAATACAGCCAAATCTGTGTGAAAATGCCGGTACAGCGTCTCATTACAACCAAGCAGTTGTTTTGGATAAGACCATCTACTGTTCAGGGGTAATCGGCGTTGACAAAGACACGATGAAGATGGTGGACAGCAGTTTTGCTGCTGAGGTAAGACAGACCTTGAGGAATTTGAGTGCCATTCTGCAAGCGGGCAATTCGTCGTTGGACAATTTGGTCAAGGTCACCGTGTACTTGAGTGACATCAATGATTTTGCTGCGATGAATGAGGTTTATAGAGAATTTTTCACTAAAGATTTACCAGCTCGAACAATGATAGTTGCGTCACAACTCCCCATGAATTCAAGAGTAGAAGTTGACGCCATTGGTGTTACGGGTGCCGTCAAAACAATATGTTGCCATTGATCTTTCTATACTGAACTATATATTGTCTGATTTCTGTTTGTCGTCTCCTAAATTTTGTAGCCTCTTAAACTCAATGTATGATCGTTCGTTTCCTCATTCCCTATAATTCTTATAGCCTCTTAATCTTCTTTGACTCATGGATTTTGTCGCCCCTCAAAAATCAGCTTAGCTCTGTACGAAAATGCCGGTACGGTGTCCCATATTATTGTCTGATTTCTGTCTTCTGAATGTTGTAGCCTCTCAAAATTGAACTGTATCGATAAACTCTATCGCCTCTCGAAATTGTATCAAGTTTAGATATTGTCCGCATCTATGATCGCTCGATTCATATTTCCCTAACTCTTGTATCCTCTTAACCTCCCATTTTATCGCCTCTCAAAACCAATCCAACGCCTAATCCCGCCATTCGTGTTGCAGCCAAAGGCGCCAAACCGACTACCTGCAAGAGTGGAACTGCAAGTCGCGCATCATGTGGACCGACCTGGGGCCCGACTACTTCCCCAGGTACCTGCGTACGGTGCAGTGCCTCTCCGACCGGTGCTGGTTCAGCATCTACAAGTGCAAGCCGCGAGCGTTCGCCATCAAGATACTCAAGAGGCGCCGCGACAGGTGCGTCGCGACGGCACCGGATGCGGAAAGGGTGGGGGTGGCTGGGCTGCCGAAGGACCTGCGGGAGCTGTGGGTGTGGGAGGAGAGAGCTGTGAGCTTTTGCTGCGACTGCTCTATGTGACAAATGTGTTTTTTTATTATACGGTTTCGTTGACGATGAGCGATCGAGTTTCATTGATGGTTTCATTTGAAACATTGCCAGGACGTTCTGAACCGAACGTTTGTGGGATGTTTCGAATGCAACGTATTCGAAACGTTTCAATTATAACATTTTCATGACATCTGGAAAGTTGGGGTGGCTGGGCTGCCAAAAGACCTACGGGAGCTGTGGGTGTAGGAGGAGTGGGCCGTCGGTTTTTGCTGCGACTGCGCCATGTGACGAATGTAATTTTTCATTATACGGTTTCGTTGACGATGAAAGCTCGTGTTTTATTGGTGTTTCTGATTGAAATGTTGACGGGACGTTCTGAACCGAACGTTTGTGGAATGTTTCGAACGCAACGTTTTCGAAACGTTTCAATTATAATATTTTTATGACATCTGGGAAGTTGATGTGGCTGGGCTGCCAAAAGACCTGCGAGAGCTGTGGGTGTGGGAGGAGCGGGCCATCAGTTTTTGCTGATTGCCATGTGACCAATGTGATTTTTCATTATACAGTTCCGTTGACGCCAAGCTGTCGTGTTTCATTGGTGTTTTGAATTGAAACGTTGCCAGGACGTCCTGATCCGAACGTTTGTGGGATGTTTCGAATGCAACGTTTTGGAATCGTTTCAATAATAACATTTTCATGACATCTGGAAAAGTGGGGTGGCTTCGCCAAGCTGTCGAGTTTCATTGGTGTTTTGAATTGAAACTTTGCCAGGACGTCCTGATCCGGATCTTGCTGGCAAGAGGTGTAGCTGAACGTTTCTACCAAACTTATGCAAAACGTTTAAGTTGAAACGTTTTCAATACATAATAATGTCAACTGATTGTTCTGGAACAAACTTTTTGAATTCAACTGCATAATTACATAATTTGGATGGCTGCTATAGGTATATAGGTAAGCATATGAACTTCAAAGCAAACATTTGATCAATTCAAATAATTTATTGAGAGGTGACATTCAAAAATAGCAAATGCAGATAAATCTTATCGATAAATAATAACAGCCAGCGAGAAAGAAGCACAGAAAAGTGGTAAGTAAGTAGTAGCACCTCTTATATTTCCTTCACAGTGTAGAAATATTGGAAAAACCTACTGCTAGCAGAGAAGGAAAGTTTAAAATATTCATCTTAATAGCCATTCTAAATGGGATTCCAGCCAAATGTACGCACGATTCTTGAAACTTCGATTTGTTCTCTTATATTTAATTCAATATTCGATAAAATCTTACAACCAGAGTGAGCCATTCCTCAGTCATTCATTTTTAATTATTATAGCACAATAATCCTGAAAATGTTGCTTATAGGAGGCGAGGACTAAACATTTATTAGTAAGGTTGCGAACAACATTAGTCCTTTTCCAAATATATCCAGGAACACCTACAGGGTGTTTTGTGAAAATTGTTGGCTACCTTTGAGTTGGTTGAATAGAAATTAAGTTGCGTATTACCAATCTGAAGTGATTTGCTTCAGAGAATTCTAAATTTACCCAGGGCCGGATTAACCCTATTGGGGCCCCTAGGCAATGTTATTCTCGGGGCCCCTTTCCTATACCGTTTTCTTACTTTTCAGAATATATTTTTTCTATGACAACCTCGATAAATGTTCATTTTATAACTGTAACTTCAATCATAAACAAGCACATTTTGTACAGAATATCATTTTTGCATCGGTTGCTAGGCAAGTAGCTAAGCAACAAATGCGAAATGAAATATTTCGTGTTAGGTCTAGGTTCACTCTAAAATCACGACGACTACGACTTGTCAAATTATGACATCCAGCGACAAATTGTTGAAATTTTAAGTAACGAGTAATTTTATAGTTCTTTTCTATAAAATCTATTCATCAAAATGGAAACTAATAGTGATATCGACTTAGATTTGACACCTCCAAACATTATAGAAGCAGCGAACGTAACAAAACTTAATTTATTACCGGAAACGTCGAAGAGTATATTTTTGCAATGTATGCATGTATTAAACGTGAACGATATGTTGTCATAGAAAAAGTATAGTATGCAACTCGCAACAAAATGGCCATTTTGTGCTCATTGCATAATATACTATTTTCTAGTACAAAAGTCGAGTCGATCAGATCGACTCCTGCTTTTTGCTTTCATTGAATGAAATGATTTTGATCACAAAAATATTGTCACATCAAAAGAAAATATTTTGTGAAGTAGGTACTATATAAGTTTAAATAGCAATTCTTGTGACTTTTTATATACAAAATCGTTGAAATCATCTTGGAAGTTGACCTTTTTCAACACATTATTTTCAATCGCCATTATCGACAATGAATTTAAACGGTTCTGTGATGAAATTGCTGAACGAAGACAGTTTTTTATTAATTTTATTTTGAAAAATTTCGTTCACCTGTGGCCGGACTTTTATATATTTGCAATGCTACTATCATTACACTCGTAAAAGTTGACTACCGTAAATGTGTGAAGTGCGGATTATTTGGTTACCGTGTGAAGTGCGGGTTATTTGGTTAACGAGTGCAGTGTTCTGAAATGGTGCCAAAAGAGTATGGCATGGAGTTCCATAAAAAAAATGGAAAGGATATGTTCGAGCAATTATAAAAAATTGCAAGTGATTCCAAGACCACTTTTTGCCGGTTGTTTTTTTTTTCGAAAATTACTACTTCGGCATCAGGGCTGGATTGAAGAATTGTTTCCTGAGGGTGAGTGAATTTTCATTTTGCATGCATTTGTTCCGGATGAGGCGTTCCTGGATATTTTTGAAAATCGAATTGGGGGTTATAATTAGATAACCCCAAACGAGGAGATGAATGCAGAGGTCGGCTGACAAAGAGGAAATGAGGGGCAGGTCACTGGGCTCTGTGGGCACGTGCCCAGAGCCCCGCGTTCTAGGGGCCCCCTACTTCCTGCCCTGCTAGATCTAACGATAACTGATTTTTGATGTCCATAAATTGTGACATATTAAATTTATGATTGTGATTAGATCAAACACATAGATTTCGACGGTGAGTGATCAAACGATTTTGCCAATTTCAAATCTAGAATAGCCTTCTACCTCTTCAATCTACATAGATATTGATGCACCAAAACATATGAATCTATTCCAACAATACATTTTTGTAACTTGGTCATATAAAGATTCTAAAAAGGTACATCAAAATAAAACGAGTTGTGGTGAATCACATATTTCTCCAATACCGAATGTCGTAAGTTGCCATTGTTTTTATTTGGATTTTTTATAGGAATTTTGGCTGATGGATTTACAACGCTTAAAAGGGCATTCTCTAATCCAGATTCAGTGAATATACAACTTGCCAATGGTTTCAATATGATTTCTAAATAAATTATGGAAGAGTCAGCAGGTTGATTAATCTACTGCCGAGTTTACTGCTGTTCAGGGCATTCTCGAATCCAGATTCAGTGGATGTCAAACTTGCTACTGTTTCCAAAATATTTTCAATAAAAGAAGAAACCTCAATGGAATGAACATCAAAGAAGATAGTTCAGAGGATTGAACCAACTATAATTTGACAGTTTTAAGATGAACATAAATCAATTATTGGCCTGCCCACTAAACTAGATCGTTCAGTCGTTCACAGCCACTGCAAAATTTATAAGTAAAATATTGAAAATTGTTTATTTGAGTATTCATTTATTCAGAAAAAGCCATGTTATCGAATATCTCAGTGTGCAGACCATAAAAAAGTACCCATAGAATGTTTAAACTGAAATTTCGTATGAAATAAATGATATGACATCTATATATAGGAAGCACAGCACGATGACTATAGACTAAACTTACCAGGTTGTCGAAACATCGGAACTGAGGAATACCTACGTTATGAATAAAGTCACTCGAAGTCATTGAATGGCGGATTATTCGAGAAAAGGAAATTAGGGAACCAATAGCGTTTAGTTCTGTATGGACTTAAAATACGCTCGTGTCCAATTTATGGACATGAGATCCGCCACCTATACAAAGTATTCCATCATGTTTTGGATTTTTTCAAAGAATTTGATTTTTTAGACCCCCCAAAAAATTTTATACGTACGCCAATGAAAAAAATGATTTTATCTTTTTGATCAACTTTTTCCGCTGAACACAGCTATGGGTACCGCTTGTCTTGATTCTGAAAAAGAATTTTTTTTCGCCCTGTACATCAAACTATGATAATTGGAGTACCCGTTTGGACGATTCTTAGTAGTTTTGTACGGAACTCACGAGAATAACATGTAAAAACATCACAAAAATCTCCTTCCCCTTCATCCGTACCCAAAGTACTCCAAGGGGGGAAGGGGGAAGATCTCCGATCCCGATGTGGGGGTCAGGTGAAATAGGTTTATCGATATATCTAAGCGTTTGACCAGCAATTTTACCCAAAAAAAAAATTTTGTTGGGGAGGTGTCAAGAATTTTTTTACAGTCTTTTTGGTGATAATATTTTCGTTTCGATCAAACAACGTTTTGGATATTCTTCTTTTTCAATCGGGATTTCGATGGGGATTTAGATTTGGGCCATCACCTTTGCAGAAACCCTTGATCTTTAATATTTATTTGTTCATCTAACGTTTCAGCTTCAAAATGATCATGATATTGTCACGTATGGGATCATACAGTATATCAAGAAATATTAACCTTCCATTTATTAAGTTTATTGCATTTCCATTTATTCAAAATTGCGAAACATATAACAATCGGTCCACGATAACCATAACATACAAGGTTTATCGACCTAGGAAAATTTGAAGTAAGCTTCCTAAATTGAATTCATTGAATTTCAAAACTTGCAGTTTCGAAACTGTGACGATGCGCCCGGTCAAGTCGTGCTTGTTTTGCTGATCTTGCAAGGGTCAGATATAAATACTTTTTGATCGGGGTATCGAAATCATAGAAGGATAGAGTTATAGAATTCGAAGTTGGATATTTTGTGACGCTGTACTACTATGGGAATTACTTACCGGGAAGCCGATTTTTACTAAAACCATCCAAGGACGAGAGGCAATCCAGAATGGGAAATTGTGGAAATAAACTTCGGTAAAACTTCGTTTATCGCACTCCTTTGGTGGAACTTACGTATTTTGACCTCTTGATCACGAATCTGAAGTCAAAACGCGGCGGTCTAAAGTATTTTCGGAGATACGGCTCCATTTTTTCTCAAAAATGCACCATTTGACATGTCAAATTTCTGCTTTTAGGAATACACAAAATTCACCCTTCTTTGAACCAAAACACTATACACGCATATATTTACTTGTTTCCAACACTTCTCAGCAGAAAAAACGATTATTTTTCAAAAAATTCACCCTTCTTTGAAATGTAAACAAAACAACCTTTTCACACTGATTTTCTGGTAATTTGTATTTATGATGTTGGCAACGTGATTGTTTGGCTCATGGTAAGACATTGCCAACATCTCAAATAAAAATAACCAGAAAATCAGTGAAAAAAGATGTTTTGTTTACGTTTTGAAGAAGGGCGAATTTTTGTGAAAATAACAGTTTTTTATGCAAAAAAGTGTTGGAAACTAGTGAATGTGAGCATGTGTGATGTTTTGGCTCAAAGAAGGATTAATTTTGTGTGTTTTTATTAGCAGAAAATGGAGATTTGAAATGGTGCATTTTTGAGACAAAATGGGGCCGTATCTCCGAAAATACTTGAGACCGCCGCGTTTTGACTTCAGATTCGTGATCAGGAGGTCAAAATACGTAAGTTCCAACAAAAATTTTTTCCGAACTCATAGGAGTGCGATAAACGAAGTTTTACCGATATCTTGGAAAAGTGCCATGAGGCAGCCATTTTGCTTACCATTATAAATGTCCATGAAGCTACCAGATAACGCCAAAAAACTAAAGGAAATAATCCGATCCATTTCACCACACAAAAGTACAGGAACCGAACCAGTCATAAACAAAAATCTCACTCACAAACCACAGAGAAATTAACTGGAAAAATAAATATGGAGAAGAAACAAGTCTGATCACATCATTCCCGAAACAAGAAACCGAAAACTACTTACTAATCAGAATCAGAAAGGCACAGAGGCGTATAAAAAAGCCACTGACATATACAAAATTCGCGGGTATTACAAATCCTTGAAATTGACCGATGTGAGAACATCCCAAGAATAGCAGCCAAATATTCCGAAGATTCCCGAAGTACCAGTGGCGTCCCAAGTAAATTTGATTTATGCAATCAAACAATGGAGCGAAGGAGCTTCTAAACTTAACAAACACAAACCAAGAACCCTGATGGTATGCAACCCTACCGGAAATAACTTCTAAATCACCCTACCCATATGTCAAAGGGTGGTACTGTCCAAACAGATCGAGCCTTCCTAGACCAACGCAACGACATCTAGGAGCTGCAGACGAAAGCTTCACTCGAGTCGTTATCACCAAATGCCGTTCTACACCTCATGTTGCAGTAAGATACTTTGAGATGCAGCAATGTGGGATCAAAGTGAACAGTGCCGGACTCAGAACGCGTGGTGGAACTCAAAGTACTGTAATAGTTTCAAACCATTAGAACTACATTCCAGTTTTTATGTATTGTTTTTCATTACGTGATTCTGATTTTTTTTGTATCTTTCATTGTATCATTTGTGAATTTTCATTCATTTAATATTTTATGGTCACAGACTTTTTTGATCTGAGGGTCAGCTTTTCTTTCATTGTATTATTTGTGAATTTTTATTCATTTAATATTTTATAGTCACAGATTTTTTTAAGCTGATGGCCAGGTTTTCTTTCATTGTATCAATTGTGAATTTTTATTTACTCAATATTTTATAGTCACAGACTTTTTTAAGCTGGGGGGACATCATTTAATTATTAATTATTATATGATGGACCTTAGTATAAGACACATCTCCTCGGCATGGACGACATTTATATTATTCATGTAAGTACTTATATTATTTTGTTACCTTTTTTCATCCCTCGTTGTGCCCTCATGTCAGTTGAGTCAGGACATAACGTAAAATGTACTTAGTCACAAACCCCACTTCACTTTTTTCACTTTTATAAGTCACTTTGTTATTTTAAATATTCAGTTGAGATTAATTCACATGTTCACTATTTTCTCACCATAAGATTATGTTGGATAATTTCACTTATTAAATGTTTAAACTGAATAACACATTCTTTCTTTGATGTGGTCATGATAGGGCTGAAAGTAATCAACCCCTTCTCGTAGCCAAGCGATAACCCCAAATCAAGCTCACAGCCCAGGGTAGGCACACACCCGGGACGTGACAATATATTGAAAATCGGTTGAAGAGGAAAAAAGTTATGACTGCAATACCAAAAAATTGATTTTTTGAGGTCACTCTGTAAATAAAAGAGATAAGAAGCCAATTCTGGAGATGGCACAAGTTAATGAGATCACCTTTATTCCTTTGCTGTTAAAGTTAAAAAAACTGTCTTTCATCATTTGCATGGGATCCTTTTGAAAATTCCAAAATTTTGCACAGTTTCAAAAAACATCCTGTATCAACTATATGGAAGAAACCTCATGTAACGAAAAAGTACGAGATTATAGCTGAAGGACTGAGCTAGCGAACAGTGCAAACAGAATTCGAATTGTTCAAATCAGAAAAAAGTTATTTGAATTTTATCAGGGGCAAAATTTCGGGGTGCGACGTAATTCGTGTTGCGTAGTTTATATCTAAAATTGATTATATATTGAATATTCTCAACATTACCAAAATGTTAGAATGGTTTACATTTCGCAAAATCGACATGAGCCACGAAAACAAAAAACGTACCTATTTGACAGAATTTGAATTTCTTATGATAACCGAGCAAGCATTTATACTTGCAGCATCAATCTGGGAACCAATTTTGGAAATCATTCAAACAAATCCGATCATAATTATTTTTTATTGTATACTATTTACAAAAACTGAGGAAGTTTTAACCTATATGATTTTGCAAATAATTATTTTTTATATTACTGTGGATGACGTTCAATAAACAACAATAAATTACAAAAACTGATTCATGGGATCCTCATCCCTCTTCCTCCTCTTGAAATACTCCTCCATTTCTTCCTCAGTAGGCTTCTTAGCTTCAAACATGCTATTATAAGGTCTCTTCCTGTCATCCGTTATAGCATCTTCTTCATCGATTACACTCCTCTTGGTCTCCACAAAGACCTTCGACTCTTTCTGCTTCCTCTTCAATTTCTTGAGCTTCTTCTTCTCCCGCTTCTTCTTCTTCTTCTTGGACTTTTCGTCCGAAGAGGACTCCGAACTGCTGCTCTCGGAGTCTTCCTCTTGTGATTTTTCCTTCTGGGAGTCGGTGTTTTCCTCGGCTTCCGTCGGTTCTGGTGCTCTTGAATTTTCGGAGGTCTTGCCCGATTCTCCCAGGCAATAGGAGTTCTTGAAATAGAAGCGGGTGTCAAATGTCACCAATAGAGAGAAAGAACTTCGGGATGGAATGGTCAGGAGAACGAGAGGAATTGCAGGAAAATTGCGAAACAAGATGGATCGGCTTCCGGTTTTTCCCTTTGCAACTGTTACAGAACCAGTTCTCAAAGAGAAACAACAGGATTTCAAAAAATCAAGACTTAACTCAATAGTAATATTCTGTCCGATTTCATTCTTGGAATGGATATTTCTCTGACTTTCAATTTATATTAAGCATCTGTTTTTTTTATAGAATTTATATTATCAGGACTCCTATAACTTGATTATAAAAATTTCCTTGAACATATAAGTAACTGAAAACATTCCGGAAATCACATGAAATTTTTATAAGGCGCTGAAGAATCATTTGATATCTTGAGGTTATTGAATTAGACTCATATTTGTTGATCAAGTAATTGACAAGTTCAGCCAGCTTTGAGAGAGGAAAAATATGTCTGCCCTAGTGTTGTCTTTGTCGTCAAGATTGCAACGTTAAGTAATAAAAATGATATGACTGGGAGGTAAAAAATAAGAAGACTTATATAACCTGTATAAAATTGATTTGTTTTTCTTATAGTTTGTTTTCATTATTCCGATTATTCAGAATATTTTGTTAACATTGTTAGCTTACAATAATTGTTGAATGATTCCAAACACATTATAAATGTGTTTTCAGATTTCTTCTCTTTTTTTACATAGCAATCATAACATTTTCATTATTTTAAGTTGCAATATTGATGACAAAAACAACACTAGGGCAGACCTATTTTTCTCTCTCTCAAAGCTGGCTGAACTTGTCAATTGAGACTTGAACTGATTTTTTCACAGGTTGCAGGAAATAGCAAAGGAATACTGGCAATTTTCGAGAGACACAAAGATTTTATAAGGTTTTATGGAATATCCAGAGCATAAGAGTCATTTAGAGGCTTACTGTGATTTATGAATTAAAAAATTCAGAAATTTTCCAAGGATTGCATTCTAGAGGATTACCGGAATTCCTCGAAGGTTACAGATTTTTCAGAGTTTGTAGGATTTTTATAGGATATGTTTTTCCCACCAGTTAGAGAAACTTGTAAGAATATTTCAGAAGGATGACAAACATGGTTTTAGGAATTTTCGAAGGATAACATGCAATTTTCAAGAATTTTTTCGACGATTACATAGATTTACCAATGATTTTGGAAATTTTCAAAGGCTACAAGACTACCGAAATTTTTCGTGATTCACACAACTTTTCCATAATTTGTAGGAATTCAGGTTCACCATAAAATAACCTAAAAAATGAATTTCCTGTGATAACATACCTTGATAAATGAATGACAACACTTGTATCCCCATTGGCCCCCTTTCCAAAAAGAACCCCACACTGACGTGTGATTGTTGATATACAAATCTTCTTCATACTTGGATCTGATAACCTCCTTCTCAGCCCCCTTGATGACCTTGCCAGACCTAGAATACTCTGTGTATTCCTCCGTTTGGGCAAGCAAGAGGGATTTGGGGGGCGCCTCCAAGTGTTCTGCCCCACCTTTATGATATAATGATGGTTAATTGGGAGACACATTGAATCAACTACTACTGCATCAAGTTGTGAAATATATTGAGGAATTTATGCTAATACCAAGAGATAATTGCAGAAAATCATGTACCTATTTAATTGTTGTTTCCAAACATTTATATATGGTATAAAATCAGCATTTATTAAAGTATATTATCCAGTGTGACATACCATATTTCTCAAGCACATTGCTTTGAATTTTGGTTTTAAACTGGTCCTTCTTCTTCTCATATTCCTTTTGTAAGAGTTCCAGTTTAGTGGGCTCTGCTAGCAAGTGGACATCAACACCTTTTTCATGGGCTTCCCAGGCAAATAATTGTGCCCTGGCATGGTTAGTGGTGTCCCCAGTGAAGCGCACGAAATTCTCACCCACATAGCTAAAATCACACCATAAATTGTAAAACTAAAATCAGATGTATGGGAAAGGATCTTACGTATCATCTCTCTTTGAATCAGGATTCTCCCTCATGCTCCTAGTTTTGGGATCATAATAAGCTGAGGCAAGGTCCAAATTTCTCAAGTATTTAGCAGTGTCTTCCCTTATTCTCAAATTCCTGACTGTGATCCTCTGTTTGCTGTCAACTTTGGTGCCAGGCATGTCAACTTCATCCACATATTTATCCTCATCCTTTTCTTCATCTGAAGATTCATTTGCATTCAACTTCTCTGCTTTCAGATGCCTCTTTGCATCCTCTACCTTTTGAAATTCCTCAATAACAGCTTTGTGTTCTGAGGGGTCATAACCACTCCACCTGTCTCTCTTGCCATCAAAACTCAGGGACAAGTTTTTTTGGAGAAACTCATCTGGGGCAATTTGTTGGCCAGAATATTTGGCACCAACTTTTCTTGGCCTGTCCATGCAGTCTTTCCTCTTGTGTGTCATTGCACCACAGTTTTCACAAGCTCCTTTACGGTATTTGGTCACAATTTTAGACTAGAATCAAACAATTTATTAGTAGAAGAAGTATTATCTGTGAACTGAGAAAACTTACTGTGTCAACTCCTCTGTCATACCATTCATCAAGTGATGAATACTCTTTTTGCTTTTCCTCTTGGGGCCTTTGGTGCTTCAGCGTAGGCCCGCTCGTGCCATAGTACCAAGGTGCACTTGAAATGTACTGAGGAATGTGGGGGTTGATGTCTTTGCCAGACTCGTCAACTGCAGCAGGAGCAGTACCCGCTTTTCGGGCCTCCTCGAGTTCTTTGGCTTTCCGCCAATCTTCTCTGGACTTTTTCTTGGGTTCATCTTCGATTTCTGTTTTTGATTTGAGAATCTCAGAGACAGGAAGGCTTTGGTTCATGCTAGCCATGTCGCCCTAATTCAGGAAGTTTACTAGAAAATAGAAGAGAATGAAAACATTTCCAATTAAGGATTTACTTATGTAAATTTGTCTGTTTTATTGATATGTATAAAACAAAAAATATCTCATATCTCAGACCAAGAAAATATATTCGACTGAAGAGAATAGCAACATAATAATATAAATAACATAACCTATGCTCATAACCAAAACCTTGTGTGTTGTGTCGACGAGTCGATGTCATTCATTTGTCAACTGTCTGACCTGTCAGTGAATTGCCTTCGTGAAAATTTGACATCAATTCAAAGTTTTAGTTCGAAGATTATTTAGAAGATGTGTTACTATCGTTCTCATCGAATAGCCTCTATCGCAATCAGTTAAAACTCTAATTCATTGAAATGTGAGCAACAAACATATAAACTAACAAAGCTTCAGAAGCTTCAGTCAAACTTCAATGATGAATACGGTTGAACTCGTAAATTTTGGATCATAGTATCTTTCTCCCATTTTTCGCCATCTCTCAGTTATCAATCGAACTTCGAACTAAAACCTTTTTCGAATCATGCTTGGTCGCGCTTTCAATTATTATTGACTTATTGATGCATTGTTGCCACTAATAGGAATTGATGAAATCTTTTGAAATTATTCACCAAATCAGTTCGAAGGTGCTGCGAAATTTCTCCATAATTTGAGAAATTTTATTTACTCTTGGCAACATTAAATGAGTGACATAACACATAACAAATAAGCTGGTGTACGAGTTGTACAACATCTCATGTACGACCAACTGTACGGTGCGCGTACGAACGAGATGTACGACTTATTTAATCTTTCCCCACTTTCCTTTTTATAAGCGGAATTAGCGGAAATCGCAAATCAGTCTCCTCGAATAAGTAGAGAGTTGTGTTTGTATTGTCGCCACATTGTCGCTGGGGAATTGTGCGTAAATATACATTCTAGTTTTTAATAAGATCACTATAAAATGGCTTGTACAAATCCGAAAAAAGTGTGCATCGTTGGCAGTGGAAATTGGTAACTAATTATGAAATTATCATTCCATTTTTAATTCAGAAATTGATCAATCGAATAATGTAACCTTACTACTTATTTATTTTGACTTGTTAGATAACAAGGCAACCTTGAAGAATTTACTTGTACCTAATACTATGCAAAAATAATGTTCTAGAATCTGAAACACAATATGTTTATTACAGGGGCTCAGCCATCGCAAAAATTGTGGGAAATAATGCAGCTCAACTAAAAAACTTGGATGATAGAGTCACCATGTATGTATATGAAGAGATGGTGGATGGAAAAAAGTTGACTGAAATCATAAATGAAACCCACGAGAATGTTAAATATTTGCCAGGACATAAGTTGCCTCATAATGTGGTAAGTTTCTATTTTAGAACAAAAATCAGAAGTCTGAAAATCTAATATTGTTCTCATCTCATCCCTCCATCAACAGTGTTTAGTTTCCTGAATCAACAAAAGGTCTGAGTATATTTTGTGGTATTTCATTACTAGGTAAAAAATTAATGAACCAAACTATAGGTACCTATTACTTTTTCTAGGAATTAGATGTGCATGTAATAAAACGTAAAAATTGCTGATTATGTAACATTCAAGCCGAAATAAATAATTGCCCAGGTTCATTTACCCACATCAAGAATATAGGTAAGTAAGTAGGCTAATTTTCCGGAAATTACATTAATAGGCATGCCTACTTATGTTTTATTATTTGATTGTGTCTGATATTGTGTCTTATTATAGAGATTTAATATATTACTTAATATTATGTATTTCCAAAAACAGTAACTTGTTACATTCACAGTTTACAGTTAAAATAATCAAAATTTGGAAATACTAAAAAGTTCAAATCTTATAGTAGGTATACCTAGAGTATGTGTCAATCAAGATGAAAAATTCAAAAAAAGTCAATAATACACTTCCCAGTACAAAATCTAATATGCATCTGAGACTTCATTTGGTGAAAAATGTATATGAAAAGTGCTTGAGAAAGATAAAAATTATATTTTAACAATTTTATCTCATCCTAAATTATGCTGAAATTATGAACAGGTGGTTTGAATAGAATAACTTCAAAAAAATGCAAATTCATATATACCTACTATATTGAGTTTTAGATCTTCACCACTTACTATTTATTCTTATGTGCACAATATATTTCCAGGTTAACTAAGATCATGACTGTAGGAGATTATCAATAATTTATGAAACAATAATATATTATGAAAAACATTGATATCACTTTTTTGATATCACAATATTTGAAAAAATCCTGACATAACCAAACAAATTACATCAACTCACTGGTGAAGGTGGGCGAATTCATCAATAATATCGATAATTATTATCGATGAATGATATCGATAATACAAGATATCTGTATCTATATTTATCGATAATAGGTATCGGTAATTTAGGTAGTATCGATAAATCGTGAAAAATCAATTCACCTATCATAATTCTTTCAAATCATTGAAAAATGTAGGCACAGATTCAATTTCATTCAATTAGGTGTCAAATCTACCAGATGTTTTCTATAGTTTGGTCGTTTATTTTGTTTACCAATATTAAATTTATCGAGAATATTATTCTACTGCCTGTAATATTTATAACATTGTGAAAGTTATTTCAATGCCATGAAACTATATATCTATAAGGTCAACAAATACGATCATATATATACGAGTATATATATAATACTTATTATGTTCAAGAGGACAATAAAGTCAATATTATTACACCTTCAACCCCACCCAACTTGAAATATATTTTGGAAACTCTACCTACAATAGGGTCACAATTGTTCATATTTCCTAAATGTTTTTGCTAAATAGTTATCTCTTGACCACCCTTTTGGTCATTTAAACTCACCGTCGTTTACTAATTAAGTCGATATTTAAAAAAAAATATTAATTATCCTGCATTGTTGAGCTGCACAAAACTGCCCAGATGGTGCATAGGGCAGTGCAGAACAATGGATTTGGAACTATGGAAGTGGTGTAAGCGGCCTGCAAGATCGCCTGATTTCACCCTATCGATAACTTTCGATAATTTATCGGGACCATGTGAACACAGAAATTATCAGAAAGCAGAAGGCTCATTCTTAATTCATTCAGATTGCATAATATTGAGAGGTGCACTAATTTGATAAATTGTTCAAGAAGGAGATATTTTCGAGATTATCTCGTAATACTTAGTTGAAATCCACAATAGTTTTCTGTAATTGTTATTTTTTGTGGTGATTGGAATAAATGTTTTTATTTTATTTTAACTGCTTAATGCCGAAGTCGATAGCCACAAAAGATAATGAAGCTTCAGAGCCTAACTGAAATTATCTGAGTATCAATGTATTTAAGGGTACTATTGACAAAATGGGAAAAAATATGCATCTCCGTATTCAAAAGAAAAAGTTTATGCTCACGAAAATATAAATAATCCTGCTACTTGAGTTACTTTATTAGTCATTTTCATCTATACTTTTTCTATAGGTATTATATTATTATATCATTATATTGATAATGTGCTGATTGTTTCCGGAGTTATTTTTATCTAACAATGTGTGTGGTAAGTAAATCGATCAATCGATTGGTAATGTTTTTTTCAGGTCGCCATACCAGATGTTGTTGAAGCAGCCAAAGATGCAGATATCCTTATTTTCGTTGTTCCACATCAATTCATCAGGACATTGTGCTCAACACTTTTAGGAAAAATCAAACCTGATGCAATTGCTTTGAGTCTGATCAAGGTAATATTCATCCTCCAAAACCCTCGTGGTTTCGCCTATCTTATCAATATTTGAAAAGAAAACCTATAATGGAATATTGGGAGAGGATATATGTTGTGGACAGTGTGGTATTTTGAATCCCGAGTCAAAAAGTGTATATAGATTTTTGAATACTCGTATTTCCGAGATATTCTGAAGATTCTCCAGTGATTCACATTGCCCAAGCTTCTGATGTGATTTTCCTGGCGATTTAAACTACTGATTCACTATACTTCAAAGTAGAGGGTGAAGTGAATCACATTATAACACAAAAAATTTGACTCTTCCAAGTGAAATAAAAATAGCAACATAGGTTAGCCTCAAACAACATACGTTAATTTTTACAGATCTTTTAATATTGGTAGTTTCAGAAATTCTCCAGTGATTCACTTTGCCCAAGCATCTTCTGCAGTGATTTTCCTGGCGATTTTAACTACTGATTCACTTCACCCCAAAGTGGTGGGTAAAGTGAATCACATTATAGATATCCTGAAAAAGCAGCTTTTTGTTATTCACTTAACCCGGTTTGACGGTAATTAAAGTACGCTCAACCCCAAAGTAGTGGGTTAAGTGAATCACCTAACCTTTTTGTGATTCACTTAACCCCGTTCGACGGTGATTAATGTACGCTCCCTAGGGCTTTGCATATGATTCACTTAACCCCAAAGTGGTGGGTAAAGTGAATCACATTACATTTTTGTGATTCACTTAACCCCGTTTGACGGTAATTAAAGTACGCTCCCTAGGGCTTTGTATATGATTCACTTAACCCCAAAGTAGTGAGTAAAGTGAATCACCTAACCTTTTTGTGATTCACTTAAACCCGTTCGACGGTGATTGATGTACGCTCTCTAGGGCTTTGCATATGATTCACTTAACCCCAAAGTGGTGAGTAAAGTGAATCACCTAACCTTTTTGTGATTCACTTAAACCCGTTCGACGGTGATTGGTGTACGCTCCCTAGGGCTTTGTATATGATTCACTTAACCCCAAAGTGGTGAGTAAAGTGAATCACCTAACCTTTTTGTGATTCACTTAAACCCGTTCGACGGTGATTGATGTACGCTCCCTAGGGCTTTGTATATGATTCACTTAACCCCAAAGTGGTGAGTAAAGTGAATCACCTAACCTTTTTGTGATTCACTTAAACCCGTTCGACGGTGATTGATGTACGCTCTCTAGGGCTTTGCATATGATTCATTTAACCCCGAAGTGGTGAGTAAAGTGAATCACCTAACCTTTTTGTGATTCACTTAAACCCGTTCGACGGTGATTGATGTACGCTCCCTAGGGCTTTGTATATGATTCACTTAACCCCAAAGTGGTGAGTAAAGTGAATCACCTAACCTTTTTGTGATTCACTTAAACCCGTTCGACGGTGATTGATGTACGCTCTCTAGGGCTTTGCATATGATTCACTTAACCCCGAAGTGGTGAGTAAAGTGAATCACCTAACCTTTTTGTGATTCACTTAACCCCGTTCGACGGTGATTGATGTACGCTCCCTAGGGCTTCGACCGAGCCGAAGGTGGTGGCATCGATCTCATCTCGCACATCATCACGCGACACCTGAAGATCCCGTGCAGCGTGCTGATGGGCGCCAACCTCGCTGGCGAGGTGGCTGATGAGAAGTTTTGCGAGACGACGATCGGCTGCAAGGACATCCTGGCAGGGCCGCTGCTGCGTGACGTCATCCAGACGAGCTACTTTCGGGTGGTGGTGGTGGACGATGAGGACACGGTCGAAGTGTGCGGCGCTCTCAAGGTCAGTGGGGTGGTTTGTTTTGGTGGCGCCGGGGGCGCTTTTGTCCCATTCGCTCTTATGGTCGTTCACAGAGCACCGATCTACACTACCTGACAATCGACCCTTTCCAGAATAGAAATTTATTATGACGGATTTTGACATTTGACAGATTATGGAAAAGTCTTGGGAGAAACTTGACAGTTGACAAAATAAGTGTTCCATGTCAAAATTGAATTGAAATGGAAAATACGAATTCCAGAATATCGATAGATATTTCATCGAATCAAAAGGCACAAAGAAAAAGGATGTTATTCTGGAATTTGGATTTTTTCACATTTTAATTCAATTTTGACATGATACACTTCTTTTGTCAACTGTCAGGTGTCAAATTTGTCAGATGTCAAAATCCGCCATAATAACTTTCTATTCTGGGAAGGGTCAATTGACCTCACAAAAGAAGATACCTTTCCATAGCGAAATAAAAGTGCATAGTCATTGGAATCAATGAAAACAAATGTTTAATGTGGTAATATTATTTATATTGTTATCAGTTCGGTACCTGATACTCGCCGACATGCTATCAATATGATGAATAACATGTTTTTGAATCGCACATTATAATATACACTGATAAAGATTGATAGCCTGACTAGTATGTTTCCAGAGATAAGTTTTGACAATTCAATTGCTGGATGATAATATTTATTCTCAACTTTATATTTCGTTTCATCAATGTGAAATGATTATTCAGCTTTCTCAATAATATACCATACCTTATAACAATGCTTTTAAGATGAAAATACTATTTTTCTTAGAAGTGTCCGGATAAACCTAATTCTATATATCCTACTTACTAATCAATGTAACCAGTGATGGACCTTAAACTGAAAAGTGATTAAAAATGGAAAATTCCCATATTGTATCCAAGAGCTTATTCAAGAATTTCCCTCGATTTTGATAATCAGAAATATAATGAAGTTCAATAATTCTTGTAAAACTGCCATCTAGCTGTTCCACACTGTATTATATAGCTGAGTATATGAACTATATGCGAGAAATACTTTGCAAAGAGCTTGTCCAGTCCTATTTTTCCAAAACTGGGCCTCCTTTTACTTCAATTACAAGACAATATATCAAGAGATATGCAGTGAAGGTAGGATAGGAAGTATTTCACTATATCATATTGTGTCTGGATCTGATAGAACTATACTTATCATCAAGACAATCTTGAAATATAAAATGTGCTGAATCATTAATATATGAGTATAAGAAAATAGTCAAGTGTCACTACTGGAATGTTTAGAAATCATCATATAATTTATGTAATATCATATTGTCGATTCACAAAATAAAATCTTCAACTCATAAATTTGTTGTGTAGCTCCCATTATACCTGACTCATTAAAGAGTGTCATTAGCTATCAGTTGATCACTTCATGCTATGTCAAAACGATTCTTTAATCGCCGTGGTGGCGATGAGCGCAAAGCGCGATGATTATAGTGGAAGTCCATCACGGTCGTGGGTTCGATTCCCAGGCCCGTCAGGAATTACAAAAAAGGCGAGGCGACTGGGTGTAGCGTGTTCTGTCCATACAAACAAAATATACTTAGAAATTTTCTGTGGCAAATGAACTGAAAAAAAAATAAAAATTCTGAAATGCAATCAACTTGATGCTTTCTGAAATAATACCGGAGAGTTGTAGTTTCTTATCGATATTCAAATTCGATGCATCATCGAATCTGTCACTTCCAGAACATCGTGGCTTGTGGCGCCGGTTTCGTAGACGGCCTCGGCCTTGGAGACAACACCAAAGCAGCCGTCATCCGACTGGGCCTCATGGAGATGGTCAAATTCGTCGATGTCTTCTACCCCGGCGGCAAACTGTCCACTTTCTTCGAGAGCTGCGGCGTCGCAGACTTGATCACCACCTGCTACGGGGGACGCAACAGGAAGGTGCGTGGAAAAAATGTTGCGATGTTGGTTCACACATAATCATTTTTGGCATATCGATAGTTTTAAGCTTTCGGTAACTTGTACTCGGGGCACAGATTAGTAAACCTTACAGATGAGACAGTCAGACAGGGCGAATAAACTATGAGATGTCGAAAGCGCAAAATTTAAATGTCCAGTCATAGATATGCGCAGGCGCCAAAATATTGATCGAGCTTTGTTTACATCGTTGTCATCATTTTGTTGGTTATGTTGCAAATTTTTTTTGTTTTACACGATTCACGTTCCAGTATTTCGGATTGGTTTATGTTCTTACAACACATTTACCATAAACTATAATTCAAACGGAAAAGTAGTGAAGGTTATCACAGCACAGATTAAACAACCTGTGAACATAGGAATATACCTTCATTATCTGGAATGTGAATCAGGTAAAATAGTATGTTTTGCAAGGGACGAAAAACTGTGAGTAAGGTCCGAGGTCAATGAAAACGGATGTCGGCACATCAAATAACTTCTTAGTTTTTAATGACTAAGTGGAAATTAACGACTGTTAAATGCGTCTTGACACTTTTTTTGAATTTATTTAAAATTTTTGATGCAATTATATCGCGTTTTATCAAAATTTAGTTATCTTACGGTGGATTTATGCAGAGGTTTTAAGTCGTAAGGAAAAATGGACCATTTATGCAAGAAGTTTTAAGGACTGTATTTTTCTCATTTCCTTCTATTCAATCCAAATTTCCAGCCTTAATGCTATTTTTATTCATGTCTATTTGCTTTACATGCATTCAACTCCTGCTGTTTGTTACGATACCCTTTTGCAAAATCAGACGCATGCGCAAATCGTTCGAGTTTTAAGTCGTAAGAGATAAATGCTGGCTAACTTTTCTTAGGACTTAAAACTTATGACAGCTGTATAAATGGTTACATTAAAAACCAATGGATGAACTTCTTATGACTTATTACTTAAAACTTGAGACTTAAAACTTACGACTTAAAACCTCTGCATAAATCCACCGTTAGAGGCTTCGCGGTGACGTCACGCTCAGTTGTCTGTTGGCCAACTTAGAGAGTACTTCTTGCATGAATATTTTCGTTGACAGGTGAGCGAGGCGTTTGTCAAGACCGGCAAGTCCATAAAAGAGCTGGAGGACGAAATGTTGAACGGGCAGAAGCTCCAAGGCCCTTATACCGCCGAAGAAGTGAACTACATGCTGAAGAACAAGGGCATGGAAAATAAGTGAGTTTTTGAAAAAATGGTGAGGAGTGCAAGGTTGATTGTTTTTTTTTCAGGTTTCCATTGTTCACCGCCATCCACAAAATATGCACCGGGGTACTGAAACCTGTCGATTTCATCGATTGTATCAGGAACCACCCCGAGCATATGTAAGTGTGTGCCCTTTTACTGTCCTTGTTGTTACCGTGGCAATATGTGATTGCTAATTTTTTTTTCTCATCGATTTTATTAATACCTTCAAACTTTCACGGAGGGAACAGTGGAAGTTTTCCTTTTTGGACAAAAGTATCGCGGTAAAGACAGGAAAAAAACCATGAACATATATTTTATCATAGCTTATTTTTGGGAACATGAGCTTCCAGACCATTTAATTTTTGTCTTGTGTGTTAAAGCTTCCGAAAATTCTCTGCATGTATCATCTGGTGAACTGTTTAAGAGTATCTGGACCATTCGTGAAGTTCTTAACATGTGAGACAACTATGTTGCTGTTGATTTTATTATTGTTATTTTTTATCAGGTCAAACCTGTTAAAAAATGTGTATCCTATTTTTACACAAATGGAAACGGACCTACATATATATTTTATTTTCTGAGTAAATCGAAAGAAATTGATGTCAGATTCATTTTCTCAAATCGGATAGGAAATAGAATAAAGTGAATATTTTCGACAACTTCTGGTAGCAAGAACAATATTATTTCTTGAAGATATTGAATATTTCATTATTCTCGTTTTTCTAGAAAACTATCAGAAACTATGTTGGGAAATTTATGAATGGTACAACTATTCAATTCATAAGAACATATCATGTAATTGTTGAGTACATATTTCACCATGTTAAATTTTTACATTTTAATCAAATGACGAATACCAAAGTGGAGAACACAAAGTGAATGATAATCTTGCCTATGTACAAAATTATATCAATAACTGAACCCAAATCAACGAAGTGAATTTGTTAAAATGACAATATCGACATTGTTACATTTGTATAATTTTTGACAAATTTTTGTTTCAACTCTGATTCATGAAACTAGGTGTGATATATTTAAAAACACCGGCAGTGATGTTTTTGTTATGTTTACTAAAAAAATGTTTTGTTTACGAACATTGTAAATACTTATAAAGAATAAATTATCATTATTGTTTTGATATTAACCTTTTAATCTTTTACAGATACATTCCCAAACATATTACCTTCCAGTGAAGACATGTCCAGCTCTCCAAATCCTTTCCCTACTAATTCGAGTATGTATTTCCTATCCCTAAATGTTACCATCAACAATTTTTTTACCCGGTAATTTCTTAAAGTGAGAAACAACTGAAAAAACAACCCCTCTTGTTTTTTTATTTGTCTCATTCGGTATTGACTCGAAAAAAATCGTCTTTTCGCCCGAGTTCGTTCTTTTTTGAGGGAAATGCAAAAAACTGCAAGGAGTCATCAATCATCATCAGATGATATTTTGAGAAATCAATTTAAACGTTGTTTTTTGGATTCCCCTCAAAACGAATGTCTTGCGAAACAGTTCAACTGGTACTTCCGGAATCAACTTTAGACAGTATTAAAAATCTCTGCAAAATCGGAAATCATGGTACTCAATATTCAGTCATTTTGGCAGTCATTCGATGTAGAGAGGGTGCCAAATTGAAACGGAAGATTTCCCTTGGAAAATAAAAAGGACATTATCGATAGTTTTTGAAAATTTTCCGATTCAAATTAATTGAATGTTGTTCAATAAGTGCTTTATTCTGAAAAAAATCAGTTTCCACCAGTGACGCACAAGAAGGGTATCATATGATCCTTTTTTCTTCCCCATTTCTCACGCTACACTGAATTACAGGTATCTGCAACATGGTTTATTGTTTTAGGGAATCAAAATTATACAAGTACCAATCAAGCCAGCAGAGTCATCATGGCTTAAGCAAACTCTAACATGCTCATTACTAAGATCCCTCACAAATTCACAATACTAACATTTTTTTGGAAGAAATTATTAATATACCGGTAAGTATGGTGGATGCATGCCTTATATTAACAACATGATTTATCTCAAATTCGAATTACTTTTTCAGTAGGGTCAATTATTCAAAATATAGGATCGTCATGAAAGCGAAATTTTCTTTCCCCACAACTTTTTCAATATTCAACAATGTTTTCTGTATAATTTCAAGCGTGATATTCTGAACGAGAACGGACATTTGAATCTGTTGAGAAATAAGTTACATTGACAGTTGACGTATGACAGCCATAGCTTGTATTGTTATTGTTTTTATTTCAAAAATAAGTTTCTATCCTATATGAAGGTCAGAGAAATAAAAAAAACCTAATGAATTTAAAAGAGAGGCATTAACAGTTCCTTTGGTGAATTTTCCTGGATTTGAATATCGAAACATCTCGTTTTATTTAGGAAAATATTGAAGTTTCCGGAGTCTTATATTTGCGTTGGTATGGTTCAATTCTTCCGGGATATTTTCTTCCTTTCGTGAAATGATGTTTTTTTTATATAATCCATCTAATCTTAAGAGGGTGATAATTTCTTGTCGGAAAGGAAGTCTCGAAAACATTAAGAACTGATGAAATGAACTTTTATTTCAAGTTTCTTATTTATGTTTCAGGGTGAAACAAATTGTCTGCTGATTTTTTGTCAACAGAAAATATTTATCTATAGTCTTGTATACATATTTTATAGTTTTGTAGAATAAAATGACTATTATTGATTCAGTTTTTGTGCTTTTATTTCGCAAGATTGAGTAAACTGCAATAATTGCAAATAGTTCTTAGGTATTGGTGCGCGGAAAATGTATAGAATGAATGAGATATTTCCGAAACCTACGTGGGTTCGTAAAAAATCCTCAAATACGTCAATCTTATTTTTTCAAGGCACCCTGTATAGTCCAAGCATTTAACATTAAAAATATATGATAAGGAAAAAAAAAACGATGAATACTTGACACTTTTTATTGAAGGTTAACATACAATACCTCGGGCAGCTGAAATAATTTACTATGAATTATAAAAAAAAACTGATGTCAACAAAACGCTATCAATCGAGTGACGAATACATGCATAAATATGTCTAGAGAATTTTTTCTGTGGTAAGTACACATCGACCAACAATCTACGATAATTCAACATCGAACTTTTAATCACCATTTTTAAACTTCTTCTTTGGACACAGCAGCTGCATCCAGAATTATTTCGAAGGAGAACGGCTGGAATCCGTAACCCGTTCCTTTGTAGAATTTACTCTGGAATTCGACCCTGAAAATGAATTTTTTTATGTATTATATTATATTATATTATTATGCCCGGAACATACGACAATTGGATGATCGAATTTTTTTTTTGGCAACATTTGTTGATAATGACATTCACAATTTTTTCTACAACCGGTTAAAAGGAGGGTCACGGGCCGTACTTTCGACCATTCCGTAAGAGGTCTCTGGGATGACCATATCGTAAATAAATAATCATACGCCAGAAAAGCCAGTAGAAACCTTCACGTCCATCTACTCTTTCCAATTCGCGTTAGTCAGAAAGCGTTCTCAACAGGTGTCACCCCAAAACCTCATTTACATTGAAAATTACTGGGTAATATTGTTTTCGTCAGGACCGCATTGAGGAATATTATTCTTTATACTGCATATAACTTGAATCATTTTTTCAAATCCATTTATATCAAACCCGTAAGATATAAATATTGGATAGTATAGTTTTTTCAAAAGCAATCTTATTATTATTGGAAGACAATAACTCGAGAATTACCAACTTCATATTTTCGAGAAGGTTTTCCAAATAATATGGTGACAGCATGGAAATACACCAATGAATCCTCGTAGCTCTCATTTCGAAATCACAATGACGTACAAGGCCAAGCGATTTTGGTTTTGGCGATACTAGCGGTGAAATCTAATGTTATTATTGGTCAATTTCAATTTAGATTGTGAGTCGATCAAAATATAACCAATATTAAAATTGCAAGCCAAAATCACTTGGCAATAAACTGTGCTTGATGAACCCAAAATTTGATAATTGAAACAAGATGTATGGTTTTTATAGGAAATTATGTATGGAACTTGGTGTATTTAGGGCCAGAGATTGAGGTTTACACAATTGATCCATCAAAAACTTTTGTTTGAAAAGCCAAAAGTAGGTATATGTAATGAAAATCTAACCTAAGGAGCGAAAATGTCAGTTCTTGATTCTGATTCAACTTGATTGAGATGATTCATCTGTGTAGTTTTATTGGACGCCTCAATCCTAAAAATCCACCTATGATGAAAAAAGTCCATTCATGTCAAATAATATCCACCCGTTAGAATACTCAATCTGCTTAAACTGTGATCTAAAACATGACGTCAGAGCGTTTTCTTAGGCACCTGCCTTGTTCTGTGAGAGACAGAGATACATTACAGAATTACCCTTGTTCATCTTATGCAAAAATCCTAAGAAGGCAACGCAGTGACGTATTTGATAGGATCACTTCGTAGCATGGGAAAAGAAACCTTGCCAAGTATAGCAGCACATCTTCCTTACTCCTTACTCATACAAGTTCTAGACATACGAGGGTTGCTTTGCAACTAAGTTGGTGGTTAAAAACACTTTTCAAACATCAACTTATCTATGTTTTTTCCTCTGTGCTCAAAATATCCGAGAATGTTCAAAATATTTTAGGATCTGAAAATTATCCGCTGTAAACATTGAGATTGTATCTGAGTACAGACCTGAAACGAATCTCCGACAATTCCTACCAGCATCTCCATTGATGCCAGTTAGCGGATAATTATTTGATTCCCGGATCTTCTGGGACTGTAGCGTAGCGGCCTTTATAATATACATACACTAACATTATGATATTATGATTATTATTTATCCCTCAGCTACATTCGAGTCATGAATTCCATTTGAAATATTGTATGAATATTATCGAACGTTAATCCATAATTTATAAGTAATTTGAAACTATTAATTACAATGTAGACTTTTTCGTTTCCAGGAAAGATATTCTTCGAACTCATATATTTATTTTGATATGTGACAGCGCTATCACCTATCGGGCTGTCAGAAAATATTTCAATACCTTTATACCTATCATTGCATTTTTGGATTGCTATATTTTCAATTGTTATTGAAATCAGGAGCTTTTTATCGCAAACAAAAGCGTTTGAGAGTAGAAAAAAAAACAAGAAATTATTGGATTCATAGATTCATGGCAAAATGCATATTTTGTTTGATTTTATGATTTTTCAATTGCGAATTCATTTTAAATCAAGGCTACTTCTCTCGTATTCACAATAATTCGATATATGTATATGCAAAAATAAATTCTAATTGATTTATTTGTGATATTTCTGTACCTGAATACGCGATATTCAGGAATTGATTTTCCAAATCTATTTCATAAGATTCAATATGATAGGTATACCTTCCTAATTATTTTTCCATTGAATATCTCGGCCATATCTCAAGATCATGAAATTGCTATCGGAAATAACATGTCTACTGATCTCATATCTCACCAAGTTTACGAAGTCCTTATTAGGTTAACAAAATAGTTGAAAAAGTAGAATCCCCAATAAATTTATTGTGAGATCAGCTACCTATCCTTACGAAGATTGAATTTTCAAATTTGTAATTCTTTTCTTCATCGAGATTTTTGTGTATATTTAAAACTGAGTCTGAACACGAAAATCATCGTTTGGAAATTCCTATTTTGCAATTTTTCTTCAGTTGGTGCTCATTTTTTCAGTTGTTTCTCACAGTTCATAAATAACACGAGAAGAGTGAAGGGCAATACAAAATAATATGTGGTGATTTATGGTAATTTATGCAACAAGCGCTCAGAGCATCTATTGATTGGTTTCTGCGCGCCGAACGGTTTCATTCAATCTGGTCTACTCCATACCGTATACGAGGAACAAATTAACAATAAGGTTCGTTTTCATCCATGATTCCTCGTTACATAACATAGGAGTTTTTGAACTATCCCTATATATTCAATATACCTATTCAACTGAGATTGGAAATAATATAGAAATATAAATCAAAACAGTGTTCCGCAAATTTTCATTCGATCTTGAATTTTGTATGCAGAGTCGATTGATTTTCATACTACTATATTCAACACATTCAACTTTCAGATTTTAAATAATATACGAATCATTATTTCTTGAATAAATTCTGTATGTGGGGTCGATTGTGAATCGAGAATTTACCTATATACACAGGGAGAATTTACCTATATACACAGGGTATAATATGTGAATTCACAAGCAACCACGATATTCGCATTTCAAAAGTCACAGAATAGAACCTAGATTTATAACTCGGAAAAGAAAGGCAATATAGCGAATGCTTGTTCTCGCCACTGAATTCATCTGAAAAAAATAGATTGCTTGTAAATTTTTTCATATCTTCTTTAGTTATAAACTTCGAGATCTGCTAACGATGTCTTTTCTGAGTTGAGTGGAATCAAAATAATATCCTATTATTCATTACTCACTGTCACACGATAGTAATAATGTATTTTATTGTGATGCAATTTCTACTTGGGTTCGCTAATTCAAACACTCAGTACAAAAACTAAACAATTTATTCCACTAACTATACCTATTATATAAATATACATAGTTCGATAAACAATAAGTCACTACCCACACTATTCAAGTATTCACTTTGAACGCTATTCGCTTTCTCGAATTATTGCAAATATTTTAGATAAGACTAGGATCTCCAATTGTCGCCACGGGCCACAGCAAAAAATCATCCGCTAATTATCATGTCGGCATCTTTTTGATAATTAGCCACCGCGCTGCCGAGATGAAATGATTCCGATTTCACTGAAAAAATCCGTAACTATTCTCTTATAGATTCATCATGAATTTTCGAAATAATCAACGAAAGATGTACAAATTAAATTAGCACTTATCTTATTGGAAAAACAATCACCAAACATTTCTTTTATTTCCTAAAGAATTCGATCTTTGCAATTTACCTTACTCGTAAATTACTAAAATAATGAATATCGAATGCAAATAGTAGTCCCAAGAAGATCCGGCAACCCTGCAATTCTTCTACGCATTAAAATAAAACACTCAATTATAGTTTTTTGCTGACTGGAATTCTGCAGCGCCATCTCATATTCATGAAACGCTAATAGAAAATGCGATGGACATTACCGCCATCTGTGAGGCAAGGTCTGAACTACCCATTTCAAGATCCCTTCTCGCTTTATTGAGTCCCTGCTACCCATCCTTGATATTTATGTGGTCAATGGCGGTTTTGCTGTCAAAATTATTCGCTATATTCAATTATAGCCAAACGACTACATTTCAGAAGCTAATATTCCGGTCATGTATTACTATATATCTAACCTCGGAAGTGATCATAAATTTTTGTGAATCCAAAGCAAAAAAGTTCACAATGTTTACATATTTTGATCATCTACAGCTTTCTTTCACGAATGAGTTTCAACTTAGGAATCGTTCATCGACACCTCCCAACTTTGGTCTTTTCACTGGTCCAATCCATTTCGCAATTGGACTTACAGAAACTTAGAAATCGACTATTTACGATGGGTCTGCATTAGTCGCATTGTGAATCCCCCCTCTTAACAAAGTAGCCGTTGACGCTTTCAAATCTCGACACAATGTTGACGTTTTCCGAGAAATGTCATTAAGTGACAGCATTGCCGCTCGTACGCGGAAATAATGTCGTTAAGTGACAGCATTGCCGCTGAGGAGCGGAAATAATGTTATCAATTGACAGCATATTTGCGCGAATTCATCATTCTGTTGCATCATGAAAAATAATAGTACACATCTCCTGATGAAGGAAAGTGCGAACATTGTATAACTTTACACCTTCAACCAGAGAAATCGAGCAAAAGTATGAATTATGATATGATAGATTCATGTCATAGTGCCATGGAATGCTTGAATGCTAAAGATATCAAAGTAAGTATCCTAAAATGATCGTATTTCACAAAAAACACCAGTACGTTGAATATAGAGCGAAAATAAGTTCGACTATATATTTTTGGTTCATAACGTATTATAACTGTGGGATAGACTTGAGTTTTCAAGTAGCCTCAATAGCCAACGGGTTCAAAGTGCGACTTCTCAAGCCGCCAGCCCAAGTTCGATCCCTGGGCAGGGCAATTCTTTTTTAATCTATGAGTCACTTTCCCTTCTTTTCTGTTAGATGAATGAAATATTGGATTGAATCTCGATATAAATAAAAGTGAATAAAAAATGAAATTAATGGTTCACATGACGAATCTTATGAAATGTAAGGTAATTTAATGAAACATCGAGTTATCTTGTCTAGGAACTGTGTTTGTAGAAAAAATATTGTATGTGTTTCGAGCTCAAAGTATATTTCTGCCCTCGTAATATTCAAGACAACTCTTTATCGAATTTCAAAAAGCTGAATCCTAAAGAATAATGAACTTTCTTCATTTTATGACATCAGTTTTATTGAAGTGATGAAAATATCTAAGGTAAAACAAAACTCAAAATATTTGCAAAGTTCTGTTATTTTCACACCAGTACCGATAACCACAATCGGCCACTTATAGGAAGCAAACAAATTCTTACCAGTGCAAACGCAGGGTGTGCAAGAACGCAGACAACCCCTCCATTAGGACGAGAATGGAGATGGTGAGTATGGACCAGAAGGCGAAAATTACGTACAGGGCGATGCCGCCGACCCAGGACTCGACTGTCAGGCCCTTGCTAAGCACCATGTTCCACAGCACTTCGGACAATTCTGTAAAAGATGTTTACATTGTATTTTGCTGATTGAATCGAAGAAAAAAATGTTGCGTACTGCGCCACCATCAAGATATTAACTTTTTACTGGTAATACAGGGTAATTCAAAATTATTGCTGGGAACAAAATATGTTTTTTTTTTCTAACAAACATGTGACCTAAAATGCACTCCCCTTGAGCTACAAGGCACTAAAAACACAAGACGCGTTTTGTGCCGATTCGGCAGCTGACCGGTATCTGGTTGTAGCTTCCATCATGTAACAGACTAGATGAATAACGCACAATCCTTGTCACAGTAGTTGTTTGAAGCCAACATCTAAATCAGTTACTGGGGTTACTACATTTCTAAAAGAAGGATACAGAATCCTCCAGTACCAGTGTCTTGTTATCTTGGAGAAGTCTGAATTTTTTGAACAAATTGACAGTAACAAAATTGTCATATCCATTATTCCTAATAGTTGAGGAAATCAATCTTAAATCAAAGTTTTCTTGATATATACATCATAGAATTATTAGTCGAATGAATTCACTGTCAAACTATATTGTTTATTTTCTACTAAATGAAGTTTAGAACTTGAAAAATATATATAATATATATAATTCCACTAAATGTAGGCTTATTTACTACTCTGAGCATGATACAATACTGAGTAACTCACCAGTGAAATGTTGTGTTCTGGTCACCACTTCTGAATTGTCTTTTACACATTTCACAGCGTTTCACCATCCTTTAAATTCGATTTGAACAGAATAAACTGAGTTTCAAGTGAAATGTAATTAAAATTTTCTCACAAAACTGGATATATGCCGTTTAATGGATCATCAAACAAAATTTGATTTGAAAAAGTGACGTTTCGCGCTGTCACTGTCAGTGTTAGGTTGATTATCGGTCGAACGAAATAAGCTGCGTTTGCGCATTCACCATAATATCAACAATCTCCAGAAAGACGTAAAAACCACTTCATTTCAATGAGACACTGTCTTATATGAAGTACTGAAGGATATATATATTTGGGAACCTTGAAAAAATGTGGTCATAGGATGATTATCACTTTCGAATGTTACGATGTGGCAATCTCTGTGGGGGAACAAACATTATCAAAGGTAAAATAAACGAATAATATTCAAGTGAAAATAAAATAATCGGGGGCCGCGGTATGTGCATACACACTCTAAAACACAGAGTACTTACGCGCATGAGCGAGCGACAGCGCCCACAGCCGCAGGTAGGAGGCGGTGTGCGAGACGGAGCCGAGCACGTACTCGATCGTGTGGATGCCCTGGTGAATGAAGATCTCGCTCATCTCCTCCTCGTGTCCAGTCGACGCCGGCACCGGCGCTTGCGCACCGCTGTGGCGCATCGGCTGCTCGGCGTCGCCATTCTCGGTCGCCGCCTCCATCTGCTGGTGGGACACCTGAAGGAGACGGTAACATATGGGGGATGCGTTCTTTTTCGGGGAAAGTTGGGCGGTGGATCTTTGTTGGGCGGCAATCCACCACTTTGCGCTCTCACAGCCGGATTCAAAGTAAACTTGAACACCGTGGTCTGAATTGACAAGTTCAGCCAGCGTTGAGAGAGAAAAAATATGTTTGCCCTAGTGTTGTCTTTGTCATCAAGATTGCAACTTAAAATGATGAAAATGTTATGATTGGGACGTAAAAAAAAGGGAATGCGATTTTTTTCGGGAAAAGTTGGGCGGTGGATCTTTGTTGGGCGTCAATCCACCACTTTCCGCTCTCACAGCCGGATTCAAGTACAGTTGTGGCAAAAGTAGCGTTTAAAATGACATACGGTTATTGCATCGCATTCAAAACAACCTCAAAGTAAACTTAAGCACCTTGGTCCGAATTGACAAGTTCAGCCAGCGTTGAGAGAGAAAAAATATGTCTACCCTAGTATTGTCTTTGTCATCAAGATTGCAACTTAAAATGATGAAAATGTTATGATTGGGACGTAAAAAAAGGGAATGCGATTTTTTTTGGAAAAGTTGGGCGGTGGATTTTTGTTGGGCGTCAATCCACCACTGTCCGCTCTCACAGCCGGATTCAAGTACAGTTGTGGCAAAAGTGGCGCTTAAAATGACATACGGTTATTGCACCGCATCCAAAACAACCTCAAAGTAAACTTGAGCACCGTGGTCCGAATTGACAAGTTCAGCCAGCGTTGTGAGAGAAAAAACATGTTTGCCCTAGTGTTGTCTTTGTCATCAAGATTGCAACTTGAAACGATGAAAATGTTATGATTGGGACGTAAAAAAAGGGAATGCGATTTTTTTCGGGAAAAGTTGGGCGGTGGATATTTGTTGGGCGGCAATCCACCATTTTGCGCTCTCACAGCCGGATTTAAGTACAGTAGTGGCAAAAGTGGCGTTTAAAATGACATACGGTTATTGCATCGCATTCAAAACAACCTCAAAGTAAATTTGAGCACCTTGGTCCGAATTGACAAGTTCAGCCAGCGTTGAGAGAGAAAAAATATGTTTGCCCTATAGTGTTGTCTTTGTCATCAAGATTGCAACTTAAAATGATGAAAATGTTATGATTGGGACGTAAAAAAAGGGAATGCGACTTTTTTCTGGAAAAGTTGGGCGGTGGATTTTTGTTGGGCGTCAATCCACCACTGTCCGCTCTCACAGCCGGATTCAAGTACAGTTGTGGCAAAAGTGGCGCTTAAAATGACATACGGTTATTGCACCGCATCCAAAACAACCTCAAAGTAAACTTGAGCACCGTGGTCCGAATTGACAAGTTCAGCCAGAGTTGAGAGAGAAAAAATATGTTTGCCCTAGTGTTGTGTTTGTGCCCAAACAAAAATATCACTCACCGCTTGGAGTTGCGCCTGCTTGCGACTGCGCATGATCATCAGCGGCTTGGCCAGCAGCATCCACGGCACGCAGATGATGGCGCAGAAGAAGAGGAACTTCTGGAAGCCGAGCTGGCCGGCGTACATGTTGGCGCTGAGGCAGCGCGGCTCGTAAGGCGAGTTCTGGTTCAGCACCATGTTGATGAAGGTGATTAGGATGGAGGGGGCGCAGCGGGTGCCCAGGCGGAACTCCTCGTCCGTATCTGGGAGGATTAATTTTGTTGAGTTTGGAATTATTCAGCCAGGATGAGCGGTTTTTGGTTGGGGAAAAAGTGATGGGCTCGCGCCAGCGACGGAAAACTTCTTTGGTCGCGTTGAGAGACAGTCAATTTTGATGATAAAAAGCTACCCAGCTTGCCCAATTACTGATAACATAGAAAGAACTTTCAGAAGAGATAAGACTGCCATTGACACAGTTTCTTCAATCTTTTTTCTGGGTCTCACAATCGACACAAGACTAGACTGGAAATGTCATATTGAAAAATTATCGACAAGTATATCTAGTTATAGTTATGCTTTAAAAGTTATTTCACTGCATATTTCCCCAGAAGTGGCCTTGTTGTCCTATAATGCATATGTACAATTGCGTATCAGATATGGTATAATTTTTTGGGGTTTTAATAGTGCAGCAACTCAAATCTTCATATCACAAAAGAATTGCATAAGAAAAATTTTTAATATGAAAATAATGACTGATATGTCTCATAATATATGAGTCAGTTTCGTTTGTTGCCGAAAATATGGAATTATTTGCAGGATATGCTAGAGATCATCATGAACATCACACAAGATACAAGTATCGCTTATTGAACATGAAAACTAACCTGACATATGTTCAAAAAAATATACCATATACTGTCATTCAAATTTATAACAAACTACCAAAGTCGCTCATGTTATTGCCCCCAAAGAAACTCAAATTGAAACTAAAAGATATTCTTTTATCAAGAGCATACTACACAATAGAGGAGTATTTCTCTGAGAGTTGGCAACTCTAAATTGAATTTTATATCTACATCATTTAAGTGTTATTTTTATGTCTGTGAATGGATGTCCTTCATACGCTTCTGTATTATTTCTGTAATACGTACTTAATATTATTATTTTGTGTATTTTTATTGTGTCTATATACTATATCTTGACATGTTCTACGCCTTTTTTTGGCTTTGATTTTCAAAGAACGAATAAAGATTATCTATCTATCTATCTATCTAAATATGCACCCTGTTTTCGATCATCTATACCGTGAATTGATGCATTCACAATTCTATACTTTGACAACTGTCGACCTATGATCTCGCAAAATTTTCATGTCAGTTTTTCTTGTAATATTACATATCGATAACATTTCATCAACAGAAATTTATCCGATAACATAAAAAATCTCGTGTTTTTACTGTCGACAATATCAAGATAGACTAACTAAAACTCTTCTGATATCGTCTTCATTCAGAAAAATGAACAAATTAATCTATAGTGTACGTGTAACATCGCGAAATCACGAAAATGAATCAATTTCAACATTGACAAACTCACCTTCAACATTTGCGTAGTACAAGAACCACTTGATAAACATGAGTACCACCATGTAGAGGAACAGGAAGACGAGGAAGATAACCTGAGGTATGAATTCGGTGATGATGCTCAGTTTATCCTTGAAATACCTGAAGCAAAAGAGAATTTCAACAAAACTAGATACTTGTACCACTCAGAATATCAGTCATCTTGCAAATTGAAATTATTAATTTTTTAATGAAGTAACAACACTTGAACAACTAGTTGACTGTCAATCAAGTATCATCAATGGAACGCCACAAATGTAATCCTACAAGTAGGCTCAATGTTTCTACTTCAAAAACACCTCCTGTGGATACACTCTCGCTTGTAACTGTGTAATAAGAAAATGCCGGCATTCGACGTAAACATCTCACAGCAAAAAGCCTCTCGCCGGTTCTCCGAGAAAAAAAAAAACTCACATGTGGTTGAATAGGCTCATCACGACGCCGAACAGCATGTGCAGGATGCCGAGTATAATCGATATCTTCATTTTGAACGAGTTCTGGAAGATGATCTTGTTCTTGGCCAGCTGCCACACGGGGTCCATGCCGATGGGGTAGGGCGCCCCCAGGTAGCTCTCGGTGGTGCGCGGGTCCAGCTGAGTCTCCTTGGCGGCCAAGATGTCGGCCAGGCGGGTGTTGTTAACGCGCCAGCTCGAGCCGAAGATGTTGAGGGACTTGGCGAACACGTCGTTGTACACGAGGCCGGTGTACATCGAGAAGCAGCCCATGAGGAGGATGATGTAGCGACCGCCGAAGAAGATGTTCCATATCTAAGGGTGGGTTTGTCACATCATTCCATGATCTGATTCATTTTGTGAATCGAATGCATTTTCGTTTCATAAGTTGAAAAATGTATGCAATACATCTATGTATGACACTCATACAAATTATACCTTGTATTGTTAACTTTTTCCCAAGGTGGATATAGGATGGTGAAACAGCTTCCTATTAACAACCACTAGAATAAACTGTAGACCGTTGCCTACTTGATTTCATACCGTAGTAATATTTCCTGAAGTTATCAGAGATGGCGACATACCTTGTGTCGGTAAAACAGAAACTGTGCATCTGTCATACTTTTATCAGTTTCATCTGTTCTAGATGAAAAATGATTGAGAAGAGTCAAAATATCAATATTCATTCAAGATTTATCGAAAATTTATTGTTTTAATGTCGTTTCAAGTCACGTCTGTCAGATGTGAACCACAGAAACACGTAAGCAACAGAAATCTTCTTCGATAATCGATCTTACAGCCATCTTCTTTCAAGTCGTGGAAATATTACTACCTTCTCAAACGGTCTACAAGTTTTTCGCAGAAACAATTGAAGAGCTGTTTCACCATCCTATATCCACCTTGCTTTTTCCTATAGTTTATAATATATGTCAAAAAGGTGATATAGATTTGATCGAGAAATAAACGTCCTTCAGAGAAAAGTAGTTGGATTTTTATTGAATCTTGGCCGTCCGAACACAGAATTCGGACATTTTTGGTGACCCCGACGTGATCACGATATGGAAAACGGCGAAGCCAGCGAAATGGTGGTGGCCATAACAGACTTCTGTCATCAGATCTATCCACTGAACTCAAACAAGAAATGGAACGATAATGCAATTCAGCAGTTTTACGCTAAATTGAATTCGCGCATACCACGTGATCATATAGCAAAATTGAATGTGGAACATGCGCAGAAACCTTTTGCACAGGACCGGCACTACCAAAGATGACAAACTCAATAACACAGCTTTTTAAACAACAGGTAATTCAACAAGAACACAAAAACACAATATGAAGCCGAAAACAGCTTGCTGTAAATCGAAATGGACAAGATTCGAGAACAAAGAGCAATCAAATACAATGTAAACAAACCTTATAGGCTGACGAGTGGGCTGACGCCAACTCTTAGTTCTGTGGCTGAAATATGTAATTTCAGACATACACATCAAAAACGTAATCTCAGACGTGCCCAGCTAACCCTGGCACATATTGCGCATGTGCTCGATTCAAGGTTTATGATTCGCCTGTTGGCCGTAAATAATCCTCGCGCATCCTGCTATATTGTCGTTCCATTTCTTGTTTGAGTTCAGTGGATCTATCCAAATCAACGATACGGTAATTTCAGTAAAAGACAACGCTCCTAGATATAAATGGAGGTTAGAAAGAATTATCAACATTTTATCCAAGTCCTGATGGACAAGTACGAGTTGTGGACGTGAAAACGTGTTCCGCTATCATTATCGCCTCACCTCATTATCCGACTTCTTGGCCGCCAGCGGCTTCTCCTTGAGCACCATCCACAGGCCGAATAGCGCCATAACCAGGCCATGCCCCAGGTCGCCGAACATGACGGCGAAGAGGAAGGGGAACGTGATGATGGTGTACGGCGTCGGGTTCATCTCCCTGTACGACGCCATGCCGTAGGCGTCGATGAGCGCCTGGAAGGCCGAAGTGAACTTGTTGGTGTGGTTGTAGGTGGGCGGGTCCTCGGGCGTGTCCATGCGGTTCAGGATGGGCGGCACCGAGCTGCCACTACGCTCCTGAGGAAGAATAAGTTTGACCATATATTTTTGGTTCATAACGTATTATAACTGTGGGATAGTTTTCAAGTAGCCTCAATAGCCAACGGGTTCAAAGAGCGACTTTTCAAGCCGCCAGCTCGGCTGACAATAGCCAGCATATAGGGGAAGCTTATGCGACCGCAATCTTTCAAAATAACCTTCACAAGAATAAAATACTGAATCAGTAGGAGTATAAGATTCGAGGAATACTTATCGACTTCCGTTTTTCGATAAGAAAATAACGAATCAACTCACAGTTCCTCGTCTGAGGGCCAGCTGGATATTTTCCATATCGAGCACCGGTACCCAACATTCAGCAATCAGACACTTCTGGGTGACGTCCAAGTTGAAGAGGTTGAGGGTGTGGTAGATGGCTTTGATCTTGCGCACTTTGACAAACCAATTTTTTATGTTTTTGGCGGCAGCCACCAGAACTCTGTGTCGATGATCCTGAGTTTGTCCGAGAACCTAAGAAGAAAGAGTGAACACAGAGATAATATGGATGCAAAAGTGTACCAGAGACTTAGATAATAGAATAGATCAGAATACTATCACAATTTTATATTATTTACATTTTATATAGAGATGTTGTGACCGTTGGGATGGTTTGTCCTGTCTCCTGACCAATAAAAATCAACATGATAAACCACACTAGGTGGCGCCATTATGACTTTAATTACCTATGTTGATAATTTTAACTCAACAGATATTGATTATTTTTACCAACTATTCAACAAGAAGGATGCATTGCCAACGCAAATTAAAAGTACTGGTAATATGACCGATGGAAGAGGCTTTCCACTTGAACCATGTCACGTGACAGGATTTCTGTATGTTTGTTCGAACTCCATGATTGAAATGTTCAAGAGAACTATTTATTTCGATTTCCAATCAATTCGTTTCACAGCTACATCAACCGTACAAGGTGTCAAAGTTATGCTCATCATGAGTAATTTGATGTCGGAGTGAACAACGATTTATCAAGATAATGAAAAATCCTAAATTGCGGCCCCATTATTATAAGGCACTAGAAAAATTTTTAAACTGTCGCTTGATTGATTATGTCAAATTTCAATCAGTTTTAAACACCGGTATAATCTTTGGTCTGCTGGTCCCGCCTTAATGAAAATATAGGTCATTTGCATTTCTTATGATTTCGGTTACATTTCGAATTAGATGTCAATGTCACATGAATACAAAGCAAAGAATACATAGAAATCATTCACATGTTTCGGAATTTTTATTAGCGACAGTATCGCCATCTTCAAACGATTGGTGAGCTAGGACTGGAAACTATGTTGTTCAACTGTATAGAATGAGTCAATCCTCTGAATATGTGGTCTCAGATGTGTTTTTAGTGAAACGTATGCTGGGTTATGTCACAGTCAAAGACAGATCACAGAATCATCCTTCTTCATGTTATGCACAAACACTTAAAAAGCAACGCAATGACTTAAAATTTGATTAAGCCCTACGCTACAATCGAAAAACCTTGTGACTACACCAGATCTTGCGGCTTTGAAAAAAAAAACAATAGTAGAGTAATTTCACCCCTCATCTTCCATCCACCACGATCTTACCGTATTGAGATCTTCGATTCTCGTCATCACCCCCATAGCCATCTCCCTACGATCAGATGGCGCCTCGGGACAAGGATACAGGGTGGCCCTGAAACCTTCGCAGATCTTCTTTACGCGAGTTTTCAGCTGGTCCCCTTGGAAGAAAATGATGAACACCGATTTGTACACTTGGTCGCCCTGCGAGAGAAAACTGTTTTTGGAAAATCTGTATGGGACACTGGTGAAATCTTGTTGAAGATTCCGCTCTGTGCTTTATGGATTTTTGGTTTGAATTTTTCATCTCTGTTTAAACAAATGGCATCGATTTGAAATTCGGTTAGCACGTTACTATCGGCAGTATGAATACTCCATATTGATAGAAGCGACCTAGCTACACTGGGTGTTATTTTACTCTTCTGTTTTTCATTTGTTTTGATATCATTATTAATTCTCGAGTTACTGAGCAATTCATATCAGACGCATCATACTCGAATGAGGCATAGAACGATGGTTTCATGGAAAGCTATACGTAGACATTGTTGAAATAAACATTTCTACTGTCATCTATCATTTGCAGTATTGTTTTAGTACGAGTAATTCTACATTAAAGCTATCGAATTGCTACCATTGGTCCTTCGAGCCGGATTGCATTAGACCCTCAAGTGAATTCAACTATGTCCTTCTGAGAATGTTTGCTGGTAATAGGAAAATAAATCAATGAATGTACCTTGGTAGTCAAGATATCAGATTATTTGTTCGAATATTGTGAGAAATAACCACACCATAATAAAAAATAAACAAAGTAATGAATAGTGATTATATTGTATGAAACAGGAGTTGGTCTGTTCAAAAATGACATAGCCACTCTTTTTTTGATACACATGTATATCTGACACTATTACAGAAAAAATCTACCTCCGCTATGCATGATTCAATACAAACATCCTCAAAGAATAGACAGCTATTATATTCAAGGTCTGATATGGTAACTTCATCATTAGTCAGCAAAATTCAATACAACAAACACATTATGGCCTAGTCCTAATTGCAGATTTAACAATGTTTTTACTAGCACCTGCATGGACTAAAAACAACGTCTATGAGCTTACATATTAGTTGCTCGATTGTTTTATAATATTGGGGAGCCACAAGGTTACGTTATCGGCCCACTCTCGCTGATCGTGTATAAAATAAGTGGCCGAAGTTATATCATATTAAATGGACTACTTAGGTCTAAATCATTGTACTCACACTTGAAGGGTCCTCAAGAGGCGTCTCTATTTCAGCTTGACGTAGAAAAACATTTCCTCTGCAAGCCCTCCACAACATTCTTTCAAAGGCAGGGATTCTTTCTCTCAGTATCACACCCGCTACAAAACTACACACAAAAATCCATGAATCCGACAGGCTGAGGTTATAGTATAATATTCAAGCAGATAGAATAACAAATCTATATATTATCGTTGGGTATATTGTATTTACAGCATTTTTATACAAATATATAGAGTTGTCGAATCTGTGGTTCTTGCCAGCACAATTTTAAAATTTAAAAACGTACTTTCGGGTGTGAGCAACAATAATTCGAACAAATTCTTTTGTTATTTTATGTCATCACGATTATATGCCAAAATCTACACATCAACAAATTCTAGGTGCTGTGCCACTGGAGCTGCTTGCGAGAAAAACTACGTCTAGGTGCTTCTAGGAATGAAAAAAAAGTGAACAGCTGAAAAATTGAAAATGAGCAACATTTAATAACTTTTGTGTGGATGACAGTTTTTCTATTTTGTATATTCTCAAATCACACACTTCAAAAAAGTTATTGATAGGAAATGTTTTTGAGAATTCATAAACAGAATTAGAAGCATACGAATGAAAAATTTCGTCTGTAATCTACATATTTCGTAAAAATATTCAAATATTCAACTAGTCAGCTATCCTCTCTGTGAAAAAGCATACTAAAACAAAAAAATACTGACCATGGAAAGTATTCCTCTGGGTCAAACTGTTTATCCGGAAAACTGTTAAAAGTAGGTATTTTACACAATTTGAAATAACAAGTGTTACGAAGATAAGAATGGAATCGAGGTGGAAAACTTGACATGAAAAAATGACTTTCTACCATGATTTGAAGCACATTATTAATTTCAATAAAGGATAAGAAAAGGTACCGTCAGCTTGCAATTTTCCGAAGTGACAACTCATTAATGGTAGAAAATCAACGATTTGAAAATGTTTTCGGAATGTATCAGAAGTGAACCCTATATCGACACTATACTGCTAAATTTATCGAATGACTTTCTCTACCAATACCTTTTTACTCTTATGTTGTTTTCTGTGATGTAGGTACAAATTTATCAAAGTACCTGTACATTGTATGACATTCCAGTTGACTAAATTTCCGATTAGATAAGCAGCAGTACACAACTTTTTTCATTGTGTCATTTTTCAGAAATACATATTATGACTCATTAATATTACTCTCATTGTAATTAGCATTTGACGAAATCCAAACATTTCGAAAAACCCTCGTATTTGACATTTTCAAGAATTGAAACCATGGACACTAACAATAACATATAACTCATGAGTACAAATATAAATGAGTTGTTCTTTCGATTATTGAGATCTAACTCTCATATTGGATGATTGTTTGTTCATGTTTTGTAACGAGGGAAATGCAAAAAGTATTCATTATTAGCTTTCCGAAAAAATGTGAGTTTGACAAATTTTACATTGGATCAGGGCTCTTCAGAACATTTCATAAATAATTGACACAAAAAAGAAGAATCCATAATGCCACTAACACAAAAAACCTGAGCAATGAGATGTTTCTTTCTTGATAAATTCAATTTCCGAAGATTTGAAATCGAAAAAGCAGTTGTATCTTATTATCTTCGAATTGCTATGCAAATTTACATCGTTTTCAGATAAATAATTTTTAGATGGAAAGCCTGTTATCGCAATTATTCACGCAAACAGTTATAATAAGTACCTACTCATGAACACAATTATCATTGAAGTACTAACTGAATTTTTATACATATAAAGTTGCAGTGATAAGGAATCGTTTAGCTTCCTATTTCTAATTTTGAAGAGACGAATTATTTGAGCAATCAAATTAATTAGCACCTATACAGTTTCAAGAAATAATTTTTACTATGGTCAATCATCGCAATACATACATACAATTTTTAGCAGTATAACGTCGATAAAATAAAGCAATTCACAAGTTTTTCCCAAACACCAGATGATGGATTGAAATGTTAGTATGTAGGATAAATTTCAATTCGCAAATCTGCGTGAATGAGATGAAATAGTGATATCAGCGTACTTCTGAAAGGGTGATAAGGAAATGGTTTTTTAAAAAATGAAACGATTTTTTTCAATTCGGCAATATCACGAACAGTTTTCAAAATATACGGGAAACCGAAATGGATACTTTTTGTTCGGACCTTGATGATGGAATTTATAGCCAGAAATGAGGAAAACAGAAAATAAATGTTCCATTTGCCAAAAATGAAGATGCTAGCGCTAAGAGAGTAAATAGGCAATTCTGGTTTTCCCCGTATATTTTGAAAACGGTGCGTGAAGTCTAATTTGGAAATACCGTATCATTTATAGTTTTTGATTTGCCAGTAGTGGTATATACGACAAATAATGACAATAATATCAACGCAGTTTTTTCATATCCACATAAAATTAGTCTGTAATCCTATTGTTATTCCATTGACAACAATATCCTAATTGCCACAAGCTTCTTATCAATTATTACTATAAATAGAAGAAGAACCGGAAATGTTTCATTTGAGATAGCACAACAACTAAGACTATTTTTTATTGAAATGTCAGAAATGTTTTGGAGATTGCTGAACAAGCGTTATTTTCTATCAATATCCAATAACAATAAGAACACTTTGAATCTGTTGGTATACACATTTTTTGGAGAACAATGGTTATTAGTCCATTATTCATTAATTTTCATCAATGCATGACGTCATAATGAAGCAATCGATACCGTTCGACTTACCTATATCTAGTTAAAAAAATTATACGTCGAACACCTTTCAGAAATAAGCATGATATATCGATATTTGTTATATGTAGAATTAAAAAAATCATACAATGCTGTTGAAAAACAAATTGAAACAAGATTCTGCATTTATGCAATGTGAGAATAGGATAGGGTGAATAAACCGAAAGTTGCCAACTACAATGAGTTTTATTCGTCGAGGAGACACGATTGGAAGAAGGGCTGTGTTCAACTGTTACGACATTCATTTGTTTCATCTATGCCGCATAAAACATTTCAATATTTGTTTATATTCTAGATTCTAGTCAATGACCTTGAGTTACCGTCGAAATATCTTGAATGAAAACAAATATGTCGTAACTGAATCATCAAATTCTCAATGGAGAAAGGTACAGGGTGGGCAAATTTGATGTTTATAAAAGGTGACTCGGTAATTATACGAGATACAAAAAATGGAGGTCGCATCCTTGATCTCTTTTTTTGATAAAAATTCATTGACAAAAACAAAAATTTGCTATCGTCTTTTGTTTTTGAGTTCGATTTTTCGACTTATATACACATGTGAATATCATGGTTGTAGTTTTTCAAATAGAAATCTTAGTTTAATATGATTCTCTTTTGAAGACTAACACATCTTCAATAGTGACCAAACATATAATGCATGGTTAGAAAGGGAAAAACGAATCCGTTTCAACCAAACCATAGCCAACTATAATTCCCTTTAGAAAAAATCCAACTTTAGGCGATAACTCGAAATTCTACCTTTTTTTCGAAGTTTACCTCGACGCCACTGGATTATTCAAAGTGCCTGAAGGATGTAACTTCACTAAAAACCAAGATATTCACATTTGACTAAAAGTCGAAAAATCAGACTTTTGTTTAAGGACGATAGCAATTTTCGTTTGCCAGTGAATTTTACTATAAAGAAGAGATGGAGGTTGCGACCTCAATTTTTTTTTGTATCTCCTATATTTACAGAATCACACTATAAAAACTTCGAAATTTCCCCACCATGTACAAGATAGAAAAATATATTTTCTCCGATTTGAACCTATTTTCAAGAAAACAATTTCTTGAATACACCCTTTCGAGGCCCCTGGCTTCCTTATTTCGTATTATCACTACTTTTTATCATCCCCTAGAATTTCTTACACTATTTCTATGCCATCCTGTACTATCAATCACTCAAAAAACTCAAAGTGAATGTCATGTTGTGAGTTCAGTTTTCAGAGTTTTTCCTTCTGACATCTTAATAGAAGCAAAAAATTCGATAAACATGTCGGTTTTCATAATTTACTCGTAGCTCAACTATCAATTGAGGGGAGGTAACATCCCCCTGTTCAAGAAAAACCACCCCCACCCCTGAAGACAGTGTTACTTCTGAGCGATTTTTGGTTTGGTGATACTAGCAGTGAAAAGTTCAATGTTTTTAGTGGTGAATTTCAATTCAGGGTGTGATTTGATTCAAATTGACCAATGAAAACAATAACAACATTGCATTTTTCACCGCTGGTATAGCAAAAATCAAAATCGCTCAACAGTAAACTGGGCTTTACGCTTGTGCGTGAGATTTTAAATGTTTCTTGGTCATCATTGTTACCAATCGAAGATGTTTCTGTCATTTATCGATATGAAATCAATTTTGTTCAATTAAATACTTCAAAATTAATGCAAAATGGAAAACATTGTATATGGCAGACGTTTTATAAGACACGTTGTCGCACTTGTTCCCTTGAAGCACTCCAAACAACGCGTGCGACAAAATAGCGTATTATAAAACTGTATCAAATGATAAATTATTTTTGGTGATATTCAGGGTGGGTCCTTTTTGAAAAATCACCACTCTACCCCTATGGACTGAAACCCCACAACGCAACCATATATCTAGTAATAACTATATAGGTAACATGGATACCAGAGCTGAAGCCGAGAAATAAAACAAATGACAGTCTGCGGGACAAATCGCGAATATGCGCATGCGCAAGTTTGAATCAAGAATCGACATTCGTTATCATCATGGAGGAGAGTAGCTTTCTAGTGAGCGACGAACGTATATGATAATTTTTAAACATCAATCAAATGTGTCTAATAACCTTCAATTCGATGTTTTTATTTCATCATGACATATATTTTTCAAATATTCTTTCATTGATGAATTGTTTGACGATATTGAGTGATAGTTGATGATAAATGCAGAAATGGATGTGATCTACAAAGCGATACTTGCAATTTGCATAGAAACCTGTGATGATTAAGTCATCGGAACAAGATTCGTGGGCTAATTTTTGATCAATCACTGTTATCACTCACTAAGCACTTCTGTAAACAATCAGTAAGTACATTAATAACTATATTAACGCTCTTTTACATAATTTGGGTTAACAAATATACCAAACCTTTTAAATTCCGAAAACGTCAGTGGACTTCAACTCGTCAAAACCCGCGCATGCGCACAATTCATCATTAGCAAGCCATACAGTCTTTTGTTTTTCCAAAACTGGCTTCACTTTCGCGTGAAGAGAAGAATAGGTGTTATCCATGTAGTTGTTATTATATATATGAATAATGAACGCAATCCGTAACATGACATACGACAGGACCGTCTCCAGGAGGAACAAAACTCAAAGTAGGTGGCCGAGGAGTTGGCGATGATGGATGATTGACTGATTTGATTGAATGATGGAGTAGGTGATACGTACCCCAATTGGACGGGGCCTAAGGCACTTTGTCTGGCTATAGAGTCGTCACTAATGAGGGCCCTGGTCATAGACTCAGTGGGGTTTACACCCCCTTCGTGCTGCTCAACAACACAACACATTAGCAAACCCGTAGCGCTACCACACTATGCACCCAACCGTTCTCGATATGATTCTACGCAAAATACAACTTTTCAGGGGCATAACTCAGAGGTTAGGTTAGGTTTCCCCTCAGACGAATATAAAGCATAGACAGGTATTTTCCACCCTTTTCATGATGCCAACACGACTGTCAAACCTTCTTGTTACCACGATAAGAATCTAATCGTTCGGGCCTCGTCGGACCAACTCGCCGTTTTCGTGTTTCGAACGGGTTTCTCACATTGTTTACGATTCATGACGTGGTCATTCGTGTTGACGTATTATCGTTCTCAAAGCGAGGATTTGTGCGTTTTTAATCGATTAATTCACTTGTGTGGAAGGTAAATTGACAGAATCGTATTGAAGAAACGGATCATTTTACAGTTCAACAAGAAAAATTATTAACAGTCAGTAGTCTCAGACGAACAAAAGCATATACTGGTATATTCCATCCTTTTCATGATGCCAACACGACTGTCAAACCTTCTTGTTACCACGATAAGAATCTAATCGTTCGGGCCTCGTCGGACCAACTCGCCGTTTTCGTGTTTCGAACGGGTTTCTCACATTGTTTACGATTCATGACGTGGTCATTTGTGTTGACGTGTTATCTTTCTCAAAGCGAGGATTTGTGCGTTTTTAATCGATTAATTCACTTATACGTGTATAAAATATATCGCTTTTCACTCGAAATGGTACAAAATAGTTTTATTTGTGTTTGAAAGCAGGTTTCTGGGATTAAACTGTCAACAGTGTCATTTCATTGGTGAGTGCTAAGGTGGATATAGGATGGTGAAACAGCTTCCTATTAACAAGCACTAGAATAAACTGTAGACCTTTGCCTACTCGATTTCATAACGTAGTAATATTTCCTGAAATTAACATAGATGGCGATATACCTTGTGTCGATAAAACAGAAACTGTGCTTCTGTCATCTTTTTATCAGTTTCATCTGTTCTAGATGAAAAATGACTGAGAAGAGTCGAAATATCAATATTCATTCCAGATTTATAGAAAATATATTGTTCAATGCCGTTTCAAGTCACGTCTGTCAGATGCGAACCACAGAAATACGTAATCAACAAAAATCTTCTACGATAATCGATATTACCGCCATCTTCATTCAATTAGCTGAAATATTACCACCTTCTCAAACGGTCTACAAGTTTTTCGCAGAAACAATTGAAGAGCTGTCTCACCATCCTATATCCACCTTGGTGAGTGCCATAGTCGTACGTTCGGGAATGGAATAATGTGGAATAATGCATGGATATTTATTCTATTCAAGAAGATGAATGTTTTCAGTTGAGTATTTTACAGATTTCCATCATGTAGAATATAATACAAATGAACAATGATGAATATAATATGTTTCAAAGAATCAATTCGTGTTATATTTCTGTGGTTATATCCGTCTGAATATTTGCCTCTATAAATCTCATTCCGCACGCCTATTAACAGGAAGGGTCAACATTACCGCCCGCTCTCCTCCTCTCTCCCCGATACCAAGAGAGAAAGTTAGATCTTGCTTTCAAACAATGTAATGCATGGGAGATAGGAGGGGCCAATCTATGTATTTTATTGGTCTGAGGGTTTACCATTATTATTCTGACAATTCTCATGGTGACTTCTTTTAAGCACCTCCGTCACCAATGCTTCTGGAGTTTTTCAAAAACACATTTTTCTACAACAGGTTGACAAAGTATCCTTTGACGTTTTCAAATCTCAACAGACAGTGACAGCATTTGCGCTCGTAAGCGGAAATATTCAAAAATCGCTCGCCTCTACCATAGGTATATTGTTGAAAACAAACTAATGTTCTCTTGAATGATTGAAAATAGGGACTGTGTATTATCTGAGCCAAGACATCCCACATATAGCAGAAAAAGCAAAATTTGAACCTCCTACCAGAAAAATCGAGATAGTTTCATGAAATGCTTTAATGTTAAAGATATCATAGAACGCGAAGTATCTTGCCGCTATTTCAGTACCTATTGATTCGATTGAAATTTATTCCAGTTCGAATATTTCTTTTAGTGAAAGCAAATGCCTCTTTTCTCAAAATTATTACACAAGACGCTGTTGATGTGTCAGTATGATAAGAGTTCGATGACGTATTTGACTATTATTTATTGTTTATTTGTTCAATACATACCGGCAATGTCCTAATTTATCATTGCCTACTGTATTTTTCTAATTCCTTAATACACCAGATAACGGATAATAAATTTAGGAAGAAATTATTTATTACTGACATATTCAAGAGAAATTTCTTCTATTATATCGTCAATTAATTTTAATCGTTGATATATGATATTAACTATTTACCTTAGAAGACAAATTTTATAGCAATATTCTGAAGTGTTTACAATTCGTTGGTATTTATTAGACAATAAAAAAATGCATTATTTTTATTGCCCATTTTTTTAATCTACTCATATCGAAAATGATTGTGGTCTATCTATACTAAAAAGTTTACGAATATTAACAACAATAAGCCAGAACCAAGCCTAAATTACAGAACACCCAGCATGAACAAGTAGTGTTTGTAATGGATATTTCTTCTGAAAAGGAAGGGAACAAACACTTCATCACCACCAGACAACACAGACCTGGTTTCTGGTTATACTAATTCATACATACATAGATTCATATAGCAGAACTAAATCAGTGCAAAGCGATGATTAACAAAAAACTATTGCTACCAAGCGAAACTTGATTATTCTTGCCCAAGACATACTCCACTAGTCCGATTGAATTCTATAAGAACCCTTTTTTGGCCCTGAGAAGTAATAAATCATTCAAGAATAATTTTACCTGTAGTTAAATATATCACGTTATTTGCAAACGTGTAAATGTTAAATGATACAAGAATATTGTTCGTTGAGCATTATATGTATAAGTCACGAATAAATGAGGAATCTGAAAATATACATTCTGATTAGTTTTTATATTTATGCCCATTTGATTGTTTCTAGATTTTTATCGATACGATTTCTTTGATAATTGGAATGGGATATGTAGAAACTGATTGAGTATGAAAAAGTTTAAGACGTGTTTGAAAAAGGAACAAATAATTTCAACTCAGCCAAAATTATCTGTCGACGCTCGAAATGGCTTCGAATAACCACTAAACAAATATTCTTGTACGTAAAAAAGCAACACGTCATGCAATTAACTCACGTCGACCTGCGCCAGCTTTCATGGCGCGACACTGGTCGAGCGACGTTTCCGACCTATATAGGCCCGGTGTCGCAGCGCACGTGGCAATAAGCGCTGCGATTGGCTGGAAGGCGTGCGCGCGCACCCCAGCGGCCATGAAAACCGGCGCGGGCTGTAACCTCACGAAATGGTTCAAACATATTGTCTGCACTGTCTCATTAGCGAAGAAGAGATGTCGAATAGGTAGGTAGGCCATCAAAAATTCTTAGAAAGTAAGGTTGTGGTTGGTTAAACATAAGACCTGCGATATAGTTTGTACTCTGATTACTAATAAAACATGGTAGAATCACGACAGACTGTGAAGAACCTGCATGAAAACGTAACACTTTTATTTGTTGCAATAATCGTTGCGATATATAACACAAATACCAATTGATAATAAATTCAAGTGAGATTTGCTGACTGAGTTGTGGCCTTGCTTTCTAATGCCATCTCGAATTATTTATTAACGTGATCTAGTCACGTTCTATGGTGACAGCGTATATAACACAAATAATAATACAATTGAACCATTTTGTGCATCATTACATTGTCAAATGAAGGGTTTCGTTGTTAGATATCAAATAATAAAATATGTACTATTTACACCGTGTCTCAGATTAGTGTTGCACGTATTGCTATCTTGGATATCGAATGGGCAATATTTTTCAAGATTCTAATGAGTTGTTCTCAGTTTATGAAATGATTCCGTATAATAATAACCAAAATTAGCAATGCATCACCAATCTGGGACACATTGTATGAGTTTATAACATAAGTTTGGGTTTCGATGATGATGAATATGACGATAAATGGACATTTGTGAAAAATCATCATCAACACCTGAATGAATTCTTGTATCTTCAGTTTCATAAGGCATATTTTTTTTATAAAATGCGTCGACTTTAATTGAAGCACCGAATACACCATACTATTGTGCTGGAAGAACAACAGATTTTCGATTTTCACGGGTGTATATTCGGCACCGTTTTTATATCATGTGGATAGTCAGCTGAAATTATATAACAAGGCGGCAAAAATACAAGAAATTACGTAGAATCTCAACTATTTCGTTATTAGACCTGTTGCAAGTTTACTTTGAATAATCTTGAATATTGGATGAATTTTTGATAGACAAACCAAAGGTCATGTCAATGAAACTATTGTTTCAGATGATTCCAGAGAGTGAATAATCTGAAAATAATTCTACCTTTTGATTCCAATGTTCTGATATTATGCATAAACGTAGATATTCATCGAATAGTTTAGGTGAATAGCGATCGAACTTCATGGTATTACAAAGTCAATGGATTTGGAAATATGATCTCATAAAACATATTAATGTACTTTCGATGAAATATGGGTGTGACAGGGTATTTACCAAATGACTCTGTTTTCACTTAATGAATTTCCCAGTAGGATGACAGTGAATCCACGATAATATATACAATGATAGTAATCCCCAAGATAAACCATTTCAAAACGTGAATCGAATGATAATAATTTCGTTTTCCTTTACCTAAATCCCCATTGATCCAATCCATATGTTTTGAAGATAATGCAGTTTGTTTTTCGACACATGAAATTATGTTGATTTCTAATAGATCTCGAAAAATCACTCCACATGAGTAGACACGTGTTCCTTTCAATTTGAGATATCCTTGATCAATCGAAATTGTTATGTTTTTTGACCTCTGAAACCACATAAAATTCTAATTTCACATGAGACTATGCAGTGATATACGCTGAAAATAACTGAAAAAATTTCCTCAATAAATGAATTCTACTTCTTGCTGAGTGTAGACGAATTTATGAAAATATTCATAAACATCCATAATAAATCAGATGAAAAGTTATCAATTTATCGACAATATGGATAATATCGCTACATTTTGAATAGAGATTATCGATATTCCCAATACTTTTTTGCCCATGTCTATACCACTTTGAAAACTCATTGTTTTTCCATATTATCATTTTTGCCAACCTTTGTCGAATTCATAATTACTTTACTCAGACTAGCAACAGGTCGAATTAACCAACAATAACTACCATGATAACAGATTGAATATTGTTTTACTTCGAACGTGATAAAATTAATCGATTATACGGTTCGTTGAGTCTTCTCATATACGCCCACCATTGACAATGACAACAGCGTATCGATTTCTTCTACGCGGTTGCCAAACCTCCAGCGATACGAATACGTTGAACTGGAACAACTGAATATCAACGAGATATAAGAACGTTGCGGTTCGAGAAATTATCTATCCAAATAATGTGGAATGAATTAGTGTTCACGGGAATTTGAAATCGGTTTTTTGATCTGATAATAATTTCTTTGATAAAAGAAGCACTGTCGTTTATCAATTTCTCTTCATTATTGCACACATTGAGGAATAGCAAGATCTAATCAAATCAATTGAATGTAACCCACTTGGGAGTTTATTTAAGAAAAATGGTTTGAATTAAACATGAATGCACGAAACAAAGAAATGCCGCGATAGAAAATATTGCATGATTCAATCGTGTGACTGTCTTAATTAGATTGAACACTAATTTTTATTGAGATATTATTACAGCCTCAAGTTAATGCGATCAGCGTGACAGTCAGATATCCAAGACAATGAAATAACAAAATAGCATAATGTTGAGGTTGAGACTAATAACAGATCTTGAAGGTCGAAAATCGTCAAATCATTGTTAGTTTAATCAGCATTTTCTTTTTAAAATGAACATTCAAGGTGAGAAACTTGATTTCAAATAATGGGAGACTGGACAAAGACATTGAACAAAGAGTGCCGAATAGTTATAAACATAAAATAATTGTTTTTATAGGTTTCGTTCCATGAATAATAATTGATTTTGAGCGAAACGTAATTCATTCCATATTTTTCGCAGATTTATTCATTCACTGGAGCCTTGTATCTGATTTCAAGCCTAAACATTCTGTATTCCGAAGATTTTGCGAATTTTATGGTATCGTTCAGTAATTCATTTAACAAAAAATTATGATAATAGGTATGTAGGTTTTAATTCATTATTAGTTCAATTGCTAGTTAATAAAATAATTAATAAAAAATAAGGGTAATAGGACGATTTCTCTAACAATACATAATATCTTCTGCAATTACCATTTTTGCAAAAAATAAATCTAGTATAAACCTAGAAGCAACTTTTATCGATTTATTTTGCAATTTGAATTAGACCAAATTGTCGACCAATTAGAGTTTATTTGATAGTTTGATTTAGGAGAATGAATATCTGCACTATTATGAAGCCTTGTGATTTATGAATATCTCGCAAATTAAATTTTTCAGAAAAAAAAAGAAAACTCAGCAATACCTCTCGAAATGCTAAAACCCAACTCGAAATCAGATCACAATGTACACATCGTGAGGCTACCAAAATGTTTTGTGGTGACAATGTCGCGAATGTTTCACGTTGTGGAGAAAATCTTAAATTTTCTTCAGGAACGATTGCCAGCAGCGATTTTTCATTTCATCTGTTAAGTCATTACCGGAATTACTGTAGAGTTTCGTGCAAAACATGATCGATTTTGAAACAAATTATTTCAACTTTTGACTTGAAATAGGTCACAAACTATTGAAACCATTTAACGAAATTTCGGTTTTTCCAGATATTTTCGAAAGTAATCGAAATTCCATTGAGCGCAAAAATAAGCAACTTTGCCACTATTCCACCAACTCTGTATCTCTTACACTTTACGAAATTGTTCCACCCTGTGATTGACTATGGATATCACGAATTCAACAACTGATATCTCGGAAACAAATAGAAATATTCGAGATTTGCAAAAATAAACTTGAATAAGATCTCTCTTTTGAAACCACGAGTTTTTATCTAACTTCCTTATTTCGTGTAAAAATCACCAATTTTTCATCCAGTTATGAAAAATAAAAAATCAAACCAGTGGTTGGGAAAACATATAATAATTTTATTTTTTTCTTGCATTATCATTGCAGATGATTAACTGAAAGCACTCCTCAGCGAAGAATTCATAGCAAAACGGCAAAACTTTCAAAGTTTTTGTCACTTTAATATTTCGTAAATTTTGATGAAGGCGACATTTTGAAATTATTTCGATATTTACCCCAAAAAGATTGTAGCATATCAAAGTTATGTTTTTTTATCGAACACCCTGTATTTGAAAAGCTGAGTTCATCGATCTTATCACACTGGTGGTCCGGCGAAAAAATGAAGGGTGTGAAAAATCGTGATTTTTAAATTTTTTTTGTCGAAACTATCCTTTACTGGTCAAAACTGCTGAAATGTCCCTATCCTAACTTTCAATTTACTATCTAATGACATTTACTCAAATCACATACAGGGTTTAGAATTCAGAATTCGTAATAGTTCGAATCAGATTTCCAAGGAGAAGCTGAAATTGCAATGAAATACAAAGTGCTCCATTAAAAAAAAAACATAACTTTGATATGAAACAACTTTCTGGAACATCCTGTGAATTTCAAAAAAAAATAAAAAATGTGGCCATCAATATACAAACTAATGAAGTGACAAAAAGTTTCGCAGTTTCGCTATAAATCTCCGTCGTGCTTGTCGTGAACCACTCTGTATACACCAATGATAGTAAATATGCTGCCATCTTAATCTCCATAAGAAACTCTATGATCCAGTCTGCATCTTGTTACTCTTTCAAGGTCAAACGCCGAAAAATTGACCCTTCCCAGAATAGAGAGTTATCATGGCGGATTTTGGCATTTGACAGATTTAGGAAAAAAATCTTGTCACTTGACAGTTGACAAAATAAGTGTCCCATGTCAAACTTGAATTGAAATGGAAACAAATCCAAATTCATGTCCTGTTAATCAGAAACGTCTGATTTACCATCGACCGTGAGTGACCCTGTATATTTTTGAGGAAGCATTTTAAGACCATGATTCAGCATTAGAGCTTTCTCGGCGTTTGACCTTGGAAAAAGTACTTGCCGAATTGTCCCTTCCCAGAATAGAAAGTTATCAAAGCGGATTTCGATATTTGACAGATTTAGGGAAAAACTTGACAGTTGACAAAATAAGTGTTCCATGTCAAAATTGAATTGAAATGGAAACAAATCTAATTCAAGAATATCGATATAGATATTTCTTAGAATTAAAAGACACAAAGAAAAAGGATATTATTCTGGAATTTGGATTTCTTCACCACATTTTAAATCAATTTTAACATGGAACACTCATTTTGTCAACTGTCAAGTGTCACATTTTCCCTTAGATTCTTCCCTAAATCTGTCAAATGTCATAATCCGCCATGATAACTTTCCACTCTAGGAAGGATCAAACAACCACAGATTTTCTTACGGAGATTAACACGGGGCCGTTGCAGCATATCTACCAATAACGACAACAACCACCAAACGGAACGAAACAATCCGCTGCCGGCAATCGATCTTCCGCGGGAGGCACGAGACCGAAAAAAAAAATTCAGGGGGTGGTTTACCCGAGCTTGAGGGCTTGGCCGCCTGCTCGCAGCCCTTCCTCCCCCAGCAGAGTGACCTGCTCTTCCTCGCGCGACGGGTCCGCCATCTGGGGGGCAGACGCGCCTCTGTCAGCCTGGCGACACACACACACACCACATTGCCCGCTTTCGCCCCCCACCGCTAGAGGGCGCGCGCAAATAAGAGGGTAAAATGGAGGTTCCGAGGCGTGAGGGAAGATGGTTCCGAGGCGTGAGGATTGTTTGTTTATTACTGAAGGTACAACAGAGGCGTTCAGCGAGGTTTTCCTCTGAGATTTCCGGACAATGAAGGCTTCCATTGACGTTTTGCGGCTCCATGTTCTGTGACCTTTCCAGGACCTTTCAGAATGTTTTGCCGAATAGTTTCGTACAAGAAAGACGTCCGACTCCCAGTTATTTTCTTTGACTTCTGCAGGGGGTCAAAAACGTACGGTGACCGGGATCCTGCAGAAAATTTGGATATTTTCCACCAACAAAGGCTCTCAGTGACATTGAGACGTCTCATTTATCCACCGCGACTTCTGCAGCAAGTCAATAAAACATTTCCAAGACTTTGAATGTATGCATAAGTCCAGTAACTTTTGAGACTCCTAGTTAATTGTTTTGACTTCTGCAGCGGGTCAAAAACCTATGGTAAACAGGATTCTCCAAAAACTTTGGATGTTAACCGTTAAATATTTGTTAAATATTTTACGCCAACAAAGGCTCTCTGCGACTTTGAGACTCCCAGTTATTTACCATGGATTCTGCGGACGCTCAGAAAAATTTCAGTCATTTCCAGGACCTTTCAATGTTCTGCCGAATAGTTTCGTACAAGAAATACGTCCAGTGGCTTTTGGGACTCCCAGTTATCTGCTTTGGTTTTTGCAGGGATCCTCCAAAAACTTTGGATGTTTTCCCGAATATATTCCACCAACAAAGTCTCTCGGTGACTTGAGACTGACTCTCAGTTATTTACCATGGATTCTGCGGACGCTCAGAAAATTTTCAGTCATTTCCAGGACTTTCAGAATGTTTTGCCGAATAGTTTCGTACAAGAAATACGTCCAGTGGCTTTTCGGACTTCTGAAGCGGGTCAAAAACCTACGGTGACCGGAATCGTCCAAAAATTTTGTTTTCCAGAATATTTCCCAATAACGTAGGTTCTCAACAACTCCAAGATACTCACCATGAATTCTGCAGTGGGTCAAAAACCTTCAGAGACTCTAAACATTTCCAGGATTTCGAATATTTTCCAGAATGTTTCTTTGAAATGAAGGCTTCCAGTCATATGTTGTGACTTCAAGTTATAACTTTAACTTATGTACAAACCTTCGGGGCATTTGTGCATTCAAACATTTACAGGACTGACTTCGAAAGATTTTCCGAGTATTTCTATACAACACAGGCTCTCAGTGAATCTGTGAGACAAAAACCTTAGGAAACTTTGAATGATTTCTCGAATGTTTCTAAAATATATGTCTTATGACTTTTTAAAACTTCCAGATTTCTTAGACTTCTTCAGCGGGTCTTCAAAACCTTCAGAGGCTTCAAACTTATCCATGACTTAGAATATTTTCTCGAATATTTCTATATAACAAAGGATAATTTCCAATTACCAATTATCAACTGTGACATTTGCATCTTTTTGAAAATTTCCGAAAGCTTCAAACATATCCAGATATAGTACAACGAAGACATCAAGTAACTCAATGACTTCCTGTTACTTCTAAAGCCTCAGTAACCTAGACCTCTCAGGTTTTTCCAAAACTTCAGACTCTTTCTTAGTCGTTTGAATACTATGATTCGAATTTCGGTAATCTTGATATTTTCAAATAAGATTTTTGTTCAAGGAATAGTCTGAAGCACTCTGTTGTATTGTTCCAGTAATAAATAATTGTCCTTGAAAATAAAGCAAGCAAAATTGGGACAAACCAAATTGAATGAAAAATCGAACAGAAAAAAATTAACCAGGATTTTATTAAAGCAGAAAACCCACTTCCCACTTTTATTAATATATTGATTTATTCCATCCCTCTTAAAACTTTGAGCCATAAAAATAATCATTATATATATTTACCCAAGCTCGCACTAAATGTCCATATGGAAGTTTTTATTTCAAACTTTTTCAATACCCTCTTATTCGTTTGTTTATGGAGCTGAATTATAACAATGAGCACAAATAGCAATAATATTTCACGTTAAGCCTTGCTAGATAAAGTGAACGATTGAATATGAATTTATATTGAATAAACACATACACTGGCACGAGATTAGGCATGTTAGTCAGTCAAAATTGAACACAAAGTATTTTTTCACAAGAAATAATTTGAGGTTATTAAAAGAAATTGGAAGATAATTTCTTAACTTCGTCATTTTGAATAGATCATCGTATAATATATGCGTATAAATATTTCCATTAGTCAAATTTGACATAAGCTTTTCTGAATCTCTGATAATTCTTTGAAAGATTCATACATTGCGCTCAGAATAGATGCAAAATTTGATTTTTTTTTATTTCTGAAATCTGACTCTTAATTCAGAAATGAAGAGGAAACAACATTCGCCATTAAAAATATCTGTTTCACAACATTCAAAATAAGGAAATTTGGTACCGATTAGTAAATTCACCAAATATACATAAAATCATGAAGGCAAATCAGCGTAGATTTCAAAAGTACAATATTATATAGGGTGTTCCATTTAAAATGTTGAGACTGTTTATGATGAACATCAAATTATCTTGTGAAAATTTAGACGTTTCACATTGTAAATTTAGACAAATGGAAGATATGAATTGGTTTTTCTGCTGTAGTTTTTCATTTTATGGTGTGTTCTAAGGTGATATCAATCAATAAAAAATTGGGATGAACACAAAAAAAAGCAAACGGAAAGAAAAAATAAACTTGCACAATGTTACTGACCCACCACCATTTCAAATAAAGCCCAGTATTATTTACAGAAATTACTAAAGGGCAATGTGGTACCAGGCTGACGAATTAAGTATAACAAAATTGAAAATCCTATGCAGCTGGAAAAACCTAACTCTCAAGTTAGTACAAAAAATGTTAAGATTTATCACCAAATTCAAAAGTATCCATATAGTCCTCGACTATCAATATTAGATGATGAAATAATAATCTATAAAACTCCCGTCAAATGTCCATTTATATTATCTATTCAAACAATATTCGAACTTATATTATTCCAATTTTTCTAGAATCGATAGTCGAAGGAGATCTGTTACAGAAAATCGAAAAATAAAACCAAAATCATGCAAGGTAAGATGCTGTATTTAATGATGTTAGCAAATAACCAACTGTTCAAACGGGTTTCACTTACAAAAAAATGAAATGGTCATAGGTTTTTGGCAGGCTATTTCGTGACTCGATCGGTATATCAGCCGAAGAATTTGAATTCGCGAAATGGTGATCCTGATAGTCCTAGCAAAAGATTCATCGATATTTTTGAGATTGGTCTCAATCATGACAATTATTTGAAAAATATACGATTTGATATCTACATTTTTATATCTATATTTCTTCAAGAAAACACTGAAAGTTTCAGAAATTAAAATAATCTTCAGACTAACCTAGGAATTGGTAACCCTTGTAACTTCGTTGTTTAACCAAATTGACGCACGTGTCCTGTATGAAAGAAAAAAAAAAGAAAAAAAAATCCAGATCGCAACGTGAGATCCTCTGTCTGAACGATAAATGGCGTGTTAGCGTCGATATAATAAACTCATCAGGACAGTCATCCTGAAATAAATAGTAACGATAATTGCCGAATATTCATGTTTGAATTTTTACCTGTAAATTCGGTTTCATACCAGGCTTAACTTAGTAATGTTCACCCACTCCTTCATAAAAGTGTTGGAAACAGGCCAGAATAGGAAATAAATACATCATCCAAATTCAAAACTATTTGTTGTGATGCCACTTACAGATTTTCAAATGGCAATTATTTAGATTTATGTTACATTATCTCACTATTATACTCATCATTAATTGCATTATCAAAAATTACCATATCTCACATAACTTATCGCGTCGATTTGGTTATCACAATCAATAACCCGAAAAGTTACAGGGAGTTACCTAGTTCCTGGTGAAAAGCCGGTATATACAAAAATAAGCATGACAAAAGTGTCATCAGGGCAGATCAGTTCTTGTTGTCATGAAACAAGGTTTGAAGCTGTCAACATGTCTCATAAACAAATCCGTTAGAGTGTCAAAGTTTAAAAAGATGTCACCACCTCAAAATGACTAGAAAGCCAAAATAATCCATTGATTTAATTTCAAGAGCTCTATCCATAAAAGTCAAGGTATTATGAAACTTCAAATAAAACACAATTCTTAATTACTAAAACCATTTCATCGTATGAATGTCAATCAAAAAGCCAAATTGTGTATCAAAGGAAGGATTAGGAGGATTAGAAACTACTAAATTTATTAATCCTTGGCTGATCGGGGATAAACAAAAGTTGGCAATGATCAGGAAGTATCTGAAATAGATGACTTCGCCTACATCATCAAGTGTAAATATTGATTCAACACACTTAAGTCTGTGCTAACAGAGTTTGATAAATTGTATTTGCCGATCTTTTGAGTTGAATACTCATTCATCATATTTCATTGCTTATCTTTAAAATCCCATGCTTTATGTTACCATTATCTTTCGATTAATGATGACGGCGAAATATATATATTACATAATAAATACATTTCTAGTAAGCCTCAAGAAATGTTTGATAGTTTGTTGATAGATTTCCTTTAGTTGTCATGACTGAACATTGAAAGAAATCAATTCGATCCTATCTAGAATAACTTTCAAGTTTCGCCAATAACGTAAGGGAGCTAAAAATAAATACTGCGAAATTAAAAATAACTAGTAGCATCTGCGGAAAGAAGCATATAGACTACCAAAAATATCTAAGAAATAAATATAAGTATTGGATAAACATAGAGAACGGTAAACATGAATTAATAAACCGAATTATTATATTTATTGCTTAGTTTTCGGAAGACTTGGGGCCGCTTTTGTTTATTTTAAGACAGAAGTCATTGCTTTCAATGAGAATTCTTCACAGACCTTCAATATCCAAGGCGAATCGGAAAGTCTAGATTACCTTTGACCTAAAAAATGCTCCTGCTACTTTTCAAGAAATACGTTGCTAACGTTTTATGAAATCAATAAATTATTTTGAACGATTCTAAACATATTATTAATGTTTGAAATGCCCCCATCAAAGGAATTGAACAAATTAATCAATTGATCGATGAAAATAATCTAGAGCAGTAATCCATGGGTACAATAAATTTTTTATTCATTCTGGTAGGGAATTATGAGTAACTCTTGAGTAATGAACTATGCAGTTAAATATAGGTAATATTTTTTTCGCAATATTTTCAAAAAGTTTCTGAGGAGAACCTATAATGAACAAATACAACAGGGAAATAGAAAATTCCAATCATATTCGAAATTGGCGGGGTTGTTAACCTTTAGAAATGAAATTTACATAGTAGTAAAAGTACTATTTTCAAGACATAATTCCAAATATTTGTTCCAATAATTTAAAGAAGCTCTGCCAATTTCATAAGAATCTTTAAATACAGCATCTTCAACTCAAGATTCAAAATTATCAACAGCAATATCACAATAAACAATGACATTCTCACGGTAGAAAGATGAAATATAAATAAATATATATACCATAAATAAATGACCTCCATCAAGCTAAAAAAAAACACATTTGGCCATAATTTGAAGCTAATTTATCACCTTATGGCAGAATTTTTCGCTAGCAAAACCAAACGTAAATGAGAACATTCATGAAATATCTGAATTACAGGATTATTGAAGGCTCTTTTCCTTCATAAACCCTCTTTTTTATTTTTGGTTAAGCTTAAAAAAATCACGATTTGAAAAAAAATTAAGAGCAAAAAATCGGCACTAGGCTAGGATAAGAGCCTTGAAGAAGCATTAAATTATGGAAAACTTCGTGTTCAAGAACTGGTTGTGCTATAGCTTAACGTTAAACTATTGGATTCCAAGATTTTTCGTATAAAACGAGGAGCAAAAAATTCGGCGATGGGGCATTAAATTAGCCTTGAATTGGCCAAAAAGTGAATCTGCCAGCTTAATGGAGGTAAATAAGTGTCAGTCACAGCATTACTGGTGTAAAAAAAAGAAAAGCTATATTCCATTCAAAATCATCAATAATGATAATTATATTTCATTGCTTGAAAAATCAAGTCGGTATCTCAGAATATTGTGACTGATTTATGTAACAATAATATAATTTTATGAAATATATCATGCCAGGTGAACAAACTATCAAGATAATAAGATGAACAAAAAATTGGTGGGTCACTTACCTCATCGAAAAAAACTTGAGTCTTCCTCAAGATCTGCTTCAGTTCTGTCAGTTCCAAATAATTTCTTTTTAGCGCTTCGGCGTTTTGATTCACCTCCCGCAGTTCGTTTTCCAGCTTTTCAAAAGTCGCCTACAAAGCAAAAAGAGTCAGTGAGGACTCAAAAAAAAAACCTAACCAGGGCAAATCACCTCAAGATCAATCATTTCTCGGGGTTGGGGTGCTTCCGGATTTTCCCCGGTATCCAGCATAGGAATTTCATCTCTTTTTATCTCCTTCTCCAGGTAACGCAGCTTCCTTTCCATCTCGTCGCATCTCCTCACCTCATTGACGAACTTTCTCTGGAAAGCGTTCACATCGGGATTGAGCTGGAAAAAAAATTATGCCTACATGTAGTAGGTACGATAAAACTAGCTCACAAATTACCCAAACCCAAACACCCAAGAAAATAAGTTGATTTTGGCAACAAATTGATCCGTCTACTCCCCTTAACACGTAGTAAAAAGTTACACCTCACCGAGCGTCGGGTTTGGGTGGGGAGAGGGTGGAAAGACGGAAAATTTCGTTTCGTTCGCAATTATTTGCCTATAACTTGAAAACTATGAGGTTTAGCGCAAAGATCACTATATACGAAAATGATCTACATTGAATTCTGAAGAAAAAAGTTAATTAAAACTTTTTCGTTAAATGAACGGTTACGGAGATATAGAGGGGGGAAAATCACATAATTCCCCAGTTCAGCAAAAAAGCTGCAAAAAGTTATGAAATTCGAAAATGTCTGTAACTTTCTGATGGTTACATATTAAGAGTGGAGAAGATGTCGGAGTGTGTTTCGACACCTTGTAAGGAAAAAGGAGGTCCATTGATTCATCTGAGCAGGAAGACAGTTGATAAAATCATTGGGTGCAGTGAAATTTGGATGGATGAAGTGAAAAAAAGTTTATTTCTGACAGTGACATTATAAGCTTATATCGTCATAGTTACGATATCTATAATGAGGGTCATAACTCCCTTGGGATATTAAGGTTCAAAAACTCCCTCTTACCTTTTACAGGTGAAAATGATACAAGAAATGCTTATAAACGTTTATTATATGTAATGAAAACTAAGACATATTTTCCTTATTCACGTCATTACAAATAATAAATGTACAATTTTCAAATGTTCCCTGAAAATTACTTCCGCCGCTGGAAACAATTTCTTCTTTTTTATGGGTGGTGCTGTTGCTGTTCACTACAGTCGAGGTGCCTGCCTCTTCTGATGGCAAAGTAGACAGCATACGCGCCGTTTTATTTCTCAATTCAATACTGTCCTCCAGATACCCCTCTGCCACCGTGGAACTTCTCCAACCTCCGTGTCTTTTTAAGTTTGTCATAGTTGCTCCTGCATTGGCTAGGGCAGTAGCAGAAGTGCGACGAAGGCAATGTCCCGTATAGGTTAGTGGGTTTGGCAATCCTAAATACATTGCGATTTTGCTGGGAATTTTGCCAAACATATTCTTTCCAATTGGCTGAGTTGTACATTTATTTTGTCGGAAGCTCAAAAAAAAATCGTTTTGTACCTTCAGGACGCAAGGACATATAAAGTCTCAATAAAGGCAAAGCAGAGAACTCTTTTTCATCCACAACTGTAAATTTCTTCGATACACCAGTTTTACTTTCCGGTACGTTCACTACCATAACAGTATCCCGGTCCTCTATATCTGCTATACTCATATTTAGAAGTTCCTGAGTTCTGCATCCTCCAAAATAACCCATAATTAGAACAACCTATAACAAATAAAACGAAATAAACAAACGAAAAAGAAAATTATGAGAAAAAAATTACCTTATGCAATAAATGAATTTCATTAGGGGCGTCCTTTAGAAATTTGATGACATCTTTAGGAGATAAGACAGCAGACTTTTTCGGCTTATACCCCTTACTTTTCCGTTTCAAAAAAGCCTCTAGTTCGTTGAACTTGGTGATATCTCTTTTCTCATATATGGTCATTATCGATTTGAGCATTGACCATTTATATCACCATGGTATTGTTTATTTGAAAGAAAAAAAGCACTACTGTTGATATGAAATATATCACAACGCTGGCCTGAATTGGTCGCATGAATTGATAGAAATAATTAGGTATATTGTGAATGTACTCACTGTCAATATAAGCGTTCTCAAATCAAATTCATATTATTTATTGAAATTTCTGTCTCATTTTGAATTATACCGAGAACTCTTTATCTATTAATTCCAATGTGTCTGATACAAAACCTCTGAATTCACTTTGAAACTGGAACCTATACTCTTTGCTGGAACTATTTCGATGTTGATGACTGAGGGTTAGATCATTCAAAAGAGTACGGCTATAGTTTTTTGCGCGGCTTGCTGCTTGCATCAGTTTGATATCACAGTATCACCAAAGAGAAGATTCTTTGGTATCACAGATGTTTGCAAGGAGTCAAGGACGCACTAACTCGTACGCGCTTGCGCGCTACGTAATTCTATGGTTCTGTGTTCCTGGTTGCGTGATTACTGGCGCTAGCAGGCGTCTGGTGTCAAGTTTGTTTATGTACGATGTGTCAATATCTATAAAATGTGTCCAAACTAAACTAACTCAATCAATCAGTAATTCACATAATAAGGAATTGTCGGAGAAGTATTCAAATATCATCTTGAATATGGAAATAAACAGTACTTGTTATTGAATCAAAACCACCTGAAATTCTAGAGACCGCTCAAGTTACATTTTTGACAAGACCTCCCGCGAAATGAAAGTATTCGGAGTCGTAGGAAAAATAGTGTACAAAACTCGTTGGAAAGTGCATTTCCTTCACTCGTTACGTTTCCGCACTCACCGCTACGCGGCTCGTGCTAAACGACTACTCGTATGAAATATGTCACTTTCCACACTTGTTGTGTAATATACTATTATGAATGATGTGTGTAGGTATATCTAAGTGCAAGACTCAGGCTCAAGAAAGCTGGAGTTTAGTGGCAAAAATAATGTTGACACAATTCGAACTGCAGCAGCCAACAGAAATGATAGCTGGGGCAATTATGTGCGTTTGAGGCTATCTCAAGTGATAGATTTAGTCAGTTCTGATGGGAAATACAGCTGATGGTACGTCAAAAACAAAAAAGAAGCCTTACAGTGACATCCATTTGAAAAGGAAACTGATTCAGCATTATGGTAGTAGTTTGCATTTTGCACAAACGTCTTGAAAAACAAATCTGCTTTGTTTTACCGGATCAGCGTCTAGTATTTTATCAGACAACTGGTATGACAACAGGAATAGGGAAGATGATAAGAAGTAATTAAAGTACTCAAAGCTGTAGCTGCTATCATTCGCTGCCAGCTGAAGTCAATTTCCAACTATCGAAAAAATTGTTGATATGTGCTGCAATTGCTCAGGAATTGGTTGCATCAACAGGGAGCCCCTTCTCCCTGAAGACGCATTACTAGCGAAGGAGACCTCTGAAGTGATATTTCTTGCCGTAATTTTATAAAAAAATATTATTGAGAATATTGAAAATTTGAATTATTTTCCCCTCCGCATACTCGGAAGTGCAGTTTATTCCGAATACGCATGCGAAAAGACCATTTCATAATTTTTTGCAACCTCTTTGCCAAACTGGGTGATTATGTAATTTTTTCCCCTCCATACCTCCGTAACCATTCAGTTAACAGAAAATTTGAGGGGAATTTTTTTCTCAAGAACTCAATATAGATCATTTTTGTATGGAATCACCTTTGCGCTAAACCTAATAGTTATCAATATACAGGCAAAATACAGGCGAAAAAGTGAAATTTTCCGTCTTTCCCCCCACCCAATTCGACGCTCGGCGGGGTGTAACTTTTTACTACGTGCTAAGACTGAACAATTTGGCGCAGGAAGCAACTTTTTTTTTGGTGTTTGGGTTCAGGTCTAGTTTTATCGTACTAATGATAAATGTTACGACTCGAAGATGATGATAAAGCCTCTGATGTTGGATTAAAGCTGGGAAGCTACGAAAATTATCTAAACACGAATCTGTCAGATTGTTCACCACACTTAGTGGTCATTAATAAATGATAAAAAAAACAAAGAGCAAAACGTGATAGTTCCAATATTATCACAAGGCACCACTTTGACGATAACACGTGTGAGTGAAAAACAGGTTGAAAGTGCATGAAAAATGAACTTTTAACCTGTTTTGACAATGAATGAATTATCTATTGTATCAAAATTACATTTCAAAGTCATAAAAAGGTCTAAACTCCAAGACACAAGAACCATAGATTAACATCAATCTATACAGGCACTATAAATATGTACAGGGTTTTCCAAATTAGTGGGTCAACATGGGGAACTCGAAAACGGTTAGATATACGATATACATGGTGGGTTGAATTAGGAAAAAGTTGTGTATTTATATGCGCAACAATATGCCGCAAAGATTTTGGTTTTTGAGATATAATTTTTTTTATCGGCTATATTTCAATAGATACGAAAAAATGAAGACACTTTCTCACAGCTGTTATAACTTGGCAGTATAGAATTTGTAATAAGTACGACGTTTCATCATCAAGTGCCGCCTGCAAATCTTTTTTCTTAATATACGGACCTGGACTTTTCTTTTCATTTTTTACTCGCCTGGCGAACCTGAATACGTCGATATATACCTTGATAAAGAGTTTTCGGTTTTTCAAAGTCCCAATGATGAATTTGAATAACTTTGTATAGTGTGAAACCTCTTGAGTCATTTGTGCCGGTGTAATTCTTACCAATATTCGTAAATTCTGGTGTTATTTGGATATTTTAAAAAACTTCGTCTAGCCAAAAAGCTTCGCCGAGTGTTGTACCAATGATGATAAAAGGACCTGGTGGTCCCACTACTAGCAAATTTTTTAGTAGGTTAATCCTAGATTTGAAACAACTGAATTTCAGTCCATTACGTCGGTTCTCAAATACAACGACGTCGAAAAATATTCGAAAAGTTTTGTTTCTATCATGTTTGATACATATATTCACATCAAACTCATTGGAAATTGAGGCTCCATGGAACTGTTGAGTTCATTCAGAACCAAGTCTTCATGTTTTTATATTGTGACCTGTATAGTGGCCTGTAAATTTGGTGTGAAACCACTCGTGAAACCAGGCAAAATCTGGCAAGATTCACCCACGAGATGTCACCGATTATAATGTTTATCGAAGTAGGCGAGATCAGTATAGATTCCGAAACAGAAGACAAGAAGCGGGACACGAAGTTTACAAATCGAAAATATCACGGACCGTTTTCAAAATTTAGGGGGAAAAGAGAAATGGATTATCATTGGTCAAACCTTAACGATGGCGGGTAGAAATGTAGAAAAACATCATACCAAGTAAGATAAGACAACTTTTGTTTAATTAAGTCGACTTAAAATCACAACAAAGTCGTAACAAAAGTTTGAGCATTTACTATGAGTCGGAAAAAATCTTTTCCGCAAATCGCTAGGAAATTTTGACATTCCTGTCAAAATTTCTTGAAGAAGAAGTCAGGACTTCCTTACTGTGAGGAAATGTCATTTCCTTACTGTAAGGAAATGATATTTCCGTACAGTTGTTAGTGTTCTACATAAATGATTGAAAACCCATTGCTTATAAGGAATTAATTTATATTTTGAAAACATCAAGTCATTGCTGAATACATTTTTAAGATCAATTTGTTATATTTACAGTAATTTGACAGTTAGTACAATTATTGAACATTGGAGGAACACTGTTAGAACTATGAGAAACATTTTGGACAACATGCGGGGTGGTAGGGTTATTTTATTGAATATTTTGTACTGTGAAAATTTCATTTGCCACCTCAACCTTATTGTTAAGCGATTCTTCGATATATCCTTCAGCAACGTTTGATGACTTCCATCCGCCATGCCTCTTTAAACTAGTTATGTCGGCACCAGAGTCAACTAATATTGTTGCAGAAGACCGACGAAAGCAGTGACCAGTGTATTCTGTCGGATTTACCAAGTTCAAATAAGTAGCAACTATTTTGGGCATTTTTCTAAATTAATGAATTCCTACCACTTGTCTACAACCCTTTCCGCTTTGATATTTAAAGAAAAATCGGTCACTGTTCATATTTTCTGGTCTTAACGAAACATACTTTCGATAAACATTCAAGTAGATCTGATTAATTACAAATGATCTTGGTTTGTTGGTTTTCGAATCAGGTATGCTGATTAAAAGCTTAGATTCTAGGTCTTCTATATCGTGTACAGTCATTCGGACTAACTCATCCATTCTACAGGCCCCAGAAATACCAAATATTACAGCCACCTAAAAAATAAATAAAGGTACAATCTAAATAGAAATTAAAACCTTGTAAATTACCTTAATCATTAAATTTTCTTTATCTGGAGCTTCCTGGATAAATTTTTCAATTTCTTCCTTCGTTAAAATCTTAGATTTCTTTGCCCTATAACCTTGAGCTTGCCGTTTCAATAAAGAACGAAGTTTTGAGTATGTAGATATATCTACATTGTGTTTAATTGCAAGGATTGACTTCAGCATTGAATAATTGACCCATAATGTTGAAGATTTCATCTTTAAACAAAGGTCTAGGAAGTATGCCATTACAACATTTTCTGAGAAAGAACTCGTATTTTTACTCATGCGATAATCCATAAAACGTCTGCATGCATTTTCGTACTTTTCTCTTGATTTCTTTGGCAATAATTCTAATGAAGCAGTATTCACTGCCTCAACCAGCTCTGGAGAAGTCCCAGGAATGGAAATTTCATCATCACTTATCATTTTACTTTCGAGAACACCAGCAATTAAATTTATAAGCGTCAAGTTTGACAATTCAACCTCAATACGTTTCCATAGTAGCCCAAGTAATTTTATTAGGAATTTCAAAGCACCATTTATTTGGGAATAAAATTATCGCGTTTTTTTTTAAATCAATCAATATCTGTCGAATTTTAAACGATTTGCGGAAAAATAGTATGTTTACCTCGTATAGGAAAAGCCACATTCCTGGACTCTGTGTTGCTAAGTCTCGGCTTGCGCCTCGACTTCACAGTCGCCCAGGAATGTTAAGCTTTTCCTACCCGGTAAACAATGTACTATTCTTTGAATAGTTACTCTAGGAAATACTCATTGCCTGTCAGATTTCTGTTGAAATTTTTATTAATAGGTTTCGATCATGCTGAGAATTATTATTTCAAGATCAAATACTTATCCTCGTACTTATCAGCCAACCATCATCCAGTAGTCATACGATCTGTGAAAATGGACGTCACAACTAAGCTTATAAGGAACTCCTTTGTATCATGATAAGAGAATTACATTCGTTTCCTAAACGTCCAGATTGAAAGATAAGTCAGATCTCACATGCATGCACGCGTATCATGCGTTTTCAAAATTGAAACCGTCGAGTAGAGAAAATACAGAATCAAGCACGATTCCTTAGAGGATATTCATGGATATTCAGAACCAAGTTCAGAACCCACAACCTCATCAACAGATTCTAAAAGTGCAATTGACAAAATCAAAGAACCAAACTTGAACTATAATTTAGATTATATAACTATGAATATCAAACAAATAGCTTTATTAGGTTCAATTAATGATATCAACATTAAATTCTCATGGATCCCAGGACATTCTCTCATTATAGGAAATGAAAATGCTGATAAACTTATAAACGATATAAAGAAATAATTCTGTGAAAAATGGAAACAGGAAATCAAAATCAAAGGTATAGGAATATTTTTGTTTTCGTCAGTGAATTTGTCTCGGAAAAGGAGATGGGACCTCCATTTTTCTGTATCTCCTATTTATAGTTACCGAGATCCCCATATTAACATCGAAATTTAATCACAGTAATGAAATATTTGTCTTCAAGAAAAAACAAAATGAAAATTATGTTCAGATTCTTTCAAAATTTGGTGTGGCGAGGAATATAGGGTGTTTCTAGTGGGAGACTCAGTTTTTTGTCCAGATTCACCTCGAGATTCATGTATTAAAGATGACAGAAATTCTCGAAACGATTCTTTCCATTCTAGAGCCGAAAAATATTATTTTTCGTTAAATGATTTCAATTAGTACAGAAATCTTCCATCCATTCGGGCCACTCTGTATGCCCAACTTGCGTTTTTTTGAATAATAGGTAAAAATAAGAAATGAGATAATAAATTAGTGATGAATATTTATGACCAAAAAAACCTGTAAAGGTCTTTGAAGGTGAATATTTAATTGGTTAGTAAAGTTGAAAATAAAACATTTTTCACAAATAGGTATTACCACAGCCTACCTCAGTTGGTTATTAACTCCTGACTGCTTAATGCAATTTTATGAGAAATTTTTATTATAATTTCCAGCCAAAGTAATAACATAATTTTTCATACAAAAAAACCTACCTCGACCTTACCGTTTTCATGACAACTGTACCAAAATTGAAAATAATAATTATGTGTACAGGGTGGCCAGATAAGAATGCAAAGTGCAGTATCTCGGAAACTGTTCGTCTAAGAGACTTGTGGTGATCAATGTATAATATATCGAGATACGGTTTTCACTAGCCTATCATTCCACTACATTTTCATGGAAAAAAAGTCATATAATTGCATTTGATTTTTCAGACAATTTTGCAATTTTTTGTTATTATGTCAAAAAACGCGCTCTAGTGGCATCACTTAAAATCATACACCTTACAAATAAGATGAAATAGATAGACCAATGAATTCTCTTTCCAACGATACCAAGTTTGTTGAAATCCGTTCAGTCGTTCAGGAGTTACCACTTCATTTTAATAGATACGTCAAAAAGTGTCGAGCAAAAATTACTCGAATGAAGCTCAACTTTAAAAGGTATATATTTTATTGGTACGTTTACCTACTAGGCGTATTTCTTCAAAAATTCATTTCAAAAGTTTTAAATGGCGGAGACGCCTCCTGGCGGCCATCTTGGAAACATGAAAATAATTTCCAGGATTTTTTTTTGGGAACTTTAGTCATAACATTTTTCACCGCATGTCTCTTAGACGAATAGTTTCCGAGACACTGCACTTTGCATTCTTATCATCAAAGATGTCAAACATTTGTTAAATCCTCGGTTAAATCTGACAAAATGGAATTTATTCGATCGAGATTTCATTGATTTTTTTTCGAGGGTGAATTTTTGTATTTTAATTAAACAAAAAACCAATATGTATGAAAAAGTTCGTAATGTTTTTCTCTCGGTTTTTCTCATATGACAGTCTTCAACGCGGTCTTTATAATATAGTTTTGGTAGGTACTATTTAATCTAGTTATTTATAATAGTTATTTGCGAGGTTATTTGTTGGTTGATTTCGGCATCAAATCTTCAACTTTTCTTCCATGTAAAACATACTTTTTACTCCAAATGTGTTCAAATTTCACATACTATTATTTTGTGTTTACCCAATGTCATTTGTTAACTTGACGAGAATTTCAGTTAGCTCAGTTTTAAGTCGATTTTTCGTACTATACTACTGAATTGAAGCTGTATTTATGATTTGTTGTCGACGTTTCAGTTTTATTCTCACTGGATTCTTGTTAAATGCCACCTAAGTCCAGGTGTGCCCAGATATCAATTTCAGTTTTTATTCGAAGTTTTTCAGTTCTTTGTCTCTGAAATTCTTGTTTAAATGCTTGATGTGTGAAAGTCGAAATATCAATTTCGGACATTTTAAGTGAAACTGATGGCCTCAATAAAGAAATCATAAAAAGTTTTGTGTATGAGATCCTCCACAATTCTCACATGAAATTACCATGTAACTAGATGAGATATTTTAACGTTCCTGTAAAGCAGATTTATTGATATCATGTTGTATAATTCAATTTTAAAAAGGTTTATTGGCCATTTCGAATGGAAGCACATAAGCTCCACCTTTTTGACTTATCAGTTTTCTTTTTTGTGTTGGTTTGTTTTTATTTTCAGGAACCTAGATTATATGGTAATGTATTCAAATAGAAATATTGGAACAAAGTGAAGTTGTTGAGATTTGATAAAAACTATCACCAAAAATATTTTGAAGAAATGATATAATTAGTGTTTCAATAGTGTTTGAATAAATTATTTGAAAAATTCATGGTTTTTATTGGGTAAACAAGAGTAAATGGCTTTCTCTAGCATGCCATATGTTTTTCTTAATAGAATAATTTGGGAAATGTAATACAATAAAAACAAATTCAGTTTTCGAATCATTTAATCATTAATAAATGAAATAGAAATGTGGAATAGATTCCCTTCAGACTGAAAAAGACTACAACTCATAAAAAATGCAATAATAAAACATTCTTGAACATGTTAAATTACTAAATCCAAATAATACTGCCAAGCAAGAAAATGATAAATTGGTCTTCTATTTACACACCAGAATCACTCAAAACTTCATATAATTATATGGAACATTGTTGTGTGTCATAGATTGTTGTATTTACAGTAGAACTCTCCAAGATTCATCACATAATCTTGTTAATCATCATTCATCATGTTTTCTTTATAAATCTTGCCCTACTTGTTCATGTCCATGTTGCTCCAACTGCATATCATTATTTGATATTTGCCTGAGCCTGTAATGAATTACAAAATGATTAAAATGAACCAAATGAGGTGGAGATCTGGTAGCATAGTGACAATATTGAGAAATCGAACTTACCACTGAAAAAATCATCAAAACAAACATAAATTCCGAGATAGCTTTTTATTTCTTCAAGAGCCTCTTACATTTATTTCTAAGCTAGTTGGCTTAGGTTTCCCTAAATCCTGCCCATCTTCTGACTTAGAATTTGAAGGAAATCAAACTGCCTTGAGTATGTAGAGCATTGAGGAACAAGCATATTTTTCGCGATCTCCATATCACCTCTTTTAATCTTTTATATTTTCAGATTGTGTTGTCTACTAACAATTATTATTCACAAAATATCTCGCAAAATATCATCAAAAGACACCACTTTCAGTGCTAAAATCATTGAAAATTATAAATAAAGGTCACATTTTTCCCGTATGAACATATGGAGGTTAGTTTGTTGTTCACCTCTCGACTCTCGAGTAGTTCACGCGATCAATTATAGATGTCGCCCACTCCGTGATTTTTCTCTATTACCGGTTTGATAGCTGTCACATTTCAGACCTGCTCTTCCATATGAGAAGGGTTGCATTTTCAGTAGCCTGCGGGCTCCAAATATCTTAGAACGGCCCTGTGCGTGTCAGTTAATCAGGGGTTTCATGACCCCTATCAACAACTAAATAATAATTGTTTTATTACGGAACTCATAAACAAATTGAATTATTGTTAAAAACGATCCTATTCATAAGCTTGCTTCACAATCTGGTGGTCAAGAACCGACTCAAGAACTTTATAATGAGTCAAAGGACTTTAATCCTGACCAGCTGGTACACATAAAATGAACTGATTTTATTTTTATTTGTGTCGTGTCTTTGTCAATTCCTCGGTCAATTCGATATAAGGTTTTACGTACGTCTATGATGTATCTTGGATATGACGAGTAATTGAATTGATTGAAATATTAGAGATAAATCCATTCACAGGGTATTTGCAAATGGTAATTAGAGGTTATGTTGCCATTCCATCACTTTCGTTCCTAGCTCTCTGAACTATACAATTTGGCGTGTTTGGTACGATAAGATCTTCATGATTGGATCATTCCACTCTAATTTTCGGCAATAATCGTAGATCTACTTACATCTCTAAACTGCACTAAACCCAATTCGCCCATTTCCGAGACACAGGCGTAAGCCGCTTCACTTTGCAAAAAAAGCTGACACAAGGTCATCTCCGCACTTCTAAACAACGACCCCATCTCGACGATTTTCGACAGCACCGAATTCTCGAACTACAAATGAGTATTTAGAAATTTCGAAAAAAAAATCCTCGTCACCACCACGTACGACCGCCTTCGGTCCATGAGCGAATGAGAACGGTCTTGCGGGGCTTGACATCATCGATGCAGGGGAAAGTTTTTTCTTCGAGTCTGCGCCGTCAAACGTGACGCGTGCGTATAATCAGTTTTGAAGTTTAGTAAGCAGTGGCGGGGTTATGGTAACGAAAATTCGCTTAGGAATGAACATCAATCAATTAATTTTATTCGATGCGCGATATAACACAAGCTGAGGAAAAATCGACCAGTTTTTCAAGATATCTAATATTATCGTACCAGTGAATCTCGTATAGAAACGAAGAGAGACACATTTTTGGAAAACAATAGGTTCATCCAGAGTAGATTATATGCGATGGAAATAAGATGCTTTTGATAATTTTGACAGAGTGCACTTTCAAAGAAACTCATTCGATGATTTCATTTACTTTCGAATAGAAACATTTGACTGTCGAAAATTTCATAAATTTATTTTCAACCACTTAGAAGGCTCCTTCTTGTATACGTTGCTTATAGCAACGGACGATTACCGTGATTATTTCATTCATGCTAAAATACACGTTTTTGATTGGTTGAAATGATTGTGTTGATGAGCAACAACACCATGTTTTCGATTTTGTATTTCGGCTCCTGATTGGCTATTGGATACCTACATGCTGTGTTTTCGTTTCTGTATTTCGCTTTCTGATTCGTAGGCAGTAGAGTAGTTTAATTAAACAACGACTTACTAGTTGCAATCTGTCATAGTATTTTCCGATTCCCTGGTAAATGAATGAATGCCACTACACCAAATTTTCGTCTGAACCATGATAAACACACACTAATCACACTATTAATATGTATCCACTTCATTTTCAACAAATTATGGATAATTTCAGCAAGTCTAATGTAATGTAACCTAACCACACAAATTCTGACAGCAATCAAAATGAATTTAGCTCAGTAGTACCACGTAGTACCTAGCGCTTAGGTAATCTTGCCTACATTATACAATGGCATACATGTATTGTTGGTTGCATAACGATGTGTCGAACTACAATGCATAATCAAAATAACTAATTCCATAAACTGTACGTTTTATATTAACAATAAATAGGAAATCATCAAAATGGCTTTGATTTCATTCATGAAATAATCTGAACAAATACAACTTGTGTTATTGATGATTATCGAAAATTCCTTCTCTTTTTCGAAACAAATCATGTTGCTTTGGGAAACCACACTCGCGCTGTGCGCTCGTGTAGTTTCCAAGCAACACGATTTGTTTCTCAAAATCGAAGGAATTTGTGTTTCGATAATCATCAATACACTTGTTGTATTACATGCGATAATTTTGTTAGTTCCTATTGACGGAATTAATAAGTGATAATTTTTCTGTCAAAAATTAAGCGCCTTATAGGTATTTATTGACAAACGCCACTAAGAATGAAATCTGGGTAGACATGTGATATTATAGATGTTATGATTGATAACGAATTACCGTTTTGAATGTTCCTGAAATATTAGTAATAAACATCAGTTACTATCTACAGTATCTACGCAGAATAGGTCGTATAGGGTTCATCTTCTCATCATATTAACAGCAGCTCCAATTTATGAAATTTCCTTAGCGAATCTCCCACGCAGCAGAATTAATTCTCCCTATAATTTTTTTCTCGGTTTCACTCATGTTTTGGTCTATAGAAAATTTTCTATCAACAATAAAAACATTCGTGACCTTTAAAAAATTATCGGTATTAATTCTGCTGCTAGGGAGATTACAAGTGATAGTTCTTCTATGCAGGGTGTTTAATATATGTGGGACAAACTTTTCAGGGGTGATAGATAACATCTCTTAAAAATGGTAAATGTTCTTATAAACGTATATCCAAAACTCTTATAGTTCCTGCAGTTTTTAGTCGATATATATGATGGTGTACTTCTTTAGTGAAAACTGTTACCTACTCTGAGATTTGTACATAGGTCTATGGAGACTTTTTTTTCTCTTTGATGAGTACCTAACCAAAACACAAATTATAGAAAATCATCTTTAATTTATTTCTGAATAACGGATTGGAAAAAACTACAAAAGAACAAAAATATTCTGAGAGAACCATCAATTGAATATTGTTTTAGAATCCACCAGCGGCGTATCACAAAAATGTTCAGGGTGATGAAAGGGAGTGAGATTCCTGAAAAAATATCTCCCTGCAGATTCTCAAAACCATTTGGCATGCCCAGTGATGTTAGCCCTACAGCGTTACCTGTATTCCAAATTTGAGGTGAATATCCTGAAAATTGCAGAAGGTAGAAGGGAAAAATAAAAAGTCTTCTAAAATTTTCTACACCCTGTACTTCGGAAACGTAAGAGTACTGGACATATGTTCATAGGAAGTTTCACAGTCATTTAACGCCCTATTACCCCTAGAACTTTGTCCCACATGTATAAACCGAATAGCCGGCTCATATTTCTGTGTTCACCTGACTAGTATAGCATATTGCACTTAGATAATACATACTTACGCTAGATCCGGCATCATGTAGTATTTGTTTGGTATCAGAGGGGTCTGCAAAAAAATCCACGAGGTAAAACACATAAATGTAAGGTCAAAATTTTAAAACGACCAATCGCTGTCATAATGACAAAACACCGCGACATATGGCATTTTTAGTGCATGAATTAAATTGTCACATAACAATATGTTTTTTTTTCAATGGTTGCCCATTAGAACCGCATCACCCAGTGTGGCACGTCCCCAAGCCACACTGCATTGACGTGCACTTCAAACCGGCCACTTTCTGACGGAAGGCCGAACCCACTTGTCAAAATTGTAGTAAACCATTCCCAATGAATTCAAAATCCAAGGCGTTCACTCTTCACTCATCCAGCTCGCTGAGCAACATATTCAAACGCGCCGCCCCCTCTCTAGAAGCCAACATCACCAACAAACTACACAGGGCGCAGCAGAAGCTGCTAGAGATCATAGGAGACGTGATGCAGACGGCCAAAGAGGCCGGTCACCGCAAGACCGACAACTTCAACACGGCGCACTACCTGACCTTGGAGCAGTACAAGACCGCTGTGTGGGCGTCCAAGACCCTCAACGAGGTGGACGTGCTCCTCAAGAGCACCAAGTCCAAGAAGTATCTCGACAAGAAGCTGAAGACCCAGTTCGACTTTGAGAGCGCCAAGGTCAGGGTGAACAAGCACGGGAAGATCTTTGTGGACACCGCGATTCTGGTGCAGCTGATGGACTTGCACAACGTGCTAGGCAAGATGATGGACCACCTGAGGGAGTGTTCCTCTGAGGGGGTGTCGGACCCTTTCAACACCGAGACGGAGGTGTCTTTGGACAGCGATCTCAACGCAGATCGCAAGCTTACGGAACTTCTCGCGGAGCTCGACTCGAATTCGGGGAGCACCAACACCAAGTCGACCAAGGAGATATTGACTGCTCTCAGTCTGCCCTTGCACAACAAGTTTGTGGTTATGCCGGCGGGAGGAAACGATTTGCCGCCCTTGAGCGAAGAGCAGATATCGGAGTCGAGGGAAGATTTTGATGATACGAGGAAGACGAAGTCAACTAGTTCATTCAAACATAACGAGGTTGGGCGTTTCTGTTTTTTAGCACCACTAGACGTAAACTCACCATTATTCACTGTTTTCCCAGAGTGGAGTGATTTTTAACATTCCTTCTTTTCCCGTATCTTCCGAATTCATCAGCTCTCTTCTCTCTTCTCTCCTGAATATTTTCCAAAGGTCTGTCGATCAGCTAGTATAACTTATACTGGTGTCCTTAGACAATACATAGTTTCTAGAGCTCTCAGGGTGAGATTTGAACTTGGCTCTTATACGACGTTGCATGTCATCCCAATGACCTTTTTTTGGCTTTAATACTATTACCTCAATTACTTCTCCATTGGATTTTGTTATAGTTAGAAACAGATTTGACTCTATAATGAATCTGGAAGTTCATCACAATTTCGTGGTTTATTGAAAATATTGTTGTGTTGTTCGTTCTAGAACCATCTACAACTGTTATTTTCCGATAACTTCCAGGATATTACATCCTTTTCTGTTCTAGATACTTCTCGAACAATCGAGGATATTCTATTCTCACCAGCTCGACAATATTTCTGCTTGATTTTGCCGAATTTTCATTCAGTTTATTCATTTATTGCTTGAAATGGTCAATACCTTCGTGGGACGAGATCAATGTTCTGTTGACGGCGTATGGTGTGTTCCTAAGACAGATCCTTGCGGAAGTCCATGAGTCAATTTTTTGAGAGCTGACAGTTTATCGTTGGCAGTTACAGTCCCAGAAGGATTCCTCTCACTCCATATGCGTTTGTTAAGAGAAAGTTGTTGGTAGCAGAGTCAAAAGACTTGCAAAGGTCACATATTGTGACATAATAAACATAATTCATTTCACATTTCTTCTTCATTCAGTAACAAAGAAGGACAAGGCTAATGAAGAACTCCGATGAAATGCTTGTCATTCTCTCAGTTCCCAACAATCAATCAATCAATCAAAAATATGCTTTATTGTCTAAGAAAAAATACTTATTGACAAAGCGTTAAACTATACTATCACATAGAGAAGACTTACAAGATATGCACTAGAAGTTAAATACTAGAATTCAAAATTTGTTTAAAATTTAAGTGATAAATATAAAAAATATATAAAAAATATAAAAATATAAAATCACAGTATATAACACTACAAACGCATTAAAATAATAAAACTTTCTAAGTGGTTACAGTATATATCACAATTTGTCACTGTAATATTCTTGAAGGCAATAGTATGCTTTCATACACAATATATCTTTAACTGCCATCCGGAATTTGGATAAGTCAGACATTTGCTTTAAATTAGTTGGCAAATGATTAAACATTTTTTTACTTTCAAACATCAATGAATTTTTTGTTAAAGAAGATTTTGGAATCGGCAAAGGTATGTTGTTGTTTTGACGTGTCTCGTGTGTTCTAAGTCTTGTCATATTCAGATGTTTCTTTTTCATCAAACATACAGATTCAAGTATGAAGATGCTGCATAATGTTAATATTTTGTGAAGCTGAAATAGATAGGTTTGCAATGATCATAGTTCATAACTCCGCACAAGTAGCGTATTGCTCTTTTTTGCATTATAAAAACAGAATTAAACAGTTGTTGGCTACAGAAGCCCCAGAAAGGAATGCCATATCGCAAATGCGACTCAACCAATGCAAAATAAGATGCTTTAGCAATCGAAAATCCAAGTTCCTTCCTAATTATTCGGACAGCGATACAACTGCTAGCTAGTTTTTTGTTCAAGGACGTTATATGATTATTGAATTTCAATTTATCATCTAGAGTTATACCCAAGAACTTAGTAATTGACTTGTTAACAATTGTTCTGTTCTCTAAATACAAACTATCATAGTTGAATTTCAAAGTCAGAATATTGGTTTTATTTGCATTGAAACATAGAAAATTGACATCACACCACTTTTTTACTTTTTCTAAATCGATCCATATTATTTTTTTCAGTGCATCTATGTCATTCCCATGCCACATTATAGTTGTATCGTCAGCAAATATTGTAAACTTTCCTGAGATATCGATACTTGCTAGGTCATTCAAATACAATAGAAAGAGAATAGGGCCGAGTACTGATCCTTGAGGCACATCCCAATGGATCTTTGATTCCTCCGATTTCACATTTTGTATTCTGACCATTTGCATTCTGTCAGAGAGATATGATTTTATCCAATTGTGAACAGTACCTCTGATCCCATAACGGTACAATTTTTGAAGCAGTATTTCGTGATTTACACAATCAAAGGCCTTCGAGAAATCACAAAATACTGCTCCAACAGCATCACCTTCATTCAATTTCATGTAGACAGAGTCCAGAAAATTGAAAATTGCATCGTTTGTGTTAGTTGATGATTGAAATCCAAACTGTATACTAGATAGTACATTATTATTTTCTAGAAATTGTAATAGCCTCATTTTGAATAATTTTTCAATTATCTTTGATATGGTAGACAAAAGTGAAATCGGTCGATAACTCGAAGGATCATCCACACCTGAAGCACTCCTTCCTTCTGCTTCTTAGGTGACAGACGCCGTCGGAGCAAGAAGAATAATCATTCGCTGCCTCTCCGACCTCGACAAGGTCAAGCACTACCTGTACACCATCGACCACGAGATGGATCTCCATCCACCGAGGGAAGACACCGGCAACGCAGCCGAAGAGCCTCCCATCGACGAAGAGGACGAAATCCTCGCCGCCGACCTTCTCGAAGACGATCGACGCGAAACGAGTGACGAAGAGGCGGAGGAGCGCGAACCCAGGCGCGAGCAGAGCCTCGGTCAGGCTCGGGAGCCGAGCAGAACGTTGACGCGGGAACCGAGCCTCGGCAAGGCTCGGGAGCCGAGCAGAGTATTGGCGCGGGAGCCGAGCCTCGGCAAGGCTCATCGGGATCAAAGTAAAACGTTGGCGCGGGAACCGAGCAGAGAAAGGAGGAGTGAGGTTAGGATGACGGAGTCGGAGAAGAAGAAGTGCTGCTGCTTGGAGGATTGTCCGGCTGATGAGCCGTTGGAGTTTACTTGGAAGGAAGGCGTGAGTAGTTTTGTTGGACTAGGTATGGACAAGTTGACTATGGAAAAATGTTGATAGCTATTCAGTGTCACGAGAACATTAGGGAACTAGAGAATACTGAGTTGTGGGATTCTATTTCTATTTCTATAATATAGGGGTCTTGTACACTGCGACCTATATAGATCTATTGTGCCCCCTTCTGCTGCTTAGCCGTTCAGGATGTCTCAACGACTAAAGCAGTCCCTCCAGTCCTATGGCTTTCAGAAAGTTCAGGATATCGGATGGCTTCAAGTTAGGTAGATCTCCCTCTTCTATTTGATGTTCTCCGAGATATCGTAACCTCGGATTTTGCAAGGAGATGCATTCTGAGAGAATGTGGATAGAGGTTTCATCCTCTTCCTCGCAGAATCTGCATTCTTCTTCTTCCACTAATCCGAGTTTCCTAAGGTGTCCTTTCAACCGGCAGTGCCCTGTTAGGATTCCTGTTAGTATTCTGAGCTTGTTTTTGCTCATGCAAATGCAGTCATTTGATCTCTTCTGGTTATAGTTCCCCAGTAGTATCTTGGCCTGCCTCATTCCTTGTGATTCTATCCAGTGCTGGGATCTTTTGTTGTGTACTTCTTTTTCAAGTTCATGGAATATTCTACTGGTGCTTATTCCGCAAAAGGGTTCAGGTCCCAGAAATGGTGTTTCAGCCCATAGGAGGGTAACCGCATTATTCTTGCCTAGTTCATTTAGTTTTTCTAGACACTCCCAAACCATTCTGGAGTTGATTACATGGGAGTTCAGAGCATTAATGGCTGCTTGGCTGTCTGACATGATGATAATCTCTTGTCGACGAAGATTTCTTTCCATGTTGAACTGGACGCATTTTCCGATGGCGTAAATTTCCGCTTGGAAAATGCTCGGAAATTTGCCCAGACTTTCTGAGTATTTGGTTCCAGGCCCATATACTCCTATTCCAGTACCATCTGTTGTTCTGGATCCGTCTGTGTACCATTTAATGGCACTTCTCCTGAGTTTGTCGATGGTTTCTTTATCCCATTCATTCTTGTTACTTAGCCTCGTGTTGAATTCTTTCACGAAGCTAAACTTTCTTGTCATCTCGTCTTGGGGCATGTCCCAGGTTTGATGGTTACCAGAGAGGGGTCTAAATTTGCCTTTGGTGGTTGTGGGATAATCACAATCACACTAGTCAATTCTTGAAGATAATAATAATAATAATAATAATAATAATAATAATAATAATAATAATAATAATAATAATAATAATAATAATAATAATAATAATAATAATAATAATAATAATAATAATAATAATAATAATAATAATAATAATAATAATAATAATAATAATAATAATAATAATAATAATAATAATAATAATAATAATAATAATAATAATAATAATAATAATAATAATAATAATAATAATAATAATAATAATAATAATAATAATAATAATAATAATAATAATAATAATAATAATAATAATAATAATAATAATAATAATAATAATAATAATAATAATAATAATAATAATAATAATAATAATAATAATAATAATAATAATAATAATAATAATAATAATAATAATAATAATAATAATAATAATAATAATAATAATAATAATAATAATAATAATGATAATAATAAACATCTTTATTTCAAAATTGAGCTGACAATTACAATTTTTGTAACAGGCGGCACAGAATGAAATGGCGTCACAGGAGGAAAATTGTACACTTTATATTTTTTATTTCAGATAATCATTCATGTTGTAGGGTTCTAATTCAATCAGCATTTTTTTATTTATTTTTTGAATTTACTCAGGACATTAATATTCCTAAAATTGTTAGGTAAATGGTTGTAGCATTTTATTGCCATATAGTAAGGCGTTTTTTCCGATCGGGTCAACCTATGTACAGGATATGTGAGGTCATTTCTGCGAGTATGGTATGTGTGTTGACCGATACTACTACTAAATAGATGTTTATTTTTGAATAAAAACATCAGGCATTCATAGATATACAGAGCAAAAATTGTCATTATATTGTTGTTTTTAAATACAGATCTACATGTTTCGTTGTGTTTCATATTATTGATTATTCTGAGGGTTCTTTTCTGGATAACAAAAATCCTTTCAACGTTACTGTTGCTTACCCAGAAAATAATACCGTATCTAGCAGCTGATTCAAAGTTGGCATAGTAAATCATTTTCACAGATTCTTTCTCTAGGTGTTTATTGACCACTCTTATTCCATATGATATCCTGCTGAGTTTGTTTGCTGTGTAATCAATGTGTTCATTCCACTTCAGGAATTCATCGATGTAGATACCCAGAAATTTGGTATCTTCCGCTATTGTCACTTTGGTACTTTCTAAGTTTATATTTTGCCTCGGTTCGCATTGAACTTGGGGTATTCTAAATAAAATTAAATTAGTTTTATTTTCATTCAATATTAATCTATTTCTTGTAGACTTCATCCCAAGTGTATAGCTTAGATAGGTCATGTGTGGATAATCAGTGGAGTACTTTTATGAATTCCTTCATGTTGATATTTAATGAAAGTTTTCCTCGTAAATCAGTTAATAACAATAGAGGTAAATCAAACTACCCTAAAAAAATGAAATAGCTGAATGTAAGAGTAGGTTGGATATCCTATTGGTATTATCTGATAACATCCAGTAAGAGATAACGGCCCTTTCTTCTCAAACAAGTTTTCGAACAAGAACAATATTTTGAAGGTACTCACGTATGTTGGCATCCTGAACAAGAATCCGAAATCGAAACGCCTGTTTCGTGAATACACAAATTGACATCCCATATTCCTGCTAGGAAAAATACAAAATTCGTCCTTCTCTTGACTAAAACACCACACACACTTACATTCACTTGTTATCAACACCTTTCAGTGGAAAAATCAATATTTTTCAAAAAGATTATCGTTACTCGAAACGTTAACAATACACGAGACTTTGATCTGTCAACTTGACACTATTACAATATGTTCATCTTCCATCGGTCTCGGTTCTCGATGAGTTTTTTAAATGTTTTGAAGTGTGATTTTTTTCAAATCTATTAGTTTTGTGTGCTGAAAGTTGTTGAAAACAAGTAAATATGTGGTGTTTTAGTCGAAAAAAGGACTAGGTTTTGTGTGTTTTCGACAGCAGAAATTTGAGATGTCATGTCGTGTTGAATGGTGTATTTCCGAAAGTAATAGAAAGTGCCGAGTTTTGACTTCAGATTCGAGTAAAGGAGGCCAAAATATCTTGGTACCACCTTTCCAACTCGTTAGAGAGCTATAAGATAATATGTATGAAATATGCGTGGAACAAATATACAACTTAACTTAAGTGATCGATATTGTATTAACCAAAAGTTCAAAATAGTTCACGGTGCATATTTTTTCACAAACACAATTCCTAGACAAAAAAACTCGATACTTCATTCAATCAACTTACATTTCATTATATTCTTCATCTAAATCTTGCATTTCATTAATTATTCTTGTATCGAAATTCACTTCAATAATTCATACATCTAACAGATAATAAGGAAAAATCACTCATACTTTGAAAAAGAATTGTCCTGCCGACGGATCGACCACAGGCTAGCGACTTGAGAAGACGCGCCGTTGGCTATTGGGGCTACTTGAAAACTTATGTCTATCTCACAGTTATAATACGTTATGAACCAAAAAGATATAGTCAAACTTATTTTATATTCTTTATATTCAACGAACTGGTGTTTTTTAAGAAATACGACAAGTTTAGGATACTTACTTCAATATCTTTAGCATTCAAGCATATCATGGCACCATGTCATAAATTTATTATATCATATCATTCTTTTCTTAGATTTCTCTTGTAGGTTGTTCAAATTTACAATGTTGGTTCGATTTCAATAATGATAGTTGTGAGCGCAAATATGCTGTCATCACTTGATGACATTATTTCCGCGCACGAGCGGCAATGCTGTCACTTGATGACATTATTTCCGCGCAAAAGCGGCAATGCTGTCACATAATGACATTCCTCAAAAAATGCAACTTTGAAAGCGTCACAGGATACTTTGTCAACCGGTTGTAGACAAAAACTTCAATGAAGCATTCCCTTCCCAGGACGAGACCAGCAGCAAACTAGTGATATGCATAAAAGGCAAGACCGAAGAAGACGGCGACGTCCACGTGGTGATCAGGCAGTGCCCCGAGTGCCAACTCATAGGCAAGGTCGACCTCCAAGGCAGAGACCAACCCGGCCATCACGACCTCCCCAGAGACCCTTCGCACGCCATAGTGCCGCCCCTGGCCAGGGAACAGTCTCACACGAGGGCGCCCTCTAAGGAGAAGAGCAAGAACTACGAGAGCGACATTCTGCACGGCAAAGAGCCGGCAGCGGACTGTCCGCTATCGTCCTCTGAGGATGTGCATCATGGTGCTGGCTCCAAGACTGAAGTCAATGTCATATTTGACCCTCAGGATCCTTCCAACTCGAAGGTCGAGAGACGTAGGTGCGATAAACAATATGCGCGTTTGGTGAATTTATAAAGTCAAGTAAACTAAGAATCAAATTAACAACAAAGAATTGAGAGATATGAATACAGGAAAGTCCTATCGGGGGTTTATAATATTTGATCTTTCATTTGAATTAATATTCAACGCAGGCGCATAAAAGCATATTTGAACACAGAACCCTGAAATCTGAATGTCAGGCACAGAACAATAAAAAACGTTATTCAAAATTTTTCATCAATGATATGTTTATAAACGCCTTCTTGATTGATATAGTTGTCAATTCTTGACTATCAATTCGTATTCTCAATTTAATCGAGTTTATATAATTCCACCATCAGGGTGAGAGTATCGATGGTAGTGTTCGAGAAAAGATTTTCTATTTTTCATTGAAACTAGAGTGGTATTCACACCGAAATATGGCTTGTTATCTGAGAGATGATGTTGGACCAATTAATAGCAACTTTAATTACGCCTAATAATAATTAGGCAGCTCGTGGTAACGTGGAACGAACGAACGAACGAACGAACGAACGAACGAACGAACGAACGAACGAACGAACGAACGAACGAACGAACGAACGAACGAACGAACGAACGAACGAACGAACGAACGAACGAACGAACGAACGAACGAACGAACGAACGAACGAACGAACGAACGAACGAACGAACGAACGAACGAACGAACGAACGAACGAACGAACGAACGAACGAACGAACGAACGAACGAACGAACGAACGAACGAACGAACGAACGAACGAACGAACGAACGAACGAACGAACGAACGAACGAACGAACGAACGAACGAACGAACGAACGAACGAACGAACGAACGAACGAACGAACGAACGAACGAACGAACGAACGAACGAACGAACGAACGAACGAACGAACGAACGAACGAACGAACGAACGAACGAACGAACGAACGAACGAACGAACGAACGAACGAACGAACGAACGAACGAACGAACGAACGAACGAACGAACGAACGAACGAACGAACGAACGAACGAACGAACGAACGAACGAACGAACGAACGAACGAACGAACGAACGAACGAACGAACGAACGAACGAACGAACGAACGAACGAACGAACGAACGAACGAACGAACGAACGAACGAACGAACGAACGAACGAACGAACGAACGAACGAACGAACGAACGAACGAACGAACGAACGAACGAACGAACGAACGAACGAACGAACGAACGAACGAACGAACGAACGAACGAACGAACGAACGAACGAACGAACGAACGAACGAACGAACGAACGAACGAACGAACGAACGAACGAACGAACGAACGAACGAACGAACGAACGAACGAACGAACGAACGAACGAACGAACGAACGAACGAACGAACGAACGAACGAACGAACGAACGAACGAACGAACGAACGAACGAACGAACGAACGAACGAACGAACGAACGAACGAACGAACGAACGAACGAACGAACGAACGAACGAACGAACGAACGAACGAACGAACGAACGAACGAACGAACGAACGAACGAACGAACGAACGAACGAACGAACGAACGAACGAACGAACGAACGAACGAACGAACGAACGAACGAACGAACGAACGAACGAACGAACGAACGAACGAACGAACGAACGAACGAACGAACGAACGAACGAACGAACGAACGAACGAACGAACGAACGAACGAACGAACGAACGAACGAACGAACGAACGAACGAACGAACGAACGAACGAACGAACGAACGAACGAACGAACGAACGAACGAACGAACGAACGAACGAACGAACGAACGAACGAACGAACGAACGAACGAACGAACGAACGAACGAACGAACGAACGAACGAACGAACGAACGAACGAACGAACGAACGAACGAACGAACGAACGAACGAACGAACGAACGAACGAACGAACGAACGAACGAACGAACGAACGAACGAACGAACGAACGAACGAACGAACGAACGAACGAACGAACGAACGAACGAACGAACGAACGAACGAACGAACGAACGAACGAACGAACGAACGAACGAACGAACGAACGAACGAACGAACGAACGAACGAACGAACGAACGAACGAACGAACGAACGAACGAACGAACGAACGAACGAACGAACGAACGAACGAACGAACGAACGAACGAACGAACGAACGAACGAACGAACGAACGAACGAACGAACGAACGAACGAACGAACGAACGAACGAACGAACGAACGAATAAATGAATGAATTAATGATTTCTATATCTAATCGTAGATCGTCGCAGCACCACAAACGTCACTTGAGGATCGAAGAGAAGATGTCGCGCATCCAGCTGAACGAGACCGTGAACCTGAACCTGCAGACGGACCAGGGGCAGGACCTGGTGATATCGCTGACGGTGCGGCCGAGGGCGGAAGGACCGGCGAACCTGAGCATCACGGACATCTTCAGCGAATCGCGCACCAACGTTCCGGAAAGGGACAGGAAGAAGAGCTTCCAGGAAGCAGAGAGGGGACCGAGCGAAAGAGGTAGTGATACCTTTGCCAAAGAGATCTAGAAAAGGTGCAGGAAGTAATCGATTCGCTATCGATATCATAGCCAAACAAATTTAACAATTACTCAATCGCTATCAGATGATCAATAAATTGAACCATTCGTGGAGTCTTCGACTTTATAACAACACCAAGAATAGAAATTGATCGTATATGCTCAACGCAAATCAATTCAATAAATGTGATAGTACTTTCTATGACTGATTATTTTTTTTATTATTAAATGGAATGGCGTATGTATGGCAGTATGAAGTGTACTCTCATCCGTTAAGCTGTGGACAGCACGAAAGGTCACCTCTTAGATGAGACGCCATCAATGACCACACGGAGTGACCTCTATTCCAAATAAAGCTTATTAGGAAAGGACAAGACAGCTGGATATATACTTATATCATATGTGTATGTTCTTTAGCAGGCGCTTTATTTCGTTCCATTTTCCCCAAAATCCTCCATCATTTCTTAGGGTATTTTGTTCACTCGCTGCATTTTTTTTCGTCTTTAATTGTTAAGAAAATAATAAATAATCCACCTATCTGAGTCCTGAAATAGCAGGATAGAAGAAAATGATAAAGTTTTGCGATTTGAAGATTATACACAACCAAATGCAAAATCCGAAGATTTCTCAAATTAGTACAAGCTCCACCCCCAAAAACCACCCCCAACAAGCATTGCGATGGGTTTTCTCATTTCACCTTTTAAAGGAATCATCGGGCTATTATTTGATCAGAAATACAAGGACGTAGGGCTGTCTTCAAAAAACAAGATTTGACTTCAAAGTGTTGAGAAATTATCAAAACTACCAATCAAGAAAGGAGATAACAAAACATAAAAGCGCAATATTGGAAAAGTGCACCTTTGAAGGATATCAATAAATACGACAATTTGAAGAATGCAACGAAACATTTTTTCATTCTGGATATTTGCTTTCATTCAGTAGTATCCGAATTCAAACACTGAATATTCACCTAGTAGTATTTTTCAATTTTATATCTGTGTTTCTTGTAACCTCAAATTTTCACGATTCTTATATGATTATGATTGTGTAGAACTCTAAAAGTTATGTTTAATCAATCAAGGTGGATTCATAAAACATTAATTATAAATATATTTTTACTAAGGATGATGATTTTTAAGTTGAACAACTATATTGTGATGAAATTATTGGTACATTCACAAAGCCAATAAATGATTGTTCAACTTTGAAAACGTCCTTCTTGATGAAAATGTTATTATAATTATCAGTTCTCATGTCAGCACTATGAAGTCAGATGAACAAAATGAATACCTGCGGCAGGGGCAATCTAGGGTGCAGCAGTGTTTGAAAATTGTTTTCATCCGAAGCACTACTCTGCTGGTTTTCGTTGAGAGTCTGAAGGATTGAAATCTAGGTACCAAGAATGTTCTGTTAGTCACCTATCTCCTCCCGCTAAACGATATACTATGAAAGTAAATAAATATTTCCAATAGTCGCCGGGATTCGAACCGCAGACCCTCTGGGCCATAGACCAGCGCCTCAGCGCACTCGACCAATTTCAACAGTGGGTTTAACAGTTCAACATTGGGGATGACAATTCCATGGAGCTTATTTGGAACTAGAATGACATTTTCTGTACGACCAATGTTTTCTGAAATAAACGAGAAACCCCACTGCAAAGGGTCGGCTCACACTTTCAACTCAAGAACTGTTTCGATTTTGGAAAGTCTTCTTCTGGTAGACGCACTAAAAACAATTGATTTGAAGGAATTCACAAATCGAGCTCCAGAATCGACCCCTCCCATGAGGACGTGACCATTCCACTGTCGAGGACCAAGGTGTGCTCCTCCCTGGAGTTTGACGTGCAGGTGGTGGAGTCGCGTATGAAGTCTTCGGGCATCAAGCACACCAACCCCAACATCGTGGTAAGGCTGACCGACATGGGGGTGAACAACCTGCTGAGGGCTTGCAGGCCGGTCAAGTGTGGCAGGAAGGCCATTCTCAACGAGAACCTGCGCAAGGTTTGTTTCAATCGTATTCTAGTTGATGGTAACGTGTGAAGTTGTATGGTAGCAAGAATTTTACAAAAATTCAACAACTTTGCCTGGTAACTAACTGGGGACATCGATAATAGGTCATTCATGAGTTTGCAGCTTCGAAAGACCTGTGCTAACTTCGTAGCACTCGATAATCCGCGATATGTTCCCACTTCATTCACTAACTAAATGTTTTTTCACAAGACCTGTTATTTGCGTTTCGATTGATTCATTGATTGATGATTGCCTGAAGTGCCTGCCCTACTCGCCCAGCCTGGAGTCGCTGCCTTTGGAAGAGCTCGACGCCGACATCATCGACCAGAGTCTCGACATGAGCATCAAGAAGAGCAAGCATTCGACCATCTTCATCAGGGACGACAAACTGACGTACAACGTGGAGGTCAGCAGCCGGAAGGCTTCCGGAGGAGGGCCCGTCAAGCAGGTGTACTTCGTGCAGGTTTCTTCGTCCCCAGTCGGATTCGAAAACTCCTCCTCGAGGTTCGGGGAGTTGCAAGGGGAGTCGTCAATGGACATCTTGTTGAGGTTCTGCAGCAATGACGGGAGGCCGAAAATCGACAAGTGGTTGCGCTTGGAAGAATGGTGGGCTGCAAAGAATTCTGTGGAGGTGTTCAGCAGGAAGGATGTCATCACTTGCAGCAGGCAGTTCTGGGCGGAAAGCTTCTTGGGGTACTACATTAGCTTGGGAAGCAGCGAAGCTTCATCATTCTCGAGGTTTGAGAAGTTATTATATTTTATTCATTTATTTCAAGCTAACAAATACAATATGTGGTATACCAGAGTGGCCACTTTTTTAATGGGATTGTATTGGTAACTTTTAAACCATAAGAGTTAGAAGGTCGGTCAAATGGAGAAAAAGTTGCATTCATAGAAGCATTGTCAAGCAGTTCAAACAAATCGAGATTATCAGGGATGGTTATTGAGATATTATATAAGAAAAGTAAATTCTGTCATTTTGATTTTTCTTTTTTTCCCACTTTATTTCGAATATTATCAAAAATTGTCACAGGAGTTTTTTATTCGACAGTAAATTATCCTCATTTTGACATAATCAGATTTTGTATCCAACGTTTCGTACGCTCTGGGCCACCCTTAACCTCATTTCTTTCAATACGGACCTGCATATTTCTTGACACTTTTAGAAATAACTTTAAACGCTGAATTTAATGACATATCATACAATGTCATTCAAAGTTGAATTTCAGGTGATTTTGACCCTTATCCAAATTATCAAAATCACCTGGAAATCAACTTTGAATGACATTGTATGATATGTCATTAAATTCAGCGTTTAAAGTTATTTCTAAAAGTGTCATAAAATATGCAGGTCCGTATTGAAAGAAATGAGGTTAAGGGTGGCCCAGAGCGTACGAAACGTTGGATACAAAATCTGATTATGTCAAAATGAGGATAATTTACTGTCGAATAAAAAACTCCTGTGACAATTTTTGATAATATTCGAAATAAAGTGGGAAAAAAAGAAAAATCAAAATGACAGAATTTACTTTTCTTATGATATCTCAATAACCGGCCCTGATAATCTCGATTTGTTTGAACTGCTTGACAATGCTTCTATTTGAATGCAACTTTTTCTCCATTTGACCGACCTTCTAACTCTTATGGTTTAAAAGTTACCAATCAATCAATCAATCATTTTATTAATCCTTTGGAACATATAAGTTATAGGACAGGTCAAAAAAAACATATAATATAAAAAGCCTATATAGGAGGACAGTTCACGAATAAAATTTTAACCAGAATCAATAAATTCTCGTATGGTATAAGGACATAGATCTATTAGGAATTTCTTTAAGTTACGTTTGAATTTCCGAGACGTCATATTGTTCAACTCCTGTGGAAGCAAGTTGTATAAATGGACACCAAAAGTATTAGGAGATCTTTTGGATATTTCTAGATGTTTGAAAGGTACATGATAATTTTCTTTTTTCCTTGTATTGTATGAATGTGTATCGCTATTTCTTAAGTAAATATCCCGATTCTGATGAATATACGTCAGTATTTCGAAAATAAATATTCCACTGACTGTCAAAATTTTATGCTCCTTGAAGAGGTTTCGACATGACTGATCTGGTGGGTAACCAACAAGACACCTTAAAATGCGCCTCTGAGAAAGGAAAACATTTTGAGCGGCTGAAGTGTTTCCCCATACAATAATAACATAAGTTATTCTTGAATGAACTTCTGCATAATAAAATTTGAGGAGATGATTCAGGCATAATGCACTTTTTAAGTTTCTTATTTGATAACATTTTGAATTCAAAGTTTTACATAATTTATTGCAGTGTGTTCTAAATGATAATGTAGAATCAAAACACACTCCAAGAAACTTAACGTCATCTATAGTTTCAATAGTATTATTATTTATACTGACATTGAATTGCGAGATATATTTATTCTGATAAGTGTGGAAGGTTGTGTAGTTAGTTTTAGTAGTATTTAGCAACAAGGATCTATCAGAACACCAGGCAGATAATTTATTTACTGAACTAGTAATTTTTCTTTGCAGTAATTTAGCATCCTTATCTTTTATGAGTAATGTGGAGTCGTCTGCATATAATGTGGTTAAACTGTCAGATAGAATCAGAGGTAAATCATTAATATATAATAAAAACAAGACTGGCCCCAGAATTGAACCTTGTGGTACCCCTAGTGAGTTAATATCAGTTGTTGAGAAAACAAAATTCCCAGATTCAGGTATTTTAACCATTTGTGGTCTATCTTTTAGGTAGGATTTAAACCAATCATAAACAATGCCTCTTATTCCATAACTATTTAATATGTCAAGTAGTGTATCAGATTTAACACAGTCAAAGGCACGACTGAAATCACAGAAGATTCCCGTTGGACTCTCTGCTTGTTCAATGCCATCTAAAATCTCTTCGTAGAATGATATAACTGCAGTCATTGTAGAATGTTGTGCACGAAATCCATGTTGATTTTCATTGATTATATGGTTTTTATTTAAAAAATTTGTCAACTGATGAAGCATAGCATATTCTATTATTTTAGATATTACAGGACCAATACAATCCCATTAAAAAAGTGGCCACTCTGTATAATAATGAAATCAATATTCATTTTCATGAAACAAACATACTTATATGTTTGTTTTATGAAACTTGTCCATGATTATGTTTGATGCATAGTAAAAAATTGAAATTTTCCTTTTATTTCCGTTTTCAACAAATTTATGCTAATCAAAAATCGACAACCCGTTGCGAACCTGTAGCAGTGACAAGACTCCAAGAACGGAAGAACTCCGAGCTAAGAAGCATTATCAGGAGGTGTCCAACACAAAGAACATCATCACCTGCAACAGCCAGTTCTGGGTGAAACACCTCTTGGCATACTACATAAACTTGGTGGAAGACCTAACTTTCAACTGTTCGTCTGTCATCGAGGTGCGATACTTCGAGATAGAAAATATCCAGAAGAGAAAGGACGATAAAGTCCCCGCGACAATTCTGCGGGTGAGGCTGAAGAAGAACGAGAGTTTGCTGGAAGGAACTGGTAGGCAGTCCGAAATTGGGAAGGTGGTGCAGGAAACAGCTAGGGAGGAGAAGAATCGTTCGAGATTTCCGAGTAGGATTCCCGTTTATAAAAGTAGATACGGCGGGTGCAAGAATGTAGTCAAGAGTAGGGCTCCTCAGACTAAGAAAACTGGCAATCGAAATCCGCCTTTGGAGAAAAAGGTCGAAGGTCAGTGGTTTTCAATACAAATCAACTCAACTATATTTCGATCATACAAACTATCTGATGTGATTTAATTTCCTAACGAGTAACTGAGCTCAGTTGTTCTTTCAATATTACAGAACTGAGAAACAATAATCAGGTGTGGTATTATCCCTCTCGTAATAGCAGTGTTTGAAATAGTTGTAGAAAATACTCCTCATACACCTTTGTTTGTACCAGCCTTGCTATATGTTCCAAAAACAAATATAAAATCAATTGTCATTTATCCAGTGCATGAGAAATTGACAGTCAGCATCATTGGCATACTTGAGAAAATTGCATCCAAAAACCCTACTACACATAAACGAAGAATTTAACAATTATTTATTGTTCCGAATCAATTTTTCAGGAAGCCCAACTGACTCTCAAAAACTGAACAGCGCAGTTGTGCAAAAGCAAGAAAATAAAAATGCACTGCAGGTGACACAAGGCAGGAGCATCTTGACGATTCACAGCAAAGATGCCTCAACGAATTCGAGCAACGCGGGAATTTTTTCAAACGAAACCGCAGAATATTTCAACAAGTTCATGAGATACATCTCGCTATTGAACGGTGCATCGGCTGCAGCAAAACACCAACAGAGAAAGAAAAAGGAATTCTATACGTCAAGGTCGCATTCTTTGATCCTGATCAATCCAGGAAAAGTAACTGAATGCCCAGAGAAAGGTGAGTGGCGTGTTCGGAAGTTGCTGCCCCAAAACAAAATGGGTTGTGGTTGTATAACACACAAGTCACAGGGGTGCATTAGGAAAAAAAAACTGGCGCCCAACGTCGGGCTTTGTCCATCTTAATTTTTTTCAATTACCAGAAACATAATGTTAGTTGTTCTTACTCCAGATGCGAGAGCAAATACAAGGTTATCCAGAAAACGTCCACGCGACACAGACGCCGATGCGATGGTCAAAAAGGGCATCCTGCTCAATGACGTCATACTTTCCTCGACTCGCTTCAAAAAAAAATTGAACTACGAGAAGACCACGTCGAGGATCGTCATCAATCGGCTATCGAACTTTCTGTACGAGAATTTCATAGAGGGTGTATCTGCGAAAACGAGGGTGGAGTTGTTGAATAAGATTGATCAACTTTTGAGCGTTTATTCCGGATGCCAAACCAAGAATGAGACTCTTAGAGGTAGGTGAGTATTTTTCGAGTAGTTTTTACGTTGGGTCGTCCTCATCAAGATACTGAAATGCAAATGTGTATCGTTTTAACGATATTTTTGATAAATAAGATATTTTTTGTTTCGAAAGGGACGATACAAAAGTTATATAACGGAAATATACTTTTCCAGCGACCATCTATGAAAACGTCATAAATAAATAATAGTTTTCTTAATTTGGAAAAAAACACGCGTGTTGAAATTCGAAATAAAAGCGCACGCTCGCATATGTATGGATAGAAATAAGTGTATTACACAAGTGTGGAAAGTGACATATTTCACACGAGTAGTCGTTTAGCACGAGCCGCGTAGCGGTGAGTGCGAAAACGTAACGAGTGAAGGAAATGCACTTTCCAACGAGTTTTGTACACTATTTTTCCTACGACTCCGAATACTTCATTTCGCGGGAAGTCTTGCCGCAAAAATGTAATTTGAGCGGTCTCCATAATTTCTGGTGATTTTAATTGGGTATAATATATATATTCAAGATGATATTTGAATACTTCTCCGACAATTCCTTATTATGTGAATTACTGACTGATTGAATTAGTTTTGTTTGGACAAACAATGTTATTGATATTTGACACCATCCAGTAATCACGCAACCAGGAATACAGAACCACAGAAGTACGTAGTGCACAAGCGCGTACGAGTTAGTGCGTCCTTGACTCCTTGTCAAATGTAAATAGTGCAAACATCTGTGATATTTTTCAACACGTGTGCTTTTTTCTTTCAAAAAACAACAACATGGTGATATGAGCTACTTTCCAATTCATTTTTTTGTTTTAGAAGAGACGCTCAATGATCGGAATGAGAGAGACACGAAAATTGAGAGCAGATGTATGAGTTTTGTAACTTTATTGTTCAATAATTGCTACACTGTAACTGTATCTGGAGTGCGATTGTGTATATTAAAACATTCGACTACAAAGACCATTCTGCGTTTTACTTAAGATATAATAAAAGCCGGGATCTCACTTGAATATTTTTTGTGGCATTCGGACATATAGCAATTCAAGCAGAAGATTTTTCAGAGAAACAAATAACATTCAATGAAGAACATAATATTTTCAATATTCTATTATTTTTCAATTTTTCCAGTTCTGTCAGGTGGAGGAGTTATCGAAAGATTTGATTTTGACCAAAAACATTCTCTAGTAGTTTCTGAGAATGTCAATGTAAATTGAGATATAAATATTTCTATTTCACTTACCTCATAGACTAATTGTTTAATCTAGATTGAGAAAGTTGATTATTAATGATCGAGATGTACTTTTCAAAATTCTGGAATTTCACTAGGATATCAACTCACTGAAAAGTTTCGTGAAATCAAGGATTGAACGAAAAAAAACTTGAATCATATCTTTAGAAACTGTGAAGAGGAGATTTTAATGTACCTACCCCAGTTCAAAATAAAAAAAATCTTTCACTTGAAATAAGAAGCCAAAAGAACTCGGACATAGTTATAAACACTAATAAGAGGAAAATGACAAAAATATTATAAGAGGTCTAGTTTATTATTAAATGTTTCAAAAACATACAATAAATAATTAGATATATGATTTTATATTATATATAGGTAGCGAATTACATTTCTCAGAAATCAGAACTATAATAAAAAAGTGTGATGTCCTATAAAAATTTTGCAGTTATGCTTGTTGATGTTAAAATAAAAAATGTCAAAATTTCTATGGGTACAGTATGTATTCACCGGCATTATCTGAATTTTTCGAAAAATATACTAACATCCCAAGCAACCGAAATAAAATACCCCCATGGAAATGTCTTTGCAATTGAAGCTTTCCTCAATAATGTTCGATGAAATTTTTGTTCGAATATTTATTATCTTAAATATTGTTCTCCCATTCAAAATAATTTATTTTTGAACACTCAACATCCACAAATGAAGTGAGCCAGTCGATTTTAGTCTTTCGCTGTTTCACTTCCAAGAGAGCTAATAAAATAGTTGGGTGGGGATGAACAAATAGTACGAGAGTATCATTTTCTACCTTTTAAAAATATTGCACAAAATGGACGATTTCAATGTGACTTAGGAACTGAGTACAAGCGAAAAAAGTTCTCCCTTATAAACAGTAGGTACTTTTTATGTACATATAACCACAACTTACTCGATGATTCAAGATTTTTATTTTGTTGTGAATGAAAAGATCCAATCGATGAATAGACAGAATACATAAACAATATCTAAATTTAACAATTATCATGATCTCATCTAACATATAAATGCATAAATAGGAATGATTCTTTTCTCATTTTGGACAGCACATACAATAAGCTGTATATAACTAGTTCTATCTAAGTTCACATAATTTCCGGAAATAATGAATTCCAAACGATTTAAGTGATAGTTCCAGCAGAACATCGAAATCCAAAACAAGTCGGAAGCGCCATAAACATAAATTGATTCCTGTGGATGGATATTTACAATAAAACTTAAAATTAAGTACACTACTGAAAGGAATGACACATGGAATGTTTTGTTAAAAACGATAACCCAACAATTATCTAAGCACGATTACAACAAACAGTAGCAGCCTTATGAAACACGCCTATGGGGTAGCGAATTTTGCAGCTACCTACCAAACACCCCTCAATCGATAAAGCTGCCACACCACTTCACCCTCACTTTTCTACCAAGTATTCATTTATAAAAAATATCTAAGGTATCTAAGCCGTACAAATTAGGTTAGAAATAGCAGGCGGTAATGGCGACATACATATATCTAACTGTGACGTAAGAGGGTGACGTATACATCAAGCATTTCGTGTTGTCAACAGCCGGCACATCCATCAATCACATCGATTGAGCGTGAGATCTATTTATAACCGTCATAAAACTCTATGATAACGACTCCACTTTGGAAGAATTTATTGAGGTCAAAGATATTCCATGTTGGAGACATTTTCGGTTGGTAAAATAGGCAACACTGGCGTTTTATTGCCTACTTCCCCATCCGAAAACGTATAGACTGAGTATTTTTCGCCGACTTGCTGGTTTCTACGCCAATCTCAGCCTGACTCAGAGACTGTAAGATGATACTGATCAGGTGAACTTTTGACCAGAGACCACCATCTTTGGAAAGATAAAATGATGGTTTACCTCTATCTGCTGCTAGAGGAAGTTGAAACGTTGATTTCAAGTATGACAAAAAATAGTTGCATGCCGGTTTTGTTGGAGAAATAAAGATTACTCGAGGAGTTTAACAGGAAGAGGACGTTGCAAGTCGGGCTCTAAATTATAGGTTCAATCAGAGATGTCCCCGAAATACAGTCGATAATATGCCACAAATTCGAGTATGTCAAAGATTTTTCGTATAGTTGGCACTCACGATCAAATCAATGGTTGGTGGAGGATAATTTCACCCCTTTAGATACATGTATGCGTTAAATCATAGGGTTGAAACTGTTAATAGTCGTTTGGACGATCCGCGCTACCTTCAAGATCTTGATCAGCATCTTCCCCATCTTCATCGTCGCTAGAATTTTCCACGGTGTTGGTCGAAATTTGTTTGTTGAAGTCCAGCGGTTTTTTCACAATGGAATCTGTGTGAAAATAACATCATCATGCCGCTTCATATCCCGAGGGATACACACAGTCATTCAAGTCGATAATATTGTTTTTGGTTTCATTTTCTCATTCTGACAATGCTACTTACCGCATTTTGGTTTTCCATGCGTACGGGAATTCGAAAATTCAACGCCATGTTTGTCGACACACCAACACATTCCGATTGCAGCGTGGCATTGCACAGGATTGTAGTAGCCTTGGCCATCACAGTCTGGAACGTAAACCCCTGGAAGCAATACGAGATTATTTGGAGCCAACATGAAATTCATATTCAAATGTTTTTCCCCCACAGAGATTGCCACATCGTAACATTTGGAAGTGATAATCATCCCATGAAAACATTTTTCAAGGTTCCCTAATATACAGGGTGCGGCACCGAAAACGAAACAGATCGAATTTCTTATAGACACATGTGTTGTGAAAAAAATGCAAAAACACGTCGATTTGTAAACCAAGGGGGACATCTTTCTACCATAACCTCAAATGACAGTGTATGAACAGTGTATGAACTTAAAAATTGGAAAGGTTTGCATAAATTTTACTCCAATCATTCCAAACTACAATAATTCACAATAGCTGCTCAAAGTGTTCTCCATTAACTGCCATACATGAGTATAAGTTAGTCTCGAAACGTCTGAGGTTTTGGAGCATTTCTGGAGTTATTTGACGACATTCGTACCTTTGAATAAATTTTTTTTTTCCGCAAGAGGGCGCCAAAATGAAAAGTTACGAAGCGAACACTCACATGGCTGAATTCCTTTTCAAATTACCTTTTCAGTGATGTGTCACACTTAGTACTTTCCCTATTTAAATTGTATGGGTGATAGTGACCAAGGGGAGGAGAGAGAGGTATGACAATTGAGGTTATGGTAGAAAGATGTCCCCCTTGGTTTACAAATCGACGTGTTTTTGCATTTTTTTCACAACACATGTGTCTATAAGAAATTCGATCTGTTTCGTTTTCGGTGCCGCACCCTGTATATGAGTTTTTCATCATGTATTTACATGAATCAGATAAGAGCATCAAAAGCTACTTTTTCAATTTTCGTCATATAAAACAGTGCCTCACTTTAATAAAGTGGTTTATAGATAGCACGTATTTCTGGAGATTGTGGTATTTTTGGTGAATGCGCCAACGCCGCTTATTTCGTTCAACCGATAATCGACGGAACGCTGACAGTGACAGCCCGAAACGTCTCGTTTTCAAATCGAATTTTGTTTGATGGTTCATTAAACGGCATATTTCTAGTTTTGTGTAAACATTTTAATAAGATTCTACTTAAAAACTTTGTTTATTCTGTTCAGTTCGAATTTAAAGGATGGTGAAACGCTGTGAGCTGTGTAAAAGACAATTTGGAAGAGGTGACCAGAACACAACATTCCACTGGTGAGTTACTCAGTGTCGTATCATTCGTTGTATTAACATTATTTATCCATCCTTTATATGTAAAACTATTTGTGGTGATTCGAAAACATTCTCGGGTTTTCCCGAGATGAAAAGTTATTAGATATATGGAAAAATATGATCGAGAAAAAGTATAGTTCTAGAGACGCCAGAGTATACTCGCATCATTCTATTACAAGTAATGAAATGAGTGGCCCAAGTAGTAAGAAAATGTTCAGAGTAGAAGATAAGCCTACATTTAGAGGAATTGGAAATAAACAATATAGTTTGACATTGAATTGAATCTATTATCATTCGAGTAATAAATAATATATAATTTTAGAAAACATAGAGTTTTCATCAACATCTAGGAAGAATGGAAATTGTAATATTGTTAGTAAGTCAATTTATTCAAATTCAGACCCTTCTGGGGGATTCTGTTGTTGCTATTTTTGTTTTAAAATGATTTAAATATACAAACAGTTGTGAAAGTCGAATGCGGAGTCCCACAAGTTACGTTATTAGGAGCGGAAATATTCTGTACATATTTAGATGGATTATTCTCGACAGGGTCGGTCTTGATGTGGGAACATTACTAGTTTTGTAGATTATATACTATGAAGAAACATGACCCAGATCGAAAACAGACAGACAAAACAGGGAAAAAACACAGAAACCTTTTGATCTTTCCGCCTGGCGACGGGACTTTTTGTTGTTGACGAAAACACGAACACGCGACACAAAGTTTTCAGAATGTTTTTTATTTTGACAACAAAAGTTTTTGTTTTATCGAAATCGACACAATTGCTGTTTTGTTGCTGTTTTTTCCGTTTGGTGTAAATCCGTCTTCAGAAGAGAACATTAGAATTGAGAACAAAATGACTTGTGACGCGATCGAAGTTTAGTTATTTTTTAATAAGTGTTTTTCGAGTTGTATTACGAGCTCGAGTGTTTGGAGGAATAAATTGTTCAGTTTTGATACCGAATGTTTCAATTAAACGAACCCAAGTTGAAATACTTTATTTTCGTATTTCAACTCGAATTCGAAGAAGCCAAAAACGTAGAAAACGAAAGTAAATCCACCATCAAACTTGTCACTCACCCAGAAGATCGGCGGAAATCTTGCGCCTGACTGCGGCACACGGCCGCTCGGCGCGCTGGAAGCACCGGCACCACTCTGGCGCCGCGACGGCGACGTCGCGATCGGCGTCGCAGCGCTGCAGGAACGGCTTGAGGCACGCCTCGCCCTGGTCGTGCTCGAGGTCGTACAGCTCCTGCAGCGACAGACGGGCGTCGCCGTCGGCGTCGAGGTGCTGGAACATCCAGCGGACCTCGGCCTTGCACGACGCCGGGAAGCGGGCTAAGAAAAAAAAAAGATTTTGTGGTTTTGGACGCCATTTTCATATCGATAGTTCGAAGTTTGACACTGTTAGCACAGATTAGAAAACCTTACAGATGAGACAGTCAGACAGAGCGAATAAAATTAGGGAGATATGTCGAAAGAGCAAAATTTAAAGGTCCAGTCAGAGATATGCGCAGGCGCTAAATTATTTATCAATCTTTTTTACATCGTTTTCAACATTTTGTTGGTTATGTTTCAAATGTTTTCGTTTTACACGATTCACGATCCAGTATTTCGGATGGGTTTATGTTTATACAACGTATAACATTCTTTCCATTAACTATAATTGAAAGGAAAAGTTATGAAGGTTTTGAGGATAATCATAGCACAGATTGAACAACCTGTGAACGTAGATATACCTTCATTATCTGGAATGTGAATCAGGTACAATAATATGTTCATTGGCAATCATTACTGTGTATATAAAGATAGGCAAAGTAAATCGAAGAATATCAAATTACATTGTTTTCCAAAGGACGAAAAACTGAGTACTTATATTGACTTCAATCAAACTTTTCCATTATCGATTAACACGCCCAAATATTCAACTTGTTTGGAAAAAGTGAGCCTAACTCTACATCAGACTACCAGATAACCAAGTGAGTCGTTTCAGTGACTGAAAATAATATCATTCGATCGATTTGAGGGTTGAAGTTTTGTTAGTCATTTCATCGTATAGTATTTATTTTTCATATTTGCATATTCAATTCAAGTTTTTTTTTTAATTGGAGAACATCCGTTCATCTCCTCAACATTAACTCAATGATTCTCCACGAGAAACCCACCCTGCATATTATACACTGTGTCCAAGATGAGAATGAACAGCATGGGGATATCGGAAACGGTAAGTAATACGGGGACGATTAAATCAGAGAAAAGTAGCGCATTTATGTGCCTAATAATATGACATTTAGAAAGTTTTAATATTCCAAGTAGTTTCGGAGATATCCGGGAAAATCCGAAATTTGAGAATTTCGTTTTTATTTTCTTCTAGCTTTATTTTCAAAGGAAATGTAAAACAAATAGCACTTCGCCATGGCCACTTTTTAAGGACTACACGATGACATAAGCAGAATTTTTCTGCGACGTTTCGTCTTTTAGAAAACATCATCAACTTTGTATTTTTATATGGGCCGAAACTAAAGTATACGACTCCATTTTTCATTGTGAATACAGCAATGTATCACACAATATGATTTAGGAACCATTTCTCGCGAAAAATGTAATTTAGTGATTACTTAATCTGTTTTTCTTCAATTTTAGATAGTAGGCGCTGGAAAAAATGACCACATTATGTTCTGTTGTCTTAATAATACTGTAGTTTGGTAGAATTTTTGACATATTACCGTTCCTACTTTTACATCTCGTTACCTACCTAATTTGTGTTAAAAATGGAAAACTGCAGCTTTTCGAATACTGAAAAATTTGATGTGTTGTCATGTTACATTTTGTGCCAAATAAATTGTGTTGATGCTGAACGTGCGTACTCTAATAAGTAACCAGAGAGGCGACAACCTGGTAAATCAATATTCAGACGCTTACAATCTAAAATTGAAGCAAAACAAATTAAGTAATCACTAAATTACATTTTGCGCGAGAAATGCTTCCGAGATCATATTGTGTGATACATTGCTGTATTAACAATGAAAAATGAAGTCGTATACAGAGTATACTTTAGTTTCGGCCCATATAAAAATACAGAGTTGATGATGTTTTATAAAAGACGAAACGTCGCAGAAAAATTCTGCTTATGTCATCGTGTAGTCCTTAAAAAGTGGTCATGGCGAAGTGCTATTTATTTTACATTTTCTTTGAAAATAAAGCTAGGAGAAAATAAAATCGAAATTCTCAAACTTCGGTTTTTCACGGATAACTCCGGAACTACTTTGAATATTAAAACTTTCTAAATGTCATATTATTAGGCACATAAATGCGCTACTTTTATCTAATTTAATCGACCCCGTATCACTTACCGTTTCCGATATCCCCATGCTGTTCATTCTTATCTTGGACACAGTGTAGATTCTTCCGGCTACGAAACATGAAAGAGGGCCATGAAAATGAAGTCAGTACCTTTGGACTTGTTCTTCATGCGTCTCCTCTTCACAGAATCGGCCATGACGACCGAAAACCAGTCGAGCAGCCTGTTCCCCATGGCCTGCAGGGCGGCGGGGGAGCACTGCTTCGGGGGGTAGATGGGGGTACCGGGCACAGGGCCGCTGTAGATTTTGTTCTCGGTGACCTCGTTGTACCCGCGCAGGCGCTCTTTGTCCTCCGCGTACAGTACGTTGTTCTTTTCCTGCAATGACAATACTGTTACGGACTGTGCTGTGTTCCGAGAATACCGGAAGTCATTATCTCGGCGGCACGCGACTAGTTGTGATTTATGGCCTCGCGATAACATCGGTCGCCGACGTACCTATCATTGGGAAGTTACCGAAATTCAGAATTTCATTCCAAGTTGAAGTTTATGAAAATTCTTCGAATACTTATTTTTTATTTACCTCGAGCTATCAAATTTGACTTAGAAAAACATTCCCAAAAATGTAGTTACGGCTCCTCCACCATTCTGATGACGAACTAGGTAATTAGAAGAGCCTTGACAGAGATGGATAGATATTTTCATCATTGTCATCATTAGTACGTCATAGTGTTCCGCCATAAAAATTTTATATCGGTGTAATTTGAAAATTGAAATTATTAGGATGATTCCAACAGTAATTCTAGACAGAAGAAACATAATACTTGTTGTTCAAGCAATAATTTCATGAAAATCAGTTCGAAGGAAACTTCCCCATTAGCGAATGATTTATTGCCGGTATTTCCTAAAAGTTCCTGTAATTTCTGGTGAATTTACTAGAATGGATGTTTCGTACCTATACATATAATCGAAGTGATTTTTAATTTAGTGTTTATCGAGTTGTATTTCGAGTGTTTTTAGTGGAATAAATTGTTCAGTTTTGTACTGAGTGTTTTGAAATAACGAACCCAAGTAGATGTTAAGGAACATGCAGTTTTATCGCTGTAGGAAAGAATGCATATCTTTTTTATCGCTAACCTCGCCCTCAGATGGTCTACTGTCAATATGGAAAAAATCAACATGGCGGCTTCAATATGGCGGGCGAATTTAGTGATTATGCTCCCATTATTTTCAGAATTATTGAAAATTGGGCTTTGCCTACGTCAAAAAAAAACATGTTCAGTGTGATTCAAAGAAATATAACGTGGAATAAAAATCGGAATTGCGGAAACTTCTCCAATATATCGCAACAAACCACCTATTTTCAAGCTGCTCACCTTATTGTACTTGGTGTACTTGATGTACTTGTAATGTTTGTTGTCATACTTGAAGTCTTGCGGAGTGTACGCGTAAGCGTCAGATTTGACTGGATTTCTGGATGGCTTTCCCCCGCTTATGGAACCTCCCGTTCCAGTTTTGTCCAGGGTGGCCTTGTATTTGTTCATAAAAGTGTTCAGCTTGTCTGACTGATGCTGTTTCTTCCGAAGACGATCTTCGTTATCTGAAAATAAGGAGATTTCAAGTTTTAGGTGTTTATTTTGGAATTCCTTAATATTATAATGGAATTCGACAAAGTCAAGCAAGAGAGCTGGCGAGAATAAAATATCATCCTGTACTCGACATTCCATCAGAAAACACTCGAATGTTCTAGAAATATCTAGAACAGCAAAGGATGGGATATACTGGAAGCTATCGTATGGAGAGAGATGACACCAAAATGACAGTTCTAGAATCATCCAAACACGATATACATGCAGGGCCAGCTAATGACAGCAGTCAAATACGAAGTTGCGTTACGTGAACATCGTTCATAACCTCCAAAATAAATAGTTGTTATAAATTCATCCGAAATAAGTGTTGATAAATTAGTTGTCAGTTGAAAATTTAGTCGTAGTTCACTTCACCCAAGAATAACGTAATAATATAAAACGTTCGAAAAGAATGCAGAGACGCTGAGGAGATTTATACTTTGGTAAGAGAGCTGGTTTTTTCATCTACACGCAAATTACATCATTATTTCGAGATTTTCCAAATAAGTATAAACGTATATATCTCCCATGCAAAAAATATAGGAAAAGATCCAACAATATTCAGAAACAAATACTTGAATGGATTTCCTTTTCAACACTCATAAACTCAACAGAAACATTTACAAACTACAAATTCCTAATAGTGCAGTGCAAATGTATCTTCTTTGCTCAGTATATGATATTCTTTGTGTCGTTAAGATTTATCTGTTGAAATTCTGCATGTCATGCATAAGAATAAGAAATAGTAGTGAGTCTGAGGACTGAACAATATTTTTGTGAGTTATCGACTTGAGTTTTCTCTGATAACTTAATCCACTCGTATTTTCTGATAATTTTGTCTTTATTGCTCCATTATGGCAATTATGAACAAACAAAGAGACATTGTTAACATATTATGATTATGATTCAAAGCATCCAGTTGAACTAGGTCTCTAATAGAAAACTGAAGTTGAACAATATTAAGCCAAACATTTATCAGAAAAATAACTGAATCACTTACAAATACCTAACAGCAAAATTCAACTCGTAATTCAATTGACGTTCAAACCACAAATATAAACATTACCCATAAAAGTATCAAAAAATTATGTCAAATATGGGAATGAAGATGGTGAACGAACTCATAAGCTAAGTCGAAATCCAAATCACGTTATACCTATTGCAATATTCATATTTTTAGCTGAACAGCACTAAAAACCATGAATGGATAATGTCAAGAGTTTTACAATGTAATCAAATTACGAAAGAACAATATCAATTCAAATTTTGATAGCTAAACAAGACGAGGATACCCAACTCATGCATTATTCTGGTAGTGTTTTGGTTGAAACAAAACACTAACAGTAATATCGCCATCTTTCTTCCACCATGATACGAACTCTCACAAAGTCATGGAACTCATGGAAATAAAAAATGTTTGATGACAGCTCCCAAAGGGACGTCATACGCAAAAGTTGAGGCATGTATTTTGCACCATATAACATTCATTATTTCTACTTCTACTGATTCGTTATCACTGATTCAACTTCCATCAACAATTGTTTCGGTATCAGTTACTATAGCTATTTTCATTTGTTGAATGAAGCAGAATAAATTCCCGAATGTGGCAATAAACCAAGAGTAAATCACTGCAAAATTCGGAATCTGGAATCATCAAATGCTTCTGCCAAGTCATTGTCGATCTAAATGAACACCTAGTGGACGGTATAATATTTGTATGTTCACTGTTTAACAACATTAAACTTTTTCGCTAAAAAGTGTTGAAAATGAGTAAATGTAAGCGCATGTGCTGTTTTAGTTGAAATAAGGACGAACTTTGTGTTTTAGTAGAAGAAATTCAAGATGTCAAATGGTGTATTTATGAAACTAGTGCTTCGACTTTGGCTTCTTGTTCTGGAGCCCAAAATACGTGAGTACTGCATGCCTTATTATCGTTTCTAAAAGCTGGTATTGGACCTATATCAGTAAAAATGTTTATGAAAGTAAAAAATGTCAGATTAAGATAGATATATAATATGTGTATAATAAGTTAGGAAAAAAAGAACATAACTTCAACCTTAAATTGGGTTGCTGATAGAGAAAAATCTGAAACAAATGATCATCGAACGACCTTTATAAAGTAGCGACCAGCCACGGCCCTCTCTAAACAGGCCGGGAAGTGATTGACTTGGCAACGTAGCAGCAGGCTGACCGCGAACGCAGATGCAAGCAGATGTATCATTCAGTATATATGCATATTCGCGTAGGGATGTTTGTTTACCTCGTGTTTGTCGGTCGAATAATTGATATAATCGTCTGAAATTCGGTTCAATATTGATGGATATTAATGGTATTGTATAGAAGGAAGTGTTGATATAATAATCCGTGCGGAAATTACCGTAAAACTAGTGTTTTGTTTCAATTGTGAGCGAGGTTGATGAGTGTTTGTTCATAGTGAGGTTAAGTAGTGAAATAAAATGCCTAGGAAATGTTGCGTTCCTGAATGTAAGACAAATTACGATTCTACTCTGAAAAGGGAGAAAGCGAAGAGTACTTCATCCTTTCCTAAAAATGAATATTTAAGGAAAAAATGGTTGAAAGCCATTCCTAGAAAAGATTGGCAACCGACCAAATATTCTGTAGTATGTAGCGTACATTTCGAACAGGGTGATATTATAAAATTTGTAAAAACTGTTTCTCCAGAAGGTACCTTGAATGACACTCCTTGTGTACCGACCTTGAAAGAAAATGCTGTCCCTTCAATTTTTCCAAATTTGCCACATTATTTATCAACAACAAAATCCGTTCATCGTAAAAATCCGGAATGCAGACGACAAAATCAAATCCATGAGAACGAATTATTAGTGCGAAATTTTGAAACATCTGACATGATCGATAGTATTGATGATTTATTGAACAGTTATTCCGTAAAGTTGACAATATCTGATTCCTGGAACATTAAAATAATCGGTACAAAGATTGTATTCTTCACATTGAATTCTGAAAATGCTCATTTGAAAATTGAAAATCAACTCATCATAGATAATGACCTCAATATCAAGATTTTTGTAGAGGGCAATGAACTCAGTTTCATAGAATTGAATTGTATTTTGAGTTTTGATATGAAAATTAACAGGTGATCTCAGTTGCAAAATTTGTTAGATAGGTTTAAGTACGGTTATATCAGATCAGAAATGAATTTAGTACAAGAAAACCTCAAACGCGCTTTGGAATATCTGAAGAATGCTTTACAAATTAGTGAAACTGAAGAAGGATTCTTGTATTCTAAGCAACTTGATTTTATTGTTGATCAAATAATATAAATGACTAGATCAAAGAGAAAATATTCAGCATCCACAATTATCACGGCGTTTATGATTAATATTCAATCACCAGCTACTTATGATTTGATTCGAAATTTTTTATTATTGCCTACTAAGAGATATCTTCGGAACCTTTCATCAAGTTTGGATGTCTCTCCAAATAAGGATGAAAATAATGAACATTATTTGTCCAATATATCTTCCTCACTCTCTACCAATGAGAAGGTTGTAGTGCTCCTTATAGACGAAATATATATCAATTCAAGATTAGACTATCGTGCGAAAACTATTGTTGGGACAGCATCAAACAAGAAAGAAGTGGAATTCGCAAAAACGGTTTTGGCATTCATGATTTGTTCTGCATTCGGAAATTTCTGTGAAATTGTCAAATTATTACCAGTTTTGAATATAACAGGAAATGAGATGGCCCCTATAACAAAATCTGTGATAAATATGGTACAGAGCAGTGGTTTTGAAATTTTATGCATCATTACAGATAATCACAGAATTAATCGGTCAATGTTCAATAGTATGGTATCTGAAGGACAAACAGGGGCACCTATTCAACTTATTTTTTTGTAATAAATAAATCAATATTATATGATTCCAATGACGGTCGTCGCTGTGTGCACGGGCGAACGTGTGCCACGGTAGGACCGGACTACCGCTACAGCACTTTGCGGTGTTGCCTTTTCTTGTTCCAGGCCTGTTTAGAGAGGGCCGTGGACCAGCCTACTAGGTTTTCATTCAAAACGACAATGGCCAAGTAATCTATCTGGTCACATTCAAACTTACCAATGATTTCATTGCTACTAGCGCTACCACCGTCCTTCTTTGAACTAAATGTCGAATTACCTTGGCATGGACAGAATCCCTTGCAGCCGACTTTGATGTTGCTGCGGTGTATGCAGTTGTGGTAGTCCAGCCTGCACAGCGAACTGTACGTTCTGTTGTCGGAACCGCACAAGAATGTCGGTTTCACAACGGGACACGGCTTGCATCTGAAAAAATTGATTTTTTTTTCACCAAACGAACACTCGTATCGAGAGGTCTTTCATGTACCATGCATCAAACATTTTGTGTGAGAAGATTTTGGTACGTTCGTTGTGCTACCTGTACTATTGATGATACTGAATTCCGATTTTGACCAGCATTGTAATCGAACTGATTTTCATGAAATTATTGTTTGAATAACATGTATTATGTTTCTGCTGTCTGGAATCATCCTTATAATTTTAACTTTCAAATAACAGCGATTTAAAATTTTTATGGAAGAACACGACTATGACGTACTGATTAGATTTAGTGATATTTGGGGATATTTGTTGGTTATAAGTTTCTGAACTTAATTCGGTTGAGCCTACGGACTGAAAAAAGAAGAAGTAGAGAGCTGTTGCTTGCACTATTGCCAGATTGAAGTCACTAATTTCTTGGATAAATCGAAATATTCATCAAAACATGGAATATTTGACTAGCACAATCAACTTCAAAGAAAAATTTCCAATATCAAAATTATCTTTTACCTGGCCATAATTTCAAAATGAAAGAATACTCTATTTTAATATTTATCTTGTCTATAATCAACATTCCCTTGGGCACCGGGATGAAATTTCAAAATATAATTCAGTTTCAACTTGAATTATTGAACAAATGATACATTGGATATTATAGCAATACCAAGGTAATAATGCAGAATATCCGACTATTTAGACATATCGATACTTCCGGCAACTGTGTACAGGCGCAAACGTGCTAGCGTGCGTCAAGGCTCTTTTAATTAGTACGTCATCAGAATGGTGAAGGAGCCGTAACTACATTTTTGGGAATGTTTTTCCAAGTCAAATTTGATAGCACGAGGTAAATAAAAAACATACGTACTCGATGAATTTTGATAAACTTCAACTTGGAATGGAAATCTGAATTTCGGAAACTTCCCCTATAATTTGAGCAACTCGTATCTCTTGTAATAACTGAGATTCCCATGGTGGAACTCAAAAAACTGACATCCTGTATATATATCTAATGACACATGTATATATATCTAATGACACATGTATATATGCAACTTTACTTGAAAGGGAAGTTTGTATAATGTATATGTTTGCTATTTATCTTGTTGTCGATATATGTATGTACCTACTTAACATTTCGCGTCCCCCACTTTTTTTACTATTCCTATATTACTGTTTAGTCTTAAGGAATATAAAAATATTATCATTATTGTCAACAGCGTGCATAAATTCGGAATCAAGTGCAAAAAGTTACATTTTCCCGCACTCGATTGTCGATGGATTTCAACAGTTTATCGATATTTGATAATCTTCGCAATTCTTTATCGTTAAGTTTATTTTCACGTAAATATTTACTTACACCATAGAGTCAGTAGACTCATCACTTTCGTTATCTAAGTCATCTTCACTGTCGTAGAATACATCGTCTTCATCTTCTTTTGATTCTTCCGTTACAGTTGCAGACTTTGGAATAACGATATCTCTGAAACAATCCGAAATATAGAAATTTGCATGTTCCTAGCTGAAACGTGTTTTTTTCAGCTGTTGCGTGTGATGATAACAATGTGTAATTCTTGTATGTTAAGGGCATTTCAAGCTCCATTTAATGGTATGAAAAACAAATATGGCGTCCATGAGAAAAACAAAAGTTGTATGGCTTTTATCTTAAAATAGTGAGGTTATACCATTTCTGATAGTCCCAACTTCTTTGGCTCTGTCAATCACCTGAGCAAACAAAATTTCAACCGTTTGCTCTGAAATAATAACTGTTATAAATATAAACAAAATCTTCAATTTTCTGTTTCTTCAAAATATCTCAGGAACTACTATACTGACTTTTTTTCAGTTTTAAGAACAGCATATTGAAGTACATGGTTCAAATTACGCAACTTTTTTCTAATTCAATGGTCTCACTATCTCTCACCGTTTAGGAGATTACAATACTGTCCCTATGAAATTGTTGTGACCCTGTACAAGGTGATTGTTTATATGTTACTCAATAGCTATCTGAGTTAATATTGGTCCTACAAAAACGTTCAAATGGACAAATATGCAGCATTTTTGATGGGCATTCAGAATTCAGTACTTACTAGGAAATGCAAAAAAGCATCGTTAACCTAAAAATTTTACAACAACTGGTTTTTTTCAATGAGATACCCTGTATTTCATTTACCCAATCGGTAGAACTCTTTTCTCTGATTCAAAATATATATACTTTATTGAGGTTATATATCTTTATCGGTTTTCGAAAGATATAGATTTTTCGTACAGATCTAAGCCAGACGGCAATGCTGCGATTGGCTTATATCAAATTAGCCATGGATAATAAAACAAATTTAATTTCATTATTTGACATTGACATTTCTTTTTATTCATAGTTTGGGAGTTGTTATAGCAAAAATGATATATTCTGAGGTAGAACAAGTTTTTATAAAAAGTAATCATAACGAACGTTTGGCGCATCGTGAGTATAGACGACTATACCCTAACAGAAGATTTCCTAGTGAGAAAACATTTGTTAACTTTTATAAACGTTCACGATATACTGGTTCATTGAAACGAAAACCCAGAATTATTCAAGGAAATGAAAAACTTTTTCTACCCCAGAATATATCATTTTTGATATAACAACTCCCAAACTACGAATAAAAAGAAATGTCAATGTCAAACAATACAATTAAATTTGTTTTATTATCCATGGCTACTTTGATATAAGCCAATCGCATCAGCGTTTTACAGCTGCCTTAGATCTGTACGAAAAATCTATATTTTTCGAAAACCGATAAAGATAACCTCTATAAAGTATATATATTAGGAATCAGAAAAAAGAGTTCTACCGATTGGGTGTCTCATTAAAAAAATACCAGTTGTTGTAATATTTTCAGGTTAACGATGCTCATTTGCATTCCCTAGTACTGAATTCTGAATGAATATTTGTCCATTTGAACATTTTTGTAGGACCAATATTAACTGAGATAGCTATTGAGTTAAATATAAACAATCACCCTGTACATTCGCCAAAATCAAATACTCGTATGTTTCATAGATATGAACTGGCTCTCTCTCCAGTTTCCCGACTCTCATTTCCCCACGGTGTACTTACCCGTTTTTCTTCAGCTCCTTTCTGGATACACACACCGAAGTGAACGCGTCCTCTAATAAACATATTTCTTTCTTCTTGCAATTCAGTGGTCGGCAGAGGTCGCCTGAAAAATTCAAGGAAGGGGATGTTAGAATGGGGAACAACAATGATGATCACCGTTGTTCCTGAGAAACTACTTTTGGGTAGGATAGCTTGCAACATTTATCGGAGGGGATATTCATGTTTCACAAGAATGAGGGAATATTTTTGGTGACTTTATTTATTTCGCAATACTGGAAGCACAAAGCTTTTGTTGGGATCTAAATAAGGGTTAAAAGAAGGTATATACTGTTCAGGAAAGTTGAAAAGTTTCTCCCAAAAAGGCAAGGATAAATTATAGTAATTTGTCATACTTATCCACTTACTTGATGGATCATGAATCCAAGTCTTCTTCTGCCCCGATTTATTCGATCTATTTTCATCCTGGAATCAAAATTAGTTGTAATTATTTACCGTGATGCAACTGAGTAAGTACTCTACTGATGCCTCTTATTTCTAGAGTCATTATTGTCATTAATTTGTATAGCTATCTCGTAATTAATATATGGATTAACAGATTAAGATAAATGAATCATAAAAAAAGTTATGTCTCAAACCATGCAACTTGGAAGAGACGAAACTAAGTCCCTGTGACGTAACGGGGATATCCTGGGGATTTAAAACGTATTGGGACAACGCAGTTACATATCAGAGATGCGAGGGAATAACACCTGTTCCTTATGTGAAAACTTTGACTTCTAACTATTCAAGCCTACAACGAATTGTAATCCGAAAATGATATATATTTTACAATCGTATTTCATTGACTTAGATTCAGTTTCCTACTTCGTGATTTAATAGTTGAAATCACTCAAATTAAATGTGGTTCTTAAATGAGATACCTATACAGTGAGTTTTATTTGAGGATTTGTAATAATATATTATTCAGTGCTGTAATGATCTGGGTGGGTGATTGCCATTATGCGCGAGTAGAATACTATGTTTTATCTACAACTATCTCAATATCCGAACAACTTTGAAATTTCAAAAAATTTTAAATAGTTTTATAGCGAAATTGAACATTGCCATAGTGAATTCATGGGCGCCGTCAGGATTACTTTCAGGGGGGTGCATCTGCATCTACACATCATTAACCAGTATGTTCATTTGGGTAATTAATGCAATCATGTGACAAAAGCAAGGACATAATTGTTAATACACATTAAAAACTCAAAATCGAAGAAGTATGTATTTACATGGAAATAATGGAAAAATCGTGCTAAAATGTCAATTCCAGATATGTCCAATAATTTCAAAGTATTGGGGATAATAATTTTTCAATTTTAAAATATAACACCCTGTATTTTCCAATTATTGAGAAAACATTCTGTATATAGCAGACGTATTGCATTTTTTTCTGGGTTGATTTTCGAATTTTTCATAATATGTACGTACTCATTTCAAGAAGTAAACTCTAATAAAGCGCAGATTATTTCGCGATTTGCTTTTTGCTGAATTTTCTCAGCTTTTTGCTTGAATGTTGATTATTTGCTTTCATTAGTGATAATGTTTCATCTACTGAATGGAAAAAACCAGTACTTTTAATATTGGGACGGATTATTCCGTATGAAAGAAGTAGCAATTCTCGCTTCTTCCAGTTTTCATGGATATTATAAGCCAGGGCATAAAAATTGGAAACATGAACAGCAAAACGGTCTTTATTGTGGATGCGCTTTTGCGTCAGTTTGATTCCATCAGATTCTGCTTCACCAATCAGAAAGCGAAACGTAAAAAGGAAAATGCAAAAGTTCGCTTTTGAATCGCGCTCAAGTCGCACATATTTTCGATTTGACTTCAATCGACAAATGGCAAAAAAGAAAATCGAAACCTCCGTCTGGAAACCCACCCCCCCCCTTTAATCGAATTGCATTCACGCTACTGGCTGAATGCATACGATCGAGTGTGGTGTATCATCAAACCTATAGAGGGCCGTACATCTTTCCAAGCAGGTGAAATTCAGAAATTCTCACATTCACGCCACAGAAGGCCCGAGGGGCATTGCGCTGTCCCAGTAATTCTCCATTGCGAGAGACGGACGCGCCTACAGGGCGATAATTTATTCATCTCGAGCGGAATATTCGAGAATCCTGGGTAGGTGGATAATTTCGACAGAGTCTGAGGCCATAAAAATGAACCGAATAACGCAAAAATGATTATCTGAGATCTCATTACCTATGTGAAGGTTACGAAGATAAATAAAAGCATTCAATAGTTACATCTTCAAACAAAACCTATAATTACGCAGGAGTGTATCGATTCAATACCTTGTTGGAAGGCATTGAACATCGTAAACGAGTTATTTTGTAACAACATGCACAGAGAACGGAGCTCAACTAGGAAGGGATGCATCAGTTTGGGACACTGATGGACCCAAAAGTGTTTTTGACCGCCAACTTAGTTGCAAAGCAACTCTCAAAGTATCATTCAGACTTGTGGAAGACGGGGACCTTAGCTTCTTAAGTGCCATCCGAAGCACTACTTGGCTTGCTATCATTGAGATTCCGAAGGATTGAAATCTATAAGTACCAAGAATGTTCCAAAGCCTTCTACAAGATCGTCCAAATCTCTGCCACGAAAGAATCAATCTTTTCAATAATGTCAAGAGCGCCTCAACGCACTCAACCACTAACCCAGCCAACCAAGTCCTTTCATCCAAGATGGATGTACGTCTCCAAGATGGATGAAAGGGCTGGAGTGGAAGTTACAGGGCCAAGTTCCAGGCTCTCAAAATCCCTTGGCAACACTACAACCATCTTTCAAGCAGAAGTTTATGCTGAAGATATTTAAGATAGCCAAGTAGCTTAGAAAGCTCTGAAATCATACACTTGTGAGTCTAAGCTGACTTGGGACTGTAAACAATCCCAAAAACAACTGGCAGCGAACAACCAGCTCACTTTGATGTGGGTGCCAGGTCATAAGGGGGTTAAACCTGGTTCATGCTTATACGAATTTCGCGAATCTGGAAATTATAAACATTACACTGATTTCAATTCGTAAGTTAGCGGGAATTCGGTCGAAATGTTGAAGAAAACCAATTTTTAAATTGTGGACGTTTCGAAACTTACATTGATATTCCTACTCTACAACACTATTGATTTATGCATTCTGTGGTATCATATCATGATAATATAAAAAAAAATCCGCAAAAAAGTTCAAAAATGTAATCTTTATTGCGATATTTCTTTTCAGCGGCCATTTTATTCGCAGTTCCTGGAGTAAGAGCTCTCGCGGCATTTGACCTTGAAAAAGCCAATTTCGCTATTATAGACCTTGGAATTTCTTATGGAGATTTACATGGGAAAAGTAATCAAAATGGTCCAGAAACGGCATAGCCTATTCACTGAGGCTTTATTCTCAATTCACCATTGGGCAAAAACATAAAGGCTGTCAATTACAATCTAATACATACAGGTGAATCAGAAACGGCATTTCATTGTATGCTCTACCCTAGCAACAAACACACTTTTATCAAATTCATGTGATATGTATGTCTCTATTCCCGAAATGATGACAATGAAAGGACAATCTAGAACAGAAGGAACTTCAGTGTACATCGTTCAAGGTTGATAACCACAAACTGACAAAATCTATCATCAAACGAACCATCTTTTTGGTAAACTCTTCGTATTCCTTTCTCTGAAACTTGACCTCACTCAGCAAAATAAGATACACATCATAGGGAATGTTCACAACTTTGCTTGGCTAAAGGTTAGATAGACATGAAAAGAGAAGTGTATATCGTTTTAAAACCTTCGCCAAGTTAATTGGAAGAAATTTTACCTCTCTGAAATGTTTGCACTGAATTCCACTTGGTATTCACAAAGAAAAGACCCTCCCGATATTGCTATACCAACTGTTCCCACCCCAACAAATTCTCATGATCTACAATGAAGCACAGATTCGACCTGTCATGCCCTGTTATTTCCATTAAGAGTATCTTCTTCATTATCGTCTTTTTAGGAGGGATAACGTATACAATGTTGTGCAAGATTTGTGGGATTTCTTATTGCTTAGTGGTTTGTGTTTATTTTCACAATGCTTATATCTTCAACGAGAAATAGTCTATCCAATTAAAAATATCTAACATACCTACTTTGAAATCGAATGTCTGGTGGACCACGAGCAGAAAACAACTACTTTCCTGGCAAATACCAAGCAGAACATTGAATTATATCTGCTCGTAGTCAATGCAACGATTCACACTGTGAATGCAGATCGCAAATGTTTCTTTCTTCCTAAGACGTGACAAATTCACATCGAGACAGGCACGCTTAACAACCTACAGACCGATTTCGAGCTTATTGGCCCTCATCAGTGCAGGGTAGTTAACCGAGTAGAGTAGAAGCGTTGCCTGTACCAATGCAATTTCGTCGCGTCTATTTGACCGCACTGAGCCGCGTTCCAAGAGACAATTGGAAGTGGCGACACCATGCGGCAGAAGAAAGAAACACTCCAGAAGCAAAACTCCCAAGTCACAGAACTTGGAAGTGGCTGCGATAGCCACTTTTGAGAGAGAGAATAGTATTTCCAATTGAAAATATCAATTATAGTTTGGAATTGAATGTCTGGTAGACTACGAGCCAAAAACAACAATAATTCGATGTTCTGCTTGGTATTTGTCAGGAAAGTAGTTGTTTTCTTCGTACAAATCCATGGTTTTTTCATTTCGCGTTAAATCAATTATTTTCTCAAACTTTAGGCATCATACAATGGGCAGAAAAACCTTATAGGTACTTAGGGAGGATGTAGGTTCAAGACATTTCAATTCGAGTTTCAATTATTGTAGAAAAAGCAATATATTGGAAATGTTCACAAATTATTTCACTTAAATAGCAGAATCTTTTGCACATCAACACCAGGACGCCTTGTAAAACCCCTACGGCAGAAAACATGGAACAAATAATCACATTTATGTTCCATAATCTCCCGGAATAATCCAATAAATCGCCATAATCGTATTAGACATCACCAAGGGTGGTTGGTTGAATTCGTTTGGAATCCTTATAAGGGTTGGCATCGTGAAAGGAAATCGATAAAATCAAGAACGAATGCAATCGATTTGTTCCATAAATAGCTCAGTTGATAACATTGGGACAGATATAGGCAGGTGAGGGTGAAGGACATTCGATTACTGATCTCTATTCGAAAACAAGGTTTGTGATTCTAAAAACGCATGGACTTTTTTATTTCAATGTTTTGACTGTACGAAACCTTTAAAGTTAATTAACCATCGTGTAAGATATATTGGTGAATCCAAAGGAGTTGGATCGGGTGACCTAGCTGGCCACCAAGAAAAACGGTGTGATCTCCTAACTAAGAGGATCCCATACATATCATATCTGTGGTCTTTGGGCTTAAATTTTTACGAACTAATCCTTAACACACCTTGCCAGTCAAAATTTTCTTGGGGATTGAAACACTTTTTCCCAATTTTTTAGTTCATTGCCTTCAGAGTTATCTTCTACTGTTGCTTGGGGTACCCTGTATATATTTCAACAATCTGTGATTTGTTCATGCTTCAATAAATTTGAAATTGAAATATAAACATATAAATTATCTATTCAAATTTCAAAAACTAAAAAGAAATGTGGTTATATGTGAGTGCCAAATATTCCAAAATAGTAATTGTGTAATGATTAGGTGTTATTTTTGGAAAGCTATTCAGAAGTACTTTCTAATGTGAGGCCGCTTTTAAGCTGCTCTCTGATGTATACAGGGTCGGGCCTATGGGAAAGGTAGGGGGATCCTCCAAATGTTAGATGAGTTGGCGAATGTCATACAATTTTTTCAATTTTGCATCAATTTAAAGACTTTCATTGATACAAATTTAGTTAATATCGATAAATAACAGAAACTTCTTCGATTGGTGAAAATGATGACATTAAAATATTTAAAACCTGAAGCACAAGCGTAAATCCTAGTTTGCTGTCAAGTAATTTTGATTTTTGTGATACCAGTGGTGGAAAATGCAATGTTTTTATTGGTCAATTTAAATCAAATTACACTCTGAATTGAAATTTACCAATAAAAGCTTTGACTTTTCCAGTGCTAGTATCACCAAATCCAAAATATCTCAGAAGTAAGCTGAGCCTTACTCTTCTGACTTTCATTTGACAGTTCGATTATACCAACCTCCGAATAATAAAAAATGCGCATCGAAACAGAGGATATTCAGATACGCATTTGCGTTTCATAATGACTTCATTATAAAACCAAAATAGAAAAAAAAAAACACTGAATATTTTCATTAAATCATGAACATTTTTTGAATTCAGGCCATCTCTTTCATCATGCCATAAATTTTCCTAATCCATTTTTGTTTGAATTGTTAGTCAATGTCGAAGTATGCCTATTGGTACATTCATTTCGACGAAATACAAAAAATTATTGATGTCACTGATAGTGTTCTAGTGATTCCAGAACGAAATATTTACCCATGTGTTGATGCTGAAAGGAACAAAACTGTTTCACCCCGTAGGCACAATCAATACACCCAGGCGATTGTTTTTCGTGTAGGGCTGCTAGCAAAAAACATGATGATAATTTCCCTCGTAATATAAATCGTGAGTCTGCATGAGTCGAAGGGAGGAGCGAATATATCATGCCAAGCAATTTCCTAGCGTCTGTTACGGAAAGGCAAAGCCATCACAAAAAGTACAAGATCATTATGTCCCGTCTCACCTGCACCACTGCAGGAGAGTTTGGTCTTTCTCGTTAAAAGTCAGAAAGTTGGCGGAATTGAAACGCCTTTGATCTGAATTTCGCTGAGTGCTGAGTGGAAAGTTTGGTCTTCCGAAATTCACGAGGGATTATCTTATCTCGATCGTGGGAGACATACAGGGTGTTTCATTGGTGATTGAAAATATTGAAAATTATGTTTTGATACTGCACAATACTTTTCTCTATAGTTATTTAAACAAAATAAATTTGTATTTGTAGATGACATACCCATTAACAACAATCATGAATTTGTACTTCTTATTTAAGATTTAGTTCGATCTCATTCTAAATAGTGCCAAACCTTACATATTTCTATCAGATAGATTGTACTTCTATGAGGATACGTACAAAACTGACTTGCTACAAATGTTGTATATCACATAGACATATCTGTCTATTTATCTATCTATCTAAATGTCTTTTACTTCATCCCGTACTACGTTCAACTCACCGTTGATCTTTAACAACTTCAATCAATTCCACAATTGGTACTTTCGTTTTCTGCAGTCTTCGAAAAACTTGAACCTGCTGTTCTATAGGTTTCTTCTGTTCTTCTCTCTATTTTATTTTCTTTTCTTTTGACGACGTTTTTCTTCTTCCAGTTTTTCTTTTTGTCATCCTTTTCCATCCTCCAAACTAACTTCGTTTCACTTCCTCAATTTTTTTTTCTTAGTGACGCTTTTCCTATTCCGCAATTGATTTTACGTCCTCCATATCATTGTATAATGTATTTCTAGTATCCACCAAATTATTGTCAGTCACAAAAATTATCACTTGGTAGCTTGGTAGTTTTATCTCAAACAGGTCTCTCCATGTAGTGGTCGATGGAGTTTCATCTGATACTCTACTCATAAATGCTGGTGTTCCGCAAGGATCAATTTTAGCACCAACACTATTTCTACTTCACATCAACGATTCGTTGAAAGCAACTTCATGTCCTATACACAGCTTCGCGGATGGTAGTACCCTCCATACCGCTTTCTCTTCCAGGGCTCCTATATCGGCCCGTCAAACCAGAAATGAACGAGGAAGAAATGTTAACAAAATAAATATGGACTTTGCAACAATTCTCGAGTGGGGATCGAATAACCTGGTAGAATTCAATGCAAACAAAACACAAGCATGTCTTTTGTCTAGAAAAGCCGATCTCACTGTGCCCAACATAATTCAGTCAGGATGCTTGGCGTTACTTTACTATCAGTAATAACCTTTCTTGGGTAAATCACATGAGGTCCATTGCCAAAAGTGCATCCCAAAAACATGGATTTTTGTTTCGAGCCAAGAGCTATTTCACTCCCAGTCAGCTGCTTATGATCTATAAGGCACAGATCCGACCTGTCCTGGAATACGGTTCCTATATTTGGAGTGCGGCACCTAAACATATCCTGAAACTATTGGATTATGTCCAAAAAAGGGCAATTCGTCTTGTCGGTGATGCCTCGCTCACAAACTCGCTCACTTCTCTGGAACACCGTAGAAAATATGGCGATTTATCTGTATTTTATACATATTTTCATGGGCGATGCTCTTCTGAAATATAAACAATCGTTCCTCTATTAGAAGTCTCTTCGAGATTAACCAGTCAAGTTCAGTCTTCACACCCCTTCGTGGTCACTTTAGAGATCTGCAGATCGTCCCTTTCCAAAGACTCGTTCATCCAACGAACATCGAGACTTTGGAACTCTTTGCCTAGGAAGGTGTTTAAGAAGAACACCAACTCCTACCTTCTTTTCCTTGGTTTTCACGATGTTCTCTGAACATTACAGGATATCCCTTTTCGTGAGAACCAGTACATTGAAAAAACACTTGCACTACGATCTTCACTCTATATCCTTGAAGTAATTTCGGAACTGAACAAACATTCTGACTGACTGCGGTCCTTTATATGGGTACCAAACATACAAAACAATATTCTGGAAAAGATGCTTATTTTCTCGGATACTCGTGAAATTCCAGGAAATATTGGTGGTCTCCAATAGTTAGTAACGGCAATAAATCATCCGCAAATTGAGTCTGATGCTATCGCGAAGTTTATTAGGTAAAAAGGTGGTTCAGAGGAATGTTTTGCTGTAGTTCAGATTTTCTCATCCCCCATGTTTTTGGGTCGCTGAATACGAATTTGAAGTTTACACTAGTGACTAAGTGAGTAAGCATGTGCAGTATACTACTTACATCGTCAATCCATGAAATAATGCCTTTGATGGATGAGGAAATCGAAGATATAGCAAAGGTTTCCTCTCAAAATCCGAATATGCCCTGCCTATAAGTAAATGCGGACTATATTATGTATGCCTTTGAAGCGAAACGTAGGAATGCTTCGAATGCATAATCTCAGATGATATTACGAGTACCTCATTAAGGACCCTCTTTCGGATTCCTCCGGTTCTCCCACGGTAAAACCCACACATTGCAACCGAAATAATTTGAAAAGAAATAACATGATGAGCTTTGAACCAAAAAAGGGTTAGTATAAATTTTAATTGATGTAGAGCCAACTCTCAATCAATTCGAAAAATTCTGAAACTAACGTTATGGTATACCTACCTAAGAAGGATAATTTCGATAGTTCGTTTCTTCGGTAACTTTTAATATAGACAGTGTTATTTAAAAACAAGTAAAAACTAAAAAGCTTCAGGTATGCACGAAAAATGTTTGAAATATTGAAAAAATTCAAAATATACAAAGAAATAGTGATTCGAAGTTAAATTCCAAATGTACCTATTGAAAAACTTATGCTTATGGATCAATATTAGTAAAAAAAAATTCTTGAGAATATTTGCAGAAAGGCATAGCCGGTTTTAAATTCCTAATTGAAAAACGATTTCAAAATTATGGAGAAAAACGAAGAAAAATCAAACTTAATGATGTGTTGAAAACGGGATATCAAAAAAATATTAATGCCATATTATAGAGCTCTACAAAGTGTTTCATGTTGAATAAATCATGAGAAGTAGGATCTGAAAAATAGAACGTCAGATCATTTCGAAAATTTGTGGGGATGGCAATATAAGCAAATAACTGTATTATTTTATTGAAGACAATTTCGTATTATAAATTCATAATGCATATAGTTAGTTACATCTTGAAGACAACCCGATTCCTCCGTAGTCAGCGAGATATAGGACACCACTGCAACGCTGGCCTAAGCGAGTTCACATTATTCCATTTTCAACTAATGACCTCAGTCTGACTGCATATTTCATTGTATCAACTTGAATCACATAATTATTGTTCGTGTTTGAAATAAATAATCTTTTTTTAAAAACGGATTTTTTGAGAACACAAACTTAATTGGCGCAGTCGGTAGGATCGCGAAAGAGTCTGTGAAAAAGATCCTCGTCGTTTTCTAACGTTAGTTCGCGATTCTACAAGAAAAGAACCCACGTCCCAGGAAGGCAGCATCGCAGCTCACCACCTAGGACCAACCCCAGAAGGAAGAAAGCAGAATAAGGAATGCACCGAGTCATCACCATTATCCTGTGAGTATTCATGTCAGACTCCTCTGTTCCTATTCCTTCAAGTGATCATAGTGCAGAGCTAGATTTAGTTTCATTATTACCTAAGTTAACGATCTCATCAACTGATAACTCAACGTTACCATGGCAAGACCATCTTTTGACGTTAAAACTTTGTGCGTCCTGCCAAATTTCGACGGAAATCCGAATGAGCTATATAGTTTCATCAAGATAGCTACCACTCTCTTACATCATTATTACGACACGACACCGGCAAACGCCACTTGTTTGCAGAATACTCTTTTGCTAACAGGCATAGTGAGCAAACTAACAGGGCGAGCAAAAGAAGTTATATCCATCTACGGATGCGAGAGATGGGAAGATATAAAAAATACGCTCATACAGAATTTCTCAGATCAACGAGATGAGAATAGTCTCACCAGGGATCTTGTTAATATGAGACAAATGCCGAACGAGACACCATTCCAGTTCCACGAAAAGTGTATGGGAATTTTGAGCACTATCAGCAACTACATCGAAGTTCATAATGATAACGTTACGGTGAAAAATAGTAAAAAGGAATTCTTTCGCCAACAAACTTTGACAACATTTTTGGCTGGATTGAAAGAACCTTTAGGATCAACTATACGAGCGATGAGACCAAGCAATTTGGCAATTGCCTTGCAGTATATACAAGAAGAGAGTAACATTCGATACCTTCAGAGAAGTAACAACCCGGCACCGAATATAACGAACAAAAAGCCAATGCAAATGCATAGATTCACCAGACCACAATCAAATCCGATGTACTCTGTTCAATACCCAACATATGAACAAACTTGGCAAAATCAGTCCCAACGCCCATTTCCACAAGGACCAATAGCTATAGCGCCCAGACCAAACCCTCCAACACCACGGTTTTTCAATAACTCGCAAGTTTTTGGCAAACCTCAAAATGTATGGACTAACCGAAATAATCCAGGACCATCGCAACCGAGACCAACACCGATGAGTGTGAGCACTAGAAACACCAATCAAACAGCACAAGGAAAACGATCACAAATGTTCAAAGCTCACCCTCAATCAAGACCCACATTCACATCAGAGGAATTATTCAATATTGAACAACATAACCAATATTATGAAGAACCCACATATAACTATAATGAAAATCTACCCGAAGAAGAATACCAACAAGAAGAACTCGAGTACACAGCAGAAGAACAAGAAAATTTTTATCAAGACACAGATCCAACAGACGAGACATAATAGAATTGCATACTTTTGCCGATAAAAAAGAACTACCCTATATCACTATTTCTAAGCCACCATTAAAATTACTCATTGACACAGGTTCGACAAAATCGTTTCTGAATCCTGAAATTGTTTTCAAAAATTATAAAGACTGTATAAAGCACGAACCCTTCGTAGTAACATCAATTTTTCAAAATTATTCCCAAGATTATTCAGCCGAAATTCCGAGTTTCCAAGAATTCAATAGTAATAGCAAATTAAAATTCTATCTATTCAAATTTCACAAAACATTTGATGGACTAATTGGATTAGATAATTTGAAATTGATGCAAGCCTATCTAAATTTCCCAGATTCAAAATTGATAACGAAATACTCAATAATTCCAATCGAATACTACGAGTCCAGTAAAGTACATTTTTATTCAGTCCAATTAGAACCTCATACCATAACAAAAGTTCGGTTACCTGTGAAAGAGAAGGAAGGAACCATAGTCTTACCACGACAAAATATCCAAGGTGCAATTCTAAGAGAAACTATATCTACAGCATGCAATCAACTAGCATGGGCAGAATTAATCAACAACAGCGACGATGAACTCCGATTATCATTTTCAGATTCGGTCAATACATCCCCGATAAAACTAGAGGAATATCACTTATATTCAGCAGATTTAGTTCCCCTAGAACACCAAGAAGTTGACGTCGAAAATTTAATACGTACTGACCACATGAACGCAGAAGAAAGAGAACAAATACTCAGAGTATGCAGAAAATTCTCAGACATTTTCCATAAGCCCGATACACCTTTATCATTCACAAATCAAGTCAAACACCGCATCAAAACCAAAGACGAAATTCCCGTGTATACGAAGTCCTATAGATATCCACATGTACACAAACCAGAAGTACAAAGGCAAGTTTCATCTATGCTTGAACAAGGCATCATTCGACCAAGCGAATCACCCTGGTCTTCACCGATTTGGGTGGTATCGAAAAAGCCCGACGCATCTGGAAAAATCAAATGGCGCATTGTAGTGGACTATAGGAAGGTGAATGAAAAGACTATCGACGACAAGTATCCTTTACCGAACATCACAGATGTATTGGATAAACTTGGAAGATGTCAGTACTTCACAACGTTAGATCTTGCTAGTGGATTCCACCAGATCGAAATGGCCAAAGAAGATATACCGAAAACAGCCTTTAATGTCGAGAATGGTCACTATGAATTCGTAAGGATGCCATTTGGGCTCAAAAACTCGCCCGCAACCTTCCAGAGAGTCATGGATAATGTCCTGAAAGGACTACAAGGTCACATATGTTTAGTATATATGGATGACATCATCATATATTCAACGTCTCTCCAAGAACATGTAATTAACCTGACCAAAGTATTTCAAAGACTACTCGAAACCAACCTAAAAATACAACTCGATAAATCTGAGTTCCTGAAGAAGGAAGTCGCATTTCTAGGCCATATCATAACACCCGAAGGAATAAAGCCAAATCCACTGAAAATAGACGCAATCTTGAAATATCCTATCCCACGAACGACAAAACAGATCAAAGGATTCCTAGGACTTCTTGGGTATTACAGGAAATTCATTAAAGATTTTGCGAAAATCACCAAGCCACTCACTCTTTGCTTGAAGAAAGATTCAACAATTGAACATACCCCACAGTTCATTCAATGTTTCGAGACATGCAAAAATCTCCTTATTAACGAACCGCTACTGCAATACCCAGATTTCAATCAGATCTTCAACCTAACGACTGACGCAAGCAACTTCGCAATCGGAGCTATTCTATCACAAGGCCCGATAGGCAAAGATAAACCGATCGCGTACGCCTCAAGGACGCTAAATGATTCAGAGCAACACTATTCAACGATCGAGAAAGAAATGTTGGCTATTGTGTGGGCCACGAAGTATTTTAGGCCGTATCTTTTTGGGCGTAAGTTCAAAATACTTTCTGATCACCGACCCCTTCAATGGCTATTTTCTTTGAAAGACGCAAATTCCAAACTAGTTAGATGGCGACTGAAACTAGAAGAATTCGATTACGAAGTAGTGTACAAAAAAGGAAAATCCAATATGAACGCAGATGCTTTGTCAAGAATTGAGATACACACAAACGAAACATTCAATTGGAACGAGTTTCTAGACAACTTTAATAAAGAACTGTCAGCACCGCAAGACGACAACGCATCAATGTACAATAATGCACCAGATACAGATAACGAAACTAACCTACCTCAACCAAAGAACGATGACCCACTTCAACCTGGGAATGTTATATCCGACCTTGCTAAACGACGGAATACCGACACATCAGAAACAGAGACAGCTGATGAATCTACCACCGATAAAAGGAACTCTTCAGAGACCGAAACAGCTGACGAAATACCTGATAACGGCAGTAATATCACAGTACATACGAGTCACGAAGAACCTATTCTAAATATACCTATCTCAGAACGACCACTGAATTACTATAATAATCAAATAAAACTAAACTTTGTCAATTATGGTGCAATTAGACCAATCACTGAACAAATATTCCCAAATAAAAAACGTATTCATGTCCAAATTGGATTAGACAACACAGAAAACAATCTGATCAAGTTTTTCAAAGAATACATATCTCCAAAAATAAAATACGCAATACTATTCAATCCGGAAAGCAACTATCAACCAACTTGTGATATCCTCAGAAAGACCTTCAAAAATACAGCATTTGATTTGGTAAAATGCGATAAAATATTAGAAGATGTCAATAACACCGATAAACAACGTGAAATACTTGTGAATTATCACGAAGGGAAAACCAATCATAGAGGAATCAACGAGACAGAAATTCGAATTAGGAAAATATACTATTGGCCGTCGATGAAAACAGACATAGAAGAATATATTAGTCTTTGCGAAAATTGCCAAATGAACAAATACGACAGAAATCCTAGTAAGCCAAAATTTATGGTAACTCCAACACCAACGAAACCTCTAGAAATAATTCATGTGGACACATTTCAAGCCAATGGACAGAAATTCCTGACAGTCATCGATGCATTTTCAAAATACGGACAGGCCTATCCAATAGAAGGATCAAATTCAGTAAATATTTTGAATGCCCTTCTAATATTCATCACCCACCACGGGTTACCACACATAATCGTATCAGACAATGGTACCGAATTTAAGAATGGCCTCATGCAGGAATTTGTTAATACGCACAAAATTCAGATACACTATACTACGCCAGAGAACCCACAGTCTAATGGTATGATAGAACGTTTCCACTCCACACTAATTGAACACCTGCGAGCACTGAAAGGAGGAAAAACAAATTTCAATGTGAGAGAACAAATGCCCTATGCAATTCTAGGTTACAACAGCTCCATCCATACAGTTACGAAACAAAAACCGATAGATGTTCTCAATGGACATTTCGACACCCAAGACCCTTTCGATATAGACATAAATAAAACCTTAATCAATAATTACACTCAGCAACATCGAGAAAAAACAAAAATCGTCTACCAAGAATTGAATCGCAGAGCACTCGACATCAAAGAAAAGGTAATCGAAAAACTGAACAAAAAAAGGAAACCACCAATCTCCTACAAGCCGAATACGAAGATATACACTAGAACTACTGCTAAAAGAAATAAGTTACTCCCTCGTTTTCATCCTCGAACAGTTGATTCAGACAATCAAGTGACAGTAAATTTACCGAAAACTACTTGCCATAAGAAAAACATAAAAAACATCCGAGCCAAATCAATGCAGACTACTGACACTCAAACCCCATTACAGATGGACACACACAATGGGACAAGAAATAAGGATCCAAGACCTGAAAGACAATCCAGGGATACTACCCCTCAACCTGGGTGCAGCAAGGATTCAAAATAGTGTCCACGACTTTATTCACTTCTACAACCTAACACCAATTGCTCAAGAAATCGATGCTATACATAACCAATACGAAGCAGTCACGGAATCAATAAATGAAGGCCTCAGTTACCCCTATTTCGAGAGCTTGCATAACTTCGACCAAGGACTCCGATACCAACTAGATTCAGTCAATCGGAAACTTCAATCAATCTACCCTTCACACAGAGCCAAGAGAGGACTCATCAATGGACTTGGAAGTATAGTGAAATCAATATCTGGCAACCTTGATCAAGAAGACGCCGAAAAATATGACAGAGACATTGCAGCCCTCCAAAATAACCAAAAAAATGTAATACGCCGAATAAATGACCATGTATCATTGACCACCAAATTGATAGAAAACTTCAATTCAACGATCACATTGATAACACATAATCAACAAGTGATTGCTGATGAAATCGATAATGTCCGCTCCAAATTTAATAAATTCGTTTTCGATTTCAATCACTATTTGCGAACAAGAAATATTCTCGACCAACTGAACCTGTCTCTACAAATAATACTTCAACTTCTAACAGATCTCGAGAATGCCATCACATTTGCGAGAACAAACACACTACATAGTAGTATCATCAAGACCGATGAGTTGAAATACATAATTGGTATAATGCTAGAAAACCACATGAGAGAACAATTATTATACGCCGACGAAAAAGAACTGCTCAAATACTACGACGTTATCTCCGTCGATGCCTACTTTTCAAATAATATGATCGTTTTCATTCTGCACTTTCCCCTTCTACACCCTGAAAAATTCACTCATTACCACCTGTATTCCATTCCCACGAGAAATTCTACCACCATTATCCCTCCTTCAGCCTATCTGACTATGAATACTGCACTCTACCAATATACAGAACAGCCTTGCAGAAAAATTAACCCAGACTACCTGTGCCCGAGTACGTCCATCCAGTTCGACACGAGTTCCCAGGACTGTGTCTACCAAATTCTACAACTCTCAGATGAAGAAGCCCATTGTCAACAAGTGCCAGTGTCAATCAATATCACGTTGATTGAACAATTGACGACAGCTCATTATATTGGTATATTTCCAGAACCGACAAAAGTATCTACCCAATGTTCCACCACTGGAATCTTGGTTCTCCACGGTACATATCTGATCGAACTACCACCAGGATGCGGATTCCATACCCCCCAAGATGGCTATGTCAATAGCAGAGATATAATTCACGAACAGCCACTGACCTTACCCAAAGTGAAAACCATCTCAGTACAGCCAGCCAGACAAATCAACCCAATCCACCTTGAGAAGATTCCCCTCGACGAGCTTCATAAGCTGAAGAATCAGTACGAACAGCAGCTACAGCCCCTAGCATACGAAACAACACCAGACACCAACCACCTCTGGACAGCACCCCTTTACATCATAGCCGCCGTAATCCTAGGAGCCCTATACTACAAGTTCCGCCACTTCCTTGAATGTCACAAAGGAAGGCACTCCGAAAAACCTCAAGACCCATCAGTTCTGTTCGTCCCTTACAAAACTTCTTCAGGGGATGGAGAAGTTACATCTTGAAGACAACCCGATTCCTCCGTAGTCAGCGAGATATAGGACACCACTGCAACGCTGGCCTAAGCGAGTTCACATTATTCCATTTTCAACTAATGACCTCAGTCTGACTGCATATTTCATTGTATCAACTTGAATCACATAATTATTGTTCGTGTTTGAAATAAATAATCTTTTTTTAAAAACGGATTTTTTGAGAACACAAACTTAATTAGTTTATGAGATAAATGTCACAGCTTTCCAAATGAGAAGTAATAAAAAAATGTTTCATTTTCAAGACAGTGTCTTCGAAAGGGACAAACTTTTGACCTTTCCTGTATGCTGAAACTTAGATTTGGTTGATTTGTAGAATACTCAATGATCTTATTCAGCTATGACCCGAATTGTAATATTTAGTAAATTTGCGTTGTGAAAAATCGTTATTTTAACTTATATATTCAGGACTTGCACAAGAAAGGGATTTCTCAGGAAATGGTATTATATACGAGGTTTTCCGATTGAAATAACACCGGCAAAAATGTATACTGTATCAATGAGAATATTTCAGACACAAATTCTCGAAATAATTTGTCATTCCTTCTTCTGAACACTTCTGGTGTTCCATCCACTGTGAAACACCTTATACATATATGAAAGTCAGAACGCAAATATACAGTGGGTTTGTTTAAATTCGCACCATATGAAAAACTTTGATATTAATAATTTTACGAAAAAAAATCATATTCTTTATAAAAAGTTCTGCATTGTCTTGATATTGAAATACAGTGATCAGATATCAAATTTTTTCAATCGTATACGAAGTTAGTCGGAAAATATTAGTTTTGTCCAACAGTAAGGTACATGCTATCACTTTATTCGTTAATAATTCGATGATCTTCGCGTCTCTTAACCTTTATTATGCAATATTTTCATGTCAACAATAAAGGTAATTTACTCTTGAGCCAAAATCATATTTTTTGAGTAACCGCGTATACGTCTGAAATAAATTAATATCTGATGATTGCATATCAGGTTCAAGACCACGCAGAACTTTTTATAAGGAATAACTTTTTTCGTAAAATTAATAATAAAAAAGTTTTCCATATGGCGCGAACTTAAGCATCAGACACCGAGGCAAACGCACTGTATATAAATGAGGAAAATATGACGGTATACTTGGCTAGGAACGGCCCTGCTACATATGTACGATTGCTTTCGCAGCCATCAACTGAATTATACACATCTAGATTCGAAATTATGCTATGCCTAGTCCCTGCAGGAAAAAGCAATATCCCATCCAGGCTCCCAGTCCAATTTTCCTAAGCGAAAACGTTGGCCATTCCCTAAATCAATGCATACCGATAACGATAACTTCAGAAAACTCATTTGAAATTGGGTCAAACAGTCCGGATTGATGTAGAGTCTTCCAATGGATATATGAATCACTGAAAAAGTTATATGGTTCGGCACATTCGAGGCTCTCATAAAATCAACAATTTTTTATCGATTTCATAAAAGGTTTCAGCGAGATTGTATTGATTGTATTGCTAGCTAGCACAAATTCACAGAAAATAGTTAGAGTTTTCTGCGCATTCTAGGATATAATATTAGCGGTTTTTAGATAGGGTTATTCCGAAATTTCTGTTATGAGATTTGGCAACATTCCTACACAAAAGTGGAATATAATTGAGGTTTATTGTAAAAATCATGATTGTATTCGATTTATTCTTGACTTTTAAATGGTTAGAAGAGTATAGAATGAATTGAAACATCAAATAAGTTATTCTTCTATGTTGGCGATTTTTTTTTCAATTGAATTGGCCGTTATTACTTGATGAAAATCCATAGTTATTATTATTTAATTTATCGTGAAAATCTAATCGTTTTTCGTTTGTTTACAATAAATATGTTGGCGATGTTGTGGATTATCTGAAGAATTATCTGAATTTATCTGAAATCAATGTAATTATGGGATTATTTTAATCGAAGGCTGTTGAATTCAGACATTGCCGAGATTTTAGTGTGCTATATCTAGGAAAAAATATACAAGAATAGTCGCATTCTATGGTGTATAAACAGATATTAGATAACATATCACTGAACAATAATGTGATTGGAAAGAAATCTTGTACCAAATTTTTGGGTCTCCTCTTAGATGACAAATTGAAATTTGAAGATCATGTTCTTAACCTCAACAATAAAATATCATCTGGATGTTACGCAGTGACGGTTATTGCGAGAGAATTAGGATTTCTGCCAGCTAAAATGGCATACTATGCCCTGGTGGATGCCCACCTTAGGTATGGTATTCCATTTTGGGGGGTTTGTAATGACAGCTTGCTGGGTTCAGTCTTAGTCGTACAAAAACGAGCTGTGAGGAATTTATGCAAAGTTCACCCTAGGAATTCTTGTAGAGAGCTTTTTAGGAGACATAAAATACTCACTGTTGTATCGATTTTCATCATCGAAACTGTCTCTCTGATACAAAAACATTTGTGCAAGTTTACTACTTTTACTGGTAATCTGAGTCATCATCATGTTACCCGTCAAACCAGTAACAACCTTCTGAATCTCCCAATTCCAAAAACAAATCTAGTGAAAGATTCAATATACTATAATGGACGTAAAATGTATAATCATATACCAAAAGAAATAAGAGATATTGTTCAATGTGATCGCTTCAGACATGCCCTGAAAGAACTGTTCTCCTCCAGACCATATTATAGTATACAGGAGTTTTTTGAGGAGGATTTTCAATAGTATGTATTAAAATGCATTTGGCAATTTTTTATTGATATATTGTCTGTAAATAATATGTCTATTTCTCTTTATACATTTGATTATATGCTTTTTTTTCAATTTCGTTTATACATTTATATATATATATATATATTTATCAATATCTGTTTTATATTTTTTATCTCCTGACTGATATGTACATCATCATATCTCTTATGAGTACCGAATATGTTTTACACTATGTACAATGCTTTGTCTACAAATTTTTATTTCATGACAATAAAGTATATTTATTATTATTATTATTATTATTGGATTCCACTGCATGAGCTATGTATGTTCTAGACTTTCAGCAAATCTATACTAGAATAACTTCTCTTATGAGTTCTCTTACTTATTTGCATTGTTTTTTTTTTCAATTTAAAATTTTCTATTCACACCACTGTAATGTATGTGGAGTTCCTGGATAAAGTACCGTACTAAGAACCTATCTATTCTCGTACCTATCTATACCTTTACCAACCCTTACCCTTTTATAAATCTGTAGTGTTTGTACCTGTGTTAACAATATTATGAAAAATGTAGTTTACCAGGTAGGTAACTGAAGGATCAACCTACACTGAATTAGCAGAACCATGCACTTCCAAACCACGTCATTATTTTAGGCTCTTATTTGAGGTCAATTACCTTCATTTTTTTCTGACAAATATCGTTGGTTTTGCTAGTTTAACCGTGCTTTGTCAAAACTAAAGTTCGATAAAATATGAATGTATACCAAAATGCAAGGCTCATTTGAAAATCTTATTCTAGCCAACATAAAGAGCCTCACTATATAATGTATAACTATAGTGTTTAAATGTCTTTGTGTATAACCATATTCTTTGAAATCTTCGTGTTCTAGAAGTGACATTGAGAGCTTAAACTGAAGCTAACGCATGGCAGAACCGACGATTTTTAGTTAAAAATGGAGAGCAAAAAATTCGCCAATATATAGTTAATAGATTAGCCGAAGAAAAAGGAACATTCAAAAATTCCAAACTATAGCCTAATGGAAGTGAAGGATCTTAAAGTTGAAACAGGACCAACTTTAGAAATTGAAAAGTTTGGGTCACTTCGTTAACTACGAGATGTATAGATACGGAATAAACTTTTGCAATGAAGAACGGAACTTTTTCGTGAATGGATTCTTCCAGACTTGGTTTCAAATAATGAGTATCTTGTTAAAGATTTGAAAATGTGGGCATTCAAAAGGTGCTTGATTCAAGAAGAAACAAATGAAAAAGGTAAAGTTTTCAGACGTCTCGTACTTAGGTATATTTTCGTACGAAAAAGAAAATAAGCAATATTGAAATAAGGTACGACAACGTTCGTTTATACTGATGGGAACTGTGGTAATCAGAATCGCGTAATTTTGAGTTACGAGTGAGAATAATGAAGAATTATGTACATAATGAAGAGGATATTAAATTCACTTTGATTGCATACTTATAGGTACTCATGAATTTTGTTCCTTAAAATTGTCCATTGTGCATAGCAAGAGTCTTCGAAATGTTCATCATTTTTTGCTTCAATTTTAATGGGAAAATCTTATATAAACTCGACTGATTATGACGTTCAAAATGATGATTTTAGATTCTCTGGGGCATTTTTACCGAGATTTTTACCATTGTTGAAAATGTACATTTGGAAACCATAAAAAAATGCAAGGAACTTTTTTTGTAATACTTTACAATTCATGATGGCTATTTCATTGGTATTAATATTCAACTCGTATTCAACCCATAAATGTCTCAGATGAAATGGCCTTCTTACTGATGGGATACAGTGATACAGAGTGTTTTTATTTGAAGATTTAAAGATCTATATCCCCATTACTTTGAAACTATTTGACGTATCCGTATCATATTTCGCACACTGTATACCTCGCAAAATTATGTTAGATAAACATTTCTGGGTCCTACCAAAGGCGTACGACAGGGGCAAGTTAGTGGTTGACCCTTTAAAATTTTACGAAACTGGTGAAATTGACATCTCATATATTTTACATCTTCCTGAATTTTACCGAGATTTTTACCATTGTTGAAAATGTACATTTGGAAACCATAAAAAAATGCAAGGAACTTTTTTTGTGATACTTTACAATTCATGATGGCTATTTCATTGGTATTAATATTCAACTCGTATTCAACCCATAAATGTCTCAGATGAAATGGCCTTCTTACTGATGGGATACAGTGATACAGAGTGTTTTTATTTGAAGATTTAAAGATCTATATCCCCATTACTTTGAAACTATTTGACGTATACGTATCATATTTCGCACACTGTATACCTCGCAAAATTATGTTAGATAAACATTTCTGGGTGCTACCAAAAGCGTACGACAGGGGCAAGTTAGTGGTTGACCCTTTAAAATTTTACGAAACTGGTGAAATTGACATCTCATATATTTTACATCTTCCTGAATTTTACCGAGATTTTTACCATTGTTGAAAATGTACATTTGGAAACCATAAAAAAATGCAAGGAACTTTTTTTGTGATACTTTACAATTCATGATGGCTAATTCATTGGTATTAATATTCAACTCGTATTCAACCCATAAATGTCTCAGATGAAATGGCCTTCTTACTGATGGGATACAGTAATACAGAGTGTTTTTATTTGAAGATTTAAAGATCTATATCCCCATTACTTCGAAACTATTTGACGTATACGTATCATATTTCGCACACTGTATACCTCGCAAAATTATGTTAGATAAACATTTCTGGGTCCTACCAAAGGCGTACGACAGGGGCAAGTTAGTGGTTGACCCTTTAAAATTTTACGAAACTGGTGAAATTGACATCTCATATATTTTACATCTTCCTGAATTTTACCGAGATTTTTACCATTGTTGAAAATGTACATTTGGAAACCATAAAAAAATGCAAGGAACTTTTTTTGTAATACTTTACAATTCATGATGGCTATTTCATTGGTATTAATATTCAACTCGTATTCAACCCATAAATGTCTCAGATGAAATGGCCTTCTTACTGATGGGATACAGTAATACAGAGTGTTTTTATTTGAAGATTTAAAGATCTATATCCCCATTACTTCGAAACTATTTGACGTATACGTATCATATTTCGCACACTGTATACCTCGCAAAATTATGTTAGATAAACATTTCTGGGTCCTACCAAAGGCGTACGACAGGGGCAAGTTAGTGGTTGACCCTTTAAAATTTTACGAAACTGGTGAAATTGACATCTCATATATTTTACATCTTCCTGAATTTTACCGAGATTTTTACCATTGTTGAAAATGTACATTTGGAAACCATAAAAAAAATGCAAGGAACTTTTTTTGTGATACTTTACAATTCATGATGGCTATTTCATTGGTATTAATATTCAACTCGTATTCAACCCATAAATGTCTCAGATGAAATGGCCTTCTTATATTGATGGGATACATTGATACAGAAAGTTTTTATTTAGATTTAAAGATCTATATCCCCATTACTTTGAAACTATTTGACGTATCCGTATCATATTTCGCACACTGTATACCTTGCAAAATTATGTTAGATAAACATTTCTGGGTCCTACCGAAGGCGTATGACAGGGGCAAGTTAGTGGTTGACCCTTTAAAATTTTACGAAACTGGTGAAATTGACATCTCATATATTTTATATCTTCCTGAATTTTACCGAGATTTTTACCATTGTTGAAAATGTACATTTGGAAACCATAAAAAAATGCAAAGAACTTTTTTTGTGATACTTTACAATTCATGATGGCTAATTCATTGGTATTAATATTCAACTCGTATTCAACCCATAAATGTCTCAGATGAAATGGCCTTCTTACTGATGGGATACAGTAATACAGAGTGTTTTTATTTGAAGATATAAAGATCTATATCCCCATTACTTTGAAACTATTTGACGTATCCGTATCATATTTCGCACACTGTATACCTCGCAAAATTATGTTAGATAAACATTTCTGGGTCCTACCAAAGGCGTACGACAGGGGCAAGTTAGTGGTCGACCCTTTAAAATTTTACGAAACTGGTGAAATTGACATCTTATATATTTTATATCTACCTGAATAAGAAACTTTTCCTTCGTGAGGATAAAATCATCATTTTTTGAGATACCTATTGAAAGCCGCAGCTTTTCAGTTCAATGTACGTGTATTAATTAGGTCGGAGTTTTTTGTCAACAGATCGCATTCATTACACAAATGAAACTTTCATTTGTTTAAAGAGCCACATTTAAGTAAGTGAATGATATTTGCAGTAGGTACAGAATTAAGTATGCAGTTGAAATATTTCCGATTTTAATGCATGTTGTCGCACATTCGAAAGCAAGCAACAAAAGGAAAGATCGAAAAGATCGAACACTTCATGACGGCCTTCGAATTATGTAGGTAAACAATCATCTCGTCTACCTACCTACACATCATCGAAATATTGAAATGCAGTTTCATCTATGGGGCGTCAGTACATACTTGAAAAAAAAAACGCAACGCAAAGCAAATATCCTGGATTTATGCAGCAGTTTCAAATCATATAGGTGTGTCATAAGATTCTAGGGGAAGAATAATTTGCATTAACAATTAACATAAAATAATTGAATGTCAATGCCTGCTGAACATTCTTAAGACTTGTGATTCATCACTGAAAACTTATATGACTCAAATCTGCTGCACAAATCGACCAATAGTAATAGACAACTTCACAACGTCGCCTCAGCCATCAAAGCCAACATCAACAACATTTTCCCCAACCAAAGACTCACCTCTTCAGCAAACTCAAAATCCCCATCGAATTTCCTCTTTCTTTTGGCATGGCCGCAGCAAAGAACGGCTGCCACCAGCAATACGAACAAAATCGGCTTCATGTCGAGTTTTCTCTAGCGGGATTTCCACGGAAAATCAGTCTTTTCGCACGGACAGATCGTCGTCCTCCATTGGCGTTTCCAACGCGATCACGACCGATTTTTGTTTCTCTGTAGCCGCTTGCCAGGCCTCTGCTGGGCTCTGCCTCTTCTTCTACCTTCTCGCTCTTCGGCAACGTTGCCAAATCTGCGATTTCAATTTCAGGGCGATGCGCGGTTTACAGGGTGATCCAACGGATTTTTATTTTTTTGATATGTTCTGGTTCTCACGAAAAGGGATATCCTCTGTAATCTTCAGAAAACATCGTGAGAACCAAGGGAAAGAAGGTTGGAGTTGGTGTTCTTCTTAAATTTCTGGAGATGGTATGCCTCGGGGAACACCTCCCTAGGCATTGAGTTCCAGAGTCTCGATGTTCGTTGGATGAACGAGTCTTTGGAAAGGGACGTTCTGCAGGTCTCTAAAGTGACCACGAAGGGGTGTGAAGACTGGACTTGACGGGTTAATCTCGAAGAGACTGCTAATGGAGGAACGATTGTTGATATTTCAGAAGAGCATCGCCCATTAAAATATCTATGAAATAGAGATATATCGCCAACTTTTCTACTGTGTTCCAGAGAAGTGAGCGAGTTTGTAAGCGAGACATCACCGACGAGAAGAATTGCCCTTTATTGGACAGAATCCAATATTTTCAGGGTATGTTTAGGTGCCGCACTCCAAATATGGGAACAGTATTCCAGGACAGGTCGGATCTGTACCTTGATGGGTCTTGTTTCAAATTGGATGGCTCTCATATTACGTCAAACAGGGTGAAGTGAAGTGAATCACGAAAAGCTGTTCTTCAGAATATCTCGAAAATATTCAAAAATCTGTAGGAATTAACTCATGTTGTTTGGGGCTAACCCTAACCTGTCAATATGAACATGAACCTGTTATTACACTTGGAAGTGTCAAATTTCAAATGTGATTCACTTTAACCACTAGGTACTTTGGGGTAAAGTGAATCAGTATTTCAAATCGAGTTTTCTGAAATTATTTTATAGACTTTGCTGCAAGAAATATATAATAACTGTTCAAAGAGGATCCAAATTTCGGATGGTGTATTTCAAATACTTGAATACTTATTTTTCGACTTATATTGAAAATATGCTCTTCCCTTTTCACTGACATGACAGAATTTTTTTTCACCACTTGTTCACTTGTTATAACTGACACATCCGCTATTTCAGGGTAAAAACTATAACCTTTACATTTATTCTGTTTTTCCCCAACATATTTACTTTAATATCGATGTTATTTTTTGTTAATGGTTTCCACTTTCCAATGATTTGTCTTTATCATTCGACGAAAGTAAATTTAAACTATTAAAAAGTCATCTGCTTTCATTTGCTCTTTAGTCTAATCTTATTGATATATCCTTCGTTACACCACCGCCACTGCTCTGTGAAAGTATTATTTTTCATAATTGCGTAATACCTCCTCTATTATTATGTATGAATATTCTTGGCATTCTGAAAGCAATAAACTTATATTCAGTACCAAAAACCAGCAAAATAATCATTAATTCGTAACATTTCAAATTAATTCCCTTAACACCCTAAAATGAAATTTTCTAACATAATAAATTTTCATATCTGAGAAAAAATTATTCGAAACAAATCCAACATTGCTACTATATTCGTGAATCGAAATGATCAACACAATTGTAGAATAGATATTTAAAAATATATAAAAACAGAAGCTGTATAGGTACCTAAACCTTTTGCAAGAATTGTAAAATCCATAAATAACCCGTTTACAAATATTTTCGAAATGTACTTGATATAAATTTTTGACACTTACACCTCCCAATTGTTGAACATTCATGGCCAACAAAATGCGACGCAAGAATATTCATTATTTTTACAACTTTTCCCTCGAGATATTTACTAATCTTATGGAAAATAACCGAGTGATTCACTTTACCCATCTTGATTCACTTAACCCAGTTTGACGATACTTTTGAAATTTCGTTTCAATCCCAGCAGCAATTTATGCATTTGTTTAGAAAATACACCATTTGACATCCCAAATTTCTGCTATTTCATCCCTTCCTCAAATGATATACCACATACTCTGATGGCGATTTTCTACTAAATGCAGACAGTCGGTTTTTTTGCTGTAATCTATGTAGAAGCTGAAAAACAAAAACAAAACTGAAACAAACTGAGAACTCTCTTTTCCATCAAGCGGATTTCACGTTTTTTCAGTCTTGTTTTTGTTTTCGGTCCTTTTCCACTGGTTGTTGCGATAGATGAGTTAGAGAGAAGGTATATAGAACTAGACAACCATAGAAAAATATTTTGTTATTCATAGTTGTTGTGTCTAGTTTATAGTGTGATCCGTGGGAAAAAGTTAAAATATATATTTTTGGTACATATAATCATTAAGATCGATCACTTTTTTTGGTTTAATATACTTGTTTTCAACAAAATAACTACTGTTTTTCAAAATATCTACCCTTTACGTTTGAAGAAAGTGAATTTTTCGAAAAATAAATAAAAATATTTTTCATTACTACCAGCTCCACTTGAGATTCTCACTCATGTTTCAAAACTGTTAAATTTTGTTTATTGATGATCATATTATCATTCATCCATTCATATTTTGATTTTTATGACTGTAGAATGTTCGTGGAACAACTTTGGCAACCATAAAGAAAGTAGAGTAAGTTTTGTACAACTGCAAAATGAAACAACACAAAGTCTGGGAATGTGAACAAGAACTGATTAAGAATATTGAATTAGCTAATGATGAAAACGTTATAAGAACACTTAGAAATAATATAAAACAAACTAATAGTCTAATAATCACTGTCTCTTCTGGATGATCTAAGGTCTAGACAAAGCTATTAGTGCATTATTCTATGCTAAAAAACACATATATCTGAATAGATACACACTTTTTTCGAAAATGAGAAAATATACAGTGTGTTTCATTCGAGAAACCATAACTTTGATTCGTGCAAAGATTCTATATCTATCTGACCGTTAAAAATCCGTTGGGTAAAATAGAAATTCATCGGTATAAAATTTCTCTCGTAACAGTGCAACGTTGTGAATTTTTTTCTCTTCAACACTGCAAACTGTAACTTTGAAACCGCGAGGTGTTTTCGCTAAAAGCATCATCCTGTAGAAACCCATTCAGGGTTGGAGGGAAAAGGGGAGTTATGGAGGGCGCGGCCATTCGGAAGTGGTGGGGGGATGATGTCGAGGAAATCGATGTCGTCCTATTTTTACGTTCCATCGGGACAATTCAGGACTTTTCTATTACTCCCCGTATGATGACTTTTTTAAGACTTGATACGAATTTTCCAGAAAATTATGTCTTTATTGAATTGCTGTATGAATTAATTTAGAGATATACAACTTGACTGAACTTTTGGAAAGCGAATAATGGGATTTTGAAATTTGAGTAATTTGACACTACCATTTCTTGAGAAAAATAGGTCAGATATTCAGGGCCGGATCAACCCTATATCGGGGCCCCTAGGCAATGCAATTCTCGGGGCCCCTTTCCTTTCCCGTTTTCTTACTTTTCAAAATATGTTTTTTCTATTACAATTTCAACCATATACAGAGTGCCCGTTTTCCTAGAAGATTCAGATTCTCAGTTCATTTTGTTTTCGCTTGAGCTTCTGAAAAATAGTCTGAAAAAATATCTCGATGTGTCATTTTGAGTTTTTGGATTATTGGAAGAGAACCAAAAATTTGTGATATTCGTTTTCATTTTTCTCAAGCGAAAACAAAATGAACTGAGAATCTGAATCTTTTAGGAAAACGGGCACTCTGTATATGGTTTGAGTAACTGCGTATTCAACTAGATACGATTGCTGTCGATGTCAGCAGATCCAGTTATCGATATCACTGTTTTGAAAACAATCAATAAACAAAGCTCCATAAATATAGAACTGTCACTTGGGACATCCTAGTTCGCAAAAAAGAAGTATAGCTCTGCTATTTTGGTATTTCGGATAAACATACGAGAGTAAGTAGTGTAAAACCAAATTTGCAGCTTCGAAGGACCTGTTCTCAGTGCGTGTGGGACAAAATTCCACGTATTTTTTTCTGTCTTCACTTAGTTCATTCTTTTATTTGGAACTGGGGAACTCACAATGCTAATCATAATTCCACACTAATAAATATTGTCAGAGGAAGATGAGAATGTCTCAAATACCGAAATGCCGAAAAGGCATACAGAAAGGCATAGGAGGCTTCATCCCTTATCCTATGTAGAAGAACGTGAGGAGACAACACTATAGCGCCAATAACAACCACTTCAGAAGTCAAGTTATTCACCAGTAGCGTCCTAATAAAAATATTATGAATGATTCAGGAACATCCAGTATGGCAATTCGATTAGTAACAGAACAAACAATGATGCCGTCAATATTATTTTCATCTCCAAGTATAACATACAACTAAAATCATTTTCATTTATATAAGATATATTCTTATTTGAAAATATCGGCTTATGATATTTTTCAATCTTAGAATTTCTAGAAAGAAATTTCTAGAAAGAAATTTATTAAATATCGATAAATAAGAGAATCATCTTCGATTGTCGTGTTATTTTGATTTTTGCGATACCAGCGGTGAAAAATGCCTTGTTGTTATTGTTTTTATTGATCAATTCGAATAAAATCACACTCTGAATAAAGTGTCACCAATAAAAACATTGAGTTTTTCACTGATACATCTTTTCCAGTTGTATTTCAGAAACCATCAAGTTAATTTCAGAAAGCGTCAATTGAATTTCAGAATAGTCACTTGTATTTTATTATTTGACACATTCACATTCAAAATTTTTTAAAATTAAATCAGGAACTAGTTGAAAAATGGAAAAGCCATAAATTGGACAACAATTTTAGAAAGAGAAATTAGTCTATCCAATTAGAATATCAAACATAGTTTGAAATGAATGTCTGGTAGACTACGAGCAGAAAACAACTACTTTCCTGGTAAATACCACGCAGAACATTGAATTATATCTGCTCGTAATCCATGCAACAATTCACACTGTGAATGCAGATCACAAATGTTTCTTTCTTCCTGGAAGTGGCGCCGCATGGTGTCGCCACTTCCAATTGTCTGTTGGAACGCGGCTCAGTGCGGTCAAATAAACGCGACGAAGGTGCATTGGGACAGGCAACGCTTCGAGTGGAGATCTTACGGTCTCTACTCGGATAACTACCCTGCACTGATGAGGGCCAATAAGCCCGAAACCGGTCTGTAGGTTGTTAGGCGTGCCTGTCCCGATGTGAATTTGTCACGTCTTAGGAAGAAAGAAACATTTGCGATCTGCATTCACAGTGTGAATTGTTGCATGGATTACGAGCAGATATAATTCAATGTTCTGCGTGGTATTTACCAGGAAAGTAGTTGTTTTCTGCTCGTAGTCTACCAGACATTCATTTCAAACTATGTTTGATATTCTAATTGGATAGACTAATTTCTCTTTCCAGGAACTAGTTATTTCACATTATACAATAACCGTTTTTAAATATGTGTATATATATGTGTTTTTATTCAATATTTTAAGTACTTATTTTTAATATTTGTAATAATGTATTATTGGTAAAGTCACGTTTAAATTGTTATACAGTTTATTTCTAGTATTTACCTAAATTTTAAGTTTATTCAAACGCTTTGTCAATAAGAAATCTATTTCTTCGACAATAAATAAGTATATTTCTCTCTCTCTCTCTCTCTCTCTCTCTATTTCAGAAAGTATCAATTGTATTTCAGAATAGTGAGTTGAATTTCAGTAAGCGTCGAATGTATTTCAGGATAGTCAGTTCAATATCAGAAAGCGTCAAATGAATTTCAGAATAGGCAATTTAATTCCAGAATTCGTCATTTGTATATCAGAAAATATCAAATGTTTTTAAGAAAGCGTCATTTGTATTTCAGAAACTGATATCAGTAAAATTTGAAATATTTCGAAAACAGAAACACACTTGGGTATAGGACATTAGCATGAAATGTATCAAACATTTTGAGTAAAATCGAAAAATTCTGGTACAATCGGAAGTGCTAAACTTTGCCTATACATTCTTGACAATAGTATGTTAGATGGATAGTCCCCATAAACATAAATTTTCTGATTCGGCCCACTTTATACATAGTTCATCATAGGAACAATGATGTGACTTACTAACTCAATCTCGTTAACAACTACATAATTTCTTAGAGAGAAATGGAAAATGAGACCATAAAACATGGGGTGTTCACAATAAACCTCTGTTTTCTGAATTACAAGTGATATTTTCTGAAATTCAAATGACGAATTCTGAAATTCAGTTGACTATTCTGAAATACAATTGATATTTTCTGAAATAAAAATGATATTTTCTGAAATACAACTGGAAAAGGTGTAGTAGTCAGTACTCGACGAAAATGTTTGCAACCAAATGGAATATCAAATCGAAAAACACATCACGATTTTTATTCCCACGCCCACAAAACGAACGATGTAGTAACAACATTCCCGTATTTCTTATCGGGAACGAGCCTCCCCCCTCTCCTCTGCCCCTGCACTGGGGGGCGAGGAAGGGTGGGGGGGGGGGGGGAAGCAAAGGGCGCCGAAGACTGGAGATTAGACGGATAAATGATAAATCGAAGCGAAATACGCGAAACATGCTCATCTCTCGCCCCTCTAACCCGACATCGGACATTGATTCGATATTCGCGACGAACGCATCCCATCTTTTCCTGCCTCCCTGCACAGGATCTCTTCCAGCGCACAATCTCCGGCAGGAAATGGGAGAGCGACGTTGCCAAGTCGCGACAGTCGACAGGATTTTCGACAAGCCCTTCTTTGGGTCCACTTGCCAGAATAGAAAGTTATGATGGCGGATTTTGACATTTGACAGATTTAGGGAAAAATCTATGGAAAAATTTGACATTTGACAGTTGACAAAATCAGTGTTCCATGTCAAAATTGAATTAAAATGTGAGCAAATCCAAATTCCAGAATAATATCCTTTTTCTTTATGTCTTTCAATTTTAAGTCTGTCAAATGTCAAAATCCGCCATGAACTTTCTATTCTGGGAAAGATAAATTGTTTCTGCGAAGAACTTGTACACCGTTTGAGAAGATTTTAATATATCCACGACTTGAATGAAGATGGCGGTGAGATCGATTTTCAAGTAAGATTTCTGTTAATTATGTATTTCTGTAGTTCCAATCTGACAGGCGTGATTTGAAACGACATTTAAACATTATATTTTCAGTAAATCAGGATTAGTTATCAATATTTTTACTCTCATCTGTATTTTTTCTCTTAGAACAGATGACACTGACAGAAGCACAGTTTCTATTTACCGACACAAGGTATGGCGCCATTTCTGGTAATTTCAGGAAATATTACTACGGTATGAAATCAAGTAGGAAAAAGTCTACAGTTTATCCTAGTGCTTGTTAGTAAGAAGCTGTTTCACCATCCTATATCCAACTTGCTTATTGTAGCTAACGATGTATAATCAAATTTTGAAGTTAGATTCGACCTACTTCTGATCTCCTGATTGATTTAATAATTAGCCGGATGACACTGCATAGAAAAAAATGGTGGCTTCAAGATCGTGGACGACATTTTGAGAATATGGTCTGGTTCGATTTAAAATTGTTATGTACGGGGATATTTGAGGTCATATAATATGATTCTTTCGTAAAAATTGTTGAATTCAAGATGGCGGCTTCAATATGGCGGACGAGTCTCATCGGGCGCTCAATCTCTGGCAGGAAATGGGAGAGCGGCGTTGCCAAGTCGCGACGGTCGACATGTTTTTTAGAACCCTCTTTTATTTGTCTCCACATGTAATTTGTAAAGGCGGATTCATGCACAACGCTTTTTCATCAATCGCTGTTATAGTTTCTTTCACTATCAATCATTACAGTTCCAGGATTTTGATACCCTTTAAACACTTCTGCGATTTATCATACGAAAATATATATATTTCTTTTCTAAATCAACTCGATCCTACTTTGTTTTTGCTAAAAAACAAGAATACATCCGTTTGACAGAATCGCATTTTTACTTCATTATCGTTGAAAGATATGAGAGTTGGTTATCAGGCACTTTCAAAGAGTGATGGTCAATGAAAGAAAAAGAGTTAATTTGTGTGCATAAATGATGAAATGGAGATCATGAGTTCCAACATCTCTGGTGAAAACTGTACATAGCTCCGATGACAATGCACTATGGAATGCTTTTTGTTAGAAAAAATTGCGGCTCTAATATGGCGGACGAGTTTTGTTATAATGATATCCGATTCAATTCAAAGTTAGTATCTATAGGAGTTTGAAGTTGTAGATTATGATTCTTTTGTAAAATTAGGATATTGATTGCGGCTTCAAAATTGCCAACTAGTTTCATGATTATAGTCCGAATCGACTGAAAATTGATATGTGGAGGTTTTAGGGGTCGGAGATCATGAAACTTTTGTCAAAATATATGAATTCAAGATAGCAGGCCAAAAATAACGGCGGACGATTTTTGTTATTATATGGTCTTTTTGGTTTTTGAAAATATAATTTCAAGTCAAAATTTAAATGACGGCCCCAAGATGATGAGTTTTGCGATTATGGGCATATTCAATTCGAAATTGAAATCATTAAGACAGAAAAGATATGATGTTATGCGAGGTATAATGCAAACAATTATACAAAATGAAATGAATGTAACAATTTCAAAACAAACGAAGCTTTCATACAAATGCAGTAAAAAGGAAAAATAATTCCTTTCATTGTCTGATCTAGGTTATTCTGTGAGTAACAACATGAATAAAAGCTTATTGCCGAGAATACAGAATAGGTAATTTTGCGCGTCAAGCTTATGAATCTGCCACTGAATTTATACTAACATCATGTTCATCGATCGAAATAGTCTGACTGACATATGATAGATAAGAAAAGTTTACGTTACTCACATGAAAATCGGATTCTCCTGGCAACAGCAAACACCTCACTACTTTTCCAATTTCAACACTTTTTGGACGCTAAAAATTACCATCAGTCCACGTCTCAGTATACTGATATATCAGTTTACAATATGTTTTTCTATCAGTAGTGAGACTGCTTATTTTGAAATAAATTTCAATCACAATAATGATTTCAATGAGATAAAACTTTACAACGGTCTTATTCTCATGACTTAGAAGTTGAAATCATCAAGTTTTTATATTCTCATTTGTCGCCAAGATTATTGAAATCACCATTTGTTGATAAAGACATTAAAAATATCGATTTAGAAATGTATAAGCTGCTTGGTGATGAAACAAAATTACTCATTACGAATTAATACTCACTTTCTATTGGGTGCTTCATTTTTAATTTCCTCTTTAGACCTTATGATCTTTCTTCAAATAAAAGACAAGAATGATTACAAAAAACGAGAAAACATCTCATTAAACGGTAAAAAGGTTAGTATTTTTTCGCATTATTGAATATATCAATGAGATTTTTTACACTTCCGGTTTAACTGCTAGAGATTCCAAATTTTTAGGCCTCAATTCGGAGATGATTAAAGGTTGGCAACTTAAATTTTTCGGAAGTGCGCGACTATAGGTAAGGATGGAAATTCAGGGAATTGAAAAAACTAAGCGCATTTTTAGAACATATTTTAATCAAGGAAGAACAACATATAATATAAATTTCTGTACATAATTTACCCTTATATACAAAACAATAAGAACTCTTTGGTGAAATAAACAATAAAATCATCATAACATCATAACAAAAATTAAAATGTCACAATAAATTATACAATAGCGACGAAAGCGGAGTAATTCATTCGAAAGTTCCTACAAAGGTACAAACATATATTATCTTCACTAATTCCGATCATACAATGATTCTCTTTCGTCATATCAACATCAAGTTGATAGAATTTCTCATCAAATTCAGTCCACCAAACGAGACGGAAAAATCTGTCATAGCCATTCCCTAATTTTTTCTTTATCTACGGTAGGATCAACACGACCCAAAGGGCAAAGGCTCAAGAAATGAAAGTAGTTCAATAAAAATGTTGTGTTCACTTTCCAGAGAGTTTTTCGAGGTTAGGCTAGCTTTCATGTAGATTTATGCAACCCCAAATACGTTACGTTATTCGAGAAGTTCACTTATGGAGAAAAAAAAGGTGATTGATTCATATTGATTCGCGAGTCTGTTGATAGTGAAGAAATCTGCTTGGCTCTCCTATGAACAGTTCAAGACGACAGTCAAGTCAAATGTCAAATGTCACCCAGTAGCCGTATATTTGTCAACTTGTGAGAGTGAAGATATTTCGATGAAGTTTTACCACGGAGGATGAAGTTAAGATCACAGCAGCAGCAATGATTTTTTTCTTTTTCGAAATGATCGAAATTTCATTGATCACAACTAATTATTAAGTACTGAAAACGAATCGAGAGATCAGAATAATCTTGTAGATACGGTCTTCTTATACTAATAAAGAAGAAACCCAGTGATGAAAAAGTCTATCAGCTTTTCGGTGCGAGATTAGTATTTAGTGTACTACTCAATAGAAAATGATAAGTACACAAGTGCGTAGTATGCGTGAGATATTTAAAAAAATCTTGATTGTTCCATTGCATTTTACTCCAGACGATACACTTATTTACCGGAACAAAAAAAAAATCACATCCAGTACCTAGCGCTGGTAAATTCGTACTGCACCGTACCATTTAAATTACGTATTTTTTGGTAGAAAGAAAATATTGTAATCCGACCACAAAAATGTAAGGAAGAGTTGAATGAAACTGTGAAATATTCCAGGCTATTTCCTCACATTGATACAATTTTCCAGAGTACCAAGATATTTGCTGTCAGCTGCCAACAATGTCAATGTGGAAATAAATGTCAACGTCAACCATTTCAATTCCTTGAGAAATAACAGAACTTCATGGAGATGCCGATTTACCAACGTCACTTACTGAAAATAATCTAAACTTTAAATTTTATCAGTCGCATCAGTAATATCAATATCAAAACTGTGAATGGTGTCTTCGATTTTTCGGCTGTCCATTCTATGTCACAGAAAAAACGAGAAAACCTGATTTTCACTGCATATGTGACTCGGTTTTTGATTAGATGATAATCTCTTGTCACAAAACTCAAATCGCAATACGGATTTTTTTATTCCAGATGCAACCTCCACCAAGTAATTTCCTCATGGGAACCATAAGACATTATCACTCTGTATACAATCTTTTAAGTGTTTGAACCCAAATATCAATGATGTATCTCTGTATGGAGCTATTTTTTCGATACTTTATACCTTCGCCAAATTTTAAAACGAAACATTAATTTCGAGAACCGGCTTTTTTGTTCTTGAAGGTATCGAAATGAAACAAAAACCATATTGCATAATTTCTGTTTCAAATATCAAACAAAAGGTTAACGATTTTACGAGATATCAACCTAACGTAATTTTTTCAAATAAACGTCATTGTTTCAATTTCGTTATTGGACGAACGACTGCCAGTTATATTTATTTTGTTTTTAATACCTGAAGACCTATCGCCCCTTTTTTCACATGAAATTTTAAAAAAAGTTGATGCACTTTCGTTCTAAACGGAAAACCAGTAGGCTGAAACTGTATAATTGACTGTTCAGTCAAGTCCCAAATGTCTGCCAAAATGATGTCGCTATTATTGTTTCACAACTACAAGATCAATATAATTCACGGTTAGTTCCAAAGAAAAAGTTACACAATGTTTTCAGTATCGTTCCGCCTACAAGGTGTCCATTTAGACCAGGGATGCAAAGACTTATTGGAACATCGAGCCACTCGGGCAGACTTTGAGCTAAACGCAAGCCGCCATAATTGCAACAAGGGCAGTCAAAAATGGAAAACGTACATGACATATTCACCAATATCTCAAGCCTTTGTGCATTCAATTTTCAATATGAAGAAAGACATACCTAGTCACAACTTACAAGGCATACTAGCTCGTGATAAAGGACTAGGCACACACCTAGGGGGGGGGGCGTCTAGGTATCCAAAGAATTTGCTGAAATTTTAGTATGTCATACCAAAGTATATTGGATTAATGATTTCATGCTGCATGCTGTCTGAGAATCCCTAATCTAGAACGACAATAGCTCGAGTCTACCATCTATTTCATCAGGTGTTCAAAAGAATAACCCTGGGTACCTCAACAAGTCGAAGTTCCAGGTCAAATCGCGTATTTTCCAACCCCGACATACCGACAAACCGAAGACACCACCCACCCAACCACACCGCCCGCCCTAGAGCAAGCCGGAGGGTAGCCGGTCGCCCTGCATCGCCGCCTGGCTGCCCCGCCTGCGCGGTACGGTGCCGCTGATCGCGACTGGGGCGGCCTCGGGGCAGCCGTAGGAGAGCAACAGATCGACTAGCGCGCGGCACGCCTCCGGGTGGGCGGGCGACGGCTTAGCGGTTGCCATGCCGACGGCCGCCCTAGCGTACGCGAGGCACGTTCGCCCGTCCTGGTCGGCGCACTTCACGTCTGCGTTGTGCTGCAATGGAAACGCGGGCAGTTATAATAATGATAATATACAGGGTGCTTCAGGTTTTGAGGCACAAAATGCAATGGGTTATAGATATCATCATTTTAATCAAAAAATCAAAACGAAGATAATAACTCAAAGTCGGTCGACCACGAAATATAATGGGAAATTCAAAAAAAATTTGTAACTAGTTTCGGCTTAACAGCCATCATCAGACAAAAGTAATCAGTCTAGAAAAAATAGAAAAAAATAGGTATACATTTCAAAAAATTGATGTGCCTACATACCCAATATTCAGTGAAAATTTATACAAAAAACCATGTCAGCGCCAAGATTCAGTGTGAGGTAAAGACAAACCAAAAATTGTGTTGATGGTTTTTAAATTTGCTGGACCACCAGAAGAAACAATCTATCATAATTGATAGGCAAGAGTTGAACATCATCCTCCAAGATGGTTGTCTTAACTTCAACTGGCTCAAAATTATTTTTATGAATGTGAAATGCAGTAGTGACATTGACAAATGATTGTTAAAGAACAGTTGACATAGAACTATGAAAATTGAATAATATTTGGTATAAATATGATATAAAATAAAAAAAATTTAAGATGGAAAAAATCATGTAAACATAAGTCCGATCTCGATCAGTAGCGGAGATACAGGGGGTTAATGTTTGTAATTTTTTTCAATTAATCAGAATATCTCGCCGACTTATAAAGATATCAATTTGAAATTTGATATGGGTAATACTTCCTGGAAGACCATCATGTTATACAGTTTGAAGATTCTCAAAATCTACAGGGCGATACATTTTTAGGGATGGAGGCTTCTTTAAACCCCCAAAGTCTTTTCTACAGGGTGTATCTAAATAACACCGAAAAAATTAAAGGAGTGATTCTGTGATGAAAATTAATGTGAGTGTTTGGTATGAAATTTTTTGAAAAAACCCTCCCCGGAAAAGTTACACCCCTTCATAAATTAAAAAAAAATGGTTTTTCTTTTTTATTTTCCCTGTATATCAAGCTAAAGACACGAAACTTGGTAAACATTATCTGTCAATAAGAGTAAACTTTTTGAAATTTTTTCAACCCTGAAGTATGCTTAGAAGGGGTTGATTATTTCAACCCCTAAGATATTTTTTCTTACAACTTTTTTTTAGATGAAAATTTTTTCTTTAAAAAAGTATGACTGAAAAGCCCATTTCATTGACTAACTTTTTTAACTCTACAAATTTTTTTCGAAAAAATAAATGTAAAATAGCATTTTATTAAACAACAGCCAACCAAATTATGATTATGATCTACAACTAAAAACAAAAGTGAACAAACAATGAACAAAAACCTGTCGAATATCGACAATACAATTATAATAAATGTTGAAAATGACCGCCTCCAGCTTCAATACAAGTTTCGTGTCTTTAGCTTGATATACAGGGAAAATAAAAAAGAAAAACCATTTTTTTTAATTTATTTTTATATTTCAAAATTTTCAAACACTCACATTAATTTTCATCACAGAATCACTCCTTTAATTTTTTCGGTGTTATTCAGATACACCCTGTATAAAGACTTTTTTGCTCAACAACTTTCTTGGAGAAACGAACCGTTGTCGAGATAAATAAGCATATCCTTTCAAAAACATTTTAATTTTGCCCATGTTTCGCTCAAATTTTATTCTTGGACAAAATTTCAAATTTTTTCGAAATGTTAGGATCTATGCATGAACCATCTAACCAACTTCAAAAACTGAAAGAAAAAACAGCTTTAGTACATTGAATTTCATTTTTATTGAATTTTGTCCAAGAATAAAATTTTAGGGTAGGTGAAATTAACATGTTTTAAAACGGATATGCTTATTTATCTCGACAACGGTTCGTTTCTCGGAGAAAATTGTCGCAATCAAAACATTTTCATTATTTAAAGTTGCAATCTTGACGACAAAGACAACACTAGGGCAGACATATTTTTTCTCTCTCAAACCTGGCTGAACTTGTCAATTAAGAATCGACATTCGTTTTCATCATGGAGGAGAGTAGCTTTGTAGTGAGCGACAAACGTATGATAATTATTGAAAATCATGGATATTATGGACTCACCCAAATGAGCAGCTGAGCGACCGCCATATTGCCCATTGCACACGCCAAATGGAGCGGCGTTCTCAGATCTCTCGGCCCCACCGTCGTGTTCACTTCTTGCACGTTCGCTCGTGCCAAAACGCTCACAATGCCTTTTATGTTCGAAGCACAGACCGAGTCTGAAAAAAAAATCAATCGATTGCCTTTAGCGCCGATAGCACAGTTCGTTTAGTGGTCATATAATATCTACATCAACACCACTGAACTCAAACAAGAAATGGAACGACAATATAGCAGGATGCGCGAGGATTATTTACGGCCAACAGGCGAATCATAAACCTTGAATCGAGCACATGCGCAATATGTGCCAGTGTTAGCTGGGCACGTCTGAGATTACGTTTTTGATGTGTTATGTGAACGTATGTCTTAAATTACATATTTCAGCCACAGAACCAAGAGTTGGCGTCAGCCCACTCGTCAGCCTATAAGCACCTATTAGGTTTGTTTACATTGTATTTGATTGCTCTTTGTTCTCGAATCTTGTCCATTTCGATTTTCAGCAAGCTGTTTTCGGCTTCATATTGTGTTTTTGTGTTCTTGTTGAATTATCTGTTGTTTAAAAAGCTGTGTTATTGAGTTTGTCATCTTTGGTAGTGCCGGTCCTGTGCAAAAGGTTTCTGCGCATGTTCCACATTCAATTTTGCTATATGATCACGTGGTATGCGCGAATTCAATTTAGCGTAAAACTGCTGAATTGCATTATCGTTCCATTTCTTGTTTGAGTTCAGTGATCAACACGTATATCTTTCATATATCCAGTAACTAAATTATTGACCATACGCTATGAGAGCAAATGTTGTGAATCCAAGTTTCATGTACCTTTCCTTGTCTCAATGGCAAGGTTGATTCAGAGCGCATGCGCGTATTCAAGCGCGAAATTCAAATCATTATTCATATGACTCCAAAAATTTTATATGTGAATGAATGATATCATTTATTCGGGTTCTTGAATATACAGTGTGTCCAAGATAAGAATGAACAGCATGGGGATATCGGAAATGGTAAGTGATACGGGGTCGATTAAATTAGAGAAAAGTAGCGCATTTATGGGCCTAATAATATGACATTTAGAAAGTTTTAATATTCCAAGTAGTTTCGGAGGTATCCGAGAAAAACCGAAATTTGAGAATTTCGTTTTTATTTTCTCCTAGCTTTATTTTCAAAGGTAATGTAAAACAAATGGCACTTCGCCATGGCCACTTTTTAAGGACTACACGATTACATAAGCAGAATTTTTCTGCGACGTTTCGTCTTTTAGAAAACATCATCAACTTTGTATTTTTATATGGGCCGAAACTAAAGTATACCCTGTAAACGACTCCATTTTTCATTGTTAATACAGCAATGTATCACACAATATGATTTCGGAACCATTTCTCGCAAAAAATGTAATTTAGTGATTACTTCATCTGTTTTTCTTCAATTTTAGATAGTAGGCGCTGGAAAAAATGACCACATTATGTTCTGTTGTCATAATAATACTGTAGTTTGGTAGAAATTTTGACATATTACCGTTCCTACTCTTACATCTCGTTACCTACCTAATTTGTGTTAAAAATGGAAAACGGCAGCTTTTTGAATAATAAAAAATTTGATATGTTGTCATGTTACATTTTGTGCCAAAAAATTGTGTTGATGCTGAACGTGCGTACTCTAATAAGTATCCAGAGAGGCGACAACCTGGTAAATCAATATTTAGACGCCTACTATCTAAAATTGAAGAAAAACAGATTAAGTAATCACTAAATTACATTTTGCGCGAGAAATGGTTCCGAAATCATATTGTGTGATACATTGCTGTATTTACAATGAAAAATGGAGTCGTATACAGGGTATACTTTAGTTTCGGCCCATATAAAAATACAAAGTTGATGATGTTTTCTAAAAGACGAAACGTCGCAGAAAAATTCTGCTTATGTAATCGTGTAGTCCTTAAAAAGTGGCCATGGCGAAGTGCCATTTGTTTTACATTACCTTTGAAAATAAAGCTAGGAGAAAATAAAAACGAAATTCTCAAATTTCGGTTTTTCTCGGATACCTCCGAAACTACTTGGAATATTAAAACTTTCTAAATGTCATATTATTAGGCACATAAATGCGCTACTTTTCTCTAATTTAATCGACCCCGTATCACTTACCATTTCCGATATCCCCATGCTGTTCATTCTTATCTTGGACACACTGTATATCGATAATTTCATTGACTTCTAGTTTAATTCTTCAAGTTCAAATCAATAAATGAATAACTCCAAATAACTTGCTCTAACATGGTATTCGTTATAATCTTGGATATATCATAGCAGCACCTAATCAAAACCTCCGAAATCTTCAATTCAGTCAACTTTTCATAATATCCACTCATATAACTCGGGTAAAATCGATTCACTCACCGATAAGTTGTTGCCCTAGCGGCATCGTCGTATTTGGCGGAGGCAAAAAATCCTTAGACTCGTATTTCGCCCGTATCCACCTTTCCCTCTCTTCCCTGCTGGAGGCTTGGTTGGGTTTTGTCCTGTTCTGGATCTGACACTCCCACACTGAATTCGCCAGCAAATTGCCTATGGCTAACATGACGGCCAGATTTCCGGGACTGAAAAAACACGATGGCGTGAAATGACACTGTCGCCCTTCATACTGTGGAATTCAATATTTCCAGGGAGTACGAGAACTTTCTCGAAATCGCGCAAGTATTCTAGGAAACTCCACAATCCGTAACAATTTTTATCATCACCCAATATGATGTTAGAGGAATTATGATACCCACAGAGACAATGATACCGGCGACTAAATCAACAATATTGATGAACAAAAAGTGACAATGTGCCTCAGGTCGTTCTTATTCTGACATTCCTTAGAAATGGCTTTGGTCTTCAGGGCTGTCAAGCTATTTCTCTTTTGAAGATATTGACATAACTACTATAAAACACAACCTTTGTCATGTTCATGAAATAGTATGTGTTATCATGACATTTCGAACATTATACTCAGTTTTGAGGTGAATTAAGGTATTTTTATACGTTCACTGTCATTCACTTACAATATCTGAATGAATATATTTACTTATGTAGCAAACGAGTGCAATGATTTTTAATCGTTCGTTGTGCTACCTGTACTATTGATGACATTGACCTATGATTCAGAATATATTTTACGCCGTTTTTTAGTCATAAACGACAACGGTCGATTGAAGTTGAACACAACTATGCGCGACAAGTCCAATGATTTATTTTCCACACGTTCGGAGAAAAAGACAAAGTAAAGCGTGGAATGTGATTCCTTCAACTATAGATCGAGAATATTTTGCTCGTCTAGGAAGGAGTCAACATTGACCGTACGCATTCTTCCACATCAACTAACACAAAGATATATGATTATCAGATTTCAAACTATGCATTCTATCAGTCTGAGCTGTGGGTAAAAAAATAACTGCAGGCATAAAAGAAAACTATACAAACAATATCAAAAGTTTAGCTGCAACATTGAGAGGCTTACAAAAAAATGGTCAAAATGTCTAAATTAGTTGGTTGAATTCTATGACAATCGACACTTACGGCCACTCATCGAGGTCCATAGACCGCACCCTGGATATGTGCGACCCCAAATTCCTGTGGATGCCGGAGCATTCAATGCACATGAGCACCCCCAGGTTCAAGCTGGCCCAATCTGGGTCTGAAACGAGAAAAGAAGTTGCGGAATTCTCCCAAAGAGGCCTGTAAGGGGAATGGGGATAAAGTGAGAATAGGGATAAATGAGGGAAAATTGAAAAAGTTGCATAAAGGGGAACAAGGGTAACGGGAAAAGGAGGAAGGGAAAAAGGAATGAGGAAAATGGGGAAAAAGAGGGGGAAAGAGAGAGATTATAGGAGAGAATAGGGTGAACAAGGGAATGAAAGAAGAAGGAAAGGGATGAAAAATGAGGAAAAGAGAGAAATAAGGAGGAAAATATGGAAAAGAGGGTTGAAATGAGGGGAAAATATGAGGAAAAGAAGGAGAAAAATAGGGGAAAATAGGATAAGAGGAGGAAAAGAGAGAAAGAAGAGGTGAAGAAGAGGACGGGGAAAGAGGGGATAAAAGATAGGAAAAAGAGGGAAAGAATAGGGGGGGAAAGATAGGAAAAAAGGGAAAGAAGAGGAGGAAAAGAGGGGGAAAAGAGGGGAAGAAAAGGGGAAAAGAAGGGGAAAAGAGGGGGGAAATAGAGGAAAAAGAGGGGAAGAAGAGGGGGAATAATGGGTAGAAGAGGGGGAAGAATGGGTAGAAGAGGGGAATAAAGAGGGGAAGAGGGAGCAAATTGTGGAAGAAGAGGGGGAACATATAAGAAGAAGATTGGATTGGAAGAAGAGGTGGGAAAAGAGGAAAAGAAGAGGGTGAAAATATGGGAATAAGAGGGAGAAAAGAGGAGGAAAATAGAGAAAAAGAGGGGGAATTGGAAGGGAATAGGGAGGCAAAAAGGGGATAAAGAGAGGGGAAAGAAGGGAAGAAGAGAAGGAAAATGAGAGGGGAAAAGAGGGCCGAAGAGAGGAAAGAGGGGAATAAGAGGAGGAAAAGAGGAAAAAGAGGGGAAGAGGAGGAGAAGAGATAAAAAAGAGAAAAAGAGGAAAATAGAGGAAAACGAGAGGAAGAAGAGAGGGAAAAGAGGAAAAAGAGGGGAAGAAGCGGGGGAAAAGAGAGGAAAAAGAGGGGAGAAGAGGGGGGAAAAGAGGGGAGAAGAGGGGGGGAAAGATAGGGAAAAGAGAAATAAAATAGAGGAACAATAGAAGAAAAAAAGATGAAAAAGAGGGAAAGAAGAGGGGAAAAAGAGAGGAGAACGAGGGGAAGAAAAGGGGGAAAAGAGAGGAGAAAGAGGGGGATAAGAAATATGTAGACTAGGGGAAGAAGAAGGGGAAAAGGGGAAGAAGAGGGGGAACAGGGAAAGATGGGAAGAAGAAGGGATTAAGAGGGGGGAAAGAAAAGGAAATAGGATAAAAATAGGGGGAAAGATGGGGAAATGAGGGATGAATGAGGAGAAAATGAGGAAAGAAAGATGAAATAAAATGAGAATAAATAATGACAGGGAAAATGAAGGAATAGTAAGTGGGTAAAAGAGGAAAAACATAGGGGAAATGAGGGGGAAACATAGGGAAAATAATGGAGAAAAATAGTAAAAGATGCTAAAAGAGGGGGGAGTAGGGGAAAATAGTAAAAATAGATGGAAAAAGAGAGGGGGAAAGAGAGGGAAATAAGGGGAAAGGAGGGGGAAAAGAAGAGGAAATAGGGGAAAATACAGGAAAAATAATGGAAAAGAGAGAAAAGGAACTAGGGAAATGACACTGTGATTCAAGGCTTACTCGGGGCGTCGCAGTCGACGCAGTACCCGTTGCCGGGCACCCTCGCCTTGATCGAGAGAATGGTGGACGCCTCCGCCGGGTTGTTCTTCATCTTGAACGTCTCGTTCGACTGGAGGGTGTTGAGGATTTGCTGCTCGATGGCTGCAACCCACTCGTCACGTTCCTCGGACGAGGAAGCGTCGAAGTGCCACTGCTTGTTGTCCAGCGAGACTATGTAGAACTCGTTCGCCTCGTTATCTGTCAGAAGGACAAGTGAGTGGTGAGTCTGGGAGCTTTATGGGAAGTGATTGAAATTTTTGTAATGTCATATGGTGCTCCTCTCGATATGCTAACGACGTGGATCAACTTTGTCGAAATCAGAAATAATAATTTGATATTACTTCGCTGACGTCATGATGTACTGTGGCACGATGCAGTAAAATATCAGCGGAGAAGAAATTCTCAGTATTAATAACATAAAAGTTAGTAATTCAAAATATTCGGGTTGTTCATCGATAACTTCAAATAGTGTCAGGTAAAAAGTTGAAATAAACCGACCGCGAAGCGAGATGTTTATTCTGTTCTCGTTAGATTGCCATTAATATCAAGTATTTAAAAACAAATGCGAAAAATATCCGGCTAAATCTGAGCTCTCGTGATATTAACCCCGAAACGAATGAGTTCTGTACAGTAGCGACATCATCTCGACAAACATTCGAGACATCAACAGGCACCACAAGTCACAAGTGTCTCTCAGTCTTCTGGGTGTTCATTCAAATTGACAAGTGCTCACCATCGTACTCCGAATTCTTCAGTCCGCTGCTCTTGACCCGCCTGTGACGCTTCTTGACGTTGGGAGTCTCTATTTTGGAGATTTCTCCGTTGAGGAAGGAATTGCTGCTGGAGAGGACCATGCCCTCGTCTCCGCTAGTCTGCGATCCGTACTTGGAGCTGGGATCTTTGACTGCGTCGAAGGCGCTCAGGAGGACCTTTTCCGCCGGTCTTTTGTCCTTTCCTGAATGAATTCCAGAATCCAACATCGACATGTCTTGAGATTTGATATAAACACGCACATCAAATGCATTAGTGAATTAGTTCCATTCGAGAGGGTCACACTGTTTACACCTTTGATCATTCGCTACAGTAGTTGTTTGAAGCCAACATCTGAATCAGTTATGTACTATGGTTACTTCATTTTAAAACAAGGATAGCAACAACTTTCAATTCCACTAAATATAGGCTTAGCTTAGCATTTTCTCACCACTTGAGCCAACCATTTTATCACTTGTAATGAAATGATCCGAGCATTCTTCAGCGTCTCTAGAAACATTCTCATTTCCGATCATATTTTTCCATATATCCACTGACTTTTCATCTCGGGGAAACCCGAGAATGTTGTCAAATTACCACGAATTGTTTTGCATATTAGGATTGGTAAATAATTATACAACGAATAATACGACACTGAATAACTCATCAGTGATATGTTGTGTTCTGGTCACCACTTCCAAATCGTATTTCACACATTTCACAGCGTTTCACCATCCTTTGAATTCGAATTGAACAAAATAAACATTGTAGAATCTTATTAAAATTTTCGCACGAACTAGAAATATGCCGTTCAATGAACCATCAAATGAAATTTGATTCGAAAACGAGACGTTTCGCGTTGTCACTGTCAACGTTCCGTTGATTATCGATTGAACGAAATAAGCTGCGTTGGCGCATTCACCAAAAATACTGCAATATCCAGGAAGACTTGCTACCTATAAACCACTTTATTTGTAATGAGGCACTTTATTATATTACGAAGCTTGAATGAATAGCTTTTGATGCACTTATCTCATTCATATGAGTACCTACTGAAGGATATATATATTTGAGAACCATAAAAAATGTAGTCATGGAATAATAATCACTTTCAAATGTTACGTTGCAGCAACCTCTATGGGGAAAATCATATGAATATCATGTTGGCTTCAGACAACTTGCGGCGTTATTATTCCAGTAGGTTTGTTGTTCGGATGTTCACACAAAAAAAATCCTCACCGACAAGTGACAGGCCTCCGATGCCCTCGTTCAGTCCACTGTTGTAGTGGGTCCCTGCAACGGTGATGATTGACTTGGAGCCTCTCGGCTTCTGGCCCGGCACCTTCACGGTGACGTACTGCAGGGAAATCTCTTTCCCGTGCACATCGTCCATGTAGTCGTGCAGGCTCGGATGGTACGTCAAGCGGCCGTCGTCGCACAACGTGACGTACTTCTTCTTCCAGTCTTTGTTCAGCGGTTTGCTGCTCCTCTTGTAAAGGTAACCTGACAACGCATATCATATAGTGGCGCTTTATGGAACCGTCTATAATATGATACTTTACAAGACAGGCTGATGTCTAGCGACCGATTCAACCTGTTGTTTCCAAAAAAAAATTATTGACAAACTATAAAGTAGGTGTAAGAATTAAAAAAACATTGTGTACAAGTGCAAAAATGTCACTATATACAAATGATGACAACACAAATGAAATATACCTCAGAATGCTGTCAAATTAGACTTATTGGACCCAAACTACATGACCACGAACATTCTCACTGTCAGTCAAGCATGAATATTTGTTTGCAACTTGAATTTTCTCTCTGTTATTTTGTGGAAATCAGTTATTAGGTCATACCTATTTGTTACCTATAAGACTATTTCCTGTGAAATGCTGCCTAGATTCACCAAAATCTGAATGCCAAAGTAACAACCTCGAGATGACCTCAGCTTTTTTAGGATCACTAACGAATTAAACTTCAACCAAAAAGTACACTTGCTAAATAAGGAAGGTAATTAACAGTACTATTATAATCGAAATTAATCAACAACTTCGTTGTCATTGTTGGGCGCCATTATATTCCAGGAACGCCACGTGTTTTGTAATGCTCTATCAGAAAAAAATCATTCATTTGACATTGACAAGAAGACCTACTTGAACAACTTTAATAGGCTCAGTTTGATAAATGGTGATACATTCATTCGAATCTTTATCAGTTATGTAAGTTATTAACAGCGAACATATATATAACAAGAAAGTTATGACTGATAAAATCCGCTGAAATGCATTCTACAGAATCCTGAGACAAAATGTGTTGAATGGAATCTTGAATTTTTGAGTCTTATTTTCATCTTGATAGCTTCTTTCATTACACATAGGTGTTATGGTGGAAGTTTAGCATAACCTCTAACGCTGCAAAATGCAGCTAGACTTGTGCCAAAGTTTGTGCGATCTGCGGCCATCAATTTTTGTGAAGAATGTGGTTGATTTGTCAGTTTCAGGCCGAATAAAACGCCCAGATTTTCAAACTCTTTGGAAAATATGAGCTGGTGCTTCGAGTTTTCATTTTCTAAGGAAAAATGCGGCATAACTCAACATGAAATAAATTTCGAGGGTTGCACCGTTTGCTGAGTATGTATCTGCTGTTGATAATGTCGAACAATGCTGTATCACTCTTGATAATAATAAATAGTTGTCTCACCTTGTTTAAGAGGAATAGCTCGTCCGCTACCAAAATCCCCGTTCTTCGTTTTATCCTCACCCTTTTTCGAAGGGGTGAACAAGTTCGATCGTCTTCTACTCTTCCTGGAAGTTGTCGGGGTCGAATTCGGAGTTGGAAGGTCCTTTGGGTCCTTAATAATGATTATTTTTCATTCCAGGGATGGAAAATTTTTCGCGATTCCAAATATGTGGAATGTGTTTAAATTTGTTTGTAAATAATATCCAACATCACACTGTATATCAGTTTATATGGCAACGCTGTTTCCCGCCGGTATGTTTCATAGTATGTTAATAAAAAAAGTTCCACTTTAGTATTATTCTTGAGTTACATTCATATGTTCACACGGTATACTTCTTCATCGTCCTTAAATGTAGGTTTCACTCATCAAAGGGGTGCCTAACATGCAAGATCTCTTCATTATCAATGAATTATGATTGCATTTGAAGGCTTTTTTCAATTATCTCAAAAAGTTACCCTTTTGTTCAATTGTAATCTTTGAAACATTTTCTAATGACCAGAAAGATTCAGGTTTTTTTCAACTAAATCTGCAATCAATTCGAATTGCTATCAAATACTCCCATACAAATGTATAGTCTTATATCTCAACTTGAACCTTCGTAGTAGAGTTGATGATGGAAAATAAAAAAGTTGGCTTTCGAATGGTTGTATTAAAAGAATGAATAAAGAAGTGATCAATCAATTCAATATGTATTATGCTCACTGCACTGAGCAATACAGACAGGAAGTCGTCTACTATATTCTTAAATGGGAGGTTTTCAAACAGACGTTTCAAGTTGACAATTATTATGTTGTCAATCAGGTGATTTCGATTTCCGTTCCATGGATAAAGTATGTGAAATCACGTAGGTAAATGATACAAAAGTTGGAAAATAATATGACGAAGAATGTCATTGAATCTTCCGCTCACGATAGAAAGAATAGAAGTAGTAATTGATGAATAAAGAGAATTCTTTGAGGCACAACGACCAGCAAAACATTTCTCGAACTAACATTTTCTACGCTGATGTGCCCTGAATCGGCTTTTAAGGATATGACATTTGGACTGTCGAATGCTGTCTACTAGTGAGCAATTAAAAAAATGTACCAAAATTGCGTGAATTTTCGAAATACAAATCTAAGGGCTCTCAACCTCATTTTCCCTAGAAAACAAATAAATTCATCAACAGAAATTCGAAAGAATTACATGAAGATCCGCCTTTTGAAGAATATACGATTAAAAATGACAGGGGTTTGACAACAAAAACACAAAAATCCGAGCTAGTCGCTTCACCCTCCAGTTCAACCGTGAGACTGCGACATACCTTCGCACTGTTGTGGGCATTCTGCAGATTGTCCAGCGAGTGCGGCGCTGCGAACTTGGCAACGTTGTTGTTCTCCGTGGTGTGGGCGGCCTGCAGACCCTGGGCGGACCCGTGACTGCCCAGGGTGGAGGTGGACGAGTTCCATTTCTCCTCGGAGGGGCGGTAAACAGGCTCTTTATCGCTGTCGCGGTGGATGAGATGTGAGGATTTGAGGGTGTGGAGCTGTCTGATGTCTAGGGGATGGGAGTTTACTGGTTCCTGGAATTGAGGGGTTTCCTCATTATCGCGGGGTTCCATGTTTGTTTCGCATGATTTTTGTCAGTCCTACTGACGGTTCCATTTACATTTATTCCGGAAATTGTAAAATTATCATTCTGATTCAAGTGTGTGTCAAATAAGGCGATTTGAAAATTGAAGCTTCTAAACAAATAAAACATTCATTTGTTTGAATAGTCTCACTGCAAATTTACAAAATTAAGGTAAATTGAATGAAGATAATGATAATGATGACAAGAATCATCAGAAACAAATCAGGAGTGAATAATGCATTGGTAGAATCTCATTTATCTTATGGCATCACTGCTTAGGGAATCATTTAGATTTCAAATTATTTGGATACAATAATAATATAACAATAACAATCAATGTTTATTCAAGAACAGTCACAATTTCCAATGAATTCATGTGAGTATTACTTGAAAGATAATAAACAATGGCATCACTGAAGAAATAATTCGCAAAATTGTTCTTTGTGTTTGACGTGGCCTCTACAAATTATAAAATAAGAAATGCATATTATATTTTAACATAGTATAAGGACTTGATATGGCCTCTTTCAATATTTAACACTCATATATCACATTACAAGTTATTTAAAATAAAAAAGTTACTGGGTTCATCGAATATCATCTTCTTCTCAAAGAAAATATATTCAGGAAAAAGTTATGATATTTTTTCTGGACATAACCACACATTGAGGACAATTTACATTTTTTTCATCAGAGTATCCTATAAAAACAAACCTTTATGGAGATATTCAATATGACAAGCTTTTAATATCTTATTGTTATATCATCGTCACTTGTTTATTTTCACTAACATACTTCGAACGTTATGTCAGAAATCGACTTGAAATCTACAGGGTGCGAAAAACCTTCAGAAATTTGTAACAAATGAAGATGTCACGACATTTCTAGAAAGGTGGAGAGCAAACTTAGAACAGCTTTGGAAATATAAAAAAGTTAGAAATTCTTTTCTGGAAGGTATTTTCTAGACTGTTTTTGTCTTTAGGTAGAGTCAAGACGAAACCACATAAACAACGCAAGTCAGGAAAATTATTCATATTATTTCATGGTTTGTGAAATCGTATCCAAGTAATTATTCGAGAATATGTATATTAGGTTCATACCACCTAATTATTTTGTATCGTGCTGTACTATGTTATATAAATAGATATAATAAAACATATAATTTTACCGATAATGAACTAATGTAACTATTATTAGGGGCAAAATGATGTCATTAGACATTTTCAAACACCATTTGAAGAGAAGCGTATCAGATTTCGCATTTTATAAATATTATGCTATTGGCCATTTTCAAATATTTTCCGAAATTTCGAAAGGATCCTATTTCCTTCTCAACAACATTTAGACGACATAAAATTATAGATGACCTATTTAAACAGTTTTCAATAGATGACTTCGATTCAGCACTAGCAAAAAAATAAATCAATTTATTGTAAACAATACAAATTTAAGACATGACACTTCAGCGCACTATGTTAAATTAAAGTATAGAAAAGAATATCAATTACCTTCATCTTGACGGTCTGCCTCGATGGTAGACAAGGAAAAATACTTAGAAGTTCCATTTTCAAACCTCATACTCGTGTTAAATGAGCTTCAATGTATTTACCTTAGAACTTCATTCGAATTTCAAACCCAGAATTATTTTTATCACTGTCCATTATCAGCTGAGATAAGGTATTGGTATAATAAGCTACTTTAATTAAAACAGAATGAGCGGTAATTGGTGTGTACGTTCGAAGTCTTGATTGAATCCGCCAACAAAAGCTGATGTAAGTTTTTCAACATTTTGTTATCTGAACCAAAGAAATGTTCGATTACTCACTTATATTAAAAGAATTGTGATACTAGAATATTTCGAAATAATGAGCAAGGTTATGAATGAGGTTGATTTAAATAGTTGAATTTGCACATCAAAATCGAGAAATACGATAAGGGGAAGTGTTGAACAAAACACATTTTTCGCAATTCGAATATGGAATCTAGTAGGAAAAATGTCACGTGTTCAGTGAATTTTCATGAAAATTGTACAAAAACGAAGATAACAACAACATCAAGAAAACTGAATACAAATGATGAAAAAGGTAATCGGAATGAAATATTTGCTTGAATACTGACTCTAGATTTGTCTGTCTCTTGGAACTGACAATACTGATGATAATCTGAGCCATGCTTACTGCTACTGATTCATTGGTTCAAATTCCCGATTTGTTGTCACTGAATATCATGTATCACGCAACAGATAATTCAAGGAAATGATTTATTACATTTCAGTGAAGATTTTTTATTTTGATATTTTCCAAACTCAATTTTATCACAATTTTCACAGTATTGCAATAGTATGAAATGATGTTTCATTGTCATATGATGATTTTTCAAATTATAGAGTTCTAGTTTTCGAACGTTTACTTTCTTTATGAATCATTCACTCCTCAAATTGAAAGACTTTTTAAACTGGAAAAAAATTAACGAATTAAAAATGACCTCATTTTCTGAATTGAATGTAGTAAAAATATATCCTACTTATCGAACGTGCTATTTTTATTCAGAATGTAGACCAGGAATGCAATTTCATAATCTTGGGTCAAGTGTGAGAGTACCATTCGTAATGAACTTCACTCAATTTGTACCTAAAAATAAAGTCGATGTATTTATAGGACACTAAAACACATTCACGAAATTGAATTGTATCAAAAAATAATTTAGAACATATGCATAATAAAAAAAATAAAATAGAGAAGAATATAAACATCCTGATTGAATGACTTGTGGTTGTAGAAAATATATACCTCAGGGAATTTTTTACACGTATCGGTTAAAGCCCAATTTACAAGCTCCGCTGCCGTAGCTACAGTTGACGCTGCATTTACTGTTGATGTTGATGATGAAATATGCTAAAAATAAATAACTGTTCATAAACTACGCAGCTGACGCAGGTGCCGTCGGATATCTCCTCAATACATTTTGGAACGGCAACGTCAACTGTAGCTACGGCAACGGAGTTTATAAATTGAGCTTTAGTCTTGGATAAACTGTTTGTTCTTACTCTTGGTAGTCTGAGCTCTTTTCTTGAATAGCCATCAAGATCGTTAGACCCGCTTTTCAAATCTTGACAGAATAATCATCATATGAAACGAAACAAATCGATACCGGAAATCGACAGAATCGAATATTTGATCAATTATTTGTGTCGATAGGCTCAACTTAGGGGATCACTCACGCGACTTGTTTGTCAAAGTAGGCTGATTCAATACTCGATATCAGAAAGATGATTCAACAAAAAAATGTATTCATTGATGTTTTCACCTCTACATCACAACATATCTTCAGATTCATTTGATACTGAGAGACTATTCAGATAATATTTCCGGAGATTAGTTTGTGATGAAAAATGACACACAAGCATAGAACAATGGATGGAAAGTCAAATGCTCAAAACTTTACTTTTGCATTGTGATTTAATTTATTACAGTCAAACCAACTTCGAATTTTAATCAAGTAAAAACATTTTCGATGTTGTGATTAACATTGTTTGATGTAAACGACCTCAAAAATCATTGACACATAGCTGTTAATAATGTCAATGGCATTGTCAGTTGTGATGTTATTTACAAGGGTTTTGCATTTTCGGGCTGGGTAAACGTGATAGGGGGTCGTATTTCAAGATAATTTTATCAGATATACTTACTATTTTCCATTTTCCTGTTGAGTAAATAACACACATCAAATTTCATCCAGAATCAACATTTTCCATAAATTTTGATGATTGAATTGGAATGCATTGAAATTTGAATTCATACAATGAACCGAACAAATAAAGTTCCTGTAAATAAGTTCTGGGACTATATTAAAATAAACTGCTTCCTGTATGACAAATACATATAATCTAAACCAACAAACATACTATTGTACCTGATTCACATTCCAGACAATGAAGGTATATTCCTATGAGGTTGTTAAATTTGTGCTGTGATAATCCTCGAAACTTTTATTACTTTTCCTATTGAATTACAGTTTTTGATAAATATGTTTTAAATTGTAAGAACATAAACCCGTTTGAAATACTGGATCGTCAATCGTGTAAAACGAAAACATTTGTAACATAACCAGCAAAATGATGACAACGATGTGAACAAAACTCAATCAATATTTCAGCTCCTGCACTGGACCTGACTGGACCTTTAAATTTTGCACTTTCAGCATCTCTCTCTAATTGTATTCGCTCTGTCTGACTGTCTCATCTGTAAAGTTTTCTAATCTATGGGTTGACCGACTTCGAGTTTTTTATTTGATATGAACCAACTTCGAATTTTTATCAAGTGAAAATACACGTTTCTGATTGGTCGAAATGTTTGTACCTATTGATGATCGAAAACACCATATTTGAAGTTGTGATTAACATTGTTTGATGTATAGGACCTTAAAAATCATTGACACATAGCTGTTAATAATGTCAATGGCATTGTCAGTTGTGATGTTATTTACAAGGTTTTAAATAAGTTCTGGGACTATATCATAAGAAACTGCTTCCTGCATGACGAATACAACCTCATCATATAATCTAAGCCAATAAACATATCATTGCACCTGATTCACATTCTAGATGATGAAGGTATATCTACGTTCACAGGTTGTTCAATCTGTGCTATGATTATCCTCAAAACCTTCATAACTTTTCCTTTCAATTATAGTTAATGGAAAGAATGTTATACGTTGTATAAACATAAACCCATCCGAAATACTGGATCGTGAATCGTGTAAAACGACAACATTTGTAACATAACCAACAAAATGATGACAACGATGTAATCAAAACTGGATCAATATTTTAGCGCCTGTGCATATCTACGACTGGACTCTAAAATTTTGCGCTTTCGACATCTCTCTCTAACTTTATCCGCTCTGTCTGACTGTCTCATCTGTGAAGTTTTCTAATCTGTGGGTCGACCGACTTCGAGTTTTTTATTCGAATCGGTTGCTCACCTTGTTGGGCGCCGCATGGTTGTGTCCAGGCGACATGTGCGCCTGCGCCTGCTGCTGCTGGTAGCCGTTGCTGGTTTGCAACAGATGGCGCTGCGCCGCCATTGGGCCGGTGGTGGGGTGGTAGGGGTTGTTGGGGGTGGACGGCCGAGAGGTGGTGGGGGTGAGACACAGCGCCGAGGTGGACAGCCGTTGTTGCACTATTTTCTGACAGGCTGGGGGTGCGAGAAATGGAAAAGTGTGATATACAGGGCGGCTGATTGAGTTTTCATCTCCGTGGAAAACTTTTGTACTATTAATTTTTCGATGAAAAGTTATTCAGCAGCAACCAAATTGTTTGTATCACAGAAAACTTCTTTATGCATTCCCGCTAAATATGAGGTCACGTGATATAATTTCATTCATGTAATTATATAATTAGAGTAAATTTTTTGTGACCTTTTTCTATTCCTATAGGTTAGAAAATTGTTGTATATCAGTTGGGATAACGTTGAAAAATATCGATTCTGATTTCGATTGGGTTGTATCGTTTGTAATTATTGTCCTAGAGCAATTTTTTTCTAATTAGAATGGCGAGTTGTGACATAACTGGTGAATTATTCATGCCAAACGGTATGAAGAATCCTTGAAAAAAACTTTGAGCCGCTGTCAAAAAATTCATTGCATATTTTGAAGTGTGGTGATCTGATTTTTTCATATAAAAAGATTCCAATTCTGAATTGATACAGAATAACATTACTTTTTTCCGATTCTGCTCGGAATGCTCTTTCCTGCAATGAATTTTGAGAGGATTGATAGAATATTCATGAACACAATTGAAGATGTTGAATTTTAATGTTTTTTCAAGTCTCTTTTGGATTTCGCAATCTCATCAGAATAATCCCATTAATAAACCACTTTCTAAAATTTCACATCCATCAACTGGAAATGAAAAATCTTTTTTTTTTTATTCTCAAATACCGAATGATCAATCGAATTTCAGGATATATATAGAATCAATATATTACTCACCTTTTCACGTGGATGATTGAACCACGACTTCATGAATATTCACTTTGATTCTCATTATATCAGGCAACTGTTTTCAATCAATATAATAAAAAAACTGCGCCTATACATTCAGTCATCATCCGAAATAAAATCTATTGTCAAAATATCACGATGCAAATCCGAGCAATTTGTTTCACCTAGCCAGCACTCAAGAATGAATCAATAAAATAAATACGATTTTGAATTCAAATCTGGACACCCATTCAAGAACACCCATATGCGAGGTGTGTGTCAATTGGTCAGGAGAATGCATCAGAGAAATCGAAGAAAATAAATCTTGAATATTCAGGGGTACGAAAATGCGAATTCAAGTCCTAAGCATCGAGGAATTTGAATCAAAATATGTGTTTTTTCAAAATATGTAACGATTTTCCAATCAGAGAATCAAATTTTTCCAAAGTTTTGCCCCTGAATCACCTATCCCAACCCCTACAAATACAACCCTTTCTGATTGGGTCAAACTTCAGACAAGTTTGAAAATATTGGTGATGTTTTCTCTGACTTTGAACTGGTTGAAAAATTACAATTCATCAATCAATTCGGGCCACATGCTCAATTGATTCTGCTCTGCTCTTACGCATAGCACGTGGGAATTTACCGATCGGGAAGTAAAAACGAGCGTAAAAACGAGCGAAGAAACCAAAAGAAAAATCAACACATCGGACGGTCACTAGAACCACACTCACCATCTTGGAAAACGCGTTCAACGTTCAAACCGTAGGTGGCACACGTTTCGTAGTAGGTGCACCTCTTCAGGTCGTTGGCCAACTTTCTGGCTCGAGAATCGTCGATTACGCGGGGGTTATTTTCACTTATAGCGTCTGAAAAAAAAAACGGTCGTCCGTACTTAATCACAACGTTAATAGGACGTTATAAACGGAACATTATGAGAACGTTAATACAAAACGTTTACAGGACATTATGGTCACTAACATTATTAGAACACCCTTCAGGTGACATCTCCTAGACGTTCAGATTACATTATAGACTAAATGATCATAGGACGTTATGAAAAGAACATTATCGGAACGTTCTCAGGTTTTCCCGAAAAACCTATACAAGACGGCCATGATCCATGGGTTGCTGTGATAATGAAACGTTTCCAAAATGTCCCAATATAAACGTTTATAGGACGCTATCCTCGACATTTCACAACATCATGCAGACAACATTTTCGAAAAATCCCGAATTTAGAAAAAATGTAGTTGAATGGCCATAACGAATGTTCTGAAAGAATCTTGACATAACAGTAAAAATGAATTTTCTTAGAATACTTATATAAAGAACCATTTCTGGATGTGATGAATCGAACGTTCTCAAAGTTTCCCAGAAGAAACGTTGAGAAGACGTAATGAAATGATCATTTTCGGAAAGATATTGAACAGAACGTTGAAAGTTGATAGATAATAATGTATGTTCACAGAACGCTTCAGAAAAGTTCACTGGATCTACTTAGAATTTCGAATAGAACGTTGCATTTATGACGATATAAAAAATACATTTTCGGAACGTACTCAGGAAGTTCCGAAAAACCTATACAACACGGCCATTAATTACGTGTTGCTGTAATGGTGATGGTCCCAACAGAAACGTTTATAGAACATTATCCTCGACATTTCACAACTTTATTCACGAAAGATCCCGAATTTGGACACAACGTTCGTAATATGGCCTGAAAATCATATGAAAACGTTTCTTGGACTTTTTGGATGTAAGTACCGACGAACGAACATTCCCAAAATGTCTCAGAAAAAACGTCGAGAGAATGCAATGAAATCATCATTTTCGGAACATTTTGATTTTAAAACAGAACGTTGATAGTTGATGAATCATCTCAACTACGAAATGATTACAGCACATAATGGAAAAGTTCGATAGATCCTTTGAAAATTTCGAATAGAACGTTGTCATAATTCTTCCAATAAAATGATATAAGGACGGCCATTAAAAGACTCTTCCTAGACGTCCTAAATTATACAAGTAGTTATAGGCGTACTATTATTTAAACAATCCAAGAGAAATGTTCATGAGACGTTATCGACGTCTTGAAAAACTTTCAGTAGAAGGGTTTAGGCACAAGCTGTGAACAAAATGTTGACACAACGTTTTGACGAAACAATCGAAAAAACGTCTCTATAAAAACATATCTGTGACATCCTAATTGAAACGTTTGGAAAACGTTCTCAATGCATTGTTTTGGACACATTCTCGAAGAATTGACAATTTCCTGACTCACCTTGGGTTCCCACCAGAATCAGAGGTATCTCCGCCGAGTTTCTGTAGTGCGACATCTTGGTGTAGTAGTTGAAGATAGCATTGAAGGAGGATTCGTTTTCGAGGCTGAAGACGAATATGACGGCGTCCACCCAGGCGGTGAACTGGAAACAAATGAGAATCTTGTTATCTCACGAGCACTAGAGAAGGCATGCAAAACATCCGAGAGTCGAGACACATACAAGTCTGGTCACTTTCACTACATTCCTATTGATATGCGAAAAGGTCGATGGAAAATGAAAACAGATACAAAATCGTTCGTTTGAGTGATTTTTGTCTAGGGAAAGTTGAGCACGTAACCGTATACCGAAAATTTTCAAACATTGAATTGAAAAGTGTTACATCCAGGAGATTTTTATTTTTCCATACAGTTTTGACCTCGGTTTATACAGAATTATCACATGAGCAATGGGAAAGTTTCCTTCGAGCTGATTTTCATCAATTAATTGTTTGAAAAACAAGTATTATGTTTCTGCTGTCTAGAATTACTAAGAATTACTGTTGGAATTATCCTAATAATTTCAATTTTCAAATTACAGCAATATAAGATTTTTATGGCGGAGCACTATGACGTACTAATTATATTTAGTGACATTTGGGGATATTTGTTGGTCATGAGTTTCTGAACTTAATTCGGTTGAGCCTACGAACTGAAAAAAGAAAAAGTAGAAAGCTGTTGCTTGCACTGTTGCCAGATAGAAGTCACTAATTTCTTGGATGATTCAGTTTCAATTAGAATTATTGAACGAATGATACATTGGATATCATAGCAATATCCAACTATTTAAACCTCGATTTAGACATATCGATACTTCCGGCAACTGTGTACAGGCGCAAAAGTGCTAGCGTGCGTCAAGACAATGATGAAAAATATCTATCCATCTCTATCAAGGCTCTTCTAATTAGTACGTCATCAGAATGGTGGAGGAGCCGTAACTAAATTTTTGGTAATGTTTTCTAAGTCAAATTTGATAGCAGGAGGTAAATAAAAAATACGTATTCGATGAATTTTCATAAACTTCAACTTGGAATGAAATTCTGAATTTCGGAAACTTCCCCATTTTCGTTTATCGCACTCCCATGAGTTTGAAAAACATTTTTGGTGGAACTTACGTATTTTGACCCCCTGATCACGAATCTGGAGTCAAAACGCGTCGGTCTCAAGTATTTTCGGAGATACGGCCTCATTTTTTCTCAAAAATGCACCATTTGACATGTCAAATTTCTGCTATTAGAAACACACAAAGCTATTATTTTTCTAAAAAATCACCCTTTTTCCAAACGTGAACAAAACAACCTTTTTTCACTGATTTTCTGGTAATTTGTATTTATGATGTTGGTAACGTGATTGTTTGGCACATGGTAAGACGTTGCCAACATCTTAAATAAAAATAACCAGAAAAAAAGATGTTTTGTTTAAATTTTAAAAAAGGGTGGATTTTTGTGAAAATAACAGTTTTTTCTGCAAAAGGGTGTAAATGTAAGCGTGTGTGATGTTTGAGACAAAATGGGGCCGTATCTTTGAAAAAACTTGAGACCGCCGCGTTTTGACTTCAGATTCGTGATCAGGAAGTCAAAATACGTAAGTTCCACCAAACATTTTTTCAAATTTGTAGGAGTGCGATAAACGAAGATTTACTTTGAATTTGACTGGAGAGAAGAATTTTAAAAAACTAGTTTTGACAACTCCATCATTCTGATGACGCAGCAAGTCAAAAGCTGATACTCGGAAAAACTGACTGTGCAATGGATTCTGCGATACCATTTCAAGACTTATTATCAATTTGATGATATAATATCACATACAGGGTGCCACCATAGGAATCTCAGTTATTATAAGAGATTAGAGGTCGATAAGATTAGGGGAAAGTTGCACATTTTCATTTTGAATAATTATATGATATATAATTTGATGTTTCATTTTTCGTTTCTGAATTATTGAAAACGGAAATTTATAATTTTGTAATGTGAATTAATACGATATACGTCATAGTTTGCCGCCTCATAAAATATGAATTGGGGTATTTTGAAAATGGACTGGATTTAAATAATAATAATAATAATAGATTCCAATTGCCATTCAGAAGCGTAAAAATCATACTCAACAGCTGAGAACGCTCTTGAAGAGAATTCAACGGACATCAATAATTATTTCTGAATCCAAAATTGACGTGTCGCGGGATTTTTTATGCACGATTATTGAGATACCTACTAAATTTATTCTATTTGGCTGTTCCAGATGGTTACCCCCTATGTAAATACCTCAACATCCTCAGGAAATTGAGTTTGACAGAGTGTATGCAAGGATAATTGGTTTCATTCTCGGATGTTTGGAATTCAATTATGGGAAAATAGGTCAGATTACATTGCCAACTATTTCACAATTTACACTGAAATATCAACGATCGATTCAGAGCGTGCAGAATTGGCTACATCATGATAACCCAGGGACTCTTCACTGCTTGAAATCAGGTCACAGGTCACTCAAGTTTGAATCAATCGACCCTGGAAGGGAATCCTGCATGAATAGATTCTCATTTCAAACACTTTTGGAGAGCACTTTTTCATGTCCCTGACGATGCCGAATCTACCCACAAAATATCCTGATGAAAACTATAGGATGTCCATTTTTCGACTGTCACTATAGGGATCTCGCTTATATATCTTAGGAGATACGAAGTTTGTTGAATTAGGGTAAAGTAGAACATTTTCGTACTAAAAAATAAACTGAAAAGGAATTTGGAAAAGATATGACAGTTTTGAAAATATCGCAAAAAACTAAAATCTCTAATGCTCGTTTAAAAACTAATCGTACTATCTAACCAATACAGAATACGAAATTTTTTCATGAAGGATTCGAATATGGCATTATTTTTGTAGAATCAATATCTCACTGGATATATCTAGTTATTTCATTCTTCCTCGAATATTTTCTTCTGTTCGTCAATTCTACATGGTGTCCTCTTATATTTTGACCCCTATACCTACATCTTTAACTATACGAAGTGGAAAAAATATTGTACATAAAAGTTGTAGGGTTTCATTGGTACTATCTTTTGGCACTTCCAAATCAAACAAATGCGAATCGCAAGATTGAAAATATTTTTTTTTCAAATGGTATATTTCTCAACCATAGAGGAATACTTTTTTCTCCTGTTTCCAAATATATATAGTTTGCTAATGTTCTTTCAAGCTGTTCTTCACTAATTAAGATTTCAATATGTCGTTAAAAATATCCAACATGGTTTGAAATCTAATGTCTGATAGGCTACGAGCAGAAAATAACTACTTTCCTGGCAAATATAACGAAGAATATAGAATTATATCTGCTCGTATTCAATATTCTGCGTGGTATTTTCCAGGAAAGTAGTTGTTTTCTGCTCGTAGTCTACCACATTCAATTTCAAACCATGTTTGATATTTTCTATTTGATAGACTATTTTCTCTTTCTATAATTCTTGTCCAATTTATGGCTTTTCCATTTGTTTAGGATTCCAATATTGAAAAAGATAAGCAATATTCAGATCGACGGAATATCTTTTTTTTTCAATCTGTTATATGTTTTTTTTTAATCTGGTGTATCGTATTTTCTTCTTCTAATTTTGAATTTCGGAAGTTCTCTCGTTCGTTTTATTCAACATTGAAATTGAAATAGTGGAAAACGGAACATTAGCAATCTATATATATTTGGAAACAGAAGAAAAAAGTATCACACCATGGTTGAAAATATACGGCGTGTTCCATTTGAAAAAAAATATTCTGTCATTTTTTTAATGTGTGACAAAGTGTCTTATAAAACGTGTGTCATATGCATTTTTTTTCTATTTTGAATTGATTTGAAGAAAAAAATGGATTCAAAATCGATAAATTACAGAACCATCTTCGATTGGTAACAATGATGACATTGAAATAATTAAAATCTGACGCACAAGCGTAAAGCCCAGTTTACAGTTGAGCGATTTTGAGCGGTGAAAAATCCAATGTAGTTATTGTTTTTATTGGTCAATTTAAAGCAAATTACACTCTGAATTGAAATTTACCAATTAAACATTGAGTTTTTCACTGCTAATATCACCAAATCCAAATCACTCAGAAGTAAACTGGGCCTAACTCTTCTGACTTTCATTTGAAAGTTCGATTGTACCAATCTCTGAATAATAAGAAATGCGTATCGAAATAGAGGCTATTTCGACACGCATTTGCGTTGCACAAGACTTCATTATACAAGCAAAATAGAAAAAAGATATTGAATGGAAAAAATATTGAAAACAAAATTTTTGGCCATTTCGAAGGTCAAAGGCGATTCTTGACCTTGAGGTATTCGAGTCTAATTTGGATTAAAGATGCAAAGGAACATCAGCATTAAGTGTGTCAAAGTCAAAGAAAATCAATACACTAAAAAAAATAGCAAGCAATAAAAATATAGACGAAAATATGTTATAGGAACTTTTGGCAATAACTTTTTCAGCAGAATCATCCCCTGATTTTAAGGGACATATTTTCCGGACATCCTGTACAACGTATATTAATGATGTATGTATAGAAATTGCGATATATCTTGTCCAAAGTATGTAGAAACGGTGTTAGAAATCAATACCGAAGTCAGTTAATAATTGAGAACCACTTACGATAAAACCAACATACCGACTGCGCTAAATAACGAAAAACACCGATAAAAAAGCACGCAACTTTCCCGCCACCAAGAAGTTCACTTTCATGTCATCAGCCCTTAACGGGACGCCAACGTATCTAGCACTGATGGTGACGTCTGGAATAAGTGGAAAACTAGTCCGTCCTGAGGACAATAGCTCCAGGCACAGCGCCGTTCCAAAGGGCCATTGGCGTAGTAAGAGTGGAAAAAAAATCCTCGAAAATTTTTTTTTGTTCGATGCATTATTTATAATCTGAATTGTGTCATCAGCTGATTCATAATCCCGAAGTAAATTCAAGAATATAATACTAGATCGGTTTTGAGAATTTTTTTTTCAGAATACTCATCCAGTTTTGAGAGTTGCCATAGGTCCAATGACGTATATTGAAGCCAACAAAGCCACAGGTTTTTTAAAAAACATCGAATGAAAAATATTAACATGAATAATTTATTGACCCAGAGATGGGTTATCGGTTTGACAAGATATATTTTGGAATAATTGCATAGCATCATCAACTTGGCTAAAATAGATTAGGGCCAATTTATGCATCATTGTCTTTATCCTAGTCTTAGTCTTCGTCTTAATCATATATTCAAAAAAGCATACATTTCAATGGATTCATTTATGCAACATTTTTAGTCTCAGTCTTAATCATAATCATTGAAGAACGACTTTGAAAGATACAAATTTTCAACTTTTATGCTTATGATTGAGACCACATATGAAATACGCATGAGTCGACCACGACCTGTCAATACAAATGACATTAAATTTGGTTATTGTCACCAATATCGATGTCTGTGGCAATAATTGATAATAAATATAATATTCAGGTATAGATATAATCTCGAATATAATAATCGATAACAAATATCAATCGCTATCGATGGATTGTTAATTGTCATATCATTATTCTTAAGTCTCAAGACTGTGATGCATAAACGTCCAAAATGATTGAGACTATGATTGGGACTGAGTTAAAACTATGACACAAGATTAGAATGAAGACAATGATGCATAAATTGGCCCTTAATCTTGTTTTTTTTTCTGTAATACGTCGAGCAAAAGCCACAGGTTTCTCTATAAAGGTAGGGAGCAAAAAATTGAAATGGCGTAATGAATCAGCCTCAAACGACCTCTACAATTTGGATATTTCAAATTACCAAGATTATTGTTTTTCAAAAAATAGCTCTGTTGAGATCGGCCGAAGCTAGCAGTGCCACAGATTTCTCCTCGGATTTTTTTGTCAAAGAGAAGAGCAAAAAATTTGGGAATAGTTATAAAATACCCTCAAAGTTTTATGAAAATTCACATCATATATTCATTACTAGAGTGCTATTTGATTAAAGTCACTGTCAAACTATATTGTTTATTTTTAATATAAAGTTTCCAAGTTTCGAACATAACATCAAACATGTTGTTATCACCTTTCAATTCCACTAAATATAGGCTTATCTACTACTCTGAGCATTTTCTTACCACTTGGGCCAATCATTTTATCACTTGCAGTAAAATGATGCGAGCAAACTCTAGAGTCTTTTGAAATATTCTCTTTCCCGATCATATTTTTCCATATATCCACTAACTTTTCATCTCGGAGAAACCAGAGAATGTTTTCAAATTACCACAAATTGTTTCGCATATTAGAATGGGTAAATAATAGTTATACAACGAATGAAACGACACTGAGTAACTCACCAGTGAAATGTTGTGTTCTGTTCACTACTTCTAAATTGTCTTTTACACATTTCATAGCGTTTCGGCATCCTTTAAATTCGAATTGAACAGATTAAACAACGTTTTCAAGTAGAATCTCATTAAAATTTTCACACAAAACTGGAAATATACCCTTTAATGTACCAATCAAACAAAATTTGATTTGGAAACGAGACGTTTCGCGCTGTCACTGTCAGCGTTCGGTTGATAATCGGATGAACGGAATTAGAGGAGTTGGCGCATTCACCAGAATTGGCGCATTCACCAGAATTGGCGCATTCACCAGAATTGCCGCAATCTCCAAAAAGACGTGCTATCTATGAACCACTTATATTTAAATGAGGCAATGTATTACATGATGAAAATTGAATAAATAGCTCTTGATGCACTGATATGACTGAAATATATATATTTGGGAATCATAAAAAATGTGGTCTTGGGATGATTATCACTTTCAAATGTTACGATGTGGCAACCTCTGTGGGGGAAAACTCGGGGATGAATATGACAATTTGAGGCATTACTGTTCAAGTAGGTTTGTTTTTTTTCTCTATTAACGCCGCCACTGTTTCTTCACATGCATTTTTCCCGCCAGGCCATCTCCGTCCCTCTGGCGCCTCGGGCAACCCTTAATGCACCCTTCGCGCGGATTGTCCCTTTTTTGAATCGATACAATTCTTGGTTTCCCCCACCCTTGCGTTTTCGGCCGCGGTGCATAACAACAAATAATGCACATGTTTGATGAGAGTTCACGAGTTCATTTACCGGAGCTATACAGGGTGATCAAACTCCAGTCGGCACTATTGCTGACTTGTTTTTTATTGAAGATACGAGGAAGGTTGAATTAGAGAACGAGTAGCATTTTTCCCGATGATAACCGTAGAAAAACAATTGAAAATCGCGTTTTCGATTTATTCGAGAATACTTTTTTTGTCAATGGGACACCCTGTATATTTTGATTTCAATCGAATGCCAACTCCTTCCGGAACATAAATGGATATAATAAATTTCAATCTAAAACCACAAAAAACGAAGTTATGCGTCTTTTCAACTCAACCGACATGTATTTTTTTTCTAGAAATCTAAATATGTCATCGCATATTTCAAAGCATTCTTGTTGTCAAAGTTACACACACAGGTAAACACTCAATTTTGTTTTTTTCTTATGGGCGCCATATTGTATTTTCCTATTTTTGAAAAGCTTTTTTCCGAATACCGTTACGCGATATGTTGGAATTTACATGCTGATCAAAATCGGGAAAATATTCTTTTCGAGAAGAGTACATTGGAAAGAACACCAACAATTTTGTGTTACAAACCAAATTTTGAAAGGTTTAATCAATTTTGGATCCGAAACGTTCATGTCCCCTCGAGTTAGGAATGACATCAGAAGCTATATATAGAAAGTATTTTTCTATTTTGGTTCTATAATGAAGTCATGGTGAAACGCAAATTCGTATATCGAAATAGCATCTGCTTCGATACGCATTTTTTATTATTCGGAGGTTGGTACAATCGAACTGTCAAATGAAAGTCAGAAAGAGTTAGGCCCAGCTTGTTTCTGAGCGATTTTGGATTTGGTGATACTAGCAGTGGAAAACTCCATGTTTTCATTGGTGAATTTCAATTCAGAGTGTGATTTCATTAAAATTGACCAATAAAACAATGACAACATTGCATTTTTCACCATTGTGCGTGCACTGGTGCAAAATATTACAGACGGATAGAGCAGGTTTGAATATCCACGCCTACAAATGTACGAAATGCCTAATTTTCTGTCCTCCAGATTTTTTTTAAAAACCTTGTATAGCCTCTCTCAATAGTTCCACTGGCTGGTACGATATTTCAGGAACATTATAGGTTTTTCTTTCATGATGTAGGGTAACTTCCATGCCTACGCTACTGAACGTTTTCTATAGAACGTGCCAGATTTGATATGCGATTAATTGCCATACAAGTCATAAACATAATTCATTACCGTTATTACTGATAGCCAAATGGACATGGAAGGTCAACGTTCTAAACAGGAACGTGATCTTCCTCCACATCCTTTTCTCTATTTGGTGCCGGAAGTTATAAGTAGGTGCCCAAACTTCTATATAGTCCTATTTAGTTTCTGCAACGATCATAATATTTTTTAAACAATTTCAATGGTAAAATAACCTACTTCTAGAAACCAAGGTGAAAACATAACACACGATTTCGAAAAATTACCCAAATCAGGAATATACATCAGAATTTATGAGTAATCCACTAAAAATTGGGAATTATGTTCAACATTTTATTCAATCAGATGCTTGGCATTTTTTATGACAATAACTTTTTACTTCCGGAAGTAAGATACTGTAATGTGAAGGTGGTGCCAACTTTTTATTTTTTTATATAGTTCAGAGTGGAGTTTCTCCAAGAATTTCTTCAAAGACGAGTGACGTTTCTTTCGAGTTTTTTTACGTATTTCGATAGATGCGTGCTTGTCTTGACTTACTTCAAATGCGTGCAGTTTTTGCCATGTTACGTGAAATTTTTTACTTTTGAATTTTTGAAAGATACATGGCTGGTTTCGTCACGTATTTTTTCGAACCTCCATTAAGCTAGCAGAACCACCTTGGATTTTTGGAGTTTTTATTCAGCCATAATTTAAGGCTAATTTAAGGCTAATTTAAGGCTAATTTATTACCCTATTGCCAAATTTTTTGCTCTTCGTTTATACGAAAAATCTCGGGTTCTGCTAGCTTAACGTTAAGATGGCAAAACCACTTCTACTACAAGAAGTTTTCGAAGGATCTGATAACATCATAATTTAAGGCTCATTTAAGGCTCCAATCCTAGCCTAATGTCGATTTTCTTACTCTCCGTTTTTTTAAAAAAACCGTGGGTTTTGCTAGCTTAACCGTTAAGCTAGCAAAACCAAACATAAAAGAAATAGTTTATGAAGAATCTTAAAACACCATAATTTAAGGCCCATTTAAGGCTCTCATTGTAGCCTATTGCCGAATTTTTTGCACTTTGTTTTTGGAACAAAAATACAGGCCTTGGTTTAGGGGAACTGCAATTCAGGCTAACATTCCTAAACATAAATAAATCTACGATTTGATGCTAATTTGAACAAAATCGGACAAGAATTAAAAAAGTTACATTGTGATCAATTCTGGACGTTTTTTTACCATTGAGTGTATTTCTAAACATCGAAAACGCCCGGAAATCTAGATTGAGCTCTTAATACCAACCCGTGAGTGGCAACCAATCACAAGCGAAATCATATTCCATTTCTGTCAGATTCATAATTTCAGATTAGATCTATACGGCATATGCTCACACACCTGCATACATGAACCGGAGCCTGAACCAAAGTCCGTATTTTTTTCCCCAAATAAAAAGAACAAAAACTTCGGCAATAGGCTACAATGAGAGCCTCAAATAGGCCTTAAATTAGTGTGTTTAGATTTTTCATAAACTTCATCTTTTATGTTTGGTTTTGATAGCTTAACGGTTAAGCCTAGCAAAACCCTCGATTGTTTTGAAAAAACGAAGAGCGAAAAATTCGCCTATGATCTGGAATAAGAGCTCAAAATGAGCCTTAAATTATTCAGATTTTCCATAAACATTGTCCAATGTTCGATTCATTTAGCTCAGACACTTGCATACCTGAACCAAAGTCCGATTTTTTGTTCCAAAAACAAAGAGCAAAAAATTCGGCAATGGGCTACAATGAGAGCCTTAAATGGGCCTTAAATTATGGTGTGTTAAGATTTTTCATAAACTATTTCTTTTATGTTTGGTTTTGCCAGCTTAACGTTAAGCTAGCAGAACCCAAGATTTTTTCGTATAAAACGAAGAGCAAAAAATTCGGCAATAGGGTAATAAATTAGCCTTAAATTAGCCTCAAATTATGGCTGAATAAAAACTCAAAAAATCCAAGGTGGTTCTGCTAGCTTAATGGAGGTTTTTTTCGATTCTATCTGACGTGGTTTTCGACTAATTTTCGATGACTTTTCACGGATGCGTGGCATTTTCGTCCTGTATCTTAGTTTCTTAAACGGTATTTGTGACGTTTTTAGACTCTCATTCGTCTTTTTTGACGAATTGATAGCGTCTGCGTCATTTTTTTTTCAATGTTTTCCAAGTTCTTTGAAGTTTTTCGTATATTAAGTCACTTTTTTAAACTATTTTTCGTCGTTTTCACGAATTCGTCAAGTTTTTTTTGAACTTTTTTGGAAAATGTGTAGAATTTTTGTTGTTTTTTCAACGAATTTGAGCGGAGGCATGATTTTCGATACGGTTTTTTGACTACTTTTCAATGTCTTCACGGATGCATGACGTTTTCGTCATATTTTATCGGCTTCTTTGACAAATACTTGGAGCGTTCGCCATGTGTTTTTAATTATTCATCATTTTCACTGATTTCTAGCGTTGTCGTCGTTTTTTTTGATGTTTTTATTAGCTTTTCGACCCTTTATGATATGATAAGTACGTATAATTTTTTGATGTTTTGACGGAGGCGCGACGTTTTCATCAGTTTTTGTTTTCAATATTTTCTACGTTCTTCAACGTTTTTCGTGGGTCATGACTTTTTTATCATCTCCACTGATTTGTAGTGTTTTCTTTGTGTTTTTTCGAGTTTATTCTCTGTTTTTTGACATTTTACGACAAGTGCGTCGAAGTTTACATGGATCATTTTTTCGACTCGTATACGAATTCGTAGCGTTTCCGTCTTTTTTCTACGTTTTTTGACGAATGCGTGGCATTTTCGTATTTTTTCAAATAGCAGACGTGTTCTTTGACAACTTTTTGAAGTTTTTTTCAATTCGTAAAATTTTCGTCACATTTTTTACTCATTTTTCACGGATGCGTGGCGTTTTCGTAAAGTTTTTTTCACTTTTTTATATTTTTTTTAATAATTATTAGGTTTTTCGTTCTGTTTCTTCAAGGTGTTCCTCCTTTTTCCGACATTCTATGATAAGTGTGTAGTTTCTCGACGTTTTTGGCGAAGGCACGGTGTTTTCATCAGTTTTTTATAGTAGTTTTTTCGCGTTTGTGGCACTTCGACATTTTTCAGCAGATACGTAGTTTTTCACACGTTTTTTAAATACTTTTCGATGTTTTTTACGGAAGCATGGCGTTTTCGTCGCGATTTTTCGACTGATTTTATAACGTTTTCCTTATGTTTTTTGGAGGTTCTTTTCCGTTCTCGATCTTTTACGACATGAGCGTTGAAATTCTCGAAGTTTTTCGTGGATGCGTAGGGTTTTCGTCACGTTTTCCAGCTTTCACTTCACTTTTTCGACTCTTTGTCGTCGTTTTCACGAATTAGTAGGGTTTCGTGTTTTTTCTACGTTTTTTGACGAATGCGTGGCATTTTCGGTCAAGTTTTTTTTCGACTTTTTTCAATAGCAGATATTATTCATCGCGTTCTTTGACAACTTTTCATTGTTTTAATTCGTAAAATTTTCTTGAAATTCTGTAGGTATCTTTCAGCGGATGTGTGATTTTCGATACGCTATTTCACTTTTTATATTTTTTCACTAATTATAAGGGTTTTCGTCTTGTTTTTCAAGGTTTTTCGACGTTCGAGTTTCTCGACGTTTTTGGCGAAGGCACGGTGTTTTCATCAGTTTTGGATACTATTTTTTTCGCGTTTGTGGCACTTTTTTTTACTCTTATTCATCGTTCTCGTCAAGTTTTTTCTACGATTTTTGACAAATGCGAGGAGTTTCGAAATTTTTCAGCAAATAAGTAGTTTTTCACACGTTTTTTGAATACTTTTCGATGTTTTTTTACGGAAGCTTGGCGTTTTCGTCACGTTTTTCAGCTATTTTTAACGAATACGTTGCGTTTTCGTCGCGATTTTTCGACTGATTTTAAAACGCTTTCCTTATGTTTTTTGGAGGTTCTTTTCCGTTTTTCCACCTTTTACAACATGAGCGTTGGTTTTCTCGAAGTTTTTCGTGGATGCATAGTGTTTTCGTCACGTTTTCCGGTTTCGTATTTTTTCTACGTATTTTGACAAATGCGTAGAATTTTCGTCTCTTATTTTTTTCGATTTTTTCTTATTGCGGCCACGTGGTATTCCACACGTTCTTCGACAACTTTCCAATGTTTTTTCGATTCATTCATTTTTTCGATATTTTTCAGCGGAAGTGTGGTCTTTTTAATTTTTTTCATACTTTCAGGGTTTTCGTCTTGTTTTTTCAAGGTTTTTCTAAGTTTTTCGACCTTTTATGACCATTGTGTAGAGTTTATCGATGTTTTTGGCGGAGGCACGTTGTTTTCTACATTTCGTCGTTAATGGCATATTTTCACTCTTTTTCATCGTTTTCGTCTAGTTTTTCCTACGATGTTTGAGAAATACGCAAAGTTTCGAAATTTTTCAGCGAATATCGCAAGCCATTCGTGGATGCGTGACTTTTTTATCACGTTCTTTGTCTTCGTAACGTTTTCGTCATTTTCGTATTTTTTCAATGTTTTTTTGACGAATGCGTAGAATTTCCGTAGATTTTGACTAATTTTCGATGTTTTTTGACGAGTGCGTGAAATTTTCAACTTTTTTCTTACAGCAGATGCGTGATTTCCGTCTCGTATTTCGTCTAATTTTCAATGTTTTTCAACGAATGCGTGGAAATTTCGTCCAATTGTTCCGACACATCTCCATATTTTTCGACACACCCCAAGTCGGGCAACAAACCCCCCAACCCCCCCCCACCCCCCACGATCCTAACCTGCATCTCGGGCGGGCCCCCCTCATCTCGAATGAGCAGCAGGTAGCTGTGCCCGTCGACGGCGATCTCCTTCTTGAAGCGCCCCCCCTCGGGCGACTCCTCCTGCATGTAGGAGCCCGTGAGGTAGCGGTGCACCAGGGCAGACTTGCCCGAGGAGAGGGAGCCGACGAGGCCCAGCCGCAGGTCCGGCACTGCGCGGGAGAGGGTCCATTCCTGGCTGTTGACGAAGGAATCTGCAAGGAATGAAAAAGTTGAAGGTGAAAGGGTGTGGTTTTTAAATTACTTCGCAAAAAAATCAAGGTTCATACATGATGAAACCATCAGAAAATAAACGGCACGTTCAAATATTCTGAAAAAATTCAGTGTCATTTGGGGATTCATATGAAATAATTCCTGAAATTTTGAAAAGAATCTGTCGAACAGTTATTGAGAAAAAAATTGAAACTTAATTTTCTGAGTTTTTTTTCGAATTTTCCCAATATCAATGTCGGGATAGGACACAATCATGATTTTTTCCAGACCGGCACTGCGCGGGAGAGGGTCCATTCCTGGCTGTTGACGAAGGAATCTGCAAGGAATGGAAAAGGTGAAGGTGAAAGGGTGTGGTTTTTAAATTACTTCGCAAAAAAATATCAAGGTCCATACATGATGAAACCATCAGAAAATAAACGGCACGTTCAAATATTCTGATAAAATTCAGAGTCATTTGGGGATTCATATGAAATAATCCCTAAAATTTTGAAAAGAATCTGTCGAACAGTTATTGAGAAAAAAATTGAAACTTAATTTTCTGAGGTTTTTTTCGAATTTTCCCAATATCAATGTCGGGATAGGACACAATAATGATTTTTTCCAGACCGGCACTGCGCGGGAGAGGGTCCATTCCTGGCTGTTGACGAAGGAATCTGCAAGGAATGGAAAAGATGAAGGTGAAAGGGTGTGGTTTTTAAATTACTTCGCAAAAAAATATCAAGGTTCATACATGATGAAACCATCAGAAAATAAACGGCACGTTCAAATATTCTGAAAAAATTCAGAGTCATTTGGGGATTCATATGAAATAATCCCTGAAATTTTGAAAAGAATCTGTCGAACAGTTATTGAGAAAAAAATTGAAACTTAATTTTCTGAGGTTTTTTTCGAATTTTCCCAATATCAATGTCGGGATAGGACACAATCATGATTTTTTCTAGACCGGCACTGCGCGGGAGAGGGTCCATTCCTGGCTGTTGACGAAGGAATCTGCAAGGAATGGAAAAGGTGAAGGTGAAAGGGTGTGGTTTTTAAATTACATCGCAAAAAAATATCAAGGTCCATACATGATGAAACCATCAGAAAATAAACGGCACGTTCAAATATTCTGAAAAAATTCAGAGTCATTTGGGGATTCATATGAAATAATCCCTGAAATTTTGAAAAGAATCTGTCGAACAGTTATTGAGAAAAAAATTGAAACTTAATTTTCTAAGGTTTTTTTCGAATTTTCCCAATATCAATGTCGGGATAGGACACAATCATGATTTTTTCCAGACCGGCACTGCGCGGGAGAGGGTCCATTCCTGGCTGTTGACGAAGGAATCTGCAAGGAATGGAAAAGGTGAAGGTGAAAGGGTGTGGTTTTTAAATTACTTCGCAAAAAAATATCAAGGTCCATACATGATGAAACCATCAGAAAATAAACGGCACGTTCAAATATTCTGAAAAAATTCAGTGTCATTTGGGGATTCATATGAAATAATTCCTGAAATTTTGAAAAGAATCTGTCGAACAGTTATTGAGAAAAAAATTGAAACTTAATTTTCTGAGGTTTTTTTCGAATTTTCCCAATATCAATGTCGGGATAGGACACAATCATGATTTTTTCCAGACCGGCACTGCGCGGGAGAGGGTCCATTCCTGGCTGTTGACGAAGGAATCTGCAAGGAATGGAAAAGGTGAAGGTGAAAGGGTGTGGTTTTTAAATTACTTCGCAAAAAAAATATCAAGGTTCAAACATGATGAAACCATCAGAAAATAAACGGCACGTTCAAATATTCTGAAAAAATTCAGAGTCATTTGGGGATTAATATGAAATAATCCCTGAAATTTTGAAAAGAATCTGTCGAACAGTTATTGGGAAAAAAATTTAAACTTAATTTTCTGAGGTTTTTTTCGAATTTTCCCAATATAAATGTCGGGATAGGACACAATCATGATTTTTTCCAGACCGGCACTGCGCGGGAGAGGGTCCATTCCTGACTGTTGACGAAGGAAACTGCAAGGAATGGAAAAGGTGAAGGTGAAAGGGTGTGGTTTTTAAATTACATCGCAAAAAAATATCAAGGTTCATAAATGATGAAACCATCAGAAAATAAACGGCACGTTCAAATATTCTGAAAAAATTCAGAGTCATTTGGGGATTAATATGAAATAATCCCTGAAATTTTGAAAAGAATCTGTCGAACAGTTATTGAGAAACAAATTGAAACTAAATTTTCTGAGGTTTTTTTCGAATTTTCCCAATATCAATGTCGTATTAGGACACAATCATGTTTTTTTCCCAGACCGGCACTGCGCGAGAGAGTCCATTCCTGGCTGTTGACGAAGGAATCTGCAAGGAATGGAAAAGGTGAAGGTGATGAGGGAAGCTCAAAGGGTGTGGTTTTTAAATATTATGTCAACCGTCTTAATTTTTTCGTAAAATAAATATCAAAGTTCAAGCATGATGAACCCGTTAGAAAATGAACGGCACGTTCAAATATTCTGAAAGTCATTTGGGGATTCATATGAAATATTCCCTGGAATTTTGAAAAGAATCTGTCGAATAGTTTTCGAGAAAAAAATTGAAACGTATTTTCAAGGGGACTTTTGATTATTTCCAATAACTATTCGACAGTTTCCTTTAAGCATATCATGGTATATAAATATCTTAATAGGTCATTAGGATAATCTGGGAAATACAGCGGGCATAGTTTTTAATTATGATAACCGTCTTCATTATACTGCAAATAGAATTGAGGTTCATATAAGCCCAAAATAAAAAAATCAAGGTCATTTGAGCATGCAGATGGAATAATCCCTAAGATTTTGAAAAGAATATGTAGAACAGTTTTGAAGAAAAAAATTAAAACGTCATTTTTGGAAGATTTTTCATAATAACTATTAAACAGATTCTATTTAGAATATCATGGTATATCAATGTCGTAATAGGAGCTGAACATGTCTATAAACCCATGATGAAATAAATGGCAAGTTCAATTCTTCTGTAATTATGAAATCAGAGTTATTTGAACATAGCCTGTGTATTCAATTATTTGAATAAACAAATTTTACATATTGGTAACTTATTTATTTATGATCATTTTCCGTTTCTGTGAATTTTGAACCGGAACGATAGAATGAAAAAGTTTATGAAAATGGAAGTTCCGTAGGAATGATTGTTGAAACTGAAGCAGCAAGGTTCGTATGTGGTTTATGATTTTGATTACGAATCAACGAACAAAAATTCGTTATATTGAAAATTTTTTTGATCAATATGCTTCAGCTCAAGATATATCCTAAAAATGGTTCCGATTCAGCAGATTTATGCCTACCGTTTCTTTATCTGCACTTCACTGACTTTGTTTGATCAAAGAGCAGCTGTCTGGACGATCTGCTCCATTCAAGTTAACAATAGTAAGGCCCCGATTTAGATCAAAGAAATCCCTATTCAAATATTTCAGATGAAAGTTTCATCATCTTTGTGAATTAAATTCGCAAGTATATTGATGATATTCAGGGGCAATCCCAATATGGTTTGTAACCTCAAACATTTCATATAATGGTCTAGATAGAATTTAGATGGATGGTACTTGATGGGCTTCACATCCATCAATCTGTTTTGACGATTCTTTCGAAAAACCCTCGCTACTTGATTGTTCTGGATGTATTTTCATTCTATAACAAGAAACAGTGAATTTTCAACTCGTATTTTAATGATATGCGCATTCGCATGCCGCTTGACGATCGGTCGTAATTCGCAACACCACCGCATGCCCGCGACCCGCTATACTATTGCATGTAAATGGCGGCGCAGTCATAATCATTTGCGGTCCACTTCATATTTAAAGTAATAATTTTCGATTTATACTTTCTGGTCGTGGAGAGAATACAGCCTGTTACTCGTTTAAAATTAATAATTAGATAACACAGCGAGCGTGAGAAACAAGAGAATTGTGGAAAGAGTCGATGTGAATTCTACTAAAAATAGATATTTGTGAATTTGGAGCGAAAAGTTATAGATTGTTGCTCAAAAGCATAGCTCGATACTTCATTCAATCAACTCACAGTTCATAATATTTTTCAGCTAAAACATTATTCACTATTATATTCAAATTGAACCCAATAATTCATACATCTAACAGAAAAGAAGGAAAAATGACTCATAGATTGAAAAAGAATTGCCCTGTCCAGGGATCGAACTCGGGCTGGCAGCTTGAGAAGTAGCGCTTTGAATCCGTTGGCTATTGAGGCTACTTGAAAACTTATGTCTATCCCACAGTTATAATATATGTTATGAAACAAAGAGATATAGTTAAACTTATTTTTGCTTTACATTCAACGAACTGGTGTTTTTTTTGAGAAATACGACAAGTTTAGGATATTTACTTTGATATTTTTAGCATTCAAGCATTTCATGGCACCATGTCATGGATCTATCTTATCACAATTCATACTTTTCCTCGATTTCTCTGGTAGGAGGTTAAAATTCACAATGTTTGTACTTTCTGCTACATCAGGAGATGTGTTAGAGCGGCAATGCTGTCACTTGATGACCTTCCTCGGAAAACGTCAACTTTGTATTGATATTTGAAAACCTCAAAAACTACTTTGTTAACTGTTTTTAGAAAAAAAACCTTTGTTCAAGTATAGGTGACCCACAATTTTCAAAACCCCGCCGCCACAGAAGAAGGAAGTCAGAAAATATCTTCGGGGCATTGTTTATCATCCGATTGGTAAACCAATTCCATCGGCTTATTCAGCTGTGGTTCATTGACATAATTTCCCATTTCCGCATTGGAAAACAAAACAAATAATTTGCGTGCACATGAAATAATATCAAATGTTTAACGATATAGGATGTAGGTAATTAATGAATTTGATGATGGGTTAGAAATAGAACCTGATACATGTCGTAAACGTAACAATTTCAAAGAGAGCGCTAAAACCGAGTGACCACGTGATTATACGAATACATAAAGTTTATGCCTTTCGGAAGTTGGTCACAAATGTCAGTTCTTGTTCTAGTTGATTATAGTTGGAGTTGCTACCGAGGGGATTTTATATTTTTGCCTGATATCTCAGTTGATTTTGGAGATGTGATTTAGAGTAATACGGTTTTCTCATTAGTTCATTTTTTAAACGAAAAAAGTCACAATCAAAACTTTCACAGCCCTCCTTCTTTTAGATACAGAATGAAATTGAAAATTCCGAGGAAAATTCCCACTTCTCAACTACCCCTCCTGTATGTAAGTCGTTTTTGGAAAATGAAGTCCTGAAAGTCATTTTTTTCAAATGGAACGTCCAATATGATATATCTAAAACGACCTTATCTAGTAAGTATATCGATTTAGTCATATTCTTTGAAAAAAAAAGTTCCAAGGTGATGATGATCTGGTGCAAATTCGATTAAGAATGATTTTACCTCGAGTTTTATCCTATCTTCGTCAAAATTATTTGAAAAGCACGTAACTTTATCAAATAGAAATAAATAGGTTTCTCAAAAGTTCAAATTTTTCAAGATAACTGGAAAACTATAAATATAATTCTGAAACATTCCCAAGAATATTTAGGAACCGCATTCTGAATATGCAACTTCCTTCTAATTTGACCGAATTTCTGTTATTCTATCTAATCCTGGGCTCAAAATATTAAAACTATACCAAAATCATTAGGTGAAATGTGGCTCCTACCTTTATTTAAAGATTCAAAATGATTTTTCCCCATTACTCTTTAGCTATTTGACGTTAAGATAATTGAAATTTTGGCACAATTTTCTGATTCCTCAATAATCTCTATATATTTGAATACCATACTAGAAAATCGTTTGTGAATCTTTAAATGAAACATCCTGTATATCAGCAAAGAGCCACATTTTATTTATCAAGTGATTCGGGATTCGGTTCAAATATTATTATTTTGAATTTCTCCCGAAATGTATGGTTGAAATATTTCCAGGTAAGTAGAAATTTTATATTATTACTGTTTATTACTATACAGGAAATATATAAAAATGGATAGGAAATTCGCATTTTCACTTTTTTCTTGTCATACGGTGGCATTCTCAGATTCGCCATCCGGAGTTTCATCTTCGGGCTACCATTATCACTGTCATTTTTTGTCAATTTTTTTTCTGATTCGATTATATCGTGATTTTTTTATTTATACTGATTTTTTTCTTAAATATGGATATATGTGATCAACTTATCACTTATCTTCATTATTTTTTTCTATTTACACAAAAATATTTGTTGTCTAGATTCAGTTAGAACACTTTTCGACGACATAAAAAAAATTGTTAACATGATTGAAATTGAAAGAATCAGTTGATTCAAATCAAACTCAAACCATTTCAAAAGGTAATAATAGCAATTTTTATCCTGATTTCGGTTAAATATAATAATATTTTGAATCAAGGATTCCACTGCAAAACTATTTCCAATCATTAATGAAACCCTCTGCAAATCCCGAGACCGAAAATCCCCTCACCAGACTTCCGTTTCTCCGGCAAAACAAACGACTTGTTCCTTCTGATCCTGAGCGATCTCCTCCTGAGCGAGCGCAAAAAGTTGTCGGGCAGCTTCTGGAAGGGCTGCTCAGGCCCTTGGACGCCCTTTTTCTCGGAAATCGACAGCCAATTCCTCACCATAGCGACCGAAATCCGGCGAGGCTTTTTTCCCGCCGGAGTTTTCTCGTTCTTCAAATCCACCATCCTAATAACTACGCGAAAATGGCATCGCCCTGTACAACGCACCTTCGCGATCGCGATCCTCAACGATTGGCGCGAAAAAACACCGAAAATCCGGTCAAAAGCGCACGCGCCATTTCCCCGGATTCTTCCGGGCGCGTACGAGACTTCGATCTGCTCACCAGGCGGCAACTAAGTGGTTTCTAAATGGTGGGTTTTGATGACAAGAAACACCTTTGCAACCGGCCCAGAAAGCGGCGTTGCCAAGTCTATGGAAGGGTATCGGAATCACGCTTTCTATGCCATATTGGTGGGGGTTTCTCATGGGTCTGAAAATTTTGCGTGTCTCTCTCTTGTTTTTCAGATGTTTTGGCTAATTTCTCCAAGATTTTTTTATGTTGAAATAGATTCCATGAACCATTCTCATTATGGCAAAATTTGGCGAGAAACTGAATCATAAATATACATGCGATCACAAAAAATAAAAATAAAGAGAGAATATACTATTTCTAGCCTTTGGCCACGTTTATACTGCGCGCAAATTTGGTACTCTGACCAAGTTAAAATATCCGGAAAGTATACTTTATTCGCAGATGATAACACCATACATTCCCTACATCAACATATTCAAGTAGACTTAGAACGGATTAAATCCTGGTGCGAAGATAACTTGCTTGTCTTCAATGCCTCCAAAACTAATGTACTATCATTCCGCTGCGAGCTTTCCGCCCTGAACTTAGGCACAAATTACATTGAAAATGTCTCTTGCACCAAATTTCTCGGACTCCACATCGATAATAAATTGAAATTCAACGAGCATGTCACGAAATAGTGTAGAAAATTGTCCTCCGGATGTTACGCTATTAGGACTATATCACATGAGTTGGGTTTGAAGGCTGCAAAAACAGCATACTTTGCTCTTATTGAATCCAATTTGCTCTATTGTATAGCATTCTGGGGAGTATGCAGCAAGCAATTGACACAGATGGTACAAGTTGTACAAAAAAGAGCAATCAGAGCTCTGTGTAAAGTACAAGCGCGTTAGTCCTGCAGAGAGCTTTTCAAGAGACACAGAATCCTCACAGTCACCTCTATCTTTATTTTAGAAACCGCCTGTCTAATACACAAGAATCGTGACAAGTATGCTTCTTTTCCATCGAGCCACAATACGCGATCATCACAAACACTGAGGTTACCATTACCGCAACCTAAAAACAGCCTAGTTAAGGAATCAATTACCTATAACGGGTTGAAAGTGTATAATTGCTTATTGCTATAAGAATTAGGAAGATCGAGGCATTTGGATCATTTAAAAAAGAATTGAAAGAATTGTTGTAAATTCGTCCTTTTTACAATCTGGAGGAATTCTTTAGTTGTGAAACCTTCAATTGATATTCAAATTCGCTTGTTTCGCCACTATGGAAATGAGTTTATTATTATTATTTTTGAGCCTTGTTTAAGTATTTCCGTACTAATAAGATTCAACTTATAAACATTTTAATCTGTCAATTTTTAATAGTCTTTGGTTATTTAATCATCAATTTGTACAATTTTAATATGTCTGTTTCGATAACATTTCATTGTTCTTTTATGTCTTTTTCTACGAAATGTTTCGTCTGACTTTTATCTTTCACTTCTACAATTTTAATATGTCTGTACCAGATATTTTATTGTTCTATGACTTTGTCGATAAAAATTGTTTCTTCTGATTGATTGATTGAAATTGATCATACCAAAGGAAAGACTTGATGCCTATTTATACCAGATTCCATCAGTAACCAGCTTGGTTCTGATTTGGTATGTTTGGATCGTTTGGTAATCTCATGGTTATTCAGTACCACTGAACTATTTAGGTTGGAGACCGTGGAACAGTTTTTGTAACTCTACCAAACCTCTGCTATAAGTGGCGTAAAACGTCCATTGTCAAATATCAATCTGAAATATTCTATATTATATATTTTTCTTTGAAGAAATCATCAAATGGCCCAATTGTATACTAGGGCACTGTTAGTTCAAAACGCCAGAAGGTGTTTACACCATCTTTTTTAGTATGGTACGCAACAATTTTCGGTACCAACTGAATATCCTGCTTACACCAACATGACCAAGGGTATTTGGTTGGCATAAGAGACGGTATAAATGTGGTTTTTAAACCTTTCAAATCTCAACACAAGAAACTTTAGTTCCTGGAAAGGACCTTCTCAACGCCCTCTGACGTCATGAACTTAGCTCCCAGGAAACTGGTGAATTTTTCACGAAGTCTTGGAATCCCGATCATGATCCTCCCTAATCTAATCTAAGGTTATGATATTATTTGTGATTGTGATATGTTTGTTTTATATCATTCAATGATGGCTTCGAGAATGAGCAAGCTAAAAGATATAAAAGAATACTCCACAGATACAGACGGAAAAAGGAGAATATAATGAAAGTTTTTTATTTAGTTTCATGGAGGGCTCTGGATTATACGTTTTGAAAATATTTATCCATACGAATAACAACCGAGTAGTGCTTCGGATGACACATAGAAAGCTAAGGTCCCCATCTTCCTAATTCATGCAAAATCTCATACTTCAGATAGTTGCTTTGCAACTGGGTTCAACACTTTCAGGATGATTTAAAAGGTCACAGAACTACAGGAAATTGGATATATTGGCAACACTGCACAAGCGGCATATATTCTTTCACAGATTCCCCTACTGCAAGAAAATCGCACGTCTGATTGGACACGCACAGGCACGTCTTACATCATCGACTATACAGGGCATATCGAATTCCAAGGCCTATCAAGAGGAAATTTATAGCAGGGTTGGAATATCCGATTTTTAAATTTAGGAGAATCCGAAGACATCTCACCACTGAAAATATTTTCAGCTGGTCATTCTGATCTTTTTGTGGAGCGTATACTGGTGAAAATTTTTTCTAGAGCCTTCTATGAAACATGTTTTTCCCGCCAGAGCTCGTTCAGTAACTTGTGACTCACCCTGTATAATTATGAAAAAAAAACATGATTTCGATGCTATATGATGTAACAGAATCACATCACGAGAAGAATGAGTACGTCATTAAAAACGACCTCCAATCAACAAAAAAACCGTGACAAATAATGTAATTTTCGTAGCACATGAAATTTTCAAATTGGTACCAACACGCTCGAATTGTTACATTCAGATTTCATTTCAACAAAACGAAAGTAATACCTAATAATAGGTATTATCTTTCACTGTTCCGTGTCGGATCAAGTCTATCAAGTGGAAAAACTAAACTCACCGGGCGGTACTACAATAATAATAACATAACAGTTCATAATGTTTCCCAAAGCCATTTCATTAAAAAATGTAAGAGTGTAATGTGTAATTTCAGAAAACAATGTCGGATGACGAAAATGAAAACCGAAATTATGATGTTATTGATTGCTTGAATGCTAAAGATGTCAAAGTAAGTATCCAGAACTTGTCGTATTTCCCAAAAAACACCAGTCCTTCGAATATAAAGCAAAATTAAATTTTAATATATTTTATTCATTACGTATCATAACTGTGGGATATACGTAAGTTTTCAAGTAGCCTCAATAGCCAACGGGTTCAAAACGCGATATCTAAAGCCACCAGCCTGATGGGTTCGATCACTGGGCAGGGTAATTCTTTTTTATTCTATGAGTGATTTTTCCTTCTTTCCTGTCAGATATATGAATTATTGGATTGAATTTCAATATAAAAGTGAATGATAAATGGAAATAATGATTTAGATGAAGACTATTATGAAATGTGAGTTAATTGAATGAAGTATCGAGATTTCTTGTATAGGAACTGTGTTTGTAGAAAAAATATTGTGTATATTTCGAGCGCAAAGTGTCTTTCAATATAATAACTATTAATCAAAAAGCAAAATTTTCACCTTTCCAAAATATGGCGCAAAATTTGTAAATTCATCAAGCCAATATATTAACATCGCTCCCATCATTATATAGTACCAGCCATGAAATAACAGTCATTTGTATAATACCGGTGCAACAATGCTGATGGTAGTTTGCTGGCTGATGTTTATCGCCTTTTATGTAAGGTAAGAATTAAAATGATAACAAGATGAAGCCTATCTCCTATCTAGCATCTGGCACGAGTCTTGCTGCGCTGAATTTTTTTCAACCGTACAAACGTATGTTCGCATACCATTAAATACATATACACTGCTAACGTAATAGGTAATTAGTGTTAAGTGTCCGCAATTAATACCGCGATTGCTTGGATGATAAATTATGTGGAAACTATCCAACCCTTGTGTGCATGTTAATCATTCAACGCATGTTGAAGGCATCACCTCCACTTAATTTCTTGGATTGGTGAACCCATAACCGTAAATCCAAAGTTTCCCACACTGAAATTCGCTTTAAAAACTATTTTCCGTTTCAATATAAATGAAACTGATACTATTTCAATCTGATTTGAGGGAGAAATGGATCTGGATTTCCCCTAAAGTTCATTCAAGTAATTCGAGGGGAGTGAAACAGTTCGTTTTGTATATCTAAGACTTTAGATTTGAGATAAGAATTCTTTGGATACAAAACTTCGATTTTTTCATTGAATTGCTCGACTAAGTTAATAAATGAAGAAATGGAATAGCCGTGAATTGGACACACATTTTGAAAGAGAAAATAGTCTATCCAATTGAAATATCAAACATAGTTTGAAATTGATGAATGTCTGGGAGATGTAATTCAACGTTATGCCTGGTATTTTCCTGGAAAGTACTTGTTTTCTGCTCGTAGACATTCAATTTCAAACTATGTTTGATATTTTAATTGGATAGACTTTTTTAACTTTTAAAATTTGTGTCCAATTCTAGATTTTCCATTTTTTACACTAAAAGCTATTGAGAATATCATTTATTTTATAATCAATATGTCCTTTGTATCAATGTTGTACAATTCAATTTTTCATTTCAAGAATTCCATGAATTTTCAAGATTAATATTCCAGAATATCGATTATCGAAAATCAAAATGTTGCGATTTTTCGAAATTATCGGTAAATAATTGAAAGAATTGTATCTGAATTATCGAGACTATAACTCAAAAACATTTTTTTGTCGAGTCAGTTGATCAGCGTCGTTTAATCCCATATATCATACAATATTATTCTTTGGGGTAGTGCAGTGAGTGCATGTAGAGTATTTATTTCTCAAAAGAGGATTATACGATTAATGTTTAATCTGGACTATAGAGAAACATGTCGTAATCATTTCAAAGAACATGGAATTCTCACATTTTACTCTATATACATCTATAAATGCATTTTATATGCAAAAAGTAATTATCATGATTTCTCCCTCAACTCGGATTACCACGATTACCTAACTCGATCCTCGAAACTTATTAGGCCTCCCAAACATGGAACCAGTCTGTATGAGAGGAGCCCAGTTTTTAAAGGAATTGAATTTCTGAATCATCTGCCTGCTTGTATAAGATTGGAAGACAACTTCAATGTTTCCAAAAGAAAACTCAGAAATTTCTTATGCAATGAATGTTACTACGACTTAGCTGAGTTTGTCAACAAAAAGCTTGTTATAACGTGATTTATTCACAAGTTAAATTATGATGAATGATAAAGTATTATTATCGTTTTTTTTTATTTTTTACAAATTTTATTTATACATGACGTTTAAACCGTATTGTACTATGTTGTATCAACTTTACTGTGTTCTAAGAACCATGTAGTTATCTGTTTAATGTTATTTTTTGTACCTGATTTATTTCATGTCATGCTTCATGATCAAAAGAGATGAATAAATATATCTATCTATCTATCTATCTATCGATATTTGTCGATAATTATCAACATATTGATGAAATCGAAGTGCGTTCATCTATTAATTAAATATCCTCCTGTATATATTTGACATTCCAGATAGCTCTCGATTGTTCGTGAAAGATCTATAACAGAAAAGGATGGAATATCCTGGAAGCTATCAGATGGAGAGAGCTGACAGAAAAATGACAGTTCCAGAAAGTTCGAGAACGAGTCAAACACGATATATATAATAAGTGTTAGTGTTCGTTGAAATAAATTAGTTAACAGTTAAAACTCGGTCGTCGTTCACTTCTATACCCACAAAGATCGTAACATTATCATTAATCAAGAATTTTCACAGTATGTACTGTTTGTAACCTTGCGTGTAATTCTCTCATTGGACACCTTTTTGAAGTACCTAGATCAGAACTTGCACAAGAGAAAAATAGAATTGATGTGTCTGGGCAATTATTTGAAAATTACCTGATCCGTATTATAATCAGAGGATTACGCCCAATTGTTGAACAACTGCCGTGTCAAAACAATACTTAATTATCGAAAATCAACATTATTTATCATTACTATCAGTATATCAATAAATTCGATATCGTATCTCGATAAATTCGCTCAACTCTACTACTAACTGATCATTTATCATTTATTGTTTCCACCTGATCCACCCCTTTTTCTCGAGAATATGGTATTATATTCAGGATTTGATAGACTTTCAAATTATAAAATTAGATACAGTGCATGTGCCAGAATATCTCGATTTATTTTTCGTAATATTCGTACCTACAGTCTAGTTTCCCTAGATCAGTGACAAATTAGTATTCAACAGAAGATTCTGAAAAATTAGCACGGCTAATTTTCTGAAATCACTACATGTGGTAAACGCAAAAGGTACCTAAATGATCACAGTATATCTTCTATTAACTAATTGGCAAAGTCCCCGATATACTAACTCGTGTAAGTTTACCCTTGTGTTTACCCAGTAAACTTCTGAGGGTTGTTTAAAAAAAACTCTAGTGCATATCGGATTGTATTTTATTCCGCTAGACTACAAGGAAACCGCCCTTTCTCTAATTTCCTTTTGATTCTTCCAGAGCAAATCAAACAAAACATAACCACTGCAAATGAAATTTGAATTAAATAAACATCACACAAACGCACATGAAATATGCGGATTTAATATTCACCCCTGGGTGTGTGCACTAGAGCAAAGGGTCGAAACCCATGAGAATGTGCGTAATCAGAAGTGACAGTCCGTCAAAAGCAAACTGAGCCAGGTGCAACGCCTTTCTGCTGGAATATTAACTGTACCGGATCCGAGGTAATCCCTGACAATGAGGAAGTTACAAAAGGGAATTTGTAACGTTTACAAAAACAAGACATGGCAAGGCGGATAACAAGTTCCCAGCCTGCTTGAACTTCGACTTCGAAATAGTGAAAGTTTTTTTATGGGAAGTGAAGTGTGACTACGTAGAAGGAATCAACAATATGCCAATTGAAAAATTCGGGACCTGTCTATCCGTCACGTGATAATATATCAATCAATGAATGAAATAAAAGTGAAATATATTTTAAAAACAATCTTTTATACGAATGCACTGAGAACAAAAAATAATGTATCATTATTGTTTCAGGTATACACTGTGTCCAAGATAAGAATGAACAGCATGGGGATATCGGAAACGGTAAGTGATACAGGGTCGATTAAATTAGAGAAAAGTAGCGCATTTATGTGCCTAATAATATGCCATTTAGAAAGTTTCAATATTCCGAGTAGTTTCGGAGATATCCGGGAAAAACCGAAATTTGAGAATTTCGTTTTTATTTTCTCCTAGCTTTATTTTCGAAGGAAATGTAAAACAAATAGCACTTCGTCATGGCCACTTTTCGAGGACTACACGATAACATAAGCAGAATTTTCGTGCGACGTTTCGTCTTTTAGAAAACATCATCAACTTTGTATTTTTATATGGAACGAAACTAAAGTATACCCTGTATACGACTCCATTTTTCATTGTGAATACAGCAACGTATCACACAATATGGTTTCGGAACCTTTTCTCGCGCAAAATGTAATTTAGTGATTACTTAATCTGTTTTTCTTCAATTTTAGATAGTAGGCGCTGGAAAAAATGACAACATAATGTTCTGTTGTCATAATAATAGTGTAGTTTGGTAGAATATTTGACATATTACTGTTCCTACTTTTACATCTCTTTACCTACCTAATTTGTGTCAAAAATGAAAAACGGCAGCTTTTCGAATACTGAAAAATTTGATATGTTGTCATGTTACATTTTGTGCCATAGAAATTGTATTGATGCTGAACGTGCGTACTTTAATAAGTATCCAGAGAGGCGACAACCTGGTGAATCAATATTTAGACGGCTAGTTTTCAATTTAAAAGAATACGGATCATTTAAAAAACCTGTGGTTTCCCGACAAAAGCAATCTAATGAAGAAAGTCAGCGTGATGTGTTACAGGCCGTTGTTGAAAATCCTGAGATATCCACTCGCACCATTGAAGATAATACCGGAGTAGCCAGATCCACCGCTCACTTCATTTTAAGAAATAATAAATATCATCCATATAAATTTAGGATTTGTCATGGACTCAGACCAGGTGACGATGCAAGACGAAGAACCTTTTGTGAATGGTACACTAGAAAATGCCAAGACGATGAAAATTTTCCTTTCAAAATAATTTGGTCTGATGAAAGCATGATCACCAACAATGGCATTTTTAATAGGCGGAATGTTCATTATTGGTCACAACAAAATCCGCGTGTACACAAAGTGTCCAGACATCAACATCGTTTCGGTTTCAATATGTGGGTTGGGATTCTCGGTACGAATATAATTGGGCCTTTTATCTACCGAAACAATTTAACAAGAGAGCGGTACATGAATTTGTTAGTGAATGATTTGGAAGACGCTCTAGATAATTTGCCTTTAGCGGTTACTCACAGCTGCTGGTTTCAACAAGATGGTGCTCCAGCACATAACGCTAGAATTGTTCGTGATTATTTGAACCGTCGATTCCCAGGACAGTGGATTGGTACTCATAGTGATACAGCCTGGCCTGCAAGATCCCCCGACTTAACCCCACTAGACTTTTTCCTTTGGGGATATATCAACAATCAAGTGTACTCTAATCATGATTTTCAGAATGAAGAAGATTTGCTAAGATTGGTTACTGAATCCTTTAACAATATTTTTTCGGATATGTTGAATCAAGTTTTAAATTCGTCTGTGAGACGAGCGTACTCGTGCTTAGAAAATAATGGCGGGTTATTTGAACACTTGTTATAAGTTTCTGTTCATTTCCTGTAATACATATTAGCTCCTTGTTATTCATTACATTACAATTAAATTTATAAACTAAACTTTTGATATTGCGACTCATCTTTGTATTCAACAACGCAATAATTCCGGCAAGTGGTTAGTTTAAATTTATACTTTTATAAATAGGACTATTCAATTCACTACATGTATCAAAATATGACATTTTTTCCAGCGCCTACTATCTAAAATCGAAGAAAAACAGATTAAGTAATCACTAAATTACATTTTGCGCGAGAAAAGGTTCCGAAACCATATTGTGTGATACGTTGCTGTATTCACAATGAAAAATGGAGTCGTACTTTAGTTTCGGCCCATATAAAAATACAAAGTTGATGATGTTTTCTAAAAGACGAAACGTCGCACGAAAATTCTGCTTATGTTATCGTGTAGTCCTCGAAAAGTGGCCATGACGAAGTGCTATTTGTTTTACATTTCCTTCGAAAATAAAGCTAGGAGAAAATAAAAACGAAATTCTCAAATTTCGGTTTTTCCCGGATATCTCCGAAACTACTCGGAATATCGAAACTTTCTAAATGGCATATTATTAGGCACATAAATGCGCTACTTTTCTCTAATTTAATCGACCCTGTATCACCCACCGTTTCCGATATCCCCATGCTGTTCATTCTTATCTTGGACACAGTGTATAGGTGGTTCATGTGCATTTGTATGGAAGCATGTTTTTGAAGATGATTTATTACGTTTATTCCATTTTGCACTTCTAATTTTGAATTGATTTTGCCCATAATCACAAAAATCGCCATCTTGGATCCGCCATTTCTATTTCTTGAACTGCGATCCCGAAAACCCTTACATACCTACGTACTTATTTTCAATAGGATCGGACCATAACAGAACCTTTCATATGTAGTTTTTTAGTTTTTTCCTTTATTTTTCTTCTGGTACAAACTCTACATTATGTTTATTTCACGAATAGTTTCAATTCACATTTCATGTAATTGGGTGTACGTCTGTTGGAAATAAAATACTATCTATCTATCTATAATCACAAAACTTATCCGCCATTTTGGAGCTGCCATATTGAATTTTTCAATTTTGAGAAATTAATCATAATGTGCAACCCCAAAAACACCCAAATACCAATTTTGAAACTGATCGGATCATAATCTCAAAAAAATTTAGAATGCATTGTCAACGGAATAGTATACACCTGCCAAATTTAAAACCAACGGAAGATTATAAGTAAGTAGTTTAAATTAAACTTGCAAGATTTTTTTATTATACATACTTAGTTATAGGTACTGAATGAAAGCTTTTGATAAAAAAGTTAATACAATCGAAAGATCATGACTACACGGAATGCCATGGGAAATCAGTGTAATCGATTTTGAACATTTTATTTCCATTCTATAGGGTCATAAATAACAAACCATTAATATCTGATACACAAAAATCATTGAATCGTTGTGGTTTCAATAATGCTTTAGTCATCGTATTGTTATTGGGTGGGGAGATATTTCCTATAATTCCCAATGATTTATTCAATTTCGATAAAAAATAAGGGGGGTTTTTCACATCGGAATCCAAATGAAAAAGGTACATGAAATGTCATGACAAGAATGGTTTAATCAAGTATATATGATTCCTACAAAGGGGGAATTATTATTGTTGAGATGTATCGGTATAGGTAGTCGATATTTGTATATGTTTGAAGGAGGAATATATCATTTGACTCCTTATGTTTGAGATTTTTCACCCTGTCGATATACTCAGAAATCGAATTTCAACGCCAAATTTGAGTCTTTTCTTAATGATGATGAAATCAAACTCAATCATTATGACTGAGTCGACTATGAAACATTTAATGTATTCAAAATATCACGGGAAAATCACGAGAAAATCACGTGAAGTCCATTATGCGAAAAGTGCATCCCAAAAACTTGGATTTCTGTTTCGAGCCAAGAGCTATTTCACTCCCAGTCAGCTGCTTATGATCTATAAGGCACAGATCCGACCTGTCCTGGAATACTGTTCCCATATTTGGAGTGCGGCACCTAAACATATCCTGAAACTATTGGATTCTGTCCAAAATAGGGCAATTCTCGTCGGTGATGCCACGCTTACAAACTCGCTCACTTCTCTGGAACACCGTAGAAAAGTTGGCGATTTATCTCTATTTTATAGATATTTTCATGGGCGATGCTCTTCTGAAATATCAACAATCGTTCCTCCATTAGCAGTCTCTTCGAGATTAACCCGTCAACTCCAGTCTTCACAGCCCTTCATGGTCACTTTAGAGACCTGCAGAACATCCCTTTCTAAAGGCTCGTTCATCCAACGAACATCGAGACTTTGGAACTCATTGCCTAGGGAGGTGTTCCTCGAGGCATACGATCTCCAGAAATTTAAAAAGAACACCAACTCCTACTTTTTTTCCCTTGGTTCTCACGATGTTCTCTGAACATTACAGGATATCCATTTTCGTGAGAATCAGAACATAACAAAAACTCAAAATGACGGCTCCAAAAGACTCTTTCAAACGAGATTTTATTCAAATGCGCTTGAGAGGAAAAATAATTTTTCCAGGTGAAAAAGTTGCGCTTTGAATTTCATGAAACATAGAAAAGCACCAGTTTTTCAAGAAAATGCAGAATTGCATGGACTATTTTGCTTTCAATAATCCCTTTAATTTACCAGAACTAGTTTTGGAATAAATCAAGAACTCCAGAACTCTTCCAAATACACAAGTGCGTAAAGTTAGCGCTCGAATATTTTATATTTTTCATATAAATCCATGATTTGCTGAAACTATCCATGATTTCAGTATCAAACTCCATAACCATATCGAATCTAGGTACACAATAATAATAAAAAACATAATTTCTAAAAAAAAGTTGCCACCAACTTCACTCGACCTTACCAAGATATAAAGGATCAATTCATATTTATATTTTGAAAAATTGTGGATAAATGAATTGATCTCGCAATCGAATGTCGCTCCTTCCCAAAAAATAAAGAGCTACAGCTACGCCTATGCACTCGAGCACATAATTAGGTACTTGCGGAAGTGCATAAAAGTCATGGACGTATAAAAAAAGTATTCAATTCACGCCCTAATCTTCAGTCTTTAGCATGATAATGTTCATTCGACAAGTCCTAAGTACTCTAGAAAGTTCTCTTTAATCTGCCATTGACACTGTCGACATAGAGTCACCTATTTTTTCTTATGCTAAGAGGATGCAAATCAGGCCAGAATTAACGGCATCACGAACAATGCGGCTAATAAGATTACCTGATTTGAATACTAGTAACTATGTATTACAGGACAGTCACAACATATGATATTTGTACTTGGAAAATATACGCATGTATATTTTCTCTAGGATGTTTAATATGGAACACCCTGAATTCCTCGGAAAATAAACAGTAATTTTGTTTTCAATGTATGGTATTAAATTCTTTATTGATGCTATGACTGATCCAAACTCACATACATACCTGGTATACTAGAATAAGAGCCTTCAATGATCCTTGAAGTCGTATTGAAATAAATTGATTTATAATCGATAAAACTGACTTTTTCCAAAATCATACTTCATCTCCACCTTTTCCAGTTGTATATCAAAAACCATCAAGTTTATTTCAGAAAGCGTCAATTGAATTTCAGAATAGTCGATTGTATTTCAGAAAGTATCAAGTGTATTTCAGAATAGTGAGTTGAATTTCAGAAAGCGTCAAATGTATTTCAGAATAACGAGTACAATTTCAGAAAGCGTCAATTGTATTTCAGAATAGTCAGTTCGATATCAGCAACCAAATGAATTTCAGAATAGTCAATCGAATTTCAGAATTCGTCATTTGTGTGTTGAAATAGCCTCTATTTCGATACGCATTTTTTATTATTCGGAGATTGGTACCATCGAACTGTCAAATGAAAGTCAGAAGAGTTAAGCCCAGTTTACTTCTAAGCGATTAGGATTTTGTGATATTAGCAGTGAAAAACTCAATGTTTTAATTGGTAGATTTCAATTCAGAGTGTAATGTAATTTAAATTGACTAATACAAACAATAACAACATTGAATTTTTCACTGCTGGTATTGCAATAATCAAAATCGCTCAACTGTAAACTGGGCTTTACACTTGTGCGTCAGATTTTAATTATTTCAATGTCATCATCGTTACCAATCGAAGGTGTTTCTGTGATTTATCGCTATTGAATCCATTTTTTTCCTCAAATCAATTCAAAATAGAAAAAATTGCATATGACACACATTTTATAAGACACGTTGTCGCACTTGTTCACTTGGAGCACTCCTCGCTTCGCTCGTCGTACTCCAAACAACGCGTGCGACAAAATAGCGTCTTATAAAACTTGTATCATAATATAATATTTTGGTTTTGCAGTCATAAATGTATTCCTCGTCAACGCATTTTCAAAATCTCAGGCTCATTTAGAAACTGTAACACATACATTTCACCATGTATGCACATAATAATTAAATCTTGTCCTTCCTTATCTATCCTTAAATTTAACCAAGTCTCAGCTTTTAATAACAAATAAAGTAACATTATCTGTCTAACAGATAATGTCTTCTTGTTTTTTAGCAAAAAAAGGAAATTATAGGAATATATACTCATAGAAATCCTTGAAGTGACAGATTGATAATACTTATTTGTATGCTTAGGTTGCGAAATACCTTTTTTAATGTACCGAAAGAACAGTTACCGCCGAGGCCGCTTGCGGCAGAGGCAAGATAAACTTGAGGTCGTTAAAAAGTTTCGCGGCCATGGCATACACACTATTTTTCGTGCAATCGTTAAAATTATTAGACTAGATAATTTTAAATAAATATATAATTGCTCTAAAATCAACAGCAGTTCATTTTATTTAACAATATCACCGTGTGCTATGAAAATTATATGTTTCAATATATACAAAATATTTTGACAGTTCTTGACAAAACGCAAAATGTCTGATACTGATAGCGATATTTCAGTACCTTCCACTCCTCCTGAACTCAAAAGTGTTGTAAATTCGGCGCATTCCATTTTAATACCCGAAAAATCTAAACGGCAGTACGAAAAATGTTACGGCGAGTTTGAAGATTGGTGTGACAAAAAGAATCCTTGTATTTGTGGTATTTTAGAAATGTCGAATTTGGAAATTTTATTCAAATTTGGAAGTGACGTTTGGTTTCGCGGCCGTTGCTATGGGTAACAATTTTCGTTCACCATGAAAAATTCATCCGAAAAAAAAAATTGCGATTCAACTGTTGACAAAAATGCGATCCGAATTAATTGCCGATGCAACTCCTGAAAAAATGCCCATCAGCGAAAACCCTGTAACACCGAACGCGGAAGCAAAAAAGCCCGTGCATCATCCCCGAATGAGTTATAACGGCCGGCCCGGCTATAAACGTCAAAAGGGCCCGCCCTTTTCCCATTCGGAGTCTGCGGAAGAAAAGATGCCAGCCAGAAGGCACAATTGCGCAATCATCTCAGTCGAGTGTGAAATGTCCAGGCCATGATTCCTCCCGTACACAATGAGATCAGTAAGGGAGGAAACCCTTCGGGTGCTTCTTACCTCCCAGGCGATTGGGTGGTGAGACGGTTTTTAATCCGGAGAAATGGCGATTTGGAAAGATCGGATGGGTTATGGCTATTGCTGGGTTTATAGATTCAACTGAACTAACAACTAAGAATTAACAATTAATAATTAGGAATCAACAATGAATGATTAAGAATCAGATGTTGTTGAATGTTACATGATTGAAAGCTCAATGTAATTTTGAAGTATTCTTCTTTTTTTCTAACTTCAGCACAGAGTATAATGTTTCTATCATAATCTGATATATTTTTACTACTATATACATATTTTACTCAAATAGGTTCAATACCAGTTTTCAGGAACCATAATAAAGCAGTCGAAGTCAAAACTGTACACACATAAAAACAAATTCTCAAAGTTCAACGTCCAATTCTTGTTTTGAAGAAGCGCATTCTTCTTCTGAAATAATTTATTTGAAATGAATTTATTGAATATGTCAATTGTAGAAAATTATTTCACTGGAATATTCATTTGGTATAACAAAATGTTCTCAATTCAAGAAATTCAAAGTATCCAGAAAAAATAATTAAGTTCTTGAAAAATATATCACGGAATGTCTTCTTTCAAAATAACATTCAACATTTAATCTCTGAATAAGTAAATCTCTGAGATAGTTTCTTTGGATTGTCCATAACATTTTTTTGAATATAATTGCGATCCCTTCGAGCCGAGAATGTTGCCAAACGGTGTGAGTGTGTTGTTTCGGTGCTCTTGTCGTGCATCCATCATTGTTCAACCAGTTCAACCTATTTTATTGGCTTGCCATGAAAGAAAAACTAAGGTCTTAGGAGATATCTGAGGATATAATTACCACTTTTAGAGGTAAGTTACATGCCTATATCTTATCGACGTTCATTATTGGGTATAGGTATTATTATGTATCCAATCAATTAACGCAGCTATATCATCTCGCAAACTGATAATTCGTGAAAAACTTGAATAACCAGGATCGGCATAGTGAGTGAAAATTGGGGTTAGGTACCTATGTGCGGATGAACGTTTAAATTTGTCCAAACAATGATTGAACAGTGGAAAAGAGCTTCTTGAACTTGTAGACATCTTAGGTATTTTGATACTGCATATTATACCTAACATATTTTTACATTTTTTTACCTAATTTCGATCCAAGGAAAATGAATTCAGTAGTAAGAATGTGAACCCAGATTTGAAGAAATATAATAACCATACATTGTGCTGAGTCAGATTATCTCTCACATTGTACCTACATGGAGTTGTGAATGATACATTTTATATTTTTCAGTAGTTTGAAACCAGAGGAATACAACTTTATTGCGAGGTAAACTGGTGGACATGTTCAGAAATAATCTCTACGAATAGGGGAAAAGGTTGTCAAGAAGAAGGTCTGCAAGTGATGATGTGATTGATGAGAGCCCCAATAAGAGAACGGAAGTTGAGGATGATTCTCATTTCAAGAAATCGATATGATTCCTCTAATTTGATAAAATTCTTGATACAAAACAATCTACAGCTAAAACTGAAAATCTGATTCTTTTTGTTCAAGAAAAATGCGAGTCATTGAGAGATTATGATTGTCTTGATTTGAATATATTGTGCTATCAATCTGAAATATTGTATTATTCTCACGAAGAACTCCATTCATTTACGATTCAAGAAATCTATAACATTGGTATGAGTGTATTTAGTTGGAAACATAATAGTCTTGAATTGAGCAGACATTTATTCCAGTATATATAAACAAGCCATACTCTTGAATCAAAGCATATCAAATCAAATCAAGTAATTCTTTTTATGTGTGTAGTTTCGTAAATACACCATTTGAAATCTTGAATTTCTTTTACTAAAAAAACAAAATTCGTCCTTCATTCAACCAAAACAATACATAAACACGCTAACATTTACTTATTTTCAACACTTTTTAGCGAAAAAAAAATTATTTTTTTTTTCAAAACATGTAACTTTCTTCGATAACACGAGAATTTGATCTGTCAACTTGACACTGTCACAAAGTTCATCTCCCGTCATGCTCGGTTCTCGATGGGTTTGTTAAAATGTTTCGAATTTTTTCAAATATACTTGTTTATTCTGCTGAAAATTGTTGCTTATAGGCTTTCGGCAAGCTTTCGAAATTTGTTAAAACATTTTCTCGAACAAATATCAATGTCGGGTTATTAAGTACTACTGAAAACTCGACTGATAAGTGTTGAAAACAAGTAAATATAAGCGTGTGTGGTGTTTCAATCAGAAGAACGAACTTCGTGTTATTATTAGCAGAAATTTTAAATTTCAAATGGTGTATTTACGAAACAAGCGTTTTGACTTCGGATTCTTGTTCAGGAGGCAAAAATACTAAAAACTGGTATTATTGTGTAAAAATAAAAAAATTGTCTGATTAGGATATATACATAATATGTACTGCGGTATTTTGGAGGCTTGAGTATTCCTTCTACTTATTTTTTCAAGTCAATGTTTGATATTTATTTTCAATATTTGATTTGATTTTAACATAGATTAACCATGATTTTAAGGACCACATCGATACCTAAAAAGTGGACCGTTTTCTTGCTCTGATAGGAATGCACAAGACCAATCATTTTGACAGGAACTATCTCCATTAAAATTTGAAGAACAGAAGAAAAATCAACGTTCTGAAAATAGCAACTTGAAAAATATATGGACCTGTTTACAAAAATGGAATGTTGTGAAAGATGTGCTCGTTTAACAAGAAAGTAGGGCTATGATGTAAAAGATAACTGAAATATATCGATAAAGTATCAAAAATTGAAACACTGTGTATACCATGAACGTATAAACGTGTACCTTCGATCATAAAACAGACTAGACGAATAACACACAGTAATTGTTTGAAGCTGACATCTAAATCTGTTACCTCATTCGTAAACAAGGATAGCAACTACAGATATCAATATACAGTACGATGCAAATGTATGGAATAAATTCATTATCTCTAAAGTATATCAATTTTAAGGAAAATCCTGAAACAGGTCGATTTTTATTTTCAAATTGACATCTCTTGATATACATACGAAGTTTGTGACGTCATCCGCGTAGTTGTGGTGACGTCATCGATTATTTTTTTAAATAGGAAGACACCCTGTTCAATTTTTTTTCTGGAAGGTATATTCATTGTCGATCTGACCGTATACTAATATTAGGAGTTTAAAGTAATATAGGGTGAGAAAAAGTTATTCATTATTTTATATTTACAACGGAAACCGTTATAATAAATAATCAAATTTGTGACCTTCTGCAAAAATACAATGTGATAGACAGAAAACAAATCATTCTTGAACTTTGCTATCGTTTCTGAATATATTTGTGAAATATTCACTCGTATTCGTTCTTTCAAATTATCTGATCTTTCCGGCTTCCTACATAAACTGCTCTACAGATAACCTCAGAAGAAAAAATCGAGAGGAGTTGAATCAGGAGATATAGTTGGCCATTCGATTGACCCTCTAAAAACCTATTAAGGTAATTGCGTACATTGATAGCATAATGATGTTGTAAATATAAAATAATGTTTTCACACTCTGTATCACTTTATTGTCCTGATATTAGTATATGGTCAGATAGACAATGAATATACCATCCAGAAAAAAAAATAAACAGGGTATCTTCCTATTTAAAAAAATAATCGATGACGTCACCACAACTACGCGGATGACGTCACAAACTCCGTATGTATATCAAGAGATGTCAATTTGAAAATAAAAATCGACCTGTCTCGGGATTTTCCTTAAAATTCATAAACGTTAGAGATAATGAATTTATTCCATACATTTGCATCGTACTGTATATAATGGTATATAATATCAAAGTTTTCTGAAAATATACATCTTTGATTTATTACTCGAAGGATAATAGATTCAATTCACTGTCACAACTATATTGTTTATTTTCTGGCAATATAAAATTTCAAAGTGTCGAACTTGAGAAATATAACATCAAACATGTTGTTATTACTTTTCAATTCCAAAAAATATAGGCTTATCTACTATTCTGAGCATTTTCTTACCACTTGGGCCAACAATTTCATCACTTGTACTAAAATTATACGAGCAAAATCTAGCGTCTCTGGAAATATTCTCTTTCCCGATCATATTTTTCCATATATCCACTAACTTTTCATCTCGGAGAAACCAGAGAATGTTTTCAAACTACTAAAAATCGTTTTGCATATGAGGGTGGTTGAATAACTCACCAGTGGAATGTTCTGTTCTGGTCACCACTTTTAAATCGTCTCTTACACATCATTCAACAGCGTTTCACCATCCTTTAAATTCGATTCGAACAGAATAAATAAGGTTTTAAAGTAAAATCCTATTCAAATTTTCACACAAAACTAGAAATATGCCGTTTAATGATCCATCAAACGAAATTTGATTTGAAAACGAGACGTTTCACGCTGTCATTGTCAGCGTTTGGTCGATTATCGGTTGAACGAAATTAGCGGTGTTGTCGCATTCACCAAACATTCTACAATCTCCAGAAAGACGTGCTATCTATAAGCCATTTACATATAAATTAGCCACTAAATTATATGACGAACATTGAATACATAGCTTTTGATACACTCGTATGACTCATATAAGTACCAACAGAAAGATATATATATATTTGGAAACCTTGAAAAAATGTGGTCTTGGGATGATTATCACTTTTAAATGTTACGATGTGGCAACCTTTGTGGGGGAAGAACATATGAATATGAATTTCATGTTGGCTTCAGACAATTCGGGGTGTTATACTATTCTAGTGGGTTTGTTGTTCGGAGGTGGTATACCATCAACACGATTAGACGAAAGATTTACGTTTATTCATTTCTGTTCACCACCCAATTGGGCCAGATGATTCAGAAATTAGGTGAGTTATGTAAGTAGACTAGGTAACAAATCTGGGATTCTCCCATTCTTCCAGACGCCCCTCGTTATGAGGGGTGTTTCAATAAACTAACCCGAATGGGAGATATTGCTTTGCTAATATAAATCGGTCCATTTCGAATATCGGTTTGGTGTGGGAATTTATGACCTTCTGAGGACTTTTTTGGTACCTTTGAATGGTACCTATAGCTTGGCAAAAACTATATATCTGAAAATAAACAGGGTGCCTCTTTACTAAAACGCAAGAAATGGTATACAGATCTCAGCTAAGATTTTTGTAATCAATATAGCAATATACTACTAGAATATTGTCGAATGTTTTGCTCTTCCTCTCAAACGTGGGATCTGCTAGTATAACGTTAAGAGTGGGCAATGGGACGCGCAGAATACCGAATGCAGCACTCCCGCTCTTGACTTCTCATTTGAACACCAATCAATATTTTCATGATTTTTTGATCCCATCATGTAGATAAAGGATCAAGCTAGGGAGGATACTATCTCTTTTTTCGAAATTTCGAAAAGAAAAGATATAAAAATATATCTGAACATAGCAAATTTTTAGCCAATTTGGCGAATCAAAAAAAATATTTCTACATCAAATAATCAATTTTGAGATAGCATCCTCCCTCGGTCGAACCTTCATCTTTCTACACAAAAAAAATCAGATCAAAATATGGATTAGTATCGTCACAGGAAGTCAAGAGCCGAGGCTCTACAACGTCAGAAATACGCACGATTTATCCGATGATATTTGCGCCCCCTGGTGAAACTCAACGAAGTAGATTATAAACACGATACAATCGATAGTACGGGTGATATTATGAAATTAAAATAGGAAATAGAAATTTATATGAATCAGTTTGCTAGGTTTGCTAGTAAATATGGTATATTATATGTATAAAATAATTATACATTGCGTGGAAAATAAAAATATTCTCATACATAATGAGGAATAGGTATGTATGATATTCAAATAAGAATATTTATATATACACCCAGAAGGTATACAATATGAATGAATAGAAACCTATCGACAAAGGTCGCTTTTATTTACCGGGGATCGATTTAGGATTTATCATTGCGATGATTTGAATGTTGAACAGATCTCAATACGTAAAAGTAGAGAGGGAACAGTATAAATATGAAACCGTGTTGTATTTAACATTGTATAACTGAATGATAATTTGCAATCGGGTATTGACACTATATATACAGGATGCTACCTAATGGCATTTTAATATAGGAATTCTTAACCCTTTCATTACGGGAGCCGCAAAAACGCGCTAATTGTTGACTGACGTATAGGCGGAAGACGCATATTTACAATGAGCTTGGGATAGCTTTCAATACGGGATTTGCCCGCGTGCGACCATACACACGTGTTTCCCATTCCTTTGACTTCCTCTACAGTTGATTTGGCCATACAATAGCGCGCGTTTTTGCGACAATCTGGTATAGCGCAAATGGCTGTTTAGGTTATATTCACGTAATTTCATTGTAAGTTTTGGAGGAGTTCACATATAATTTGTTTGTTTGTTAGTAATGAAATGAGTCGTAAATATCTGACTGGCGAATAACTAGAAAAACTGTTGAATGAAGATGACGATTATCAACATCGTCGATTTTGATTATCATTCCGTGCTTCCAGAATTATCATAAAAAGAATGAATACTGGCGTTAGAACTGTCAGCATCCGAAGAGATTCTGAATATTTTTTACCTAATAAGAGGTTATTATTTCATTCATTATTTTCTTTCATTTATTTCAGATTTGTTGGACCTCATTTCGTGTCAATAATGACATTTTTTGATCAAAATGGAATTCTCCATTCCTTATATATTTCCTTTATATAGATGAAAAATTATGAATAACAACTCCCCATCAAGTGATACCTCAATTTGACAGTCCAAAGTTTTCAAAGTGACATCCAGTAAAAGCTTTAAGCACGGAAAACGCATTCTTTCGTGTAGCCTCAAAGTCGGGAAACGCAAGAATGCGCAAGTGCCCTTGACGGGAGACACACGCGTGCGCGAGGCTTCGGGACCCCCGTTCTGAGAGACCACTAAGCGAAAACAATGCCCGTAATGAAAGGGTTAAATCTATTCAAAAAAATATATACAGTATGGTGGAAATGTATGGAATAAATTCATTATCTCTAACGCATATGAATTTTAAGGGAAATCCTGAGACAGGTCGATTTTCATTTTCAAATTGACATCTCTTGATATACATACGGAGTTTGTGACGTCATCCGCGTAGTTGTGGTGACGTCATCGATTATTTTTTAAATAGGAAGACACCCTGTTCAATTTTTTTTCTGGAAGGTGTTTCCATTGTCTATCTGACCATATACGAATATTAGGAAAATAAAGTGATACAGGGTAAGAAAAAATTATTTTATATTTACAAGCTAATAATTATGCTATCAATGTACACAGTTACCTAAATAGGTCGGAGAGGGTAAATCGAATGACCAACTAGATCTCCTGATTCAACTCCTCTCGATTTTTTCCTCAGAGGTTATTTGAAGAGAAAAGTTTATGTAAGAAGCCGGAAAGATCAGATAATTTGAAAGAACGAATACGAGTGAATATTTCACAAATATATTCAGAAACGATAGCAAAGTTCGAGAATGATTTGTTCTCTGTCTATCACATTGTATTCTTGCAGAACGTCACGAATTTGATTATTTATTGTAACGATTTCCGTTGTAAATATTAAATAAAATAATTTTTTCTCACCCTGTATTACTTTATTTTCCTAATATTAGTATACCGTCAGATAGATAATGAATATACCTTCCGAAAAAAAAATGGACGGGGTATGTTCTAATTTAAAAAAATAATCGATGACGTCACCACAACTACGCGGATGACGTCACATACTCCGTATGTATATCAAGAGATGTCAATTTGAAAATAAAAATCGACCTGTCTCGGGATTTTCCTTAAAATTCATAAACGTTAGAGATAATGAATTTATTCCATACATTTCCACCATACTGTATGTAATATCCTAAAGGTCTAAATTTTGAAGTAGAGGGTGCTGAAGAAGTGAGTAATAACGAATAGCACTCTTTCTCTATAGACTTGTCATAAAGTAAAGTAATCAATATTTTCATGACTTATTGACTTCATCAAGTAGATAAGTGATCCAGCTAATGGAAATACTATTTTATTTTCAAAAATATGAAATACAAAAGGTATACAAATATTCCTGAACATATCGAATTTGGCGAATAATAAAAAAAAACACTTTTCATGGACTACGAACAGATATAATTCAATGTTCTGCGTGGTATTTACCAGGAAAGTAGTTGTTTTCTGCTCGTAGTCTACCAGACATTCATTTCAAACTATGTTTGATATTTTTAATTGGATAGACTATTTTTTCTCTCAAAAATTTTTTCCAATTTATGGCTAATCCATTTTTTCATTTATTGAGCTTAGTCGAGCTCTCAGCCACTTCCAAGTTCTGTAAAACTTGGGAGATTCGGTTCTGGAGTGTTTCTTTCTTCTGCCGCATGATGTCGCCACTTTCAATTGTCTGTTGGAACGCGGCTCGGTGCGGTCAAATAGACGCGACGAAAATGCATTGGGACAGGCAACGCTTCGAGTTGAGATCTTACGGTCTCTACTCGGATAACTACCCTGCACTGATGAGGGCCAATAAGCCCGAAACCGGTCTGTAGGTTGTTAGGCGTGCCTGTCTCGATGTGAATTTGTCACGTCTTAGGAAGAAAGAAACATTTGCGATCTGCATTCACAGTGTGAATCGTTGCATGGACTACGAACAGATATAATTCAATGTTCTGCGTGGTATTTACCAGGAAAGTAGTTGTTTTCTGCTCGTAGTCTACCAGACATTCATTTCAAACTATGTTTGATATTTTTAATTGGATAGACTATTTTTTCTCTCAAAATTTTTTTCCAATTTATGGCTAATCCATTTTTTCAGTATCGGAACCTAGTTTGAATCCCTATCTTCCTACAGAAAAAAAATCACATCGAAATATGGACTGGTGTTTTCACAAGAAGTCCAGAGCGCGAATTGTCCGATGATATTTGCACCCTCTGGTGATACTCCAAAATATTAAGATGAAAAAACGAGTCAGTCAACACAATATCATAGATTGGAACCATAATAAGTATTATGAAATTATTGGTGCAACTAATGATGAATTTGCGGATTTGCATAGGAAAAGCTTGAAATTTTGAAATTCAAAGGTGTAATGAGATCTAAAAATCCAAATGGAGAAGAAAATGATATTGTATTCTCATGTGGAATGTATATGATTCTGAAAATGGTACATATATTTGGACCAACAGGAGATGAATATCCAAAATACAAAATATGTAGTGAAAGCAGTCCTCAAAAATCAAAGAAATAAAAAGTAGAAGAATGAAGGCCTTAGGAAAATATAGTCATTATTCATTATTATTCGTAAATAAATAATATTCATAATAACCTGTATTTGAATGTCTTTGATAATAACCGAGAATATAACTTATCAACGTTATTGAAAGTAGCTCTCAATCTCCCAATCACTCCGTATGGCTATTTTAATGTTATACCTCGTAATTTATATGACTCTTGAAAAGCTGTTCATATAAATAGATACAGAATTATCCAAATTTTGTAAGAGTTGCGAAGCATCATGATTTTTTTCAAATCAACAAAATAAGATTTTTTCGATTTAAAGATTGATTTTTACTATTCATATTGATTTTTCATAATTTTTCAAATATGGAAATAATGCACAAATCAATTACTTATATTTTCATTATTCGATTCAAAACGTCGCAACCCTGGTTTTTCATAATGTTTATAGAATACAAATATTCATCATAGGTACCTACCTACTGGTGAATATACCGTCGATTATCAGATAAAGTGTTCGATCCTCGTTCCGCACACATGCAGGCGAATGTATCGCATCTACTCTCACTCATTGTTTGGGACTGTGTGGAGTCACAGGTTTTTTTCAAACATGCAAAATGCTTATTAAAAATAAATTGTTGAATATCCTCTGTAGCATTTAAATGACGACAAATGGTTTGAAAATATAAACAATTGAAGGGGTGTCAGTAATACATTGAACGTGTATTTTTTGAAAACTCGTTAACATGGATTTTCCAAATTGCTCGTTTCAACCATAATAATTTCCGTTTCGTGTAAACTTCGGTAATACCAGAAATGGAATATTATTGAATTCCCGAAATCTAAACAATGTCATTTTTGAAATCCAACCTAAAGAAGTCAGGAAAATATTTTCAGAATCTCAATTTTCAGAAATTGAAAATAAAATCACGAAATTCATAAGTTCATTTTTAATGGGTACCTCCTTTTGAACTTTTTGAAAAAATGATGGTAGGGGATACTGCCCAACTAGACATAGTTCCAAATAGGTATAGACGCCATTTTTCTACTTTCGTCGAATATTTCGGAGAGATTTGTTTGTTCCACGGAAGCATAGTAGTTTTCCTCTGAATGTTTACCGAGTGGCATCTGTCAGTTTTACGAAAAAATTCGATATTCAGTGAGTGATATAAGACAATGCTTGATTCTTTAAAATTTTATATCGCAACTTACGTGTTTTTTTCTTTTCAATTAACATTTGTCTGATTTTTTAATTACAATGCAATTTCCATTATATTATACCATGAAACTCTCATGATAAATCGGATAAGTATACCACAAACGTTTAGTATACACAATGTTTTATGAAGTTATACAGATTTCACATGATGGCATACCTAACCGAAGGAGAATTATCTAACCTATACGATGCCAGAATTGGACTGGAAGAAGGCATAATATGCCATCATGAGGCAGCAATGTGTTCAACTATTATTTTGTCAACATAAAAAAATGAATGGAGTTATTTAATACCAACTCATTAAATAGGTAGATACTTTATTCATACCAATAATGTATATTTTCCTCTCATTTGATATACTGATGAAAGCTCGACTACACATTATGAACACAAAGACCAGTTGGCTGACTGTGTGAGGAGAGAGCCGAGCGCCGAGCGCGCGATAATGTAGTATTGTCTCATTAAATAAGTACATGTAGATATCTGCTACATGAAAAATTTTCATTCTGGAAACTTATTTCATCTATTGGCTCAATTTTGTTCGCAGCATGTATACAAAAATTTTCATAAATAAATTTTTTTCTCGATTACTGAAAATTGTCATTCCGAAAATAACAAGTTGAAATTTGCTACAGTTCTAGAAATTGATGAACATGAATTTTTCACCAATATTGTATATGGCAAGAAGCGCTATCATGTATACTTCAATTTGAAAAAAAAATCAGTCCGATCGCTCAATTATTTCCAGAAATATAACGGTAGGAACGATAAAAAACGTGTTCTACAGAAAAATCGTACTTTTTGTGTTTTTTCAGAATAAAAAAGTTCTTGGCCTAGAGAAAATGTCGTAAAAAGTGATTTGGTATACACAATCATCAAGTTGAAGATCCGCAGCAAGTCTGATTTGAATCTACGCCAGTTTTGTTTTCTCGAAAACTGAGAGACAGCATCCCAGTATTACTCGCATATTAGATTATCGAGCAATGCGAATAAAAACGTCAGTCGCGATATCACCCGTACTAGATGAGAAGATCGTTCGTTGAACAAGGATAACCGTTGATTTATGACGATTTGGTAACCGCCCACTGCTGTTTCCTCCAAACCCCCCCTGTCCCGGATTTGGACAAAGTGTCTGGCCTTTCCCAGCCTTAAGATAGTAAAACCACTTTTTTCTATTTTGGTTCTATAATGAAGTCATTATGGAACGCATATGCGTTTTTGGATTTTGTGATACTAGCAGTGAAAAACTCATAATTTGTATTGGTAAATTTCAATTAAGAGTGTGATTAGATCCAAATTGGCCAATAAAGACAATAACAACACCGCATTTTTCACCGCTGGTATAGCAATAATCAAAATCGCTCAACAGTAAACTGGGCTTGTGCGTTAGATTTTAAATATTTCAATGTCACCATCATTGTTACCAATCGAAGATGTTTCTGTATACATTTCTTTTTGTAAAGAAATAAATTTGCGAATCAGTAATTTTACGAGAAAAACTGACATGACAAATTCGCGAGTCAGTTTCCAATATCCAAATTTTCAGATTTTTTGATTCTAGAGATTTATCAAAAACTTCGACAGGCACTATGCGTTCTGACGGAATGTCTATCAATATAGATGTTAATGTTAATATTAGTAATAAATAAGTAAAATGTGACTAAATCAAGATCATATTCTCATTATTCCACAAGTGGATAAATTGGTAGTTCCCACGGTTGATAAGTGTTCAGTATAACGTGATTGTTGATAAACTCGAGATAAACAATCTTATTCCCAAGATGTTTGTTCCTACCAAGGTTCATACAAATTTATGAGTATAAAAAGAAAACGAAATCGATTTGTTGATATATTTTGACATCTTTGAAATTTCTTACCCTAGTGCGGTAATAAGACAACAAGAAAACAGGAAAATCGCAGTAATTAGAGTCTGGCATGCAAAAATAACTGACATTCATTTGGTAGTGGACAAGAAACGGTCGTTATAAAGACATACTATTTGAGATAACGAATTTCACTTAATTTCGAATCATGTAGGCACCATCATGAAATTAATAAATCGAAAACCTGCTATCGGGGAATATTTGTAATAAAATGGAAAAACATGCAGGTGCTTTCGATAATTTATTGGCAAAGGTGCTGTGTGAACAAATAACGAATATTGAAGATTACCAAACAGCCCTAGATGTTCTGACGAAAGCTCGTATGAACGACGGGACGGAAATAACAACGGAAATTCACCATTTCCTTTGCAATTTCCCAACGAAAGTCATGTCGACTGCAATAGGATTCGAGGTAAAATCTTAGAGCTTATCCCGTTATGGAAATTTTGTCGTAGATTTACTCTATTTAGCTTGTCAATGGTGCATAGAGTTTTTGTTCAAAAATAAATGAAAAAATATAAGAGGAAACTTTCAGTGTACCTATCTGAAATTTTCTATACTTAATAATCGATACGACGTTTCATGTCTTGATCTATCGTTTGTTACAAGATTTTTCATTGCAACCTTTTTTAAATTCACTTGTAACTAACGCACTAGTTAACTATGTTATAAAATCTGAAATGTAATTAAACTGTCATTACTCAATACTAGAGATGTTCAAACATTTCACCAGGTATGCACACAGATTAACTTTTTTCTTTCATTAACTATTCTTTGAAAGAAAACCAACTCTCATTTTTCAACGACAAATGAAGTAAAAATGTGATTTCCGCAGCCGCGATTCTGTCAAAAGGATAATGTCTTCTTGGTTTTTTAGCAAAAACTTGGCGAAATGATACGTACCTTCTGTATTTTTATCATTATCGGAATGTAGAAGGGATAAATTTGACCAACTTCTGAAGGTCCGATTGATCTAAAATTTGGCAAGTGTACTTAAAAAACAAAATGGCAGTTCCAATATGGCGGCCGAGTTTTGTAATTATGGTCCGATACGATTCGAAATTGGTTTTCAGAATCGAAGATTATGATTCATTTGTGAAAATTTACAAATTCAAGATGGCAGCTTCAAAATGGCGGACTACTTTTGCGTTTATGGACCGTTTCTATACAAAATTGGTTTGAGAGGATTTTCGGTGACAAATAATCTGAATCGAGATCTGAATTCATTGGAAAAGTTGAAGAATTCGAAATGAGGGCTTCAAGATGGCGGTCGAATTCTGTAATAATTATGTTCTGATCCTATTGAAAATAAATAGTGTAGTTAGGGGTTTTCGGGGACGCAAAATGAATATTTTTAGTCAAAATGCATTAAATTCAAATGGCGGTTCCAAGACAGATTCTTAAACAAAGTATACTGCTGAAAAGAGTATGCATGATAGAATAAACGTAAAAATATTTAAAAAAAAAACTATCGTTCGTACAGAAGCAATATAACAGAAAAAGAGTATTTACTTATTTTATTGTATGATCTAGGTTAATTTACTTATTTTATGACTGACATGCACCATCGAAAGTCGCGGAGAAGAAATAGGTAATTACACTAAAAGTGTCATATTAATCATTTTATTGCATCAGTAACTATTTCAAAATAAAAATTGACTAATTTTGACTCGGTTGCAGAAAACTACATATCTTCATTTGTGCTTTCATATTTTGATGGAATTCGGCAAAGTCAACAAGAAGTTTCGCCAATATTAAAATATCCTTCTGTATTGGACATTCCAGATATAGTTCTCGATTGTTCGTGAAAGATCTAGGACAGAAAAGGATGGAATATCCTTGGAGCTATAAGATGGAGACAGATGACAGGAGAATGACAGTTTCAGAAAGTTCGAGAACAACTCAAACACGATATATATACAGGGCCTGATAATGGCAGCAGTCAGTTGAATACGAAGTCGCAATACGTGAACATAGTTCATAACCTCCAAAATAAATAGTTATAATAAATAAGTCTGTAATGAGTGTTAGTGTTGGTTGAAATAAATTAGTTATCAAGTTGAAACTCGGTCGTCGTTCACTTCTACCCACGAAGATCGTAACAATATTATAGTTTATAATTCCCGAGATAATTTCAATTGTTGTGTTATATTCTTGAGCCAATCTCCAAGCCTCCACTTCATATTATGTTCAATATTTTATTTTTCACCGATTTATTACCTTCAAGTTGACCAGTGAATAACCGCACTGAAGATATGCTTCATTACCTTGCTAGGATAACATTTCTTTCTACTTGTGATGATAATCAACTTCGGTTGGAACTTGGTTTGGAACAGATGTCGAAACAGAAAAGATATCGGATGCGGAGTGCTTTTTGTTGCATTCTGAAACCTCTAATCAATTTCATGCTCTGATTGCCCTGCGACCAACTTCTTCTGATACGGTCAAGCCAAAATGGTGTTGTTGTTGTTGAGCGTGGTGTTACTTTACTTGTGTTGTAAAATTTCCCCACTGGTCAAACTTGTGTCAGGAGGAGTGGGTCAACTCCGCAATGGACCTGTCCCGCATGTTTCCAACACTTCTCAGGATGACCATTTCATACAGGGGCAGACTAACTGATGGCGGGGCCCTGGGCTATTCAACAATTTTCAACGCTACCCATTTCATAAGATTTTTGAGTGTCTAGGTCGAATTAAGAAAATATACATCTTATAATAATTAATATTATAAAGACACATTTCATTTTTCTATTCCGTGAACAAAGAAATGCGGAAATGAATAATAAATACAAAATTCAACACATTCTCTATTGAGAGTTACTTTGAATTGTTAGAATTTCTCTGACCATAATTTAAGGCTTATTGTTTACCCTATTGCCGAATTTTTTTCGCTTTTTTACGTAAAATCGTGGATTCTACTAGCACTACTTCAAACTGGCGAAACAAGATTTGATATTACACTATAATTCAAGGCTCTTCTGAGACTCCAAGCTTAACGTATTGCTTTGTCTCTACATAAAAAAACATAATTATACGATAATAGAAGATCATTTAGAACTTTTATTCCAGCAAAACGCCATTTTTATCTACATTTTTTCGAAAAATTATTATATTATTAATAAAAACTCGCATGCTTAAAATATAGTCAGACATATATAGACAATAGATTAAAATTAGAGCCTTAAACTATGGTGGATTCAGATTTTCCATAATCCTCTTTTATTTTTAGTTTTGCCAGCTCGAGTGAACTTGATTGATTTCTATTAAATTTAAATAAAAAAAACGAAGAGCGAAAATTTGGCAATAGGGTCAAGGATTTGCTTTGAATAATTGCTTATCTTTTATGACGATTTGGTATTGATAAAATTGAGAACTAGTCCAACTATCTTTGTATTACTGTATGTATTTTCAATGATTTTCAATTTTGAAAACAACTGTTCTGCTTTGCAACTTGTTATGATTATGTCTATTTAGTTATATAATTGAAATATATTTCTCGAGTAATTCTTGAAGCCTTTGTGAACACGATGAGATTGAGCTCTGAGTTCCTCGCCTTTTGATGTTTGATTCATCAAGCCTTCCTCTTATTCAACTCCTTTTGAAATCTCTTTAATCTGTTCACAAGTTTTCATAAATACCGTTGAAAAACCCTTTATAGAAGGAAACAACGAAGTTCATACTATCCTCGTAGATTTTTTCTTTCATAGAGCCCAGGTCGAATAAGAATTTGAATTTATTGCCCATGTAATCATTAGATACTCTCCCTTTAGTATTAAGAACTCTTGAAATAGTATCAAGTATAGTATATTACACTACAAGTGTGGAAAGTGACATATTTCACACAAGTAGTCGTTTAGCACGAGCCGCGTAGCGGTGAGTGCGGAAACGTAACGAGTGAAGGAAATGCACTTTCCAACGAGTTTTGTACACTATTTTACCTACGTCTCCGAATACTTTCATTTCGCGGGAGGTCTTGTAAAAAATGTAACTTGAGCGGTCTCTATAATTTCAGGTGGTTTTGATTCGATATCAAGTACCTACTGTTTATTTCCATATTCAAGATTATATTTGAATACTTCTCTGACAATTCCTCATTATGTGAATTACTGATTGATTGGGTTAGTTCAGTTTGGACAAATTTTATTGATATTGACACCAGCGTACATAAATAAACTTGACACCATACACCTGCTAGCGCCAGTAATAACGCAACCAGAAATACAGAACCATAGAAGTACGTAGTGCGTACCAGTTAGTGCGTCCTTGACTCCTTGCAAACATCTGTGATACCAAAGAATCTTCTCTTTGGTGATACTGTGATATCAAACTGATGCAAGCAGCAGACAGCACATAAAACTGTAGCCGTTGAATGATCTCACCCGCTGTCATCAACATTGAAATAGTTCCAGCAAAGAGTATAGCTTCCAGTTTTAAAGTGAATTCAGAGGTTATGTATCAGATACATTGAAATTGATAGATAAAGAATTCTCGGTATAATTCGAAACGAGACAGAAATTTCAATAAATAATATGAATTTGATTTGAGAACGATTATATATTGACAGTGAGTATCTTCAAAATATACCTAATTATTTCTATCAATTCATGCGACCGTTGTGATATTTTTCATATCAACACTAGTGCTTTTTTTCTTTCAAATAAATCAAATAAACAATACCATGGTGATATGAGCTACTTTCTGAATAACAAAACAGTGTGATTATATTCACGCCTTGTCCTCAATGATTAAATATGTAGTACCCCACTTCCCCCTAGTATAACCACGATTTCAAAGTAAAAGGAAACCCTCACTACCCCCACTTATTCCCGTACCTCCTGGCCTGGCCTAGCCAGCGCCATCTTGCTCATTCTTCAACTTCGTGTTGGTGTGACCACGTCATTTCATTAAATAAAAATTGAAATTGGAAATAATTCTAAAAGTATGGGGAAAGAAAAAAGGAAAAGAACGTATTCTTCATCTAGTAGCTCCAGTGATGAAGTCACTGATTTACGAAGAGAAGTTCGGAAGCTAAGGAAGAAATTAAGGCGTAAAGATAAAAGACGCCGACATTCGACGGACAGCTCGTTAGAACCAACTGAACCGACCATATTGGATTCGTCCGAGATTGACGAAAAAGAGAATGAAGGTACGTATTGTGATTCACTAATGAATAAAGGTTTTAGATACGAACAAAAATTAACTGATGTCATTTGCTGGGAAATATCCATTGTTTTCGGTATCGAATCCAATGAAGACCATGTATATGGTGCTATACCTGTAAATCTCGTATGAGTGAGGTTCTATCTTGTTAGATAGATATAGTAAAAATATCCTGTGGCAGCCTATTATTGCAAGAGAGACAGCGGAAAGTCGGATTTGTACAAATCCAGACCAGACCATTGCAGATTGCATAGCGGACTCCCCTCGGCAGTAATGAAGAGGCCCAGTTGACAACAGACCACAGAGTACAGACAAGACGGAGTTCTGTCTCAAGATGCGCGCGCATATAATATGACGCGCGCGCATACGTCACTGAGCATTTCGCTCGTTAAAAAACAGTTGGCAGTTCTGGGCAAAATTTTCATTTGTCATGTCAAATATCCTTTCTCACCAGGGGTGGTGCATGTAAAATTTTCTAGGTTTAAAAACAAAAAACGTCTCCTAAGAGATCCTATATTGCGTTTGGTGTGTGTACACTACTGAACTTAGGAAAAATTTTTTTTTAGAGATTAGCATGTCTGAAAAATCGTCCTCAGGAATTATTTTGTTCCAGATCCTAGAAATGAAAACAGTGAGGTTGATCCTCTGAAAATTGAATTCGTTGATGTCCCAACCCTCAACGAAAGTGTATTATGTGTTTTGGGCGAGGATAACCCTTCTGAAAATATACCAGAAATCATCCTTCATGAAGATTTAGTGTCCAGGTGGGAAAATATATTGAAAAAAGGCCTGAAAGATACAATAAAGATCAACCTGTTGGAAAAATACCCTTCAGTTAAGAACTGTCCCTTCATTTCACCCCCAAAACTAAACCCAGAGGTCAGTGCTGCTGTCAATGAATCAGCATTGAAACGAGATGAGCGCTTGAAGTCCCTACAGCGTCAATTAGGTGCAAGCCTGGGTGCAATAGGGAAAGCTCTCACAATATTACTCAATAGAGAAGAGAAAGAAAAGGGGGGGGACAACTTGCCTGTGATTGAGACACTGAGTGATGCTGCTAGATTGTTGGCTGATTTACATTTTGAGGATTCTGAGTCCAGAAGGGGACTGGTCAGTGTTTCATTAAATAAAGACTTGAAGGATACATTATCCAGTGCAGTAGTTGATGGTTGGTTGTTTGGAGACAATTTGAGTGAGCGAGTAAAGGCAGCCAAAGCAATTGAGCGTTCAGGTCTGGAATTGAAACAAAGAACTCAACCCCAAAAATTCAGATCTTCCAACTTGGGAAACTCCAGAGGTCCACTCAGGAAGAATGTACGTCTGAGTGGACAGAAATATCATACACCTCGCCAGGGCACAAGTCGAATGGAAACCAACCGTCAAAACAAAAGATATCAAACACCCTCATATCGTCAGAGAGTTCAAGTGAGGGAGGAGAGAAGGAAACCAAGACATTAGAAAGAGAGGTGAGTGTTTATGCAGGGAGTTTACAAAAATACCTGCAACAATGGAAAGAAATCACCACTGATCCTACAATCCTATCTTGGATCAAAGGCTATAAGTTATCCTTTGAATCAAGGGTGGTTCAATGTGAATCACCTAAATCAAAGAGATGGTCTAACACTGAAAAACAGGAAATTCATTTGGAGATGATTCATCTTTTGGACATTGGAGCAGTGTCAGTGTGTGAACCATGTAAAAATCAATTCGTTTCCAGCATATTCTTGGTGCAAAAACCAAATGGCAAAAAACGACTAATCCTAAACCTCAAAAATCTCAACCAGTTCATGTCAACTGAACATTTTAAAATGGAGAATAAGGAAACGGCAATAAAGCTTATGTCCAAAAATTGCTTTCTAGCTTCAATTGACTTGAAAGAAGCTTATTTTTTTATAAACATTGAAGAAGGTTCTAGAAAATATCTGCGATTCGAGTTTGAGGGGATTCTCTATGAGTTTTCTTGCTTGCCATTTGGTTTGTGCACAGCTCCATGGATTTTCACCAAAATAATGAAACCAGTTGTTTCAACACTTCGCAGGAAGGGGTACTTATCTGTACTGTATTTAGATGATTTCCTTCTATTTGGTGATAGTTATGATGACTGTTTAGAAAATGTACAGGAAACAGCCGTATTGTTGAGAAAACTGGGGTTCATCATTAACACTACTAAGAGTCAATTGGTACCTTCCAACTGCTGTAAATTCTTAGGTTTTTTATTTGATACTAAAAACATGTGTTTGAAACTTCCTGATGAAAAGCGAATGAGTATCTCTAAATTACTTGAAAAAATGTCTGATATGCAGAATTGTTCCATCAGAAATTTTGCTCAATTTGTTGGAAAAATAGTTGCTATCTGCCCAGCAATAAGATATGGTTGGGCCTATTCAAAAAGTTTTGAAAGAGCAAAATATCGGGCGCTAAGACAGTCAGAAGGCAACTATGATACAAAAATGTTTATTCCTAGTTATATTTTTGATGATATATTGTGGTGGAAGCGTAATGTTTTGAATAGTGTGAACCCTTTTCCTACAAACAAATTCAAATTAGTTATTTTTTCCGATGCTAGTTTAACAGGATGGGGGGTAGTTTGTAATGATAACAGAGCAAACGGTTATTGGACTGAGGAAGAGAAATCTCACCACATCAATTATTTAGAGCTAAAGTCAGCATTTTTTGGTTTAAAATGTTTTGCAAAAAATCTGGCAAACTGTGAAATACTTCTGAGAATAGACAACACAACTGCGATATCCTATATCAACAGATATGGGGGTATTCGTTATAAAAAATTGAGCAATCTATCAAAAGATATATGGAAGTGGTGTGAGTGCAGGGGTATCCGGATATTTGCTTCCTATATCAGATCAGAGGAAAATTCGGAAGCCGATTATGAATCCCGAAGGATGCCTCTGAAAACTGAGTGGGAACTATCAAATACAGCATTCGTTCAAATCACTGATAGACTGGGTATTCCAGAGATAGATTTGTTTGCGAGTCGATCGAACGCAAAATGTCAAAAATTCGTGTCATGGCACAGAGATCCTGAGGCCTTTGCTGTTGATGCGTTTACTATTGTATGGTCAGATTATTTTTTATATGCATTCCCACCGTTTTCTATGATTTTGTCAGTACTTCAAAAGCTTCTTAGCGATGAAGCGACGGGAATTGTAGTGGTACCATGGTGGCCTAACCAACCATGGTTTCCACTGTATCAAAAACTATTGATATCAGACGTAATGTTTTTCTCACCCTCTAAAAAATTGTTATCTTTCAATAGGTTACCTCATCCGTTATGGAGCAAGACTACCCTGGCAGCCGGGGTCTTATCAGCCAGGCGTTTAAGTTAAGGAAGTTAAAGGATTCAACTATAGATGTTATATTAGCATCGCTGAGTCCAGCCACTATGAAACAGTATAATACTGGTCTGAAAGCATGGTGGTCATTTTGCCATGATAACGGATTGAATGTGTTCAAAAATTCAGTTTTGAGCGTTTTACAGTTCTTAGATGAACAATTCCAAAAGGGAGCATCTTATGCAACCCTGAATTCTCACAGATCCGCTTTATCCTTAATTCTATCTCCAAACATAGGGAGCGAGTATAGAATAAAACGGTTTTTCAAAGGTGTTCAGCACTTGAGGCCACAAATGCCAAGGTATGATATAACATGGGATCCAAGTAAAGTTTTAAATTACTTGAGTCAATTTTATCCCAATACAGATATCCACTTGAAAACCTTAACCATGAAACTAGTTACACTTCTAGCCTTAATTACTGCTCATAGAGTTCAAACTCTGTCGCTGATAAAGATTACAAACATTATAAGAAATGAAAATGGTTTCGAGATAAAAATTTCTGATAGAACAAAGACTTCGGGGAAAAATAGGATTCAGCCTATATTAAGAATCCCATTCTTCCCAGATAGAAGAGAGGTTTGTGTAGCGGAATCTCTAGATACTTACCTTATAAAAACGAAGGTTTTTCGTGACAAAGAGTGTGATAGTCTCTTAATATCTTTTAAAAAACCCTACCATAAGGTGGGGACACAGACAATCAGTCGTTGGATAAAAGGAACCTTGCAGAATAGTGGGATTGACACTAATATTTTCAGCGCTCACAGCACTCGCCATGCGTCAACTTCGGCGGCAAAAAGAAATGCTGTAAGCCTAGACATGATAAAAGCCACAGCTGGATGGTCCTCTAATTCAATGACTTTTGCGAAATTTTACGATCGCCCTGTACTTGATAAGTCAGAATTTGCGAAGAATATTCTTAGTCTTAGGTGAAGTTTAAGTTGATGTTATGTTACTAACCAGTCAATATCAAACACTAGTTTGTAAGGACTAATTTTATTTAGAATAAGATTTTCAACAATGTTACTTCATCAGTTTTTATATGTCAATAAACCAAATTTTCGTTTCCAATTTCATTGTTTGCAACTGGCTTCGAACAACTACATATTTAATCATTGAGGACAAGGCGTGAATATAATTATAAGATCAAACGAACTTACCTAAGTGAAGTTCGATCATAATTATATGAAACGCCTTGTCCGAGATGATCATACCCACCCAACGACCCTATCATTCCATGATCCCAGTCATGATCATATCAGTTGCAAAAGCTTCGAAGGAATGAGCAAGATGGCGCTGGCTAGGCCAGGCCAGGAGGTACGGGAATAAGTGGGGGTAGTGAGGGTTTCCTTTTACTTTGAAATCGTGGTTATACTAGGGGGAAGTGGGGTACTACATATTTAATCATCTCGGACAAGGCGTTTCATATAATTATGATCGAACTTCACTTAGGTAAGTTCGTTTGATCTTATAATTATTGACGTTTTCATACGGGGTCGTAGGAAAACACATTCTCTGATTGAGTAGTACGAATAAAAGATTCTATAAATGTAGGAGATCTGATTTGTCAATCGATAATGCATATGTAATTGATGTAGTATCCCATAGTAGTAGAGAAAAATATGTCTGCCACAGTATTATCATCAAGATTGCAACTCAAAATGATGAAAATATTATGATTGGAACGTAAAAAAAGAGAAGAAGACTAATATCAGAAGTATGCAACAATTAGGTATAAGCTAACAATGGTATAACAGAATTTTTGAAATAATCGGAATAACACGAAAACAGGTTATAGAAGTTTTTGGTGTGTACACTTATCATGCGATGAATATTTTGATGAAAATTTTTGTTGGTACGTACGTATTTTGACCTGAAAAACACGAATTTCATGATATTATCGTGAACATATCTCTAGTTTTCGAGATAATCGATGCCAAAGTTCAAGGCAAGTAATGTATCTTCTTAGATCCCAGGACATATTACATGCATTTACCATGGTTGATTATGATTTTTGTCTAAGAAGAACATCATAAATATGTAATTTTTTCGTAATTTTCCTACTATTTCACCAACTAGGCTACATACAACGGCCATTTTGAAAACCTCTGTGCGAATCTTGAGCGAATAAAGGTGGATTCATAGCTGTCTTATAGCAAAACGACTCAGTAATAATGTGTTTTCTCTCTTCAATGCATGTCATAAAGAAAAGATATCAGTAAAATACGATGAAATTTCGAACTTTGGCATCGGATATCTCGAAAACTAGAGATATGTTGACGATAATATCATGGATTTCGTGTTTTTCAGGTCAAAATACGTAGGTACCAACAAAAAGTTTCATCAAAATATTCACCGAATGATAAGTGCACAATAACCAAGTTTTTTCCTTGATTACATCCCAATCGTAATATTTTCATGATTTCAAGTTGCAATTTCGATGACAAAGACAACCCTAGAGCAGACATATCATATTTCTTCTCTCTCAACGCTAGTTGAATTGTCAATAATTGATCTCGGACTCGGATTTAACAGTCTGGCCACCGGCACAGCTGACACGGCGTATACGGGGTGGACACGTTTTTTGAATACGCATCGATATTTACGAGACAGTCGCTTTTGTCGGTGGCCCCACAGTAACTGCATCTTGTTGTCAGACTTTTGTTTACCCTGATTTATTACCGGGTATGGGAATTTTCCGCGGTCGAATGCAGCTCATTACATAATGGATTCCAAATCAACCTTGAATTATGAAATTCGAGTTCGGAAGCTTTTGTTGGGGGTCTCGTTTTTTTCAGCTATAAGTTGTTTTACCAGAGGGGTTGATTTTATAGGAATTGAGTACATATAGAATAAACAGATTATTTCATTGATGTAAAAAATATAAGGGTAGGTTTTTTCTCGGATTTCTTCGAATCGAAATATGAAAATACCAACCAAGGACAATATTACTTTTTTTTTCTACAACCTGTTAACAAAGTAGCATTTGACGGTTTCATATTTCAACACAAAATTGACGTTTTCCAAGGAATGTTATGATAGCATTTGCTCTTCGTTTTTTTTTTAAACGTGGGTTTTGCTAAGTTAAACGTTAAGCCAGCAAAACCAAACATAAAAGACTCGATGGAAAAATCCGGAAAAATATAAATACACCATAATTTAAGGTCCATTTAAGGCTCTCCTTGTAGCCTATTGCCGAATTTCTTGCTGTTTTTAGAAAAAAAAAACGGACTTTGGTTCAGGTATACGCAGGTGTTTGAGCTAAATGAATGGAACATTGAGGACAAACTCCATGGACAATCTGAAATAATCAACCAAATGGTTGAAATCGAAGGTTGAAATTAAATATTCTCAATGGTGCTATAATTGACGTTAACGCATAAAAACACATATTATGTAAAATAAACACCAAGTTACACCGTGTCATATCACGATGGAATCGAGGCGGTGTATGAATCATCTAATTTGGTGGCAATAATCATTCGATAACACAACCTTAGACCTTTTGCCAATAGGTGGCATTGACGTCCTTCCTACCGTACCTGATTTCAATATTGGGCTAGATATATTAGAGGTCTAGTCCCTAGCACCACTGATCAGGATAAATAAGCCGAAACAGTTCGTCATCACCCGAATTGACCCTAGATTCTTCTGAGTCTAGTTTATGATCATATGAATTATATTTCAATAGGTAATCCACCTTAGTGAAAAACACCGGAGGTGGTGAAGAAAAGAATACACTCATGATATGGTGTTCCTTAACACCAGAAAAGTGTGTAAACCTTGGTGTAAACGCACCAAAGAGAATTTCTTGGAGGTAGGATTCAGTATCAAGAAAACCACAGAATGATATGATAAGCTTTATTGTCTTAAACTTTTACATTTTGTCGACAAAGTTCACAAGTACTTCAATCAGTCACATACTCGTCACATACATATGTACATATTGAAAAAATTGAAATTTTCAAAAGTAATTCGTTACTAAAAACTGAGCTAAAAACATATAAAAATTTGTATAAACAGTCACACGGTAAAATATAAAAAGTAATGACGAACAACACACATTTTTATAACCGAGTATCGAGCCGAGTATGCTGAAACTCGTTTTGTTGCTATTGAATAGCCAATCAAATCACTGGTTCTCTAGCAACTAAAACAAGTTCAGCTTAAACGGAGTTCATTCTCGTTTATAAAAACGGCCCTAAAAGTATAAATAAATCACTTTCCGTATCTCACAGTTCACAGAGAGACTAAAACTCATATGCTAAGTATTCCTCTAATCTAGAGAGTGGAAACATTTCTCTATGAACAAAATCCCTTCGTGTGGAATATTGTGTCGCATTAAATGGAGAAACTGATTCAAATTTTGACCACGGTTTACTCGCTGGACTATTTTTCAATGTCTTGCTCGCAAAATGTTATATTTATAAGGAGTTCCTGACTCATGGTCATGGATAAGCGAGTGGATAAGTACAACCTGGCCTGCATTTCACTATTTACCGAGGTATTTACCTCAGTATTTACCTCGGTATTTACTATCTTGCTTGCTGATATCTTGCTGACTTCACACCGCTTCATATAAAAATAAATAGCTCTACCTTCATGAGCACATAATGAATACATAATAGTAGGTACGATAAAGTAGAATTCCTAAGAACAACGTTTAATCGAGTATAATACCTTCGATAATACCTACATAACGATAAGCACGCTCAACATTATGAAAATCATGAACAGTGTATTTGACTCGGTATTTGAACAGCGATTTCAAGAACGTTTCTTGCAATGTTATGTGCTCATCTGAAGTCTCCGAAATGTTATGTGACTGTTATCGGGTATGTTCTGACTTTTACTAGAGCCTATTTTTTCATTATTTTTCGAGTTATTTTTAGACTTTCCTCAAAACCACATCAAGGAATTTTCAATTTCATACGTAAATATCGAAACATTATACTTACTGGGAATAATTCAACATTATTCCATCGAGAATAATTCTCTGTACATTGTTCTGGACATTGTTTTAACTGAATGTTATAAATTTGCGAGAAATTTGTGAAATGAATCCCAAACGTTTCAGCGATTATAATATCAGAGTTCGGTAATTTAGAAAATTTCATAAATTTATTTTCAACATGTGATATTAGATGTTATGATTGAAAACGGATTACTGTTTTAAATGTTCCTGAAATTTTAGTAATAACCCTTAGTAGGTAACTATCTAGGTACACATAATAGGTCGTAGGATTCATCTTCTCATCATCATATTGAAAGCAACTCCACTTCATCCCACGCAGCAGAATTAATTCCCCATAATTTTTTCTCGGTTTCGGTTTTTATTGATAGAAAATTATCCCGAGTAGAAGATGAGGGATAATTGACCTTGAAAAAATTTATCGGTAATAATTCTGTTGCTAGGGAGATTACAAGTGATTCTCCATGTCTTCTTCCAAACTGGTTGCCATCTGGCAATATATTGCCTGGCAACAAGTTTTCGATTTCAGATTAAGTATTTTCAATCCGTTCTCACTCTCTTGTGGAAATCATCATTTAGATCGCAGTTTTTCTCCATTCTCACCTCGATTCTCACTACCGCTTCGTGATTCAATCATATTTCTACAGGGTATCCAGTAGAGCGAGTCAATCCGAGTCAATATCGTACTAAAAAAACCAATACATAATACAGACATATTTTCTGAACTGAAACTGGTAGGTACAAGGGAAGGTAGATACTCGGGTAGATATTATTTATTCAAAGGTAAGTCTCGAGGTACGTAGGAATTTCTCTCAGTAGGTTTTACTTTTTTTGACTTCCCCACGCGATTGATTATTTGAAAATTCTGAATACACTACCCTTTATAATAGCTGTGTAAATGCTATTTCACTGAATAACTTATGGAACCTGTAGAAGTAGGGTAGAACCTGAAATTCATTATTCATACCTACTACTCCATTCAAAATTTACAACCCAGCCAGACAATTTGATACCGTTATTACGACTGATAGATAATCGAAATTTGACTGTATCTACCTTTAACATTCAATAAACGAATAAACGATTATCCATGTCATTCACATACCAAGTCACCTATAGAATCGAAACCCAATACCTGTTAGGTCCCTCCTGAGTCCTGACTGCCTGACTCCTTCTTTGTAACAACTACAAATAGGTACACGGGCAGGTAGAAATAACGGGGCGTTACGAAGGGGTGTGAAGAGTCGATTGCCAGTGAGGATGTTTGATAGAAACTTGAGCGAACTTACCTTCGATGCAAACTACATGATCGCGAATCTGCTGGGCAATGATTCCATCTGGGATGAGGTCTATGAGATCGTATATCGCGTAAATAGACGGATGTACACTTTCGAATCGCTGAATTTCCTGTCTTATTGCCACCGAATTATTCACTAGCCCTTGTAGGTGCGCACGAGAGTTCATCTTTCGAAGTTTTTCGTAGTTTCACCGAGCCCAGGTAAACAGTACCAAAAAATCGACGGCAAAGTTGTGTTTATGACATTCGGTGGTCTGTTTCGGCTACACATCACTGTATCGACACTTCAGGATTGATTTGTACGAAATCGACGAATTTTTACATTTGTTGTTCATATTCAATAACAAAATCTTGCATCAATTAATAGGTTAGGTGTGTAGACACTTCCGTACACTCCCACCACTTTTGCACCATTTTTGTATTATTGCGACGGCAGCGACAAGAATAAATCAATCGGGAAAAATGTCAACTTCCGCTCATTTTATTGAACACCGACTATAGGATACTGTAAAACGCTGTAATGTTGTTTCTTCGCTACCAGTTACAGTTGCGCATCACATAGATAGTTCGCCCACGCTCTACTAGATGTCGGGACCTGTGACAAATCGAGTATCTATCAATTTTATAAAATTTTAAGAAATTAATGCTTCAGAATTTGATAAATCAAATATTATTGAAAACAGCCTTCAAGTTCAAGGCCAAATCAAGATGGTTTATTTTTCCTAGTGACGTATACTGAGTGTTCAGTTTACATATAGTTGAGATAAGATATATAATAAACTTTGTTCACATCTCATTTTTTTTGAGAAGTTTTTGGGTCGAGGTGGTTCCGTTCAGTGGGGCATGCTCACTTTTTTCCACTGACCGCTGGTACCAGAGCAGTACCACACCATATATATAACACGCCACTGCTGGGTACCGGTACCATTGCGAAACTACGAACCGGTCTTTGGTTGTCTTTCACGCTGGTTGGACTTCTGAAACGCCTCCTCATTAGGCAAAATCTGTCCGTACAAAAGATTGTTTCGATTAACTTTTCGAACTCCATGAATAGTGGTTCTCGTTCTTTGATTTTGTGATTCCAATGAGGTGAGTTCATGACCCCAATCATTGAATTTTCAACTTTGTATCGGTATGTGAGCGAGAAGCTGTCAGCTGAAAAACTATGCGATAGTTGACATTGACAAGGTTTTTCAACTTCTTACAGGGTGCGTTAAATCTAGAGACTAGAGTCGAATGGTTCAAGTTTTTTTCACATTCGTGAACATTTTGGGCCTTATTGTAGAGAAATGCCGTTTAGCAGAACTTAAGTATTTCAGTCCCCTGAAGAAAAAATTCTTATGCAGCTGATTTCGCGCGAAATTCCTTTTTTTTTTCATCAGCATAATATACACACCCTAATCAAACAACTTTCAACATAGCTTCATAAAAAATCAACCTGTAAACTAAAAAAATCACCGGTTTGCGCACATTTGCCAGGCGCGCTAAACAACACTGATGGTTTACAGTTAAAGGTGATTTTCTGTGAAAATGTATTGAATTGAAACTATGTTTAAATTAGTTCAATCATGCTGTTAAAAACTCACAGTTATTGGGAAAGTTTGAAATAAAATTTTACGTCCAAACACTCGGTAAATCTCATTAACCAGAAACATTTTTATGTGGCATGTTGTGCATGGTGAATCTTCATATTTTGGTGTTTACTATCTGTTTAGTTCAGAGATTGTTCGTATTCTTTATTGATCACCCAGTATAAATATGATCTCAAGAACGAAGTTTCTAGGGTCAATGGACATTATATTAAAATCTCAGCTCACGTACCTTGAAATTAGCGTAGAATATTTCAACGGCGAATTCTACAAGTTCTACTATAAATAATTGAAAGAAACATTGGAATAAACATTTAGGTCGAAAAATTGTTCACAGAGTAATGTTACTGCTATTTTGAGAATGGGTCCTATCAAAATATCCACATTACTTTTTTGATATGATGACAACAAACATTATATCTATTCAATTTTTATTTTTAAGGTGGAAGCTAACACTAAACTTGTAGATGTAATTGATTTTTCAACTCGATGTCTATGCTTCTACCAATAAAAGAGTTTATTATTATTATTACTACTGTTGTGTGCGTTTCGTCGAATACAGTGGGCAACTCCACCTTCTTTTGTTTTGAATTCGACAAATATTTTCATAAGGTTATAAATCTATATATTCTTTGCCAAATCTTGTGATTGAATCCGAAACCAACCGAAACACTCAAAAAGGCTGAACGCGAAGTGGCTTCATAAAAATTTGACAGGACCGGACTGACAGGACCTAATATAAAAAATAATAGCACAAGATGCGAAAACTCATTGTTGAAAATTCACTTAAAACCATTCAATATGTGAGAAAGTAGACAATGAGAACATAAAAACTACTTTTCTGGATAATGCCACGCGGAACATTGAATTATATCTACGCGCAGTCTATGCACCAATTCAATAGGTGAAGCAGACAGTATGCAAATGATTCTTCCATCTTAACGTGAAAAAGTTAACATCGAGACAGGCACGCCTAACAACCTGCAGACCGGTTTCGAGTTTATTGGCTCTCATCAGTGCAGGGCAATCACCGAGTACAAATCCTGTGAAGTAGAGGTTAGGACTTTCATTGTCTGAAGGTATGAAGATTTGAATCCTGAAAAAAGAAATGAGTTATGCTGAAAAACAAAATAAATGATTGAAAGTATTCGAAAAAGGTTGAAAAGGTAACTAGACTATCGAATCAAAAGATTCGAGTATCAAAAATCTGAAGAAATAAAATCGGTTAGTTATAGTGTATATATAAAGTTCAAGAAAAAATATAGATTTAAATGGTAATTTATATAGTCAATAGCCTGAAAAAGATAGTCTGATGAATTATAAGAAATAAAGTAAAATAAAAATAAAAAGGATTGTTTCTTAGTGAATTGGTGAAGACGTTGATTTATATAATTTGTGTTCAATCTAAACCAGTATTGTTTTTTCTATACGTATTTTCTGAAATAAAATCATTCACACTGACATTACCATATTCTTCATCAACAAGATACGACAAATATATTTTCATCATTTGGTTCCATATTGAGTTATGGTCACTGCTAGGATAAAATGAGTAGTTTTTATGAGCTTCTTATAAGAAAAATGAAAAATGGAAAAGCCATGAATTGGACAAAAAAATTTCTAAAGAGAAAATAGTTTATCTAATTAAAAATATTGAAATTGAATTATATCTGCTCGTAGTCCATGCAACGATTCACACTGTGAATTCAGTCTACCAGACATTCAATTTCAAACTATGTTTGATATTTCCAATTGAATAGACTATTTTCTCTTTCAAAAAGAGCTTCTTATTGTGAAAGTGTCGCTTCATCATCTAGTTCCATTCACAAACAGTCATTATCAACGTTTATTTTCATTGATACGGTTCTGTTTCCTAAAATATAGATATCGGAGTATAGTTTTCGTGTACTGAATGATTTATAATTGACTGAAAGATGTTTATTTATTTCAGTAATCTGTCGATTGTTTTTGGTTGTGCTCATAGCCGTATATAATTTTTTTCAATAACTCTCAGAAGGGTATTGCAATATCGTTGTTCATTGTTAATCTTCTGAAAAAACAGGTAGGAGCGGAATTGATTTTTTCCAATTTCACATTTTCTTCACATTCTCAAAGTAGAGAAATTATAATGATAGATTTCACACTGTGAGAAGGAAATGATTGAGTTACTCATTGTTTGTTTGTAATAATTCATTAGTGCAATAGCGATGAGATGACTTTATTCAAAAATTGATCTTCAAAAGTTCATTTGAGTAACAATCATGTTACTCATATAGTGAAATTTTTTTGAGAATGCATCATGTTCACGTGAAAGTTGAAAAATTGCACTCGGTGACCAATTGGCCTGAATTTATGCTTTGTCAAGATTAATGTTATTGGCTTCTCTTGAACACTTAGTAGAACCTTCAATTCCATATTCTCTTCAAATGTTCTATTTTTCTTTCTGCTGTCGTCTTTCACAAAAGTTTGGTGTTCCGAAAAACTTTACCATTCACAATCGTGAGTACCTCTTGGTAACCATTCGAAAGGCACACAAAGTGAACTTGAAGCAAGAAAAAATTAAATCTAATAGATTTTGATTTGCTCACTACATACTCTTTTATACGATTTTCCTCAGATTTTTTAACGGAATTGATCATATTGATTATGTTTGTTATTCATCGAAAAATTCTTCACGAAATAATACTTATTGAATGGCTCTTCAAATGATTGACATTAGTGATGATCTTCAGAATGAAAAGAAATCTCTTTGTGATACGCCAATGTTTTAATATAAAGCGCGGATGTCATGACGATAAGACTGGTATATATAGTAGGATAAATCGCCTATGTATTATATAGGAATACTTAAATGTTATTGAAAATATTGCCTGATTAAATAATTTCGTCAAATTAATCAATGAATTCAAAAATTGAGTATTACGCACGTACGTACCTATTAGAGTGAATGTTAATTATTGAATTTGACTGTGAAAGTTGGGATACTTTATTAACTTTTTCAACAATTCACCTAAACAGTTTCCAGGAATCTCTAAATATTCAGGTAACGTCAGTATTTCTTTACATTACACAGGTTTATTGAGAAAAACGCTCGAGTCATGTAGCGTTCTTTTTTTTTGACAGCAATGACCTGAAAAGCAGATCCATACATACGTCTTGAACTTCATATTCGTGATATTGCAGAGTTGATTCGATAAATAAATCAGAACCGTTTTTCTCAGGTTGGCAATGTTGGTGGGTCTACTCGTCACTCTGATCCTACTGAGTTCTTCTGAATCCAAAGACCCGAACATAGAAGAGGAGGAGCTGTCAGCATACAATTTCTTGTTGGCGATCAACAGAAAGACCGAAGAAAATGAAAATAAGGTGGCCCTGGCCAGCTGGGCGTATGCCTCAAATTTGACAGAAGAAAATTTACAGCATGAGGTAGGCTGCATACGAGGAGAATGATCTCAACATAGAGCAGCGAACATTTTCTTTCTCATCTCCTGAATCATAACCTGTTGCAGCTCGCTGTATCTGCAAAAGCTGCCAAAGACGAGAAAGAAACTTGGCAACGCGTCATCCAATACGACTGGAGGAGATTTTCCGACTACAATATCCGGAGGCAGTTCCAACTGTACTCAGTGTTAGGAGATTCCGCGCTGCCAGAAGAAAAACTCACCAAGCTCAAGAAAATCATCAGTGATATGGAAGCGATATATTCCAAAGCGAAGATCTGTGATTTCAAGGAAACAAAAAAATGTGATCTATCGCTAGAACCAGGTGAAATACCAGCAAAAAAGTACCCACATATTTGATATTCGTATTCTGATCACACAGTTTGTAGATGAATCCTCCAGCATAATTGTATATTTCTTTAAAGAGAATTTTTCTTCTACAATTCAATGATCCTGATCGAAATATAAATGCAAATTTAAGCAGCTCTAGATGCTGAAAAAATACATGTTTTTGTCGTGCTTCTTGTTGTACGAAATTTTCTTAGGTCACTTTCCTTGTTGACTGAAGCAGCCCTATTCCTTCTCTTTTTCCATCTGATTCAGAAGAAACGATATAATTCAGTGATCTTATAATATTAGATCTCACATATTGTCACGTATTTTTCTTCTTTGAACTTTGTTGATTGATAAGATTTGTTCTTGTCCCTGATATAGGTGAGTGATATCCATTATCAGCAGTGGATGCTGAACAGAATGCTTATTTTATCATCATATCAATACCTCCGCCAATTGTTGTACGATAATTTTTTAGGCCACGCCATCTAGCGTACGAAGCAGCCTCATACCTACTACACCGATACCTCCTGTTTCTGTCCAGCCTATCACTATACGATATTCTATTAGGCCACGCCTCCCGTCGTCTAAAGCGACCCCATACCTACTACTGGAAAACAATCGTAAAATTTCTCATTTCAGACCTCACGAATATATTGGCCAAGTCCCGGAATCCGGAAGAACTCGAACACGTGTGGCTGCAGTGGCGAAACAGCGTGGGGCCGAAATGTAAGAGCCTCTACATCGACTACGTCAAGCTGTCAAACGAGGCGGCCGTGATGAACAACTTCAGCGACAACTCCGAGTATTGGCTGCACTCCTACGAGGTGAACGACATGAAGCAGCAGGTGCAGAGCTTGTGGGAGCAGCTCAGGCCGCTGTATATGCTGATTCACGCATACGTGAGGTTCAAGCTGAGGAAGCAGTACGGGGAGCTGGTGTCTGAAAAGGGGCCCATCCCAGCTCATCTGTTAGGTTGGCATCTCACTATGAAATGAATGAAAAACCTAGACTAGTATATTGCGCACGAGCAGAAAATGCATTATTTTGTTTTATCCAAGGGATTTCAGTGATTCACCTTGAGCGGCCTCTTTGATTTCAGGTGGTTAGATTGGATATTACTGTCTGCTTCCATATTCAAGGCGATAATTGAAAACTTTTTCGACAATTCCATATTTTATTTCGTCAATTACTGATTTTTTATCGTTTGTTGTCACTAATATGAAAGGTATTTCACCTTATATGCATGCAACCAGGAATACAGCAGTTCGTATTGACATCAACCGAGATATATGAGTTTGTGCATTATCTCAAATGTAAAAATTGGATACTTCTTTGATGCAAGCCGTACTCTTTAGTATCAAATTGTGGATGATGTTACTCGCTGCCATTAACATCATCAGACATGTAGTAGAAATATTTCCAGATCAATTTTCAATAAGGTCGTGAATTATTATCATTTCATAAAGTTACTACAATACAATTTTTGGCCCAATAGGTAGCTGACTTTTGAACTGAACTACTTTTCTCTGAATATTTTGTTATCGCTCTAGGTAATATGTGGAGTCAAAGTTGGTCGAATGTGGCAGACTTCACGTTACCTTATACCGATGTGGAAAACACTGATTTGACAGCCGAATTAGTTAAACAGGTATATTTCTTTTTTATGTTTATAAGATTTTCATCTATGTATCACGGTTATTTGAAAGTAGTAATAGATGACCATTCGAATATTGAATATAAGCGGGTATGATTGAATTAGTCTTTACTTCCAGTATCATTCACTGCTTTTCTGATCATCCCCTTCATTTTAGAATTACACAGAAATGAAAATATTCAAGACTGCAGAAGAATTCTTCAAGTCAATCAATCTTACTGAGATGCCTGAAACATTTTGGAACAATTCCATACTGAAGAAACCAAAAGACAGAGACCTAGTTTGCCACGCATCTGCCTGGGATTTCTCTGATAGGAAAGATTTCAGGTGATTGAAACCATATTCGATTATTTGGAAATTTCTTAGAGTGGTTGAGGCATTCTACTAATCAAATACAACAATAGTTTGGATCCCTCCTGTATGAATGGTAATTTCCATTTCCGTACAAACCCTTCGAACGAGGGTTGTTTTGGCAATCAAGCAAATTAGTTACGACTTTGCAATTCTCAATATCTATATGCCCCGTTTATCCATTGTCCAATCTGCTCTTCAGAAAGCATGTCTTTCATTTACTTCCAAGAGCTACTACTCACCACAACAACGCATCGTAATCTACAAAGCTACCTGTGAAGTTCATCTCCCAAAGATACGCTAAGCTCCTCTAGACTCTATCAAGAAGAGAGCTGTTCGTCTGGTTGCACTTACAATACATCGCATAAATTATCCAAATTCCTACCCTTAATGCCTGTTGATGAACACTGTTTTATGGTTCCAGGATCAAACAATGTACAGAAGTAACAATTGAAGAGTTCATTGTAGCCCACCATGAAATGGGACATGTTGAATATTTTCTACAGTACAAAGATCAACCAGTTAAATTCAGAGAAGGAGCCAACGATGGTGAGATAATTCGGTTGAAGATAATAACAGTTATGCTCAACCTCGCTTGTACTTCGTTCAAGGTTTCCACGAAGCTGTGGGCGACTTGATTTCACTGTCTGTACAGTCCACCAAACACCTCAGAAAAATAGGATTGATAAAATCAGACAGCGACAACCCAAACGTAGTCCTCAATAATCTATACAAGGTCAGCTGAAATAAATCTCGCGGGGATAATCGTCCACCATCTTGCCCATTTCAGATCGGTTTGGATAAAATCACCTTTCTACCGTTCGGCTACCTGATGGATCTGTGGAGGTGGGACGTATTTTCTGGGAAAACAACTCCAGAGGACTACAACTGCAGATGGTGGGAGTTGAGAGAGAAGTACCAAGGTGTAGAGCCACCAGTTGACAGGTCGGAAGACGATTTTGATCCGGCTGCCAAATATCACATAATATCTGACGTTCCTTATCTCAGGTGAGACCTTCAGTGGTTCTTTCTTCGGTGGGAACTTTGATAATCATAAATTTCCATTGCAGGTACTTTATAAGCTTCGTGATTCAGTTCCAGTTCCATAGAGCTTTGTGCGAAAAAGCTGGACAGTATGAACCACACAACCCTTCAAGGCCCTTACACGAGTGTGATATCTATCAAAATACTGATGCTGGAAATGCCCTCAAGTAAGATACCTACTCTTATTGCTAGTGGACCTTTTTGCTGACTTTTTAAATCGATAAATTGGTTGAGAATTGATGGTCTTGGCTTTGGATGCTTGGACCGAATTCACTGTTCCTCCAGCGCAAAATATTCTTGGTATACGCGAATAAATCATAAATTTTTTCAATAACCCCACTTCAAAAGGAAGCACAGATAGATGACAGATATCATTGAATTATTCTTTCGAAGACATATCCTGGTAGATAATTTCAAAGTGAAGAGATAGAGACGCAAACATATAAATTTTTGTTTTGTGTTCATCAGGAGAATGTTGGCTATGGGTGCATCCAGACCATGGCCAGACGCGATGGAAAGTTTGACAGGGCAAAGAAACATGGATGCCAGTGGGTTATTGGAGTATTTCAAACCATTGCAGGACTGGCTGGAGAAAGAAAATGAGAAAAACGGAGCTCATGTTGGATGGGAAAAATCTAAGCGAGGTTAGTGATTAGAAAATAATCTTTTATAACACATGGAATTTCTCTTTGATATTACTGAAGGGATATTTTCCTGAATGTGTCTATAAATAATGATATAACAATATCGTTGGAGATTACTATTTTTTATTTTTCAGTGTGTGTCAGAACTAGGAAGGAACTCGATTCCAAAAAAGACGACTGATAGAGAAATGCTGATGATGTGACGTCACTTCCTATTTATCCAGAAATTGTAATTGTGATATATCAACCATACACAATAAGGGAGTGAATTGATAATAATTAAGTATGGAAATGCAGATATATTCAGATCATTTATTTTCGATACACAAATATATGTATTTAGAAGTGATATTTTGTGATTTGATGTTTTATACGGGTTTTACTAGATAACTCATTAAGTCATTACCATTGGTTCTTAAGTCATGAAAAAGAAGCTTCAACTCAAAAAAAAAAGAGTTATAACAGTTGAAAGGATTTTGTGGAGTTGAAACTATACTCTTTCGCTGTATAAAAACCAAACCGCTACACACTTTTCCCGTGATTGTATTTTTCAACCATGAATTTCCAAATAAAAGTACACTGGGGAGTTAAATTTTTTGTTTCGAAATCTCATTTCACTTTTTTTCGCATTTCAACTCTATCAACAAATTCCACCTCATATGGCTCCTCCTCATTTTCAACAACCCAGACAGATCCATTTCTACCCTCGTTCATTATTTGTACGAAGTCTTCTCCTACCTTATCAGGCCTGAAAAAAAAATGCTCATATGTATTATTTTTCATTTGAAAAAATGTTCTTTCTATGCCACGTTATAAAATGAAATGTGTTGAGAATGGTGCTCCAACTAATTGTATTTCGAATGACACCCAGAAGAATCGCCAGTGTCGATGGCATTTAATGCAAACAATAATTAGTTGAAACACACATTCAAAAATAATGATTCAGTGGTGTTCTTGTCTTCATATAATGATTTTTGGTGAGAATAGGTAGTACTGAACCATCATGTCGGCCATGTTTAGCTGAAGATCTCAATTAAATATTTTATTCATAACTTCAGCCCACTCATAGCCAAAACTTCAAGTTTTATATAAATATTTAGTATCCTTACGACGCAATTCGTGTGCAAAGTGAGTGAATTTCATTCATAAGGTGATCTCTATCCCTCATTCTCGCATTTTTCAACAAAGGCGTATCAACTAGTCCTGGACAGATAGTTATCACTCTTATCCCCGATTTCTTGTATCTTTCTTCATCTGCCAGAGTTTTACCTGAAAAATCATTACATAATGCAGCACAACTTGTTTTTATATATTGCAACACAATTCAGGATTTTTACCCACCCTGTTTTTGTTTCAGGTCAGGTCAGGTCAGGTCAGGTCAGGTCAGGTCAGGTCAGGTCAGGTCAGGTCAGGTCAGGTCAGGTCAGGTCAGGTCAGGTCAGGTCAGGTCAGGTCAGGTCAGGTCAGGTCAGGTCAGGTCAGGTCAGGTCAGGTCAGGTCAGGTCAGGTCAGGTCAGGTCAGGTCAGGTCAGGTCAGGTCAGGTCAGGTCAGGTCAGGTCAGGTCAGGTCAGGTCAGGTCAGGTCAGGTCAGGTCAGGTCAGGTCAGGTCAGGTCAGGTCAGGTCAGGTCAGGTCAGGTCAGGTCAGGTCAGGTCAGGTCAGGTCAGGTCAGGTCAGGTCAGGTCAGGTCAGGTCAGGTCAGGTCAGGTCAGGTCAGGTCAGGTCAGGTCAGGTCAGGTCAGGTCAGGTCAGGTCAGGTCAGGTCAGGTCAGGTCAGGTCAGGTCAGGTCAGGTCAGGTCAGGTCAGGTCAGGTCAGGTCAGGTCAGGTCAGGTCAGGTCAGGTCAGGTCAGGTCAGGTCAGGTCAGGTCAGGTCAGGTCAGGTCAGGTCAGGTCAGGTCAGGTCAGGTCAGGTCAGGTCAGGTCAGGTCAGGTCAGGTCAGGTCAGGTCAGGTCAGGTCAGGTCAGGTCAGGTCAGGTCAGGTCAGGTCAGGTCAGGTCAGGTCAGGTCAGGTCAGGTCAGGTCAGGTCAGGTCAGGTCAGGTCAGGTCAGGTCAGGTCAGGTCAGGTCAGGTCAGGTCAGGTCAGGTCAGGTCAGGTCAGGTCAGGTCAGGTCAGGTCAGGTCAGGTCAGGTCAGGTCAGGTCAGGTCAGGTCAGGTCAGGTCAGGTCAGGTCAGGTCAGGTCAGGTCAGGTCAGGTCAGGTCAGGTCAGGTCAGGTCAGGTCAGGTCAGGTCAGGTCAGGTCAGGTCAGGTCAGGTCAGGTCAGGTCAGGTCAGGTCAGGTCAGGTCAGGTCAGGTCAGGTCAGGTCAGGTCAGGTCAGGTCAGGTCAGGTCAGGTCAGGTCAGGTCAGGTCAGGTCAGGTCAGGTCAGGTCAGGTCAGGTCAGGTCAGGTCAGGTCAGGTCAGGTCAGGTCAGGTCAGGTCAGGTCAGGTCAGGTCAGGTCAGGTCAGGTCAGGTCAGGTCAGGTCAGGTCAGGTCAGGTCAGGTCAGGTCAGGTCAGGTCAGGTCAGGTCAGGTCAGGTCAGGTCAGGTCAGGTCAGGTCAGGTCAGGTCAGGTCAGGTCAGGTCAGGTCAGGTCAGGTCAGGTCAGGTCAGGTCAGGTCAGGTCAGGTCAGGTCAGGTCAGGTCAGGTCAGGTCAGGTCAGGTCAGGTCAGGTCAGGTCAGGTCAGGTCAGGTCAGGTCAGGTCAGGTCAGGTCAGGTCAGGTCAGGTCAGGTCAGGTCAGGTCAGGTCAGGTCAGGTCAGGTCAGGTCAGGTCAGGTCAGGTCAGGTCAGGTCAGGTCAGGTCAGGTCAGGTCAGGTCAGGTCAGGTCAGGTCAGGTCAGGTCAGGTCAGGTCAGGTCAGGTCAGGTCAGGTCAGGTCAGGTCAGGTCAGGTCAGGTCAGGTCAGGTCAGGTCAGGTCAGGTCAGGTCAGGTCAGGTCAGGTCAGGTCAGGTCAGGTCAGGTCAGGTCAGGTCAGGTCAGGTCAGGTCAGGTCAGGTCAGGTCAGGTCAGGTCAGGTCAGGTCAGGTCAGGTCAGGTCAGGTCAGGTCAGGTCAGGTCAGGTCAGGTCAGGTCAGGTCAGGTCAGGTCAGGTCAGGTCAGGTCAGGTCAGGTCAGGTCAGGTCAGGTCAGGTCAGGTCAGGTCAGGTCAGGTCAGGTCAGGTCAGGTCAGGTCAGGTCAGGTCAGGTCAGGTCAGGTCAGGTCAGGTCAGGTCAGGTCAGGTCAGGTCAGGTCAGGTCAGGTCAGGTCAGGTCAGGTCAGGTCAGGTCAGGTCAGGTCAGGTCAGGTCAGGTCAGGTCAGGTCAGGTCAGGTCAGGTCAGGTCAGGTCAGGTCAGGTCAGGTCAGGTCAGGTCAGGTCAGGTCAGGTCAGGTCAGGTCAGGTCAGGTCAGGTCAGGTCAGGTCAGGTCAGGTCAGGTCAGGTCAGGTCAGGTCAGGTCAGGTCAGGTCAGGTCAGGTCAGGTCAGGTCAGGTCAGGTCAGGTCAGGTCAGGTCAGGTCAGGTCAGGTCAGGTCAGGTCAGGTCAGGTCAGGTCAGGTCAGGTCAGGTCAGGTCAGGTCAGGTCAGGTCAGGTCAGGTCAGGTCAGGTCAGGTCAGGTCAGGTCAGGTCAGGTCAGGTCAGGTCAGGTCAGGTCAGGTCAGGTCAGGTCAGGTCAGGTCAGGTCAGGTCAGGTCAGGTCAGGTCAGGTCAGGTCAGGTCAGGTCAGGTCAGGTCAGGTCAGGTCAGGTCAGGTCAGGTCAGGTCAGGTCAGGTCAGGTCAGGTCAGGTCAGGTCAGGTCAGGTCAGGTCAGGTCAGGTCAGGTCAGGTCAGGTCAGGTCAGGTCAGGTCAGGTCAGGTCAGGTCAGGTCAGGTCAGGTCAGGTCAGGTCAGGTCAGGTCAGGTCAGGTCAGGTCAGGTCAGGTCAGGTCAGGTCAGGTCAGGTCAGGTCAGGTCAGGTCAGGTCAGGTCAGGTCAGGTCAGGTCAGGTCAGGTCAGGTCAGGTCAGGTCAGGTCAGGTCAGGTCAGGTCAGGTCAGGTCAGGTCAGGTCAGGTCAGGTCAGGTCAGGTCAGGTCAGGTCAGGTCAGGTCAGGTCAGGTCAGGTCAGGTCAGGTCAGGTCAGGTCAGGTCAGGTCAGGTCAGGTCAGGTCAGGTCAGGTCAGGTCAGGTCAGGTCAGGTCAGGTCAGGTCAGGTCAGGTCAGGTCAGGTCAGGTCAGGTCAGGTCAGGTCAGGTCAGGTCAGGTCAGGTCAGGTCAGGTCAGGTCAGGTCAGGTCAGGTCAGGTCAGGTCAGGTCAGGTCAGGTCAGGTCAGGTCAGGTCAGGTCAGGTCAGGTCAGGTCAGGTCAGGTCAGGTCAGGTCAGGTCAGGTCAGGTCAGGTCAGGTCAGGTCAGGTCAGGTCAGGTCAGGTCAGGTCAGGTCAGGTCAGGTCAGGTCAGGTCAGGTCAGGTCAGGTCAGGTCAGGTCAGGTCAGGTCAGGTCAGGTCAGGTCAGGTCAGGTCAGGTCAGGTCAGGTCAGGTCAGGTCAGGTCAGGTCAGGTCAGGTCAGGTCAGGTCAGGTCAGGTCAGGTCAGGTCAGGTCAGGTCAGGTCAGGTCAGGTCAGGTCAGGTCAGGTCAGGTCAGGTCAGGTCAGGTCAGGTCAGGTCAGGTCAGGTCAGGTCAGGTCAGGTCAGGTCAGGTCAGGTCAGGTCAGGTCAGGTCAGGTCAGGTCAGGTCAGGTCAGGTCAGGTCAGGTCAGGTCAGGTCAGGTCAGGTCAGGTCAGGTCAGGTCAGGTCAGGTCAGGTCAGGTCAGGTCAGGTCAGGTCAGGTCAGGTCAGGTCAGGTCAGGTCAGGTCAGGTCAGGTCAGGTCAGGTCAGGTCAGGTCAGGTCAGGTCAGGTCAGGTCAGGTCAGGTCAGGTCAGGTCAGGTCAGGTCAGGTCAGGTCAGGTCAGGTCAGGTCAGGTCAGGTCAGGTCAGGTCAGGTCAGGTCAGGTCAGGTCAGGTCAGGTCAGGTCAGGTCAGGTCAGGTCAGGTCAGGTCAGGTCAGGTCAGGTCAGGTCAGGTCAGGTCAGGTCAGGTCAGGTCAGGTCAGGTCAGGTCAGGTCAGGTCAGGTCAGGTCAGGTCAGGTCAGGTCAGGTCAGGTCAGGTCAGGTCAGGTCAGGTCAGGTCAGGTCAGGTCAGGTCAGGTCAGGTCAGGTCAGGTCAGGTCAGGTCAGGTCAGGTCAGGTCAGGTCAGGTCAGGTCAGGTCAGGTCAGGTCAGGTCAGGTCAGGTCAGGTCAGGTCAGGTCAGGTCAGGTCAGGTCAGGTCAGGTCAGGTCAGGTCAGGTCAGGTCAGGTCAGGTCAGGTCAGGTCAGGTCAGGTCAGGTCAGGTCAGGTCAGGTCAGGTCAGGTCAGGTCAGGTCAGGTCAGGTCAGGTCAGGTCAGGTCAGGTCAGGTCAGGTCAGGTCAGGTCAGGTCAGGTCAGGTCAGGTCAGGTCAGGTCAGGTCAGGTCAGGTCAGGTCAGGTCAGGTCAGGTCAGGTCAGGTCAGGTCAGGTCAGGTCAGGTCAGGTCAGGTCAGGTCAGGTCAGGTCAGGTCAGGTCAGGTCAGGTCAGGTCAGGTCAGGTCAGGTCAGGTCAGGTCAGGTCAGGTCAGGTCAGGTCAGGTCAGGTCAGGTCAGGTCAGGTCAGGTCAGGTCAGGTCAGGTCAGGTCAGGTCAGGTCAGGTCAGGTCAGGTCAGGTCAGGTCAGGTCAGGTCAGGTCAGGTCAGGTCAGGTCAGGTCAGGTCAGGTCAGGTCAGGTCAGGTCAGGTCAGGTCAGGTCAGGTCAGGTCAGGTCAGGTCAGGTCAGGTCAGGTCAGGTCAGGTCAGGTCAGGTCAGGTCAGGTCAGGTCAGGTCAGGTCAGGTCAGGTCAGGTCAGGTATAAAAGTTTTATGTTGAAAAAATGCGCTTCCCAGTGAGATTTACATATCATTGAAATTTGATGATTTTGGTAATACCATACCTAATCCTACCACCCCATATTTGGTTGAACAGTACGTTGGTGCACCTGGTGACGCATTTATTCCCAAGATGGATGCTGTGTTCACTATGACAGCTTCATCTCCAGCTTTGTGTTTAGGCAAATAAGTCTCCAGAGCCAAAAATGTGCCTCTCAATACGGCTGTCTGAAGCAAATTGCATTCAATGTCGATAAAATTCGAATTTCTATTATTCAGAGCATAAGCAAATATTAAAACGATAAGCAGAGACTTGATATAAATGGTTCAACAGTGCCATGAAACGCCATAACCGTCAATTAAACCGAACAATTTTTTTTCCAAACGGCTAACACATATTTGACGTTTACCGAGGAACTTCATTTAGTGACAGCATTGCCCCTCGTGCGCGAAAATAATGTCATTAAGTGACAGCATATTTGCGCTCGCATTCATCATTGTTGCATGATAGAAAATAATAGTGACAGTGAATTAATTATCTAACGCATCTCCTGATGTAGCAGAAATTGCGAACATTGTAAATTTGAGCTTCCTACCATAGAAATCGAGAAAAAGTATGAATTATGATTATGATAGATTCATGACATGCTGCCATGAAATGCTTGAATGTTAAAGATATTAAAGTAAGTATCCTAAACTTGTCGTATTTCTCTTAAAAAATTAAGCAAAAATAAGTTTCACAATATCTTTACGATTCATAACGTATTATAACTGTGGCATAGACATAAGTTTTCAAGTAGCCTCAATAGCCAACGGGTTCAAAGCGCGACTTCTCCTAGTCTTCAGCCCGCGGTTTCAATATCTGGGCAGGGTAGTTATTTTTCAATCTATGAGTCATTTTTCCTTATTCTCTGTTAGATTAATGAACTATTGGATTGAATTTCATTATAATAGTGAATAATTAATGAAATTAATAATTTAGATGAAGAATATTATGAAATGTAAGTTAATTCAATGAAGTATCGAGTTTTCTTGTCTAGGAATTGTGTTTGTAGAAAAATTATTGTGTATGCTTTAAATATACAAATAGCTATTTAACTGAGGTGAGTTTGCTTAACTAAATCAAATTGTTTGAGTCTAAAGCATATGTGGTAGCTTTCTCAAAACCTTTTAGAGACACCTTGTATATCCCTTTCTCGATTATCAGAAGTGTTTATTTCGTTTGAAAGATAGGAAGGTTGGATTACCATCAATGTTGTTAGCATAAATTCACAGGGTAGTAAAGTATAGTAAGTAAATAGAATAGGTACTAAACTGAATGGATGAAGGAATGAACAGCTTGATTAAATTACCCCCACTTACGCTAACAATGAAGAACCAATGGGAAACTAATCTGTTATCTACTTATACGAGGCTGAGGCGTTGTTGAATTTTATTTACCAAATTAACGGCCACCATCTTTTCCCATGCTATCTCATCACTCATTCCGGCATTGTTGCACACAATGTCGATGTTTTTGAATATTTGGATTGTTCTCTCGAATGCATCTGAAAAACAAAATGATTACATCAGTGCAATGAATTTTATAGCAAAAAAACAAGATTTGATGGTCACAGGATATGGGTAATTCCATGATATAATTCAATGTAATGGAACTTCATCTCTGGAATGTGTGTCAATTTTCTGATTGGTTGTTGGATGTTTTTTTCTTTCGACTGTGCATGAACCAATTCTATTTTTATACAACTGGTTAACAAAGTAGCCTTTGACTCTTTCAAAATCTCAACACAGAATTTACGATTTCCGAGGAATGTCATTAAGTGACAACATTTGCGCTCGTGAGCGGAAATATTGAAAAAAAGTTCGCCACGAACTAATATTTCCTTGCATGATTGAACATAGTGACTATGAAATTATCTAAGACACCTCCTCATGTAGCAGAGAGAGCAAACATTTTCTATTCTCATAAATACATCAGTCCTTTAAATATGAAGCAAAATAAAAACAACTGAAAAAGGTAAATTTCAATTATAATTCATACTCTATTGTAGTTTGAAAAGCACCAGTAGTATGAGTAATGAAGCATCGAGTCCTCTTGTCTAATAATTTGGTTTGAGAATATGCCGCTAACAAAATATCAGCGATACGTTCCCTCTTGTCTCTTCAGCCACGACTCTTCACTACTTCAACCCAAAAAAGAAGACAATTTTATCTGTGGATGCAAGTCCATATGGCCTTGGAGCGGTGATTTCACAAGATGGACGCCCAATCGAATTTGCATCTGTTTCTTTAACCCCCACTCAGAAACGTTATAATCACATCGAGAAGGAATTATTAGGGTTGGTATTTGGTTGTGAAAAATTCAGCTTTTACCTTTATGGAATTTCTTTTGAAGCAGAAACGGATCATCGGCCATTACTTGGCCTTTTATAAAAACAACTTGATGAAATGTCCCACAGAATTCAAAGACTCGCAATGCGATATCAATTCAGTCTAAAATACGTTCCTGGAAAGAGTCTTAAAATACCTGATACCTTAAGTAGAGATCCTGTGAATGACACAATTAATACTGAATATTTAGAAAATAACTTGAGGGTGTTTTTAATCATCACTACTAGTAAACAAAATCGAGAAAGGTTACAGAGAGAAATTGACATTGACCCTGTGCTTCAGAAAGTAAAATATTATGTGCTCAATGGGTGGCCTTCACATAAATCTTCCGTACCAAGTAATGTCAAACAATATTGGCCTGTCAAAAATGACATCTATTTACATGATAATGTGCTATTTTATCATAAAAGAATTGTGTTACCAGAATCTCTAAAGAAGGAATTCCTCAATATAATACATCAGACTCATCAAGGAGTGGTCTCTTGTAAAAGAAAAGCACAAGATGCCATTTATTACCCTGGTCTCATGAGTGACATTGAAGTGCGTGAACCATGTTCACATGAAGTGCCTGAACTCCCCTGGCAAAAAATAGGCCTAGACTTCATGTCAGTGGCGGCACAAGATTTTTTAGTAATTATCGATTATTTTTCCAAGTTTGCAATTGTGAACAAACTTGCCAATAAGACAGCACAAGGTGTAATTTCTAGTTTGAAAAATGTGTTTTCAATGACTGGACTTCCGTTAGAGATTTTTTCGGATAACGGTCCACCTTTTCACTCCAAAGACTTATTATATTTTTCCGAAAGATATGATATACAACTCACGACATCGAGCCCATTGTATCCCAAAAGCAATGGAATGGTTGAAAGGACAATTCAAACCGTAAAGGGACTCTTCGTCAAGGCATTCCAAAACCAACAAGATCCATTTTTAGTCATGATTGACTATAATTCGACTCCCAAACAAAATTTGCCAGCCCCTTGCACGCTTTTGATGGGAAGAAAGTTTAGAACAAATCTACCTATAAAAACCGAACTGTTGAAACCAAATTACCCGACTAAAGATGCTTTAAAAAGGTTAAATTATAATCAGAACCTTCAAAAACAGTATTACAACAAATCGACAAAAAAGTTACCTGATTTGAAAGTCAATGAGCCAATTCTCATGCAAGAAGGTATGCGACGATGGAATCCAGGTGTAATTATTGACAAAAGAGGTAAAAATGATTATATTGTTAAAGTAAATGAGGGTGAATACAGACGCAATCGACATCATTTGCGACCTCTCAATTCGGACCAGCCTGGCAGCCTCAAGAAGATATCGAATGTTCCTATCAAAGTGGAGAATGACGTTCCCGATCAAGATATTCGTACGAACATTGAAGAAGATGGACCGTTGGGACCCAATCAAAGTGTTCCTGATGGATACGTAACAAATAGCGGTCGCATTAGTCGCCCTCCAAATACATTCAGATTTTGAGAAAAGTTTTGTTTTTTGTTCAGTTTGGGTAGGACGTGTGATGTATATCGTATATGATAACTATGATATTATTATAATTATTAATCATGTTCATTTGGCAGCCCAGCCTAAGCAGCTCAGTCTACTTCGATAACTGAAAAGTACTTCACGTTACCTCGCGATTAATTATTGTTATTTAATTATTAGTGCCTATTAAATGATCCAATTCTCCTACCTAGATCACTAGTGTTTTAATTGTGATAAACTGATACATATGATAGTGGCCAAACTAGAGTATTTTACAGTTATAATTTTTTTTCGGTGTCTCAACTGACTTTACGGAGACTGACTATATACCTACTTATGAAATCTTCTTCCTTTGTGACATCGGTCCTGATAAAAATTATTCTGTTTCCATACTGTTTCTGTAAGGCAGTTGTCACTATATTTCCATTCTCCTCAGATATATCCGCAATAGCCACACCCTGGAAAACTTTATAATTAGGGTGAAGGAAACTGCAGTGCTTTATTCCATTCATTGATGTGAATTCGTGCTTTATTCCATTCATTGATGTGAATTCATACTAAAGTGGAATGAAACAACCGATGGTACGATACTGAAGAAATGCATTGGACTATCCTAATTGCCAAGTTTACTGGCTGAACTTGTATAAGAGTTAATGATAAAACTCAAGGGGCACTTCAGGGCACAATACACAGGGCACAACTCTTTTTATAGCAACCATTTTCGACATTGACAAAATGCAAGTAATCTAATGCAGTATACATGCAAATGTTTGGTTAGAATTGAAACAACTCTCAATATACCAACAAAATCATTTCCAGATGTGACAAAAACGAAATGGAATCGAAAAATAAATTGTTGAAATTCAGAGTAATTGGAGGATAGATATTTATAAAGAGTGAATTGAACAGACTCTTGCAATTTTTCCTGATAATGGTATCAGCATCATCTTTGAAAAATCTGTGAAAATTCAACTTTCTGAAAGGCCCTATTGAAGAAACCAGTTTTTGCAGTTGTCAAAGATACAATAATCATTTACAATAGTTGCAGGTGGTTGAATCTTGGTTAAATCGTCGTCTTTAAGAATCAGTGAATATCCTACTTCTGGATTCTAGAAAGACCCCATTGTAGAAACTAAAATATACAGTTTTGTCAAGCATCTTCACAATCGTTGTAAGATGTTACATCATCTACCAGTTTCCTTACTTAGGATTGATGATGAGAGTCATTATCGTGTGTGCTATGTTTTTCTCTTTCTTTATTATTCTAATATTCAACTAACAGAGCATATGATATTTACCTTTGCTCCTTTCAAGAGAAGATTTTTTGTAGTTGCCAACCCAATTCCACTTGCGCCGCCAGTAACAAGTGCAATTTTTCCTTCAACGTAAGCCATTATACAACTCTCATCTACCAGAAGTTCGTGATCAATGTCTTATTATGCAATGTTCAGTTTGATCGGAATTAAAAAATCACCAATTTTAATAATTGCTATCAGAACAACGTACAATTTTACGATGGAGTTATCGAAAACAACAGCTGATACAGAGTGAACACGCTACGCTGGCTTAACAGTCTGATTTTCTTTCAAGACAATTGAAACGATTGCGATGATGTCTAATTACTAAAATCAATTATTATCAGAGCTCCAAATAAAATTCGTACCATATTTGTAAGAGAGGAAGATCAAATAGAAAATAGAAGATATTTACTAAATACCATATGTTTACTCTCTTTCAGAAAAATTGTGTACCTACTCTAGGGAAGATCATATTTCGAAAACAATAGTGACTTCCAATATTGAAAACACACTGGTTAATAGTATATTTCATTACGACTCTGGAAATAGGTATTTTATCGTGCGCGTGTTACAATGCAAGTCATGCAAGCACGGAAAAATAATCATTTCTGGACGTGTAATGAACGATATACTTCGTTGAAAATGAATGTCAAAACATTTAACTTTTTTGGAATATATCCTACAGCTTTACGCTTCAGGATAGCAATAGTTTTTGGATATTTGTTCATGTCATTATCTTTAATGGCCAAACAACTCTTCAGCATTGAGAATCGACTCCATAACGTGAAAGATTTCATAAATTCAGCTTTTTCGACAAAATGAACTAGAAGAATATCGTCACTTACAGTTTTGATTTCGTTCAGATTCCGCCTTTCTGTAAAAAGTTAATATGCGTGTTCATATCTCGACCTGAATTTTTATCGGGAATTTAGGGATTTTATTTTGAGTTCATTTTGTTGGCATAAATTTGATTGACAGAGAATAAACAATGCTTACAATCAAGGTGGATATAGGATGGTGAAACAGCTCTTCAATTGTTTCTACGAAAAACTTGTAGACCGTTTGAGAAGGTAGTAATATTTCCACGCCTTGAATGAAGATGGCGGTGAGATCGATTATCGAGGAAGATTTCTGTTGCTAACGTATTTCTGTCGTTCGCATCTGACAGACGTGACTTGAAACGACATTAAAACAATATATTTTCGATAAATCTGGAATGAATATTGATATTTTGACTCTTCTCAATCCTTTTTCATCTAGAACAGATGAAACTGATGAAAAGATGAAAGATTCACAGTTTCTGTTTTACCGACAAAAGGTATGTCGCCATCTCTGATAACTTCAGGAAATATTACTACGGTATGAAATCAAGTAGGCAAAGGTCTACAGTTTATTCTAGTGCTTGTTAATGGGAAGCTGTTTTACCATCCTATATCCACCTTGCTTACAATACAATAATTCTCAAAGATTTTCCGAGCCCGAAAAAGCCCATCTTACAATATTAATAATATAGATGGAAAGTGATTTCAAAGAAGTATAATAAAAACACATTATCCTTAGGACCAGAAAATGCGGATCTAATGACATTATAATATTAACAGTAAAATAAATTACGTAGGTCAGACCAAAAGATACTTCAACAACTAAGTTGTCATCGTAATACGTATTTGGTTTTCCTCAAATATTTTTTGGTTTTTGGGTTATATTTTCATTTGTTGTAGGTATATTCTTAAGCCACAGTCTGCAAATCTCTACTATATTGATTGAACAATAAAAATTGCAATACGAATGATTTTATTCTTTTCTGTTGTCAAAATGATGTATATTGATTAGGTAAGTGAGTATATCCACTCACCTAATCTAACCAAAGTTATTGTAATTTTTCGAAAATTCCACATACGAGAAAATATTTACATATGAGTGAAATTTTATGAATATAATTAGAACAATCTAAGGATACCATGTCTGAAAATCGAAAACCTTGAATGATATAATTGTGTTGTGCACTAGAAATAATAGGTATATTCATTCTACTATCCCATTGACATGGGAACTCAATTGTAGGTAATTTAGTTGAAAAATTATTCACCTCAACCTTGCGTTTCAAATCTTCATGAATGTTATTGATGTACTTGCTCTCATTACCTGGACAACTTTGCTCAAAGGAAAAAATAGATTATTACACATATTATGAGCAAGCTATGACGATGAAAATCATCTATCAATTAGAAGTGAATCATTGAATGCTCCTTCGCATGACGAATTTATTTTTTCAATGAATCTGAATTCGATTGGCAATGAAAACGTGAAAAGATCTTACCTAGCAACTACAGACCTATCGCTCTCCTATCAATTATTCAAAAGGTCATGGAAAAAGCCATCGAGATCGAGCTCATGAAATATCTGGAACACTCAGGAATTGTCAACGATAGGCAATATGGCTTCCGTCATCAGAGATCAACTAGTGACCTGCTCGCTTCCGTCTCACATTTATAGCAGCTATCTATTGAAAAATAAGGAGAAACTTCAGCCGTGGCATTAGATAGTGTTAACAAAATAAATACGGACTTAGCAACAATTCCCGAGTGGGGATCTAATAACCTGGTAAAATTCAATGCAAACAAAACACAAGCATACCTTTTCTCTAGAAAAGCCGATCTCACTGTGCCTAACATAATTCAGTCAGGAATAACCATAACATTGAAGTCATCCATTTCGATGCTTGGCGTTACTATCAGCAATAACCTTTCTTGGGAAAATCACGTGAGGTCCAAAAGTTCATCCCAAAAACTTGGTTTTCTGTTTCGAGCCAAGAGCTATTTCACTCCCAGTCAGCTGCTTATGATCTATAAGGCACAGATCCGACCTGTCCTGGAATACTGTTCCCATATTTGGAGTGCGGCACCTAAATATATCCTGAAACTATTGGATTCTGTCCAAAAAAGGACAATTCGTCTCGTCGGTGATGCCTCGCTTACAAACTCGCTCACTTCTCTGGAACACCCTAGAAAAGTTGGTGATTTATCTCTATTTTATAGGTATTTTCATGGGCGATGCTGTTCTGATATATCAACAATCGTTCCAAAAAAGGTATTGTGGTTGATACTTCGATTTTACCCCCTGCATCCACATTGTAAATGATCATAGAATCTTTTACAACTGCAGAAACTAGTTACTTCAATAGGGCTTTTCTGAAAGTAAAACTTCTACAGATATTCCAAAAATGGTAGTGAAGTATTCCATCATCAGTAGAAATAAGTGCGCTACAGGCTCTTCAATTTACTCTAAATAAATATCTAACCGCCAATTACTCGAAATTTCAAAACTGGCATTTTATTGTTATTACGTCTAAAACTGATATTTATTATTGGATAGACTATTTTTTTCTTCCAAAATTTTGATCCAATTTATGTCTTCTCCATTTTTTTCAACCGAATGTTACTAATTTTTCGAAAAATATATCTATTGAGTTTTGCTACTTCTGAAAATGAACTGAAAATCAGGCAGTAATCTAAGAGTTGCAAATTAGGTTTCATGACGAACATGAGTTGATGACTTTTTCAATTTGCTGCTTTCTTTTTGAATGCCGACTCTAATTACTGCACGCATACTAATAGTATTGCATATTTTATATCATTTTCATTTATTCCTTCGCTAACCTCACATTTACCTCAATATCGGAACATCTCAAGAGTCATCTCAATCAAGTCCAAAAATCTAGGGCGTTCTTGAAAACCAACAAACCACTTAAACAACGCTAATTAGATGCCATACCAACAATAATTATGCAACACCACGACAATAATAGCAAAGGACAAGTCCCCCCCCCCCATTTTTTCTCACGTGTACCCATCAAACAATCGCGCGTCAATCCGCCAGTGCGTACCTGAGTTTCCAGACATAAAGAGGCCCGAAACCGCTGAACACCCCGTGTGTAGTAGTTTCCCATCCAAAAATGTGTGACATAAGCGCGACGAAAAAACCGACCATAGTCGTTCTGCTGCTCGCCCTTCTAACCGCTGCCACCCCCCAAGTCAACCTACCCCCAGCCTTCATCCCCAACCCCAACTATCCACCCCCCAACGGGGGGAACAACGCGTACGCTTCCCCACAAAATCGGGGGGAGCTCTCCCCCAGGCGGGGAGGCAACCCCCAGGACTTTGGGTCGCGCCCTCCCGAGCAGGGGGATTTCGCCCGCAGGAATGGGGGGGATGGGGGGGTTGGGGGGTTGTTGCAAGCGTTGGATGTGCAGGCTTCGCAGCAGTGCACCAACAATGTGGCGGCGCAGTGGAATTTTGAGACCAACATCAATCAAGCTACGCAGTTGGAGGCTGTAAGTTATTTGAATCTGGCGAGAAATTGTTCTTCCTGGTATTGGGAAAGTATTCTAAAAAATAGTACATTATACACCTAGGGACTAAAGTGGTATTTTAAATACCCAGACAAAAAGTATAATTTATCGAGGGATTTAAAAACACTTTAGTCCTGAGGTTTATACACGATTTTATGCACTTAAGAATAGGTGAAACGTTAAAGAAAATATATAAAAAAAAAAGATTTTGATTCCTATGGTACAAAAGGAAACACCAACAACATCGTCGATAGCATCGACGAAAACAGCTACAATTTTCCAAAATAATTTAATTAATAAAAATAACAGCTGCAATAATAATTTACCTCTTTTTCACTTAGCTAATTGGAGTTGTCAAAAATATCTTAATATATTTCTATATATAATTTCTACATAATTATATAGATATAAATGTTAATATCGATGTAAATTGACTTGTTTTTTATAGTTTAATATTGTTGTATCCATATCATGTGATATTTCTAATGAAATTATTGAAAATAAATTTCTGAATTACTTTAAATCCCTAGGGATTTGAAGTACTTTATTTTCCGAAAGTAGGGATTTAAAGTAGGTACCATTTAAATCCCTGAAGTGCATAAAATAAATTATTTGTGTGATATTTCAACGGAAACTGGTTTCGTACGATGGTGTGAATTTTTTGATTGTTTCTTGAAGTTTCTCAAAACCAATATTGATGTTCAATTTTCGTCATTAACATAGATAAGTTCCATCAGAACATTATTAAAGTGGACATAATCTACTTATTATTCTAGCAATTATATCTTGATTCTACTCAGAACCAATAGAAATTTTCAATTTCACTCATCAATATACGTTCTAAGTAATCAAAAAATTATTTCATGTACCTAAAGGGTAATTTAAATCTCTATTTTCGATGAAAAAGTGGTACTTTAAATCACTAGGGATAATAAGAAATACCAATTTTATTCAGAATAGTGGAAATTAAATTATCAAAAGTTTAGATAAATAATCATTTGCTTAGGAAAATTTCTGTTTTTCATCACATATTTCAATATTTGAGCCCAAATCAATCTTACGAATAAGTGATGCTCTGCAGCATTTTTTGAGTTCTTTTCACTGATATTTTTGAAGATTCGATTACTGGAGTACCCAATTGTTAATGAGGTTGACTTGTTTTCATGTGCAACACATGTTACTATATATGAAGTTTGAATAAGGAAGATTGAAATAAGAATCTAAACATCTACATTCTTACTGAATATCTTTGTGAGTTTGTTAGTATAACTGATTGAAAAAGAATGATACCAACTCCCGTGTTGATAAAAACATCACATGAACAGTGAAGATGAGAACTCAAATTCTAATTTCAGAATAAATACTTATTGTGAGAGATCCTAACAAAATATTGTTTCTATTCGATATTTTCATTAGTAATCTACTAACTGGCATCAGTGAAAATACATTCCATAATTTCATCATATCATTATGGTAGTTAATCAAAAAGTGAAATTTCAAATAAGAAATGTAGGAAGTGTAAGTGTGAGAACATGAAGATCACTTCTTGGCATTGTTTCCCCATGTGAAAAATGTTACAATTCCAGCTACCTACTTATAACGTGCATCTTGAGTGCAGTTATGAATAAATATCTTGATGAGATTTTGTAAATATTCGCAAGATGTTCAGTTGCGCAAAAAATCGAATGAAAAACTACAATTTCATGTTTCATGAGATGAATATTGATAACTTGACATTGTAATTATTACTGGACCTTGTCAAAATTTTGCGTTGAAAATCTGTATGCAAGAGGGAATCATTAAAAGATGAGATTATAAATGAAAATAATAAAAAACAATGGAATCAATAATCTGGAGGTTTTCTTTAGAAATTTGAACAAGATAGACTACTAACTGCGTAACTACTTTTAAAAAATATTACAATTAGTGAGATTGGGGGAACTTACTTTTTGATTTTATAAACAAACTCACTATCTCTTATATTTGTACAAAGGACCTTTTCTAGTAATACACTAGTTAAGAGGTTAAAAAGTAAGATTATGTACTTATTTTTGGTTGAAAACGCGTCTGATCCAAATTTATTTAAATATCCAAGCTTTGATTGTTTCAAGTAAATTTTCATCTTTTGGATTTGCTTCGAATAACCCTGTATATTGACGATGATTGAAGAAACATATGGTGGCATGCACAAGAGTTATATAATTATAGATATAATCAAAATAAGTAGTGATAACATATCACATACTCTGGACATCGCAAACATAATATATTCAATATAATTATGTTAGTAAATAGAGGTCAAACTCGATTGCTCTCCTAGAGTCTAGAGGTCAGAGTTTAGATCGTTCATTCAAATGTTCCATTTCAAAAACTAGACTTATCTCGAAAAAATTCTCAGATATCCATGCATAGAGAAATATTGAACAAACTTGTCCTGTTTTAAGTATCAAGAACACCAATGTATGTCGCCTTTGTTGAATTACATGTATCTACATTACACAAGAATTCCTCCAGAGGATGTCTTAGACATGTTGATGTGATAATTAGACGACAAAGAAAACAAATGGAAATAATCAATTTCGAATGTTTTCTGTAGGTACCAATAAATAGCTATTAGTCAATGAAAACAAAGCAATTAACCACTGAATGCGCGGTAAGACACTATAGTGTTTGCAACACCCGATAATAAATTGAAACATGTAGGACAATGCCCTTATATCATCAATTTATCAACAGGCACTGTAAAACGACTGCGAACAATAATTATGCAATGTTTATCCCGTGACCTCATGCTCAGGTGGCTTTGACACAGCTAAGCCGTCTCCCTGTGCTAATAAGTTCAAGTGTCGCATTTCGAAATTCTCCTGAAATTGTAACAATAAGATTTGATGGTTATTCACATAATTAATTTGAAGGTTGTTTGATACTGTGAATTGTCTGTTTGATCTGAATTAGAAATAAACATTAAAGATACCGTGTTTTATAATTAATTCGTCCAGCTAAGATACTTACATGCGCTTTTGTTAAGTAAAAACTCAGAAATGAAACGCCTGACAACATGGTGGATACAATGCTAAAAAATCACTACAACATTGGATTTTGATAGAATTTCCAGAGTGGGCCATGAATTATCCCTATAATAGTATATTATGATATAAGCGAGGAGTGCTTCAAGGGAACAAGTGCGAAATGTTTTGTTTTCTGCATTAATTTGAAGTATTTTATTGAGAGAAATTAATTAAGTTTCGATAAATAACAGGAAACATCTTCGATTGCTAACAATGATGACTTTGAAATATTTGAAATCTAACGCACAAGCGAATAGCCCAGTTTACTGTTGTATTGAGCTATTTTGATTTTTGCGATACCAGCGCTGGAAAATGCAATGTTGTTTTTGTTTTTGTTTGTCCATTCGAATCAAATCACAATCTGAATTGAAATTCATAACCAATAAAAACATTTAGTTTTTCATTGCTATAGTAATCATCAAGTACAAAATCGCTCAGAAGTAGATTGTAGGGGGAGGTCGTTAAGGCTGTGCAACCTCTCAAGCACCTCGACCTATTAGATCTTTTGTGCATAACCCTTAATCTATTCGAGGCCCGGGATTCCGAGGCTTCTTGCGAAGTTTATTAGTTTCCTGGGAGCTAGGCTTCTGACATCGGAGGGCTCTAGGAAGGCCCCTTCAAAATCGAGAAGCTGTTTAGCTTTTCTTGGCGAGAGGCTCACTAGCCTTTTCGCTTGTCTTTGTCCTGGCACTTTATTCCAGTGAGATCTCATTTCATCTGCTTTCCAGCGTCAACACTCTTCTCTCAAGTGTACTTTGGAAAGTCCACAGAAGGGTGCCGAGAAATTGTGTATTGCCCCTTATTTGGCAAGGCAGTCTGCTTCCTCGTTGCTTTCCGCTCCCTTTTATGACCAGGCACCCACATCAAAGTGACCTGGTTGGTCTTAGGGATTGTTTACAGTGCCAAGTCAGCTTAGACTCACATGTGTATGACTTCAGAGCTTTTAGTGCTGCTTGGCTATCTGATAGAATATAGATGTTTGCCCTTCGAGTGTCCCTTTCGAGGCACTCCTGGGCACATATCTACTCATGTACTCCTGCTGGAAAGATGGTCGGGGTGTTACCAAGGGATTTTGAGAGCCTGAAATTTGGCCCTGTAACTCCCATTCCAGCCCTTTCATCCATATTGGATTCATCATTATACCACACTAATGCATCCCTTCCCAGTTAGGTCCGTTCTCTGTGCAAATTTGGTGGTTGTTTATGACCTCCGAATCGAAACAACGTTTCATAATGACTTCAGTATAGAACCAAAATAGAAAAAATAAGTTTGAATCGAAGGAACTTCACAGAAATTCGAGATCATTTATAATATACTCATTTATTTTATGTTTGAATCTACGATGACACTTAAAAAGTTAGGGCCCTGTCTTCCTTACTCATACAAGTAACAAAGTTTACGGTAAAAAACACTTTTCAAACACTTTTACCATGCTGAGTTAGTGTAATCTTGTATGTTTAGCTGCAGAGTGAGTAGCATGCCTAATAGAAAATTTCGTACTTAGTAAGGTGACAACCAAAAACAGTCGATGAAGACATTGTGGAAATATTAGATGAACATATTTATTTTGTTGTCAGATATAAGTTGTGGTTAACATGGATTCAATGAATGAGATCTGATAAGCTCCCTGTATGCTATTAAATAAAATTGTCACGAATAGGATTGGGGTATATCTAATGTGGTGTAGTAATTTAGTCATTTATTTTCGAAATTTGTTTGTGGTTGAATTCAGAATCCTACTAGCTCAGCTATCAATCTCAATTATGTTAAATATAGAGACGGAGGATGATGATAACAGATTGGTTGAATTTATTGCTGGATTATCACTACACGAAAAAAAATGTCTAATTAGTATGAGCATGTGACCATAACAATTTCCTATTGTTATACTAACCCTAGTTTCGTCTAGATGAAGAATATCTACTGAAAAAGTCAATTTTATTTATACTTTGTACTTTTTGGTAGTTTGAGATGCAGTTTTTTTGATTGAACCACCTTGATGAATAACTTGAAGATATATATGGCCGGGTATTTCAAAATAATGTCGGCTGTGAGAAAAATAGGCTTATATCGTATTTATATCTTCCACATAGTGCGAACAATCATGATAAGTTTAGAGATGATCTTCTCATGAATTTAGATTCAATTGAATACCCGACCATGACCTTAGCACTTGGGAGCTTGTCCGCTAATGGCAGCTATTTGCTCAACTTTTAAGCGAAACATCTAGTTTTTCAACTCTGATTGCGGAATATGCGTAATTATTCGATTGGAATTGAAAGAAAATCACTGTCATCACAAATGTAGTTGAATAACCATGTTCAGATTGGAACAATGGTTGGCACAATCGTATGGGAGTGACCATGGTCTATTCCCGGGACATGGGTCATAGGTAGCATTATTGCTGATTTTATCATTAACTACGTGCCTTTTCCCAGAACGGATTTTCATCGGAGAATTATCGAAACGTACAGGATGATTAAAAAATGTTGCACATGCAATGATATCGACAATAAGTAGGTATATTATAAAGAGTGGTTTAACGAAGGTCCAACTTTTGTTAGAATCGTGGTTAAAACGTGGTCGCAATAGAAGATAATATCTTCGAGACTGCAATGAGGATACAAATACTTTTTGTCAAAAATCAACATCACCAAAGATGATTGTTTAATCAACATCTCTTCAGAATACATTTCCATCATGTTATATATCTGCTTCAACAGATACCTACTGCTGGTGAATAGGATGGATATATCAATATTTGATGTGCCTAATAGGCACAATAATAATAATTAGCTCATACACAAGAAGTCGTGATGAAAATAAATTAAATATCTGACGTGGTATTTTTTTCATTAACCTTGCCACCCATAATGATGATTATAATGATAGTCATATACAGGAACCTTGACAAACTATAAACAAATATGTCTTGCAATTATTGTTGTTGATAGGTGTGATATGGAATGCATCTTCCGTGCCCTTAAATAACTGATTTTTTATTGTTCAAACAACCAGAAGCGTATTTATAGGCACTGAATTGATTTCAAGGTATTTTTTTCATTTGCTTGAATTGCTTGTCATCACCTATAATTTTCTTTTGTTTTTGAATCAGAATAATTGTCCATCAATTCTGATTCGAAAAAATCAATATTTTTATTGCAAATTTGTAGATATTCATGTAGAAATGATAAGTATAAAGGGAGTTTTATTATTGATAATTGTAAATATTTGAACTGTAGAATTCTTGGCTCAGGTATTTTGCGTTTAGTGAGTATTAATTATGTCGGTGTTTTTGTCATAAAATTGCATCTATTACGAGGATTCGAAAAATATATTGTATTTTTTTGTTAAAATTTTGTATTTCAGCATCTGATACAGTGTCGCAAAACTTCAACTCATAGTAATTTACGTATTTAATCATATCGTTCAAATCCTCAATGTCCCTATCACCATTTTGATTATTCAACTGTTGTTCCGCCTTCCGACTATAACAGATAAGTCATAACTATAAACGAATTGTTATGCATTCGAAGAATATATTTGCAACACACCTATATGGATTATGATCATCGAATCACGTGAGAAGGTGGAAACAAATGCAGATCGTTAATAATTAATTATTTTATAGGATGACACGTTTATGCAAAAATCATTTTGTTATTATTTAGATTACATAATGCGCGAATAATTTACTGCACTGTAGTTAATGAAACTCATACATACCAGAAGCTGTTTGGTTATACCTGAAGTCTGAAGTCGAAAGAGTATCAAACTATAACAACTACAAGCTGAAAAAATAGAGGCCGATATTCAGGCAGCTCTTGAGGCACTCAATTCATGTTTTTTTTACTTCAGATATTACATGAGTCTGTTTTGAAATATTTATGCAACTAGGGAGGAACAATAGGGTAACGCTATAGTGGGCACCTGAAACTGAAGTCATCGAAAAAAAAGGATGCAGCTATAACCGTTTTGCCACAAAGGTACAGCGGCATGAAGACATATATTTAATATCACATATGACTAGAAATCCTGCTAGTGGAGAATAAGTTTAAGATGAATTACTCGAAGCAAAGAGCTACTCTACCCCAGCAAAAGTCACTCAGGTGACTGAAACTCCAGAACGAATACTCTGCCCATGCAACAATCTGTTAGTTTGACAAATGCTGATGTAAAAAAAAAAAAAATGTATATTTCATGGACGTGTAAACGTCCATGGTATATTTCAACTGCAGAAGTGAAGAAGCAGCTATCAGAAAATGACAATGCTAGATTGAAGGACAACAAGCCTACGATCTTCAATATACAAGAAGAGAGTGATGCAACCTCACTGAAGTTACTTCTGAGTTTTGAACCCATCTCTTCATTATCTATTTCTATATTCAACCTGACTCATATGTCAAGTACAATTAATAAATAATCTATATTCGTTCAGACCACAACTCTACAAATTAAATGCCAAATTATAAAATCATAAGCAGTCAAGCTTGAAGAGTGCATGCCCATATTCCTCTCATTAACAGCTTCTAGGAATAACTTGAAAACCGCATAAGAATAGGTGCATCAAAAAAATATTACCTGGTGAATTTCACAGTAGGATCTAAATATTCCAATTGCAGCTCATTAGGAAAATCATCGTGTCGGGACGATTGATGACTATTATTACTTGTTTTGAATCGAGTTACAAGGACATAACTTTATTTACATGAAATTATAGACCCAAACACCAAATAAATAATCGGCAGTGATTCTAACGTCATTCGATCAATTGGAAACGATAATAAAGACTGAAATGCATGTGGAATATTCTAGAAACCCTTTTCTCTTGCTTTGAACTTCACCTAATACCCATTGAGAACCCTACTACATACTTCGTAATTGCTTTCAGATAAATGCACAGCAGTACTATTCTGAGTTCCAGCATGGAGTATGGGAACTCCTCAACAACGTAGGCGACACAAAAAACCTTGATCCTCAGACATACAGGCAGATAAAGTACTATGCAGTAATAGGACCATCAGCTTTACCACCAGAAGAGCTAGATAGGGTAAGTAGCTAAGACAATTGTAGAGGTGAGGTTTTAAAACTTCTCTGTCTACTGATGGGCAGGATGATGAAAGTTATGTTTTTTCTAGTCCAATTAGGATCTGATTAGATCAGGTCAGGAGAGGAAGGATATTTTATGAATTACCCTTAATCTATTCAAAGCACGGGATTCCGAGACTTCGTGCAAAGTATCAGTATCAGTTTCTTGACAGCTAGGCTTCCTCTTGCAGCAGATCGCACAAGTGTGTGACTTCAGAACTCTCATAGTAGGAGGATACTGCTTTGAGGGTTAGGTGACTAGGAGGTCATCAGAATATGTTATTGGAGTAGATCAGACCTGCAAAAAAAAAAAGAGCGCTGGAATCCATCAAGTAGTTTCAGAAGTCAGAACTGTCTTGGTCGTATTTGTAATGGAGAAATCCTTAGTAGCTGTTGTGGATGACTGCATATTTTCTAACCTCCTCGCTACTAACACTATATATATATATATATATATATATATATATATATATATATATATATATATATATATATATATATATAAATGAACTCTGCTACTTTCTGGAGAGCTATCAACCGTAGTTTGGTTTGATGAAAGATTCCACAAGTATTTTTTTTTCTAATTTCAGTACAACAGACTGATCAACGATATGCTGTCCATATACAATACCGCTTCCGTGTGTGCTTTCAACGATCCGTTCAGATGTGGCCTACGCCTGCAGCCCGATCTTAGCAGGATAATGGCCAAAAGCCGCAGCTGGGATGAACTGCAGCACGTGTGGACAGAGTGGAGGAGGAACTCCGGTCAGAAGATGAAGGACAGCTTCGAACAGATGGTCAAGATATCCAATCACGCTTCGAAACTGAACAGTAAGTGCGGACTTTCGGTACAAAACCTCCTCCTCCTCCTCCTCCTCCTCCTCCTCCTCCTCCTCCTCCTCCTCCTCCTCCTCCTCCTCCTCCTCCTCCTCCTCCTCCTCCTCCTCCTCCTCCTCCTCCTCCTCCTCCTCCTCCTCCTCCTCCTCCTCCTCCTCCTCCTCCTCCTCCTCCTCCTCCTCCTCCTCCTCCTCCTCCTCCTCCTCCTCCTCCTCCTCCTCCTCCTCCTCCTCCTCCTCCTCCTCCTCCTCCTCCTCCTCCTCCTCCTCCTCCTCCTCCTCCTCCTCCTCCTCCTCCTCCTCCTCCTCCTCCTCCTCCTCCTCCTCCTCCTCCTCCTCCTCCTCCTCCTCCTCCTCCTCCTCCTCCTCCTCCTCCTCCTCCTCCTCCTCCTCCTCCTCCTCCTCCTCCTCCTCCTCCTCCTCCTCCTCCTCCTCCTCCTCCTCCTCCTCCTCCTCCTCCTCCTCATCCTCCTCCTCCTCCTCCTCCTCCTCCTCCTCCTCCTCCTCCTCCTCCTCAATCCTGCAATAAATGATATGCCGCCTTCTTAACAGATTTCACCGACACTTCTGAATACTGGAGCTTTCCCTTCGAGTCTCCCGCCTTGTCCTTGGACCTGGAGGAAGCCTGGGAGGAGGTGAAGCCTTTGTACGAGTTGCTGCATGCGTACGTTCGCAGAAGGCTGAGGGAGTACTACGGCCCAGAGAGGATCAGCAGGCAGGCGCCTCTTCCCGCCCATGTTCTCGGCAACATGTGGACCCAATCTTGGAGCAACATCTTCGACATCTCTCAGCCGTATCCGGGACAGAATTTCTTGGACGTGACGCCCGAGATGATCAAACAGGTGGGGAAGATGGAAAACTTTACTTTGTACTTATCTTAAGATTGAAACCACTAGAAGATATGTATTGAACTGAATAATATCAACATTTTATTCATTGAGGGTCAGATTATGAATTGCAATTTCAATGAGGATATTCGACTAAAACTCAGTTGGAACAGATAACCAGAACGAGAACATTACCAAGATTCAGGCACTCCAAACCCTCTGGTAAAACTCCATCAACTATATTTCAAGCATATGTATGTATGATATAGAAATATGTGCCCAGGAGGTCAGAAAAGCTTTGGAGTCATAAACTAGTGAGTCTATGCTGACTTAAGTATGTAAACAATCCCTGAGACAACTGGTAGCAAACAAATAGGTCATACTTTGATGTGGGTGTCAGGTCACAAGGTAGTTGAAGGCAACGAGGAAGCTGACTGCCTTGCCAAAGAAGGGGCAAATACACAATTTCTCGGCCCAGAACCCTTCTGTGGACTCGGCAAGGCCCACTTGAGAGAAGAGTTTTGACGCTGGGAAGCAGATGAAATGAAAACTCACTGGGAAAAAGTGCCAGGACAAAGACAAGTGATAGGGCTAGTGAACCTATCGCCAAGGAAAGCTAAACTGCTTCTCGAGTTGGACAAAAAAGACTTGAAACTGGCAATGGGCGTTGCCGCTACTGTTAGAGCTTCTCTGAAGTTCCAAAACATTTGCTTTGCGTAATGATAGTTCATCATCACCTGTCTCACCAATTTTTATGTCAAACACCTTTCCGATGATAATCAATACGCTAATCAAAACACTATATGAAAATCTAGACCAATGCCAATAATGTGTGTACCTACCTATAGGCTTGTTGAGTAGAGCATCTGATCTAGACAATTCTTCACTTCTACTGGATAAATCATGTCATACGGAAATGTATATGTGGACGTGAATAATGTTGAATCCAATACCTTAGACACGTCTTCTATGGTTATACCTCAAGGATCTGTGCTCTGACCACTATTATACATTATTTATGTCAACGACTTCTACTATCGAGATGCAATTTTTTGGTAGTGTATATACCTATTCAATATTCTCTTGTTCATATATAATCAAGGTTATGGTAAGGAAGAGTCCAGATAAACTCCAGAGATCAATAATCCAAAGTTAAAATACTTGATGAAGAAAATTCGAAAATCGAACTTGTCTTTTACTTTCAGGGCTACACTCCAGTTGATTTATTCAGATTATCAGAAGACTTTTTCGTGTCGCTCAACATGAGCGTTCTGCCTCTGGATTTTTGGCAAGGGTCTGTTCTTCAGGAACCGTTGGATAGGACCGTCCTATGTCAACCTTCTGCGTGGGATTTTTGCAATAGAAACGACTTCAGGTATAATATGATATCTACCTTCATCCACTACTTCAGGGGTGAGACGGTATTTCTTGAAGCAAGATGGCTTTTTCATTTCATTGACTTGTATATGTCTATAGGGTTCGTGTGCATAGAATATTCTGGCAATTGAATGATATACAGTGTGTCAAATCCAAATTTGTCAGTTAAAGATCTCGGGAATTTAAATTAATATCAAAACTAAGTCGAGACATATCAGGCAAACCACAATAGGAAGACTTTTTTCTTGCAAGTCTCACTAGAACTTTATATGACATCGACCTTGTCACAAAACTAATTTGAGTTATTCTTGATGTCATTTTGTATAGTCTCCACCTATCACGTACTCATCAGTAAAAATGATCAGACTGGGTTTGAGAAAATTACATTAACTCCAAAGAGTAAGTCGATGGGTTCAAATGACACAGGTTCAAATAGACATTTACTCATTATTACACTGGTGTATAATAAGGTTCACCATTTGTTTTTTCAGGATAAAAATGTGCACACATGTGAAAATGTGCACACATGTGAATATGAAGGATCTCATCACTGCCCACCACGAATTAGCCCATATCTATTATTTTATGCAATATAAAAACCAACCAAAAGTATTCAGAGATGGAGCTAATCCAGGTATGTACCAAATAAAAGTTTATGTCTTTTGTTATCTTCATTATCCAGAAAATGTCATTACGTTAAAAATCAAGCACGCATTCACATCTTATCGCCCTGCTAGTTTTGATGGGGAAGAAATATTATCCTGCTGAACCATAAGGAAATTGTCTGTAATAAGGAAAAAACTGGATATTTCTAAGACAAATTGTTAGCGTTCACTTACTTCATCTGCAATTTTAGAGAAAATTTACATGTTGTATAATAAAATCTGGTATAATAACAGGCAAAAACCTGTTCATTACAATCTTGTTACGAACCAAAGATAATTATTGATAGTAATGGCAAGGCAAATCTTTCAAAAATGAAATGAATCAGTGTTTTATGAACTTGAATACAGGGTTATATAATTTAGAATTTGAAAGGAAGGGGAGTTTATTTGAATGGTGAACATAATAACGATGAATATTGCCACTATGAATCGTCCTATTCGTCCTATTGATTTTGTAACATTTCAACAGTTGTGAATGAATTGATAACCAAGGGTTTGTCCAACTCAAATAAGAACAAACTACATGATTCCCAACATAGCAATTCACATACTTCTTCACACATCTTATTGGAACAAATAGATAAAGTATTTTTGTTTTCAATCGCAGATGCAACTATTTGGGAAATATTAACTTATATGGGTTTTTGTTCGCATGGTTGCAGGAATAAAAGAATAGTATAATGAATTGGATAGAAAAATATGATTTGATAATTGAATATTATGATTTCTGAAACGATGACTTCATGACAGATTTCATCAAACATAAAAATCTAATGTACGCCGCAAATGTTTATTCAGAATTATTTTTTGAAGCGTACATTCCTAATAGATACAATCATTATTTCCTACTTAGTCTCAATAATTGAACTCCTTTCAGAGGATAACGAAATATCATATTTTGCAAGAACGATAAATCGAAATTACATAATCCAATTAGACGAAGCTAGTACAGATTTAATCACATTACTCTTTATTCTCTACTTCAAACTCATCAAAATAAATTGCGATATCCTGAGACAATATTTTTTACATCTTGAGGAAAAGGAAACTGAAGTGGTACATCAAGAGCATAGGTTTACATAACCTTCAAGAAAATATTATCTTTGCCTTTGCTCTCTTACTAATATAACAAAAACAACCCAATTTAAATGATGTGAGGTTCCTCAAAGCTCTATACTAGGCCCTCTCTTATGCATAAGTCATATATTTTTTGCTGATGACACAATCCTTACCAACTTTGGTGTAATTTGAGACCTTTTCCCCAAGATGAATTCAGATCAGAAGAAGCAGAAGATCTTCAATATCGAAATGAAAAAGAGATGTTAAACTCTCAGATATTACTATAGATTATTATATTGAGCTCATTTGGCCAGCCCATATGGAGGAATTATTGTGAATAATAAATAATTTTCATTCAGAAAAGTGGATGATGTATGGCGTTCTTATGAGACCACGAAGTTTTGATAATCCCCAGAGGTAATAGCATGCATATAGCATTCTCTTTGTAGGCTGTCAATGTCAAAAAGTCAATGTTGGCCAGCTGCAATTGAAAATGATATGATATGTGCTAAATAAATGACGTTATGAGAAATCTTTCCGAAAAATTTTGTTCTCCAGGTCTACACTGTATTATTATTATTGATTGATTACTTTCAGCTTTCCATGAAGCTATAGGGGAAGCAATTGGCCTCTCAGTCGGTACTCCAAAGCACCTGCAAGCCCTCGGTCTGGTCCAGGCTTCCATCGATCACACCGCCGTTGACATCAACTTCTTGTACGCCATGGCCCTTGACAAGGTCGTCTTCCTACCGTTCGCTTACGTCATGGACAAATGGAGGTATGACGTGTTCAAAGGTGACATCCCCAAGGAGCAGTACAACTGCCACTGGTGGCTGCTGAGGTACGTACACAAAGAGCGAATTGACCCCAATTAGCGTTGGAAGTATTAGTCGCAACAACGTCAACGTCACGTGGGATTGATAATGTTACGAGTTGTGGTCAGATATCACAAGATTGGAGCCATATTTTGGTGAAGATAGCGGCATTTGGCTGACTAAGGAGGAAAAGGTCACGTACTCTTTGGAAACATTGAATACCACAAATAAAGGACAGTCGTGGACTATTCAGTTGATAGCTAGATCAATACAGCTAGCGAAGCAGATTTCTTAGTGATTCGAGATTGTGTAGGAAATATCGAAAAAATAACATAAATCTTTGAGACATGGCCATGTACCTACTCATGAGACGTTCATGATACCATTCCACATGAACTCTTCAACGAAAATGTAGACCTGATTAGTTACCACTATTGAGGAGGAATTCTGATTGGTTAGAGTATTAAAATGATGCTTGTGATTTATATAGAGTGTATAAAAACTGTAGTGTCAAATTGAAACAGAAGGTTCCAGTCTTAAAATGGATAGGAGTTTCATAATATATTTTCCCAAATGTCCGTCGTAGATACTGCAAAATGCAGTGCGTCTGAATTGATTAATCTTGCTGTATAAAAAAATGAATTTGCGTAGGAAAGTACCTGTTAGAGACATAATTTGGTTAGAATGATATGAGTATCTCGTCAGTATTTATTCACTAAACGTAAATGTTAGCTAGATGCTAACTATCTGGCTAAGGTATTTTTCAATTTCTTAGAACACCTAGTCTTCATAAAAGTATAACTTACGAACAGATGTTCTTAACTTCCACCGTTCTTTCAGTGAGAAATACCAAGGAATAAAGCCTCCTGTACTGAGATCAGAAATCGATTTTGATCCTGGTGCCAAGTACCACATTCCTGCCAATATACCATACCTTCGGTAAGTAGATACAACTTAGTTTCGTATTTTATGCCACGATTAAATATTGTTCAGCAAACTCGCAACACATATGCTTGAAATGAAGATAATACTAATTGGTCAAACAAGGAAAACAACCGCTGAAATATCAGACCATTCTAGCAGATGAACGATTCAATCAATTTGTACGTAGCTCAATCTTTCGGAGTTATTGTCAGACGTGTAGTTTGAATTGCAGAACGAGACTAACTGAGGTTTCAATATATAAGTCGGGATTATCCAATCACCAAGAACATATTCATGTTCATTTTTCCACGAAAAATACGAAGAGTGTCCTGAATTTTATCAGCAACATCTAATTTTATTAGAACTAGAACCATAGCAATAAGTCCAAAGAAAGGACAACATATCGTTGTTAGCATCTCAGTTGGGACGATGTTTTCATGCTAAAAAAATGCGTGTAATACAAAATATACTTTAATAACAATAAAAATCACACGTAGCGTAATACTGACAAAAAAACAATACAATTTACATATCTAATGGTATCCATGGCCGCCTTCTTGCTGACCACCACCGAAATTATGCCCGCCCCCGATGTCCCCACCGAAATCATGGCCTCCTGCAGAACCCCCGTAGTACCCCCCAGAACCCCCGTAACCATGGTGCTCCTCTTTAACAGGCACCGGTATAGCCACCTTTACCGGTACTGGTACAGGTTTCTCCACGATATGTGGCACCTTCTTCACTACAGTGTAAGGCACCGGGTTGAATATGGGAATCTTGACCTCGTACGGCACTGGCTTCTCCACTGGGACAGGGATGTTTTTCTCCACTGGGTAGGGAGCAGGCACTGGAACCTTCACAGGGTACGGCTGGGGTTTCTCCACGGGGTAGGGGACTGGTCTGTCAACTGCCACTTTCACTGGGTACGGCACTGGCTTGAAAACTGGATAGGGGATCTTCTTCTCCACATGGACTGGGTAGGGCTTGGGTACGTGAACTGGGTAGGGCCTATCAACGTGGACTTTGACTGGGTACGGGACGATCTTCTCCACTGGGTAGGGTTTTGGTACGTGTACTGGTACCTTGACGGGGTAAGGGATTTCTTTTTCTACTGGGTAGGGTTGGGGTACGTGAACTTTGTAGGGGACGTGTACTGTTTTCTCGACTGGGTAAGGCTGGGGTACTAGTACCTTCACTGGGTAGGGTTTGTCCACGTGTACGTTTACTGGGTAATGTACGGTCTTTTCCACTGGGTAAGGCTTGTGGATCGCTACTGGAACCTTGACTGGTACTCTCACTGGCACTGGGATCTGGAATGAAAATCAAAGTGTTCAGTTTGAGCTCGACGAGGATGAACATAGTCAGGCATCCATCAAAGCGTTTGGATTCACTAACATAAACTAAAAGATGGTATGAGTTTTTGCTTTCTTGCACATTGATGATTTCAATAAGAAATTGGGAAATAGACTGACACTTTGATTGATCACAATAACAAATCCTTGCAGAGCTACGCCATTACAAATAACTTCCATCCTAAGCCAATGAGGTATTGATCGATGTTATAAAGGGGAACTATCACTGTTAGACCTCTTCAAGCAGCTAGGTATTGAAGAGACTGAATCACAACCTGGGAACTGTTACTTGAGGAGCTGTTATAAGCTGGAGGTACTTCAGAGGTACTTCAATCTTTGATTGACAACCAGTAAAGTACACTAAAAACCTCTAGATCTTCCCAATTATTGATCACAGTTTTCACAAAGATAGAGATTTCTACTACCACGAAAGCTGTTATTACCTTCTTCTCAACTGGATATGGTTGAGGTACGTGAACCTTCACAGGATAAGGGACTTTCTTCTCCACTGGGTAAGGGATCTCTTTGGTGACTGGGTAAGGTACTGGCACATTTTTGACGACAGTAACTGTCTTCTGCTCATGACCACCATACCCATAACTGCCTCCTCCTGGAATATAAAGAGTTCGAAGATGATCATAATTATTCTAACCTGATCAAGATCAATCATTGACTCGTTGATAGAGTGTTCTTTCGAAAAAAAATGCTCACCTCCTCCCACATCGTATCCTCCGCCTCCAGAGCTGCCACCTTCATGACCGCCCCCATAGTCTCCACCTCCGTAACCGCCCCCATAACCACCTCCATAACCACCCCCGTAGTCACCACCACCTAGGTCGTGGCCGCTGTTTCCCCCCAAATCGTATCCACCCTCACCTCCACCCCCAAAGTCATGTCCGCCGCCGCCTCCGTAGCTCAGATGAAGGCCACGTTGGGGTCTTCCGCTTGCTGATTTGGAGTCTTCTGCCACCGACTTGGTGGCTTCCTTCTTTTGTTCTTCAGCGCCCGCCAACAGGAGGAGTGCGCAGAGCGCTGAATAACCCTGAAAAATATGGGGATACAGAGTTTATTGGGAGTTTGGGAGCGTTTGTGCTTCATTGGTCAAAGAACAGTTGAAGATCTTTGGGTGAGAAGCTTGAAGTAGCGCTTGGAGGGAAACCTCCAAGCCTGCCTTTGAGTTCTAGGAGTATTTTTACTTTCGAAAACATTTCTCTAGTTAGCAGGCTTCAATCAGGGACAAAAAAAACGTTGAAGCTTGTAGAAGACGTCGGAGTTTTTGTCTCTAAGGGACTTTTTCATAAACGAGTGTGAACTCCGTTTAAGCTGAACCTGGGATGGGTGTTATTGATTCCAGCAGCTTCTCCAGAGTGGCATAGCCACATATTCTTTGTTATCTAACTCTGTTTCTCAAAAAGAGGCCACACTCTAGATTCTCCAACAGTCACATCAGGACAACAGCAGATGGTTCAGAAGGTTCCTCTCACATTGTTGTGTTTGACCAGCTGTTGGGTACTCCAGCAGTTTCAATATCTTGATTTGGTCCGATCAAAACTCTTTCTGCTTCAAGTGAGCCTTGGAATTTAACTATTGTAAGCGGCTTCCAAAGTCTCTCAACTGCCTGAGTATATTTTGATTCATTCATATTCTTGGCAGGTAACTAAATTTCTACCAGAAATGATGTCGCATGTGTTCCTAGCCTAGATTATATTTTTGTACTGGGTTCTTTGACTGTAAGATTCTCTAAAATATACAATTGCGTGCATAAGAGTTTTGAACAAGAAAAATATCAATAAACAACTGAGCCACTGGGGCTTGGTCATACAGTGGGTTGTCTCTGCTCACCCTGGTGACCAGAAGAACCCTTATTATCCCTTGAAGGGATGGTGTGATTCAAAGAGACCGGCTTCTACGGTTTATAAAAGTGGCATGCTTCTACGACATTAGAATATAAGGAAATTACGAGTAAGATTATAGTTTGTCTAATTAATAATATCACCTTGTAGCCTAGTTTGTTCAAGTTCTGTTGCATGCACCAAAAGTCGGAGACCGTAACAAAATTATTTCCAGTAATTAACATTTGCAATATATTCCAATTTCACTTTCACGTCCTTGTACAGGAAGAGAACACATATACGGGCGCCATATGTCACTTTTGCTGCGTGGAATTGAATGCGGAAATGATTGATGCTTGAGTGAAAGAAGTATAATTAACCATCGATCGCATTAAATGTTGCAAAACGGTAATAACTGGGTGGAATTAAATGTATCCGGACTTGAATTTCCATGATATTGAACAGGAAATGTGAGAGTATTATTAGTGAAGTTTAAAGCCCAGAGGAGATGAAGAAAATAACCTGAGTGCCATTAGTTAGATATCTATCGAGTTTGTTTTTTCATTCGGATTTCCCTTACGTTGGTTCAACAACTTTGGAAGGCGTTCTGTGCCACATTTGAAATATTGGAGCCAAGTGCTTCTCGATCTTATGTAAAGAAATACTGCGATATATTTCTTTTCAGAACTTCAAAAAATCATCAGTAGTAATACCATAAGTGCTTCAAAATATTCGGGTTATACATCTCAAACAGAAAACTGTTTATGATGATCAGCCCATTTTGTTTTCTTCAGTGGTAGAAAAATTAGGGAACAAGTGTGTTATAGGCATCAAATATGCTTTTCTGCCGTGTGTATCATAAATTTTTTCCATTTAAATAAGTCCCAACTTTGCGCTTTTAGATATTGAAATCTTCATGATAATTTGTTCATCCATTGTCATTGTCAAATTCAATATCACAAGTTCTATTATTATTTCCTAAAACTTTGTATGGCATCCAACTATTTCTACCTATGAAATAAAACTTTTAATTTTTGAATAATAGTTATCAATAATCATATCAAATTATGTAAAGGTTCTCATTTCTCACAATTTTGTTTACAAAAGACCAAACATGAAGAAGACATAACGAATGAAATTCAGCTCACATCATTATGAAAAGTTTATCTGAAAACTGACATGTACGTTTCACATTTTTTTCATGAGAAAATCATGGAGACTTGACAAGATCAAATTAAAGGATGACTAATAACAACAGGAGTTGAAAAGATACATATGAAAATATTGACAAAATCAAAATGATTGACATGGAACTGATATCAGAAATGTGGAATATGGAATTAATTTGAAATATTGGTTGTAATGTCCAAATTTGTATTTTTATCAACGAAGGATGTTATTTCTGATATTATTGGCAGATCAAAATTGATAATATCGGTGCAAACCTCAAATAACTATAGTTGTCAATTATTACTATTGTAGTTTTTTCCGAAAATTCGATACTAGATAAAAGTCAGTTTCTTTCGTCAAATTTTCGTTTCTAAGAGAAAATATGATGTCACTTGAGTTGACAGTTTTACTTTTGCATCCGTCAGCAAATAATGTAAAATTTGGTTGCCTAAAGACGGTTTTCAACTTCGTCGAGTGAAATAATGAATTGTTGTTGTCTTGACCAGTTATTGAAATTGGACATGTACAAAAAATCACTACACTGAGTCCTCCTCCAGCCGCATTTTTTTTTTCGAAAAAATACCCTGCTCCCCACTTCGCATGACACTTTTCACTCATTTCCAAATAATCTCCAACTTACCAGGATCTTCATCTCTCTCGTTGGAAAGGACAACACTGGATGCACCGACCCAGCGGCGAGCAGTTTTTATAGAGAGGCGCGACTTTCGCCTCGTGTCCCCTTCGAAAGGGGCTCGAAAGAACCCCTTCCTTATCCCCCCCACCCCCCTTAGCACGAACATCCGCTCCTAATTAGGTAACAAATCGAAATGTGCAATATTCTGTGCCAATTAACCAAGTGAGTCGTGTATACGGAGGAAGAAATTGGAAAAATATACGGGGTTGGTCAAAGTGACATTCTGATTTCTGGAAATATGCGATTGAAAACATTCAATTTCTCGTCATAAAGGGGTGGAATGGAAGTGATGAGCCAAAATACATGATGTTACAGGGTGGTCAAATCTCGATGTATTTTATAGGGTAACTCGGTAATTATAGGAGATACAAAAAATGGAGGTTGCATCCTTGATCTATTTTTTCGATAAAAATTAAATGGTGATAACAAAAGTTAGCTTTGGTCTTTTGTTTTTGAGTTACAAACCAAATGGCAACTATCACTCTCTGTTTCACCCATCTTTTTGAGGTTACACCTCAGAGGGCAGTGTCCAGTGAGGAGTCCCGTTACCAGTTCCAAGTCTTTTTGTCCAACTCGAGAAGCTGTTTAGCTTTCCTTGGCAAAAGGCTCACTAGCCTTTTCGCTTGTCTTTGTCCTGGCACTATATTCCAGTGATATTTCATTTCATCTGCTTTCCAGCGTCGGAACTCTTCTCTCAAGTGGGCTTTAGAAAGTCCACAGAAGGGTTCTGGGCCGAGAAATTGTGTATTTGCCCCTTCTTTGAAAATGCAGATTGCTTTCTCGTTGCCTTCAACTCCCTTATGACCTGGCATCCACATCAAAGTGACCTGGCTGTTGTCTCAGGGATTGTTTACAGTCCCAAGTAGACTTACTACTGATAGTGCTTCTCAAACTAATTAAAAATTTACCTGTTTCAGTAAATATTATTTTCGCTTTATGTACACGGAGTAATGTTTTTTGAGAAATATATCACAATTCATATCTACTCTTCCTCGATTTCTCTGGTAGAAGGTTAAAATTTACAATGTTTGCTCTTTCTGCTTCATGAGGAGGTGCCTTTGATAATTCAAAGTCACTATTTTCAATCATGCAACAGATCATGAGTTCGTTTTCAAAAATATATCATGGTAGAGGCGAGCGTTTTTCAATATCTTCGCACTCGAGCGTAAATGCTGTCATTAAGTGACATTCCTCTGAAAATGTCAACTTTGTGTTGATATTTGAAAGAGTGAATGGCTACTTTGTTGTATAGAAAAACAATATAATATCCTTCTTTTGACTGTGGCAATTTCACCAATGATATATGAAAATGAACTCATGCAATTTTTTTACAGTATGATGTTTTCATTGAAAATTGTCGATAATTTTTATGCACTTGTGGAATTATAATCAATAATTCAGTGTCAATCAACTACACAAAATGAATATAATTCAGTTTAACTCCACGTAAAAATCAAATGCTAGGGCCTGTCAGATTTTTCTATAATCTATGACAACGCATGATTTAAAACTGCTCATTGATCTTCGTTGAGTTCTTACGCAACTGACCTTTATTCTACTAGAAGTAATATCGATCATTAGTTGTTACCAATCCATTAACGTCCAGCAGATTTATATATAATTAATAATATGGATGCCTCTCTCAAATCATCAAATATTCAATTTCCTCATGAAAAAATTGGTTCAGAGATTATCTGTATATCGTGCATCTTTATTAGAGAAAGTAAATATGCGCATATTTAATGCGTTTTAACGTTCAATGTTGATATACTACAGTGTGTTCATATTGTTTTGGGCATATTTAGAGCCGATTCATGAGATATCTGTAGTTTTTCATCGAAAGAATGTGTAATCAATAATAATTTTCATTTGAATCTTGGTACATGTTATAGGTATTCAGAACATCTCAACTCTATTTTTCATCAATAGCTCACTCTTGCAAACTTCATAGCATTTCAGAATAATACTTTCGATTAAACAGGTCGATGATTGCCTACCTAGAGATCTATATGCTGTGTATCCTTCTACTGGTCACCCTGTAAATGAATAAATAAACCATTTAAAATTCACGGTCTACTGCTATTATTATTCTGATATACAATTACAATGTTCCGTATTATTACTTATATGAATGTCTAATACAATCTATAGATTTCTATAAATATATTAATTAGTGAAAATTATCACAGGGAAATTGCCAGTCTATAGGGTGTTCCTGAATGTTTTATCCATATCAAAGGGACTCATTATACTCAGCTTGTTCTATGACTAATAGTTCTTGTAAATGTGCGTCCTAATCTGATTCGTTTTCAAGATATAGGGTGTCAAACGAATGAAAAACTTATAACTTTTCATCGCTTCACGTACGGTCGTGTTATTACAGCACTACCGCATATCGACATTTACATCTAACAGTGTTTGTCATGGAGATATGATTTTTCAGATGGAAGACCATAGACCTACTCACATTTTCCTGAATCATCGTTTTCTTATATTTCTTCTCATCAGATCGTCCTGGATATGAGATAACGTTCAATGTTGATAACGTTTTACTTGCACAATAATTGATATACTTGATTCTTGTAACAATTTTTTTGGAAAATTGAATAAACATCAATCGTTAAATTAAATTTCTTTGCCAAGATGTTTTTCTGCTCAAGTAGGTAACTACCTAAATAAAAATAAATATGTTTGTTAGATCACTGGTTGGTTTTTCAAATATCTTTTTTCAAGCTAAAATTTCACAGGTAGACAAGAACACATGTCTTCCACATGACTTCCTCAAATAATGGATATTTATGTCGTTATTGAACTTTTTTCGTCTAATAAAATAATTATTGTGTATGGTAAATTTTAGTTTATATTCAAATACACCATATCTGCCTTAAATTCGTACATTCTTGAATGAAATTGGATTTCGTAATAAGAAAATTTCCATTTGAACGAATGGTTACTTTCATTTCATCGACTTCCTACAGAATATTGGCATCAATAAAGTGCCTTGCGAATGGAACTGATATAGCATAACAAATAAGTAAAAGTCCTTATTAACCCGGTCGTTTTACAATTTTTACTTATGAAAATCGGAACTTGTCCAGTATAGTCATAAATTAGGTCTGTGGGAAGTGAATCGGGTCAATCTAAGGGCCATCCATACAAGACGAAAATTTTCAAAAATATCAAACAATGCGGAAACTGTTGATTTAGGTATGGGTAAATATGAAAAAACAGTATAGGTTGTCCCCTTCTGAACAAGAAACTTCTTCACTTCCGGTATAACCAGAAGTCCGCCATCATTAGAAAATTAAAGACCAGTTTTCAGTTCAACTTCCGCCAACATTTTCCGAATTATCAATATTACGAAAGATACAGAGGAACCCTTTTCAAGTGGGATGCCCTATAGGAATAAATGGACGTTTTTGAGAAATGGAAATTATTCAATCATCTGCATCGTCGTTTTTAACTCTTATGAAGAGACCTTTATTTTACATTACATAATTAATAACTATAAAATGAATTCCATTCCATTGAAATTTTCTATTAATCAGCTAGATTAATTAATAAAACCAGAGACCTCATATAGCGTTGATTTCTATTTTATTTTCAATAAATCTGGTGAATAATATGAAACTGATAATAACAATTTTTATAGTTCGGAAAATTACGTAATCATTCTTTATACAGATTTCCAACGGAAAACACAACTATAGGTACCAATATTGCATATGCTGCAACTCTCGACGTTCCACAGCTGATGATGTGATAATATACGTAATAATTACGTATTGGTAATTATAATGACACTTTCCCGAATAATCTACAGTCTCTTCATACTCGAGTGCATTTGTAGATTTCTTTCTTTTCCATTTAATCAGTTTTATCCATGTATGTGTGTGAATTCAATGAACTTGAAACCATTTGAATCTTTACTCGAGATATTTAATTTCAATCATAAAGGCGTTCATCTGTTTTTCAATCGATAGTCAATTTTCATAGATTGCCGAACTCATAATCAAAATATGGCCGCAAGTATTTTCAATTGATGAATACATAGAAGCAAAAAATCGGACAAGGACTATTGAACAAAAATTAATATATTCGCGCCCCAAACAAAAATATTCTGTGAACAAATTAGGCACGTTGTTTTTGTTGAAGCTAAATGAAAGCAGATCATCTTCATATCATGGTCATACTGTATTTTCTAATTTATAAATATAGTAGGTTGTAGATTGTCAGATTAATTGATATGATAGATCAAAATATATCTAAAACCTCGTCAAAAACTATCAACGTGTTCATCACTGAAAATAATTGATTTTCCACAAACTATACTTCAATATGGTAGCAGAGCGTGGTTAGCAGCTACAGAAATTGAAGCTCTACGTCTGAAAATGCAGATTTGTTTTCTCTACAAAAAGTTACAAAAATAAGCATTGTCACCCAAGTCTGAAGAAGAATGGATGCGAGTAAAGTGCAGATAGGATTACTAGAAGGAGAATCAAATTTGTCTACTTGGAAATATATGCTCAGCATTTTGCTAAGAGGAATCAAAGATGGATTGGAAGTAATGGAAGGAAAATTACAGAGACCAACTTATATTCCAGAAAATGCAACTGCACAAGAGAAAACCAAGTATGATAAGAATTTGGTAGACTTAAATCGAGTTGATAGTAACGTTTTGCTTATCATGACTGTTAATATGACACAAGAAATATTGAAAAAAGTTATGCGACTGCAAGGGAAGTTTGGCTAGAACTGCATAGATTGAATGATGGAAGTGTTGAGGATAAGACATATGATACATGCAATTCTTCAGTTTCGTCAGGCGAGCAGATAAAACTGAAGAATCTTTGGAACAGTTCACAAAAAGAAATCTCCAAAGACGAGATCACTACAGGAAATAACTGTATTAAGTGAGAATTACCAGAAATGCTACTCATTTGCAAAATATTAGAGACCTTACCAGCTGAGTATTTTTTCATTTAAGTCTAGTTGGATGTTGATGTCGAAAAAAGATGGAACCATATACCATTTGACTAACCAGCTATGTGCTTACGAAAAAGCTTCATCAGATAAAAATGGAAGTAAGCAGGAAGTATTACATGTAGGAAGTAACAAAAGAATTCTGATTTGTAACTACTGTAAGAAAAAGATTCACAAAGTAAAAGATTGTTATAAGAGGAAAGCAGATGGTAGACCACCAAAACCTAAGACAAAAAAGAAAGACAACATGAGTAGGTAAGGCAAATAATATAACCTTATTGGCTGAGACAAGTAGTGTGATGTCCCGAGAGAGTGATTGGAACCGAAGTGATCTGTTTGAAAGCTTCATACCATTCAACGATCACCACCAAATAACAACTGCAAACGGGTACATGGTTCAATCAGAATAGAGAGTTTTGTTAATGGAGAAAAACAAGAATTCACATTGAATCATGTATGGTTTGTTCTCAACTTTGTCTGTGCAAGATAAGAATCCCGAAAGTGAGTTCATTTCAAAGGCAGAAACATGTGTTTTCAAGTTATCTGGAGAAGTATTGTTGGAAGGATCGAGAAGTCGTACAGGAGGCTTATACAAGCTGAGTATGAGAGCCATAAAGCCCGAGATTCATAAAAAAATCAACATAGTCAATAAAGAAAATGTGTTACAGCTATACCATGAACGATTCGAAAATCAAAACAAAAAACATGTGAGAACAGTCTAGAAAAATGTTTTAGGAATAGATGTTAACCAAGACAGTGAACTTTGCGAAGGGTGCGTGAATGGAAAAGCCCATGTACTCAAATTTGGTACTAGAGAACGAGCTGAATCACCAGGTTTTCTCATCCATACAGATGTTTGTGGACCTTTCGAGAAATCCAAGTCTAGGTATCGTTACTATGTTCTTTTCAAAGATGATTACAGCAGGTACCAGTTTGTCCATTCATAAAGCATAAATCAGAGGTGGCTGACAAGCTGAATATAGTCCTGGCAGAAATCTAAGCTGCGAAGTATGGTGTGAAAGAGCTTTTGTCAGACAATGGTGGAGAATTCTACAATAAAAAGTTACGAGACATTCAGAACCATGATGGAATAAAACAAAGATTAATTATGCCATATACATTGGTTGAGATTGCGAGAACTCTAATGCATGCTAGAGAAAGACTAATTGATCAAAGTTTCTGGGCAGAAATGGTAAACACTGCGACATACATCCTTAACCCCGGACGAGTAGATCAGGAGTTGAAAGAAAATCTCCTCAAGAGGTATGGCACCAAAAGAAACCAAACCTGAAGCATCTGCAAGTAATAGGTAGTACTTGTTATGCTCATGTTCCCAAGAATAATCGCAAAAAAATGGATAAAAAAAAGCTGTCAGAGGTATCCTCATGGGCTACGAAAAAAACGATGGTTACAGAATTGGTCAACAGAACAGAAGAGACTAATAAGATCAAGAGACGTGATTTTTCATCACTACAAGCTGTATTTGAGTATGTGATTACAGAAGAAACAAAGAGAGAGCTACCAGAATCATCAAACAACGAAGTTGAGGATCAGATTAGTGAAGAATTTCCTGAACCAAATCCTCGACGAAGATATCGACATAGATGAGAACGTAGACATGAATGATCACATAGAAGGAAGAAGGAAGAACCTTTAAGCTATAAAGAAGCTTTAGCTTGCAAAAATCGTGAAAACTGCAAATTGGCCATGGAACAAGAGATACAGTCACTTCGAGAAAATTATACATTACCTCCAGAAGAAAGGTAATACCATGTAAGTGGGTGTATAAGATGAAAACCAATCCAGATGGATCCATTGACAAGTATAAAGCTAGATTGGTCATGTAAGGTTATTCACAGCGCAAAGGTGTAGACTACGACCAAACGTATAGTCATACAGTAGCCAAAGGAGGTACAATAAGATCATTGCTAAGCATAGCCACCAGCAAAAAGATTCAATGTTCTGCGTGGTATTTTCCAGGAAAGTAGTTGTTTTCTGCTCGTAGTCTACCAGACAAGACGAGATATATGTCTTTCTTTCAATTTTGTTACTGCCATCTGTTGATGGCAAGGAATACAAATCATTTTCGCAAGTATATTCGTCATGATATCTAATAACAGTAGTGAACTCTTTCTAACTATTCCTCAATCAACGAGTGAACCGCGTCGATGCGTCGATTGAGAAGTAGTTAGTCTCAAACAGAGGTCTTGCAATCTTCTGTCGCTTCTGTTTAAGACAGAAATCACTTTCTCTAATGTATCGAAACGAATGCAACTGATACACACCTTCCGCCATTAACCATTAGATGGCAACATAAGTCTTACTTTTTGAATAGTTTACTGCTGAACATCCACTAGGTACCTGGAAAATGATTGATTGCTACAATAGAAACAAATCAGGAGAAGTTCACAAAGAGAAAATGATGTTGAAAACAAGAGGTTCACACCTAGACTTATGAAGGAATTATACTCAAATGGAATTTTTCACCCATCTTTTTTTTTTCAGTCCTTTGACTGCATGAGAGGAAAACCTTTTGTTTTTTAGAGGCACATCGTTCAAGAAAGTAAAAAGATATTGGAAAAGGAATTATATAGTTATTGGAATTCTTCTTGAAAGTTTGGAGGTTATCTAGGCAGCGGGATAAACCTCTCTAGGATATGATTTCCACATTTCCGCCGTTCAAACAATAATAGACTGAATCAGTTCCAGTGGAAATAGATAGAAACTTAGTTGCCGAAATACTTATTTGATTTCTCTCAAATATTTTATGGGTAATATTTTCATTTGTTGTATTACAGTCTCCAAATCTCTACTTTTTCAATATCCGTGCTCAGTATTATCATGAAATTTATCCATATATCCATAGCAGGCTATACCAACTCAGACTCACTACCTTTTCATTGCCAGGCTCGAGATAAAAAAGTCTGAAAGTCATAAAGCTTCACCTACATCGCAAAAACCATCGCATGTCTTCAGGCTGAAAGTAGGTTGTCAGACATCATACGTAACTTTCCGCGCCATATGCAGTGATATCTGTCAGGAAATAACATTGGAACACAAACAAAACACAATATTACATTACGCATTGTTTCGCAACTCAAATATCGAGTTGCCTCTGGATAATTATCCTATTACGAAATTGTCTTTGCTTCGTTTTGAACTACATCATTCAGTTATCTGCATGTAACTGCGAAGATAATGAGCCGTTCATGATTTTCCGAGAAGAACGGAGTCTTTGTTTTCAAGTGAGAAGGTGTGAAAATTGCAGAGAAATTCCCAAGGTCAACCATTATGAAATACCACTTAGCTTAGACCAACAATGGCAATCACTTGACGAATTTGAAATGTTTTATGAATTAGATTAAGTGTGAGAGGACGACATATTCTCAAAACATGATTTCTCAATGGAAGAACTCGTGTGTATTTTTTCAAATCCAGTGACCTAGTATAGTCGCAAAGGAAATATATGTGTAATAACCTATCTCGAGTTGTCAAATATTGTTATTTTTTGGAAAAACACCTGCTAGCGAAGTACCTAATCAAAAGTGAATAGGCCTTGCAAGAGAAAAAAAATTGTTGCTGTACTTACATCTTTGTTTTGATGATAATGTATTAGCTATGCATGCGACTTGGATATACCAAGACAAACTTTCTGATTCCCAAGTCATGATAATATTATATGAACCAACGATATTTTGATTGTGCATGCAAAGCCACAAATTACTTAACCCTTAACGTCCAAAATGATCTGCGAATGTGATTCAAATTTATTTTAAAAACGATTGCAATTAGCCAAGAGATTATTGAACAGAACTGTACCCCACAAAACACGATCGAGAGCAAATATGTGAAGGAATCAGTTGAAGCAGTTTTCTATCTTTGTATATTTTCAGTTTTTTACTTAAGTTCAATAAAGTACCTACTGATGAAATGAATTGTTTTTTCACTTATTGGTTCGAAGAATAATCTTTCCAGTTTTTCCAGCTGCAATTCATTCAAATTTATTATTTTTGTCCATCACCCAAACATTTTTATTTTGGACAAAACATTATTCGAACAAACAGATTTAGATAAAATGGGTTTTATTAAGAGATTTTTCATGTTCTGATTTCTAGCTAGATATAAAAGTTTTCGTGAGAAGTGAGTTATCACCTTTGATAAATATTATAACCTTCCAAAAACGGAGTTTGAAATGCCCTTATATTTGATACAACTAACTATTTTGGTGCAATGATGATTCTTATAAAGAGTTGATAATAATTCGGTTCTAGAGCCTCTTTTCATTTCTTCTCTATAACAGAGAATGATGCTATCAAAATTGATGTGCAGTATCATCTGAAAGCCATTATTATTTTATGAAAATAAGGCACACATCCAAATATTGACGGAATTGATTGAAATATTATTTTGTCATGAGAAAATGTGCAAAGATTCACATAGTTACGATAGTCTTCTACAATTCGTTATGAATTAGTGTGCTAAATATAATATATCGCCTTCTTTCATATTTTTCCATTTTCAGCAAAGTGAAAGGATTTGATGTGCTCAAATTGCGTTTCAGTTTAAGTAGTTAGTACCCAGTCAACTCGTGAATCGTTAGAATCATGATATTTTGTGAAAAACCATCCATCAACCACCAAGCAAATAAAACGACCGATTATAAAAAATATAACAGAATTTATTGAGAACAGGTAACACGGGGGGAAAAACATAAATACTTCACAAGAGACACATATAAGCTATCGAAGAACACACACAGTGCGGGCAGCTCTCATCTCCCTCATTTATGACCATACTCGGAACCACCATCGTATCCGCCATGTCCCCCCTCGATGCTCCCGCCGTATCCACCATCATTCCCACCTTCGTATCCGCCACTGTATCCGCCATTGTATCCGCCATTGTATCCGCCATTGTATCCGCCATCATACCCGCCCCCATGGCCATGCACTGGCACCGCCACTGGAACCTTCACTGGATAGGGCACCGGTCTTTCCACAGCTACCGGCACCTGCTTCACCACAGGGTAAGGCACCGGCCTGTCAACTGCCACCTTCACCGGGTACGGCACTGGCTTCTCCACTGGGTAGGGCACAGCTTTCTCCACTGGGTAGGGCGCTGGATAGGGCACCTTGACCGGGTACGGCACTGCCTTCTCCACTGGGTATGGCACTGGCCTGTCCACGGCCACCTTGACCGGGTACGGCACTGGCCTGTCAACCGGGTACGGCACCTTCTTCACCACGTGCACGGGATAGGGCTGTGGGACGTGGACGGGGTAAGGCCTGTCGACTGGTACCTTGACTGGGTAAGGCACCTGCTTGTAGACTGGGTAGGGCTGTGGAACGTGCACGGGTACCTTCACGGGTACCGGTACGGGCTTCTCGACGGGGTAGGGCTGCGGGACTGGAACCTTCACGGGATAGGGCACGTGCTTCTCGACTGGATAGGGCTGCGGCACTAGGACTTTGACGGGGTAAGGCCTGTCGACGTGCACCTTGACCGGTACGTGGACGATCTTCTCCACTGGGTAGGGCTGCGGGACGGGGTAGGGCACCTTAACGGGCACTCTCACGGGGTAGTGCACTGGTTTCTCCACGGGGTAGGGCTGCGGTACCAGGACCTTGACCGGGTAGGGCACGTGTTTGGTTACCGGGTAGGGGATGTGTCTGTCGACGGGGTAGGGTACTGGCACACCCTTCAGCAGGGTGATGGTTTTTTCCACGTTGGTGGAGTGGCCCAGGTCGATGGGGCTGTAGCCATGGGAGTAGCCGCCTCCAAGGGAGTAGCCGCCTCCAAGGGAGTAGCCGCCTCCAAGGGAGTAGCTGCCCCCAAGGGAGTAGCCGCCCTCGAGGCCAAGGCCGCCCTGGCCCACGTGGTAGCCATTGTCGAAGTCTCCGCCGTAGCCGTAGCCTAGGCTGAGCAGGCCGCGCTTGGTTTGCTTCTTGTCGCTGGAGTCTTCGGCTTGTTTCTTCTCCTTGGGCTCGGCTGTGATTGCCACCGCCGCAAGGACTAAGAGTGATAAGGTCAGCTGGAAATTGACAGAGAATTTGGTGGTTATTATTGGCTTTATAGGTTTCGTTGGTTATCAAAGAAAACACCACACAGATAGTTTGAAATCTCTTATAGCCCATAGCGAAACTGTCATGGCGGACCAGATCAGTTCGGATGCCGATAAGAACAATGGCGATTTGATGATGACAGATTGTCATGGCGATTATTGGTGTTTTGGGCACTATTCTTATGTTAAAACGTCAAGAGGTTATTGATGAAAATAATGAATCGTCCATTTTGGTTTGCTTGTTTTGGTTCATTTTTCAAGGTGATTGACCTTGTTCAGCTTCAGTTTGTGTTTCTGCTTTATAATTGCTTGATCCATTGATATTTTCAACTTGACAAATTGTGTTGAAGTTATGTTCAAGACATCAACTGCGAAGAATGATGTACAATTCAATTTTATTCCATGTGAATACACAGCTGACAATTCAGTATTCAATTGTTTCAATAGTTTCAAATAGGAATAATTGCCGTAGATTTCCGGATTATTGTGAGGAAAATATATAAATAAAAATCGTTTCAATATATTATATAAAATATTAACTCATTATCGTTCTTTTTGCAATTACAAAAAATACATACAATGATGAAGTAGATAGATCAATTTTGTGCTTTATATTCCTTCGTAAATAGTTCAATTCGAATTTTAAAACCTATATACAGGCTGATTAAACTCAAGTCGGAACTATTGCAAACTTCTTTATTATTGAAGATATACGAGGACGGTTGAATTAGAGAACTAGCATAGTAATTTTTCCGTTGATAATCGTAGTTCTGAATGGTAGGTTTGCCAGCAACTGTTTCGCTTCAAAATTGTTTTTTCATGGTGAACTAGGAGAGGAATGGAAAAAGGGTACACCCAACATATTATCGATACTATGTTCGTGTTATAGAAGATAGCCATCAAATATGTTTGTAACGCGATATCTGGAGATCATTGTAAAAAACTGTTCCAAAGATAAAAAAAATATAGTAATCTTGCTCAGAAATGATTCTGTGAATATTTGGACGAGAGTTGGTAGCATATATTTCAGTTATTATCTATTGGCACTTGTGTTAACGTACTCTATATCAACCCACTACATATTGGGACGCAGCAATTCGTGAACACTCTGTGTAATTCGAATTCCGAATTGATGAGAAGTGAAAAGAAATAAGGATTTGTATTCCATCATTCTTTAGTCCCGGAACAATTGAAATGCTCTCACTTTCTACTTCATTCAAGGGGTGTTACCTCCGATTTACAACTAATGTATAATTTATATTCTGATACACCATGGAATTCTCAATACCTGACAATCCAGTGAGGTAATGATTTTATTATTCTGGTCTTTTCTCAGTGAACAGTAGAGTTGGCGTATGTAGGTTGGTTCTTATAAATTTTCCAACCTACTTGTATGATATATATATTACTGAAAAACTTGTTATGTAAGATATCATTCCAGTTGAATTTTAACGGCGTCATTATCCATTTTATTAATTAGGGCAGTGCTAAGTATAGTTCAAATAAATTATCGAGTACACTCATTGACCATCGAATTACATAATGATTTAAAAATAATTGGATGAGCATTTGCTAATTCAATGAAACTATGTAATCTATCTACTAGGAACAATCTAAATAAATGAAATCAAATTATATGAACTGATTTGTTGTGAATCAAAAGAAGTTTTAGAAAGAGGAAATGGTCTATCCAATTAGAATATCAAACTCTTAGAGTCTACCAGACATTCATTTCAAACTTTGTTTGATATTCAAATTGGATAGACTATTTTCTCTTTCTAAAATTTTTGTCCAATTTATGGCTTTTCCATTTTTCATTTTTTTTTCAAAAGAAGTTAGGAATAAATTCGAGTTTATATCATGGCTGATGATCGACAATATTTTGCATCACTTCTTGTGCAAAATCATTATTTCTATATAGAATAGAATGAAATTTAGATTTATATCAATATCTCCATGAATGTAATCAATTGAATTATTTTCCATACATGTATAGCAGAACTATAAGTCAAAGTATCGCAACAAATATAATATTCAAGCTATGGCATGGCTTGAGCATATTATTTCTTCATTCTGTAAAAAATTTGCTCACTCTTTAAATATACTTGAAGATACTCCAATATCAAGATTCAACAAGATTAACTCAAAATGTTCTCATTTAGTCTCTTAATTTTTGTTGTTGGTCAATATATGAAAAATTACGTTTTTTTAATGAAATTGATATCAGAAACTGATTCATTAGTACAGTAGATCTTCAATTCTCGAAATGACAACAATGATCAATATTTTCTCGGTTACAATTAACTGATCTATTGATCAACTAATCGACAATCTTTCAAAAAGGGATCATCATGAATGTTGTTCTGTATTCAATCCATGAAATATGACCTGATTCAGAAAAAAATCAATTCAAACCCATCCAAATTGCATTGCTATGTATTCTACAGACTTTTTACTATCCGCATAATTATAACAATTATAAGTCTTGTGAGTAAATTCTTTTGAATACCTCAGCTCAACTCGTAAATCTGAGATAAAACGAAATAAAAATGATGGTAAAACGCGAAGTTCAACTATCAAAGGTTCATTTGACATTTCGACAGTAATTAGGCCATATTTCATCGAATGAATTGAATGAAACTTCGAAGCACTTCGTACATTTTTGGAAAAAATGTATCGAACACCGCGTGAATTCAATCACTGAAAATCCCTTTTTGAATGGCATCACTGAACAACCGAGAAAAAATGATCACTGCTGGTATTCCTCAGGGCACTAAATTCTCTTCCACAAACCACCGTGTCTCACAAATATTTCACTGAAACTCACCAAAGGCTTCATGATACCACTCATGTATCGTTGTAGTTCAACAGGTGAACTGATTACCCCTTGGAGTTCTTCTATGACTTATATACCGTACGATCACTTTCATCAGACCCTCGCCACCTCTTTCAGCGAAGAGAATTTCCCCCCAATGGGTCAGTCTTGGTAGTTATCGCTTCTATGTTTGCCAAGAAATTTCATGGTGTCGAGTCCAGACCAGAAGAATGTCTTTCTTGGGCATTAAATAAGTGATCTGATTTCACCACTGAATATTAGTTCTACGAATAAGGTTGGGATCTTGACGGTTTTCACGAATATTTTTATAACCAAGCATTATTTCCTGATTAACGTTATATTTGATAAATGGAATGTTGGGATTCCAAATTGTGGTTTCTCAAAAATTCGATTTAACTGGAGGTAGAAGAATAATACACAATCATGTAATTTTGGAAATAGTGAGTATTCAATGCATATTATCGATAAGCCATGCAAATTTTGAATTTCAGCATCGAAAACAAATAATATGTAATTAACTATTATACCTTTGATGAAAATTCGAAACCATATCCAAAGAAATCTAATCAGTGTTTAGTACCGCACAAATACGAATTCACTTAACATACTGATGAAAATTATGTAAATAGAAACTAATAAATTTGTTTTCTGAAAATTTTATTCGACCTTAGATGGTAACAATATTAATCAAATGAAACGTCTTGAATAAACTACCATTTTATTTTTTCTAAGGGTTGATTGAAAATGCTCATATTTTGATCATATAAAAAAGTTCACATAGAAATATATTCTCACATTTCTGAACAATACCATCAGTTGTGGACGGACTTCATTTTTATTCCTATTTTTATGAAGAAATTGTTCCAAAATAAATGGTTACAAATAAAATTCGTTAAGTAAGTATTCAATGCATACTATTAATTAGCCATGCAAATTTTGAATTTCAGCTTCGAAAATAAATAATATTTAAGGTGAAACGAATTTAAACTATTTTATTTTTGATACAAATTCAAAACTATATCAAAAGAACAATACCATCATTTATGGACGGACTTGAATTTTATTCCCATTTTTATGAAGAGATTGTTCCAAAATGAATTGTTTCAAATAAAATTCGTCTAATGTTATAGTGTTGATTTATATATTATAGACGGCTCTAGTATTCATCTTTTGTTCAAGTTCTATTTTCTTACGAATTTTTATTCGTTGGAAATATCAATTTATATTGATATACACATACGGTAAGCGAATAAATTGTCTACAAACATGCATGATATACCCTATTCCCACTCCAGGATTTAGTTTGGGGTGTATTTTTTTGAATAAAATTCACAGTAGAGATAAAACTAAACTCCTGTTGCATTTATTTCAGATTTTTCCAGTGTCATAACACTTCCAGTTGTAAGCAGATCATTTGTTAATTTTCACCTTGGTCATGAAGTTCTCGACAATGTTGAACGATTCATCGTAATTACATTCAACCTTTCGACGATTTATTCGAAATCTTAAAAATCGACAAAGGAGTGCCAACTTTTTGAATTTGATTTTTCTAGGAATCTGCTTTCCCAGGTTAAGACACCTCAGAGAGTAATTTTTCAGCCACCTTGATCAAATTCATTGCATAACAAAAGAAGTGTGTCGCAGCAAAAAGCGTCAGTTGGCATTCGAACACTTGATGTTATAATACTTGAGACCTATTTGAAAAAAGCATTATATGGGAATTCTTCCATCAAGATGAAAGTGTATTTGCCTCAAACTTAAACGACCTGGAGGTTGTGAAATGACGAAAAATTATCGCGATTTTTTCTATCTATTGTTTTCTATGTGATTTTTCAGCTCCAGTTATTAATTTATTGTTATCTCTCAGACAATCGGATATCAAATGTGGGATATTTTTTATTATATCTTTGTGTTGCTCCACTAAGCAGTTCCTCTGTCACACTTGAAGTAGCAGATATACAATCGCTAAACCATGGCCAAGTTTAGTCTAGTTGATATTTGAGAAGTTCCATTGGAGTAAACAGCATCCACGATGACCTGATTTGTCACCTTTAAATTTCTTTCTATGAGTTTTCATAAGGACGAGACCTAACATCGTTCCATGGAAAACGTATACTGATTTTTCAATAATGGAAAACATCAATTTTTTTGCAGATGCGTGCATATAAATTCACTAAATCTGAGCGAGAGATGTATCTCAAGATGGATAGTATTATAGCTTTCTCGTTTTGTGAATTCTAAGAAAAATTATATATAGAATGTGCTCACGAATGTGTGTCAAATGTTGCTATTTTTGTGCAATTCTTGAACTGAAATTGTTCGAACATCCTTTTTACAAGTTTCATTTCAGCATCTCTTGCTTATTTAACTGAAAATATACGAAAAATATATTGGACGTTATATTTGACCCCTGATTGAGAAATTCAAGATGGCGGATCCAAAATGGCGGACAAGTATCGTGATTATGGAATAATTTTCACGTTTATTTTATTTTCCTTCCGCTGTGATTTCTACGACAAAAATTAGATTATTTTCGATGGACCCATCAAAATCCATCGATATTTCGTATTACTCGCTTGGATTTTAGTTAAATACTGACACAACAGATGTTACGTTTACATCATCGAATTATGAGTATACCCAGTGTACTCAAAAACAGATCAACTTTCACATATAGGATCAGAATCTTCGTTATTATATGATATAATAATCAAGTACCTACCACTTTCATCGGTCATTAATGTACAATGAGCAAGGTTCAAAGTGAGAGTATATTGGTCCAAGAATATTCGATCATCTTTCTTGAACTGTCGAAGATGCTGAAAGAAAATTTATTGAAAGAATTTTATTCCCATTGAAAAAATGAAAATTCCAATGCAAGCTTGTTTTGTTGATGATGATACGGTATATGGCTGTGGCCACTAAGTACACCCGATTTGAAACATATTTTTTCCGAAACATTATGGATGAAATCCGCCTAAAATTCCAGAATCTCACTACACGTTGATAATGTATTGTTAATACAAGTCAGAACTGGTTCTTGTCAGAATGGTGGATATATCGAGCATATATTAGATACATCTTGGAGTCCACTCATGTTCTAATATCTTATTGAAATCCACCCTATATAGATAAAAATTATGTTGTGTAGTCGTTCTAAAGAAAACCTTGAACTCTTTTGTTTGACATTTTTCATACAATTATGAAATATTTCCTTCTAACAAATTTTTGCTTCATAACATTTTTCTTTTTCAGTTACTTCGTCAGCACAATTTTACAGTTCCAAATCTATAGATCGCTCTGTATATCTGCTGGCCAATATTCACCCACAGATCCTACTAGACCTCTTCACGAGTGCGACATATACAGGAGCAAGGATGCTGGGAAAATCCTTATGTGAGTATGATAAACAAACAACAATATTGGGTGCCGGGTAAACTCAGCCATATCTGAATATTTTAAAGCAGCTGAACACATGAGAAATTCAGATTTCGAATCTACTTTCCAAATACATCAAGCTTTATTTATTTCTCGCCAAATCTCTGAACACATGATAAAAGTAGCATCTGATTTTTAAGTTGTCAGACATGCAGAAATAAACCGCCATCAGAGTTTTTCAGAAATTTAAAAACAATGTTTTCTTATATGTGGTAAACCTAGTTTCTCAATGTCAAATTTGAATATATCGACGATTCCTCTCTCTAGATGTTTTAGATTCACTTTAAGGAATGAGTAAAGAAAATAATTTCTACCCAATTGACAATTTCCCATCATGATTACATTCATACTTTTTATTTATGCATTTTACTGGAGAATATATTGATTCATTTATGTAGGTATTCAAGTAAACATGTAGGCATTGAGATACAAAATGGTCGTCATAAATTATCAAGTATAAATGAAAAATTATGCAGCATTGTGGAAAAAAATATCAGTGCTTCCTTCATGAGCCTTGAGAATATTAGCTGAGAGTTATCTGTGTATACGTACTTTTCAAAAACCTGAAAAATATATTCCTTGTTTAAGAAATGGAAAATTGGTGGGACTGATCGTGACAAAAATTTGAAAAATAAAAGATATATCAACAAGTTCTGAGCATGAAAAGTGCCATGCTTCTATTGTTATATCCCCAGTAAGGTTGAAATAATGGCCGACAGAGTTATTCCAAATGAGCGAAAACCAAGACCAATTTTCTAAAGAAGAAATGAAATACTAAGTTTTCGAATCAAATATTAGAGAATATTGATTTCTTAAGAATGTGCTAAATCTGAAATATCAATCAGGTTCCCTTCTAAGGAAAATTGGAACGCAATCTTCAATTCACATTTATTAACAATATTACATACCCTATTGCACAACTCAAATGGATATCTTACTCGATTTACGCATACATTTCTCAATACCAAACGATATTACGATGAGATCTTCATGATAATTCAATGTGTCCTTGTTTTAATTAACACCCAACTACAGAATATATCCAATCATCTCATGGTCCATAACCATTCAATATTAAGATAAATCTGATATCGAATAACATTCAAGAAAGAAGATCTAAAGTGCTTTTATGAAGTGCCCGACAAATTCGTCTTTTTCAGAGGGAATCTCGATCATTTTTTGCTCCCTATGATATGATTTATTTACCGTACGAATTTGTAGTTCAATCGCTACTGATGAGCGGTGTAGGTATATCATTCAGCAACTATCATTCATGAGAGCTTCATTATTCTACCTCGATAGTTACGAATATAGAAAGTGTCAAATTGAAAAGTTAAATTGCTCAAAACCGAACGAGAACACTTAAGTGCACCCTCTTGAAGGAAATATCTCAACGCTGGTAAAGAGATGAAATGAAATCTCACTGGAATAAAGTGCCAGGACAAAGACAAGCGAAAAGGCTAGTGAGCCTTTCGCCAAGAAAAGCTAAACAGCTTCAATAGTTAGTCGAAAAATACTTGGAACTGACTGAAAACTAACGTGACTGTAACTCTGAAGTATATCAGCTATAAAAGATGGGTAAATCTACGAAAGCGTATAAGGGCCACCGAGATTTTTTTATATTTTTTCCGACTTTAAACTCGGAATTTCCCACTTCAAACTCAGAAATTTCGACTTCGAACTGGGAAATTCAGACTTTAAACTCGGAAATTCCGACTTCAAACTCGGAATTTTTTTATTCCAACTTCAAACTCGGAATTTCCGAGTTCAAAGTCGGAATTGTGTTTTACTATGGATGATGGAATAGCTATCAATAGAGATCTGATAATCTAGTATAATTCGATGCTACAATTGCTACCAAACTCAAGCTTGTATTTTTTTCAAGAAGGTGGACCTCATAATGCATTTTATTTCTGACAGTGACATTATAAGCTTATATCGTCATAGTTACGATATCTATAATGAGGGTCATAACTCCCTTGGGATATTAAGGTTCAAAACCTCCCTCTTACCTTTTACAGGTGAAAATGATACAAGAAATGCTTATAAACGTTTATATGTAATGAAAACTAAGACATATTTTCCTTATTCACATCATTACAAATAATAAATGTACAATTTTCAAATGTTCCCTGAAAATTACTTCCGCCGCTGGAAACAATTTCTTCTTTTTTATGGGTGGTGCTGTTGCTGTTCACTACAGTCGAGGTGCCTGCCTCTTCTGATGGCAAAGTAGACAGCATACGCGCCGTTTTATTTCTCAATTCAATACTGTCCTCCAGATACCCCTCTGCCACCGTGGAACTTCTCCAACCTCCGTGTCTTTTTAAGTTTGTCATAGTTGCTCCTGCATTGGCTAGGGCAGTAGCAGAAGTGCGACGAAGGCAATGTCCCGTATAGGTTAGTGGGTTTGGCAATCCTAGATACATTGTGATTTTGCTGGGAATTTTGCCAAACATATTATTTCCAATTGGCTGAGTTGTACATTTATTTTGTCGGAAGCTCAAAAAAAATCGTTTTGTACCTTCAGGACGCAAGGACATATAAAGTCTCAATAAAGGCAAAGCAGATGACTCTTTTTCATCCACAACTGTAAATTTCTTCGATACACCAGTTTTACTTTCCGGTACGTTCACTACCATATCACTATCATATTTAGAAGTTCCTGAGTTCTGCATCCTCCAAAATAACCCATAATTAGAACAACCTATAACAAATAAAACGAAATAAACAAACGAAAAAGAAAATTATGAGAAAAAAATTACCTTATGCAATAAATGAATTTCATTAGGGGCGTCCTTTAGAAATTTGATGACATCTTTAGGAGATAAGACAGCAGACTTTTTCGGCTTATACCCCTTACTTTTTTGTTTCAAAAAAGCCTCTAGTTCGTTGAACTTGGTGATATCTCTTTTCTCAGATATGGTCACCATCGATTTGAGCATTGACCATTTAGTCCATAACGAATTTGGGCTAAACGTTTCTGACTGCAACGAATAAATACAATTATTACCAAATCTACCAGAAAATACTGAAAATACTTCACCAGTTCTTGAAAATATGCCAGAAAGACAGTTTTGTTGGCATCTTTTGACATAACATTTCTCTGTGTCAGCCACTTCAGATATAAGTTGTATTCTTTTTGATATAGGGCTTCACTTTTCGATGGAAGTAATAATTGTCTTGCTTTTTCCGCTTTTTTTATAATATCCTCCATTATATCAGAAAAAGATCGTCGTTTTGTGGTAAAAAATAAACACGTTATTAACGGAAAAACATTGATTGATAAAGAAAGTTTGCTTATAAACATGTAACATAGCGACAACCTTGCAACAACCAACAATGCTACAATCAACGCTACCTAATTCAAATATACCAGAAAGGTTATGAATTTAAACATTTATTGCGTTCTAACTATGGACATATTGTTATGAAAATCGGTCAAAAATAAAATTATCTATGTACCACGGGAATTATAGAGCCTTAATAACCTCTGGCAATTGCTGTCCCTCCGGCCAGAGGCCCTCGGGACGCAAACTTTGCCATCGGTAATTAAGGCCCTCATAATTCCCTTAATACATAAATAACTATATTGCGTTCTAAATATGGACATATTGTTATGAAAATCGGTCAAAAATAAAATTATCTATGTACCACGGGAATTATAGAGCCTTAATAACCTCTGGCAATTGCTGTCCCTCGGCCAGAGGCCCTCGGGACGCAAACTTTGCCATCGGTAAATAAGGCCCTCATAATTCCCTTAATACATAAATAACTATTATACTTATGATGATGTCAGGCATGTTTTTGGCTGGGAAATTCCAAGATTGAAGTCGGAAAAAAATAATTCCGAGAATGAAGTCGTTTAAAAATAATTCCGAGTTCAAAGTCGGAAATTCCGAGTTTAAAGTCGGGAATTCCGAGTTTGAAGTCAGAAAAAAATAATTTCGAGTTCAAAGTCGGAAATTCCATGTTCAAAATCGGAAATTCTGAGTTTGAAGTCGGAAAAAATATAAAAAAAATCTCGGTGGCCCTTATACGCTTTCGTATAAATCAGAGAGATATTTGGCGCTACTGCGAGAACTTCGCTGAAACTGCTGAACATTTACTTTGCGAATGACTAGCGCTTTTCTTCAAGAGGTTCTAGTTCCTGGGGTCAGGGGCCTTCTCAAAGCCCTCTGACGTCAAGAATTAAGCTCCCAGGAAACTGATTGATGAACTTTGTTCAAAGTCTCGGAATACCGAGCCTCGAATAGATTGGGTCATGCACAAAAGATCTGATAGGTGTTACAATCCAACTCTAATATTATCTCTGAACTGGAATGTAATGTTTTTCACTGGTACCAATCTTTGCAGGTGTATTTGACAAAAATATGTCTTATATGGGTCGCGGTACAAGCGTTTTGCATTGATCTACCATACAAATTGAAATACAATTAACAGCTTGAACGAAATTAGCATCAAGGCCTTCTAGGTAGCATGACCCAGATTTCCCATGCATGTTTGATATATTTATTATAAGAATATTGCGACATATCTTCAATATATATCAATTTAAGTACTCTATTCAAATGTTTCCGATTCCCCCTACATATGTAACACGTCAATCATTGAATATTTCTTTTGAAGCAATCATCCGCGATCATTCGATTATTGAAGTAGATAATTCATCATATTTTCAACGTGTACTAAATTCTTCATTCGGTTTCTACTCTACGTTGCGTACCTATATGTCAATTATTATGATGTGATTATTACTGAGCGTATGTCGCAAATATTCAGTGGATATCGAAATGGTATGGAAACTTTTACGTCAATCATATCTGTAAAAATTCTCGGTTCATTTGTCAGAAATCGGTATGTAGAAACATCATCCATAGATGATTTGAAAATTATGCTTTTTATACACAAACTGTCACCCTACATCACAAGAGAGATCACGAGTATCTATTGGATGGCTTTTTTTAATTGATTCAACTGTGAAGTCATAAGAACATTATTTTTGTATTTGATGGTATGTTATACCCAAAAATATTCAACTGCATAAGTTCATGAAGTGTCGGTAATCGATGTAAAATTATTTTTCTATTTTGGTTGTATAATGAAGTCATTGTGCAACGCAAATGCGTGTCGAAATATCCTCTATTTCGGTACGCATTTTTTTATATTCAGAGATTGGTACAATCGAACTGTCAAATGAATGTCAGAAGAGTAAGGCCCATCAGCTTACTTTTGAGCGATTTGGATTTGGTGATATTAGCAGTGAAAAACTCAATGTTTTAGTTGGTGAATTTCAATTCAGAGTGTAATTTGATTCAAATTGACCAATAACAACAATAACAACATTGAATATTTCACCGCTGGTATTGCATAAATCAAAATCGCTCAACTGTAAACTGGGCTTTACGCTTGTGCGTCAGATTTTAATTATTTCAATGTCATCATTGTTACCAATCGAAGATGTTTCTGTTATTTATCGATTTTAAATCCATTTTTTCATCAAATCAATTCAGAATAGAAAAAATTGCATATGACACACGTTTTATAAGACACGTTGTCGCACTTGTTCACTTGGAGCACTCCTCGCTTCGTTCGTCGTACTCCAAACAACGCGTGCGACAAAATAGCGTCTTTTAAAACTTGTATCATTATATATTATTTTATTATACTTCTTTGAAATCACTTTATTGTAAGATAGGCTTTTTCGGGCTAGTGCACGCAAACAGCGCACGAAAAAACTTTGAGAATAACCATGGAAACAAATCATACATGCCAAAAACTGTATTGTCAGCATGATGGAAATAGTCATCTTTATTGTCAGCATTGTTTATTCTCTGTCAATCAAATTTATGCCAACAAAATGAACTCGGAAGAAAATCCCGAAATTCCCGATAATATCCTAGAGTAAGCGACACAAGCGACCGCGAATTTATTACCAGTAAAATTCAGGTCGAGATATGAACACGAATATCAACTTTTTACAGAATGGCAAAATCTGAATCAAAACTGTAATTGACGATATTCTTCTAGTTTAGGTAAAGGTAGGGAATTTGGGTCCAAGCCCGATTTTGACGAAAGGTCTCAACACGTTGGATGCCATACCATCAGTGGTGTTCCAAAAATTGTTGCAGAATACCTAAAACTAGAAGATCCCGGCGCTGATTAACTCATTATGAAAAGTCATATAGAAGATATATAGAAGAGTACATAAAAATAAAAATCTAGGTATCACATAAGCTATTTAACCCTTTTCACTCGCAAAATACAGCAACTGTATCATTTGTTCGAGAAAATCAAGATATTTGCGAAGAGTCTGCTTCAGTAACTGCAGTTTCACAAATTGAAACTCCAAAAGGACTGAACCTGTGCAATAATACCAATAATACAATAAACATAGCATTGATAATAATTAATATTAAAAGTATTTGTTAGTGCTGCTTTGATAGTATAGTAATAGTTAGTTGATTTTCAATATTCTTACTCTAGTAGTTACAAGTTTTTTCATTCCTACAACTGTGAAAAAAAAATGTTCCAAGTTTCTTTTGTGTCTTATGTTTTAATAATAATAATAATAGGTATAATAAAAAACGTTCGTTCATTAAACGTCCAGAAATGATTTTTCCGTGCTTGCATTTGTCAAAAGCGTACGAAAAAATCCCTATTTCCAGACTCGTAATGAAATATACCATTGCAAAAATATAATGGTGCTTCTCATAGGTATTATAAAAAATTCTCGAATGCAAAAAAAAAAGAAAATGCATATTTTGAAATCCTCTCTAGCACTTGATGGGTCTTTATGTCATTATTTTATGTGTTATGGGTAATGCAATATCTGTGTATAATTTATTATACGATTTATACGATTTCGCGAAATTAGTTTATTTGCATGCCGCTCTCTGTACAGTCACTCTGAAGTAACCTAACCTTCCCTTTACAGGATATGTAAGTATTTGTCAATCGTGAAAAAGAGAAGGACTGTGAAACACAACCTTGAGTTGAATAAATCGGTAATGAAGTTATAATCCATACAGTGAGAGGTTCATAGAAATCAAGGCTTCACTGAATTGGGTGCAAAATAGGCATGATCGATAAATCAGTTTTGAGATCGACTTTAGATTAGTCCATTGTATGCGCGTAATACAGTTGATTATCATAATATACTTTCGAGAATGATGAACAATATGGTGGGTTGCGAAATTACATTGGTGTTGGTACTGTTGGTAGGCCCATACCACAGCTAGCAAATTAGAAGATGAAGAAGGAAGAAGCAGAGAGATATAGGTTAGGATTAGGAGATAAGTTTTTCAATTTTTTTAGACTCAAAAGATGTCAGAGAGGGTAAAGACGATACGAGAATCTGTTTACAGAGTTGAAATACAGTTTTTTCCATTTCGGTTTTGTAATGAAGTTATTATGTAACGCAAATGCGTATCGAAATGGCCTCTGTTTATTATTCGGAGGTTGGTAGAATCGAACTGTCAAATGAAAGTTAGAAGAGTTAGGCTCAGCCTCCTTCTGAGCGATTTTGGATATGGTGATCCTAGCAGTGACAAACTCATTATTTTTATTGTTGAAGTTTATTCCAGAGTGTGATCTGATTCAAATTGACCAATAAAAACAATATAACAACATTGCATTTTTCACCGCTGGTTATATACGCAAAAATCAAAATCGCTCAATCGCTAAACTGGGCTTTACGCTTGTGCGTCAGATTTCGAATATTTCAATGTCATCATTGTTACCAATCGAAGATGTTTCTGTTATTCATCGATATTAAATCAAAAGTGCATCCCAAAAACTTGGTTTTCTCTTTCAAGCCAAGAGCTATTTCACTCCCAGTCAGCTGCTTATGATCTATAAGCCACAGATCCGACCTGTCCTGGAATACTGTTCCCATAATTTGGGTGCGGCACCTAAACATATCCTGAAACTATTGGATTCTGTCCAAAAAAGGGCAATTCGTCTCGTCGGTGATGCCTCGCTTACAGATTCGCTCACTTCTCTGGAACACCGAAGAAAAGTTTAATGGGCGATGCTCTTCTGAAATATCAACAATCGTTCCTACACTGGCAGTCTCTTCGAGATTAACCCGCCAAGTTCAGTCTTCATACCCCTTCGTGGTCACTTTAGAGACCTGCAGGACGTCCCTCTCCAAAGACTCGTTCATCCAACGAACATCGAGACTTTGGAACTCATTGCCTAGTGAGGTGTTCCCCGAGGCATACCATCCTCAGAAATTTAAGAGAAGAACACCAACTCCTACCTTCTTTCCCTTGGTTCTCACGATGTTCTCTGAACATTACAGGATATTCCTTTTCGTGAGAACCAGAATTAAAAAGTTTCATTAGACACGTTGTCGCACTTGTTCACTTGGAGCACTCGTCGTACTCCAAACAACGCGCGTGCGACAATATAGCGTCTTGTATCACAATAGACTATTTTGTGTGCATCCATTGCAATTTTATTACCCATTGAAATAAAATTATATAATCAACATTTCTGAGAGGAAAAGTCTAGCATATAGTAAAATAATATTTTTTGTCGTGTGGGAATGTTCAGTTTTCTATCCTAGCTTTACAAAAGAATGAAACTGTAATTTATAGAATCAGTAATTCATCCTAACACTCTTAACATACTTTGGCATCATGTATCGCAAACAGTTTTCTATTCGAAAAAATTCTGAATATTTAGTAGAATATCGCAATACCTATTAACAATAGCACCTATAAGGCAATCAAAAATCTATAACGAATGATATATTGTCTAACAATAAACAACCGAAGTTCCTTTCTATGTCATATTTCATAATTTTAAGAATAATGCATGTTGTGATATAACGATACTAGTTATTACCATCAATTAAGTGAATTCCATCACAGAAAAGTAAGTGCTTCCTGCTCTAACAGAGTTACTAAATTAAGGGCGTTACTGCCTATACAGAGTGTCCTACTTGTGGGTGAATGTAGGCCCAAGTTGATTTACGAAATCCTATAGATTCAAGTAACCAATCATCTCTAATGAAAGAAATTTTTTTACATCAACGCACATATCATGAATAGCTGTGTTGAAAATAAATCGAGCGGAATTCATTCAATTATTTCTTGTACAACAAAAAAGTCTTTGTTATGAAAACATACAGTCTCTTGACTTAACTTCAACTTTCCTTTAATACATAGCAACCCATTAGTGTGAACATAATATAAGTGCATTATAACTAACTGGTTATTACCGAATTTCTTGCCTTGTTCCACATTGTAATTATAGAGTATGAGTAGTCTAAACAGAACTGGGATTTTTTTAAGTAAAACAAAAACTACGTTTGATTCAGGTTCCATATATTGATTGACTATAGACTCATTGGGGATAGACAAGAATGGGGAAGTTTCCGACATTGAGATTTTCATTTCAAGTTGAAGTTTATCAAAATTCATCGAGTACGTATGTTTTATTTACCTCGTGCTATCAAATTTGACTTGGAAAAACATTCCCAAAACTGTAGTTACGGCTCCTCCACCATTCTGATGACGTACTAATTAGTAGAGCGTGGTAAAGCCTTGACAGAGATGGATAGATATTTTCATCATTGTCTTCGTATCGATATGTCTAAATAGTCGGATATTCTGCATTAACATCTTGGTATTGCTATGATATCCAATGTATCATTTGTTCAATAATTCAAGTTGAAACTAAATTATATTTTGAAATTTCATCAAGGTGCCCAAGGGAATGTTGATTATAGAAAAGATAAATATTGAAATAGAGTATTTTTTTATTTATAAAATTATGGCCAGGTAAAAAATAATTTTGATATTGACAATTTTTCTTTGAAGTTGATCATGCTAGTCAAATATTCAATGTAAACAAGGAAAGTAATATCTCAAAGTCATCTCCAACATTATTAGAATAATCTAACATAACAAGGTAGAAAACGAGCAGAAAACAACTACGTTCCTGGCAATTTCTATATGGGAAATTTATTGAGGAGTGTTTCTTTCTTCGCCGCTTGGTGTCGCCGTCTGCATTCTCTTCTTGGGGATCGGCTCACTGCTAACAAATATGCGTTGATGCTTCCATCGATTCAGACCTCGCCTCGTGTGGAGATCTCGGGATCTCTACACGGTTGACTACCCTGTACTGATGAGGGCCAATAAGCCCGAAACCGGTCTACAGGTTGTCAGGCGTGTTTGTCTCGTTGGGAGCATAAACGCATGTTCGAAGAAAGAAACATTTGTATTTTTATTCATTTATATGAATTGATGCATAGACTACGAGTGGATATAATTCAATATTTTGCGTGGTTTTTGCCAGGAACGTAGTTGTTTTCTGCTCGTTTTCTACCTTGTTATGTTAGATTATTCTAATAATGTTGGAGATGACTTTGAGATATTACTTTCCTTGTTTACACCACCACTCCACTTATGGCTATTCCGTTTGGTTTGAAATATTCAATGTGTTGATGAATATTTCGATTTATCAAGAAAATTAGTGACTTCAATCTGGCAACAGTGCAAGCAACAGCTTTCTACTTCTACTTTCTTCAGTCCGTAGGCTCAATAGAATCAAGTTCAGTAACTTATAACCAACAAATATCCCCAAATGTCACTAAATCTAATTAGTACGTCATTGTGTTCCGCCATGAAAATTTTATATCGCTGTAATTTTTAGGATAATTCCAACAGTAATTCTAGACAGCAGAAACATTATATTTGTTATTCAAACAATAATTTCATGAAAATCAGTTCGAAGGAACCATTGTAGGGACCAAAAAACTACAGATTATTATAAGGAAGAGATCTTTATGTTCGGTCTTTCAGTTCAAATGTTTTCATTACATTTTCAAATCACGCAATTATTGGAAACTGATTTCATTAAGCACAGAAATATCGAAATCGAATCAAATGAATGGTATTTGTAGGTGTGCGTACAAACCCAACCAGATAAACTTTCTTGACTGCAAGCAGAATCTACACGCCAACTACATACTAATCAGCTGTATACTTAATGAAGACTTATGTATCTATTTTTGATTTCATCTGAGGATCTGCCTGCGCATAGATCACATAGACAATAGATCAATTTGTAATTGTAATCAGTTAGTATTGATGAAGAAACTCCAATGCAAACAAACCCTGAGACAACTGACAGCGAATAACCAAGAGTTATAGGGGACACAACCCTCTGAGGCATCACCTCAAAAATATGGGAATACTGGTGGGCAAATCATAGAGTGATAGCTGTCGCTACTGCGAGAACTTCGCTGAAACTGCAGAACATTTGCTTTGCGAATGCCCAGCGCTCAAGTTCCTGGAAGGGGCTTTCTTAAAGCCCTCCGATATCAGGAGCTTAGCTCCCAGGAAACTGATATACTTTGCACGGAGCCTCGGGATCCTGGGTCTTGAATAGATTAAGAATCATGCATTTTTCAATGAAGCCTAGAATATGTCGAATCTGTTCGCTGTGAATGTATCTAGACAACCTCTCACGGGTTTTATAAAGCAAAAATGTGGAATCACATCCTTAATTATTCGCATTTCATTGAGGAACATCCAGTATATCAATTATTGATTTCATTGAGATAATATTTCGGAGCTCAAGGTATATTTCTACATGGCGTTGTGTAATAATCATATGGAATAAATTGCGAAAAATTCACCATCTACAGGAAATTGTATGTTGAAATGCTCTGCTTATGAAGTCAGGGACGTCCTGAATGTTATACTCTACTTCTAGCGTTGTTGAAGAGTCGATAATCATAAATATATTATTTTATCACTCATATTCCTGATTGAACAGTTTTTTTATATACTTGTTAACTTATAATAAAGATGATATATGCACGCGATATATTTCGTTTACAACTTGTTAACAAAGTAGCCTTGGACGCTTCCAAATCACAACACAAAATTGACGTTTTCAGAGGAATGTGACAGCATTTCCGCTCGGCAGCATCGAGTTTTCTTATCTAGGAACTGCTTTTTCAGAAAAAAAAATGTATATGCCACTCTCAAAAAATAATCATTTTGCGCTCTGAATAAGTTTACAAATTGCTTTTGCTTACATTTTCCTTATTCTTTAGTTTTTTTTGTAGTGGTATTTTTTCTTAAAAAAATATGTATTTGGGCCAATTCAAGGTTCGAATAATGCATAAACGATAGTTTTACGCATACAATAATGATATATGGAAGTTTTGTCATAGAAAACATATTCAGATGTTTATAAAATTAATCAAAAAGCTCATTTCTGAATCGAAAATGGAATTTAACATCAAAACCACCCTACCTACGTCTATGTCCATTTGGTAGGTTTGGTTCACGTATAAACTCTCGTATTTCCTGTATATGCAGCTCGAAACTGTAGAAAAAAAGCGATCTAGAATATTATATTGTGTGCGAGTTAATGTAATATGAGTGACCCAAAGGAGTACTTTCTCTTCCGATTCGTCGATAATTCTAGAAGAAAATGCGAGTGCTCTGCATTGAAAATGACTAGATCATAGATAAAACGTGTACAGATTGGATAAACACACTATGATATACAGTGTTCTCGTGGGGTATCGGTCAAAATTGAGATAATTTACAGAAAGGCAGCATCTGAATCTGAGAAGCTGAATCATATTTCTTCATTATCATCGTGAAATTTCCATATAAAATTTATTAGGAATGCAGATATCTCCATAAATAATCTGATCTGATTCTTGAAATGTACGTAGCTTTCGTATTAGGACAGCTTGTAGCTCTGGACTCTTCATTCGAAGTGAGTTTGATTTCTGAAGATAGCCAATTCTGTATCTGAAAAACATTTGATATTTTCTGATATAGAAATGGCGAATTCTGGAATACAAAGAGTGACTATTCTGAAATTTGATCGTCGATTTCTGAAACTAAGTCAATGGTTTCTGAAATACAACTGGAAAAGATGTATAGCATCAATTATATTCCTAGTAGATACGAAACCTGACAACGCCTTTTCTTTCCAGGCAAATAATGGAAAAAGGGTCTTCACAGCCTTGGAGGGACACCCTTTTCCAGGCAACTGGGGAGAGCAGATTAGATGGTAGCGCTCTCAGAGAGTACTTCAGACCTCTGGAAGAATGGCTCAGGAATGAAAATCTGCGTACAGGTAAAATAGTTCACTATAGGTTTTTCATTACACGAAAAACCCATTTAAATTTTTCATCATTGATTCTATAGCTGCGGTATTTTTTCCTTGCTACGAGTGAAAATCTTCTTGTATATTTTAACTTTTATTTGTTGTTTTTCACAGGTGAATTCGTTGGTTGGCTCTATGACGGAGACTACTGCAAGCAGAGCATAGAAACGGCTGGCCTTCAAGTATACGGGGGGTTCTATAATGGTGCTAAACTTTCATCGCCAACTCCGGTTATGTCTATCATTTTCATTGTCATCATGTACTACTGTAACATAATCATTTCTTAGGTTAATGTGGTTGTGAATAATATTTTTAGACGTAGAAAAATCTATTGAAACCGTCCAGTGTTCATTATACTTTGGCGTATCATATTTCGCGTAATTTTTTTCATCTCAGTCGAATGACGTATTTAATTGCCTTTATTAGATGATGTGATATTGTTTTCGAAGTACCTTTACTTCATAGCTTTTCGACAATTATTAAGTAAATTTCGCATAGTTTATGTGCCTGATAGGTATTTGAATTTGTGAAATAAATGAATGAATGAGTATAATGTTCGAGTGTTATTATCAACGAATCACATCGAAGAATGTAATGAAAAATTCTGAAGAACTACCCCCATTCTACATTGAAAAACATTTTTAGTTTACAGTCGTTGATTACGTCAATCACATGGCAAATTCTTGAAAAATTAGGGGCTGCAACTACCATTCTAATGGGGTTGAATTCAGGAACGAAATGTATACGTTTCTTGTGCATGGCTGTTTCATGTAGTATTCAAATATTCATTATTCAAATTAATTGCAGCCTGTCATGTCTCAATGATGCATAGAACGAACTATATGATTATTTAGATATGACGATTTAGCGACATGATAACATAACCAGAAGACATAAAAAGAAACAAATGTGGGCGTATTAAAAATTGATTGATCAATGATTCAGTATACATTGATGTTTATTTATATACGTCGTGTTATACAATTTGTTAGTTATATCTAGATGTTAATTATCAAAGAATGCGTATAGATAAGCCGAAGAATTTTATTCTTGTTGCTCATTACGAATATGATCGCTAATTGCAAATAAGTACAAAACCACAAAGGAAAAAGTACCTACTTGTTAAATGCAAATTAAATGATTTTTTTTTATGCGGCTGTCGTTTACATCTTAACTTTCTTAAGTGTGCTTGAAACAATGACAAATGACAATTTTGGTTTCCTAACCTGAACCATATTTGATCTTAATGACGTATGTTGGCATTCTACATTTTTTGCTACATACGTTTGAAAAAGTATAACAGATTTTGGCACATTGGGCTTTTCATGTTGCATATAATCCAGATTCTAATAATGACAGTTCTCGAACTGTTCCTCGTGAAATGCTAAAGAACATGTACTTTCCTCCAACTAGTACTCTGATGTGGATATTATATGGCATTAGGTGACTTATATCATGTCTTCTTGTTTGGACTTTCTCTAATAGCTGGTATTGGATAACAGATAGCCATATAAAGTATGGGTAACTACCTATTTACGTTTTTGAATTTAATGAACGACTCACAAGGACTTAATGTTATTGTTTTTGTTTGAAAAAGGAACTCTGCAAGTGAAATTGAGACTTGTTATTTTAATTAATCACAGGCCACATAAATGAGAGCAGTTTTTTCTCTCGTTTTTCTTGCCTGGTTGTACAGGATGTCACTGAAACGTTATAAGTTAATGGTTTACTGGTATTTGATAACCTTGAGAATTAGGTAGTAATGAGAAAACACCGTTAATATCATGGTACTTCTCCTACCTATTTTGTTATTGACGAAGGAAATACAAAATTTTTAGACCATATAGTTCTCTGATGAATTGACAATCCATAACAAATGCATTTCAGCCAAAAAAAAATGTGAATACCTTCATCATTAGAATCTAAACAGTTGAAATAAAGTGAGTTTGATGGGAATTTTTGGGTGCCTTTATATTTCAAAATTGAAAAAAACGACGTATTTGTTATTCAATATAAAGATAATGGATATTAATTGATATTTTTTGTAATTTCGTCAACACTTGTGAACATTTTCTATTCATTAGGAAGACCACGAAGATCTGTTCAAGAACACCATGCATACAAGGTGAGTTAATTCAGTTGAATATTGGCCGAATCATAAAATGAATGAAGTTTTTCAAGTGGTTTCATGAGATCAAGCGTTAAAACTCACTTTTCTGTAAATAAAATATAAAGTGACCATGTTGGAGAGTTCACAATTATGTTCGAAGTTATGCATCCAAAAATATTATAAATTATAAAATAATTACTCGTTGATGTGAACAATGGAGATTTTCACAATATTAAAAATATTCTCACTTACAACAAATACGAATATCGTCTAACCAGCAGTGCATCTAGTATTTTTTTGTGCGAGGCAAACTTGAAGTGATAGAAAACAATTGAATACGTCATAAAATGCATATGTACCTATTATTCAGGATGATCAAACTCAAGTCGGCATTATCTTCATAATGAAAGAAGGTCGGTTAAATTAGATTACCAGAAGTATTCTTTCCGCTGATAACCGTATTGCTAACTGAAAAACAATTGAATATTTAATTTATTGGAAAAAATATATTCATGTAAATATCCATCATAAATATTTGTAATGGTATATATTTCAATTTCGATTGATTTCCAACTACTTCCGGGACATAAATGGTTATTATAAATTTCATCCTGAAACCACAAATAAAGGACGCATTTAAGGTTTTTGACAAGTCTCATGAAAATAAAACATGTCGATGGAGTTGAAAAGACGTTGTGGTTCAAGGACACAATTTATAATAACCAATAATGTTCCGGCAAGTGTAGGCAATAGATTGAAATAAAAATATACAAGTTGTCAACTTGAGTTCGATCCCCCTGTATATACCTACACACCAAATTTCACTTGTTTATATGCAGAAAGAAGAAAGACGTAGCCACTTTGTAGAGTAACACCCAGTAAGATGTTTTCCACCCCCATTCATTTCATTGTTTGAAGTCGAATAGAAAATGCCTGTAATACATCAATTCGTAATAATTGTTATTTTTTCAATCTACCCATCTTATTCTGGGAGGGGTAGTTACCCCTCTACCCGCTCTCGGATGCGCACATGTCTTCGATACTTCAACGTGATATCTGTTGGGGCAAACTCATATATTCGTTCCGCTAGATTGCAAAGTTATTTTTCAACGCACATGACACAAAAGTAGTTAATAAAAAACAACTGTATTATTTCTTGACATACGTGTTTTGAATTGCCACAGAACAAGTGAAATTGAATGATGATATTTCCGGATGTGAGCATTGTGAAAGGAATTCGTAATAACTTGGTATTGAAATAGTTTCGTTCAATTGGGCAATGGATTGGGGAATGCTGGGGATTTCTGAAATTACTGAGCTATAGAAATCACTAATCAACTAATCTTATACTAGATATCTACCTGGCAGGATCTGGATTGTTTTTTATCCAGGTAATTACGGTATTGGTGTTATAAATTTATGATTTCGAAACTGCGGTATCCATGATTATTATAATTTTAAATTTAACGACTATATTAAAAGAACAGGGTTTGTTTCACCCCTGTAAGAAATTTTAGATATCGAAAACTGTAATAAAGTTAATATCGGATCAAAAAAAAAGTTCTTTTGTATGGAACGCGTGATGGAACGTCTGAATTCCTATGCTGCAATCTATATACTGAGTAAGGTACTGGGAAATCTATCGCAACATTAAATATCCCAATAATACCAAATGAGAAGATGGAAAGATGAATTCCTTATTATTGAGAATAGTAAATTTACACAGCATACGCTATTGCGAATGCCAAGGTACCTAAATACTTGCAAAAAAAAGTGAGGCTACATCGCATATTCCCAAAAATTCGTGTAATTGATTTGATTGATTTGAATATCGCCCAGGATGCAAAATATTTGCAGGAAACTGCGACTTGTAGATAACCATGTTCCACTGATGGCTCATGAAACAGTTAATTACTACCTTATCTCTTCGTTTCGATACGAAATTTTATCAAAAATCATTCTCGATCAATTTCGAGTAGGTAACAGCCGTTTGCACCGACTCATTGGTCAACAAAACTTAGTTGAACCTACGGAGCATCAGACAACACTATCATTGTTTAGGGAATTTCAATTTTATTCGAGAAAGGAATGCTTTTTGATGCTTAAGGCATTTTTTTGCGACGAAACAGTTTCAAAGACCGTTTTAAAACAGTTTATACGTCTACGTCATAATTTTATAATCCGAAAAAATGCAACGTTTCAAAACGTCACGTGTCATAGTTATTTAACCTCAGATGACAGTTCGCCATATTGAAACATGATTGAAACGGTCCAAAAGACGCTTTCAAAACGTTTTGAACCAGAATCAATTGTGACGTCACAAATGGTTCAAGAAAATGGAGTGTTTCAAAACTGTTTCAAATAGTTTCAAAACAGTTTCTCGCAAAAAAATGCCTTTAGTTAGGTAAAGGGTGAGCGCCAGTTTTGGAATTTGAATTAGGAAGGTTCTTTCATACAAAGAATGAGACGACTATCGAGAAAAGACAAATGGTCCTAGTTATACGTCCCAACGAGGAAAATATTCACCATTGAATCTTTGCGAAACAGACAGATATAAAGAAAATAAAAAACCAATGCCGATAACTTCTCAAGAAAAAGATACAGATGCGGGAGAAGATTGCTAGATAATTCCAGAATGGTGATGGGCCTCCACCCAAACCAAAAGTCACTGTCTCTTGTTAATAAAAAAATGTTTTTTTATCAATAGATATAAAGAAAATTTAACTTCGCAGTTAGTTTATGCTCAAAAAATGAGTAAAATACAGCATCTTTGCTTTTTTTATGTGCTACTCTAAACCTGTCAAATTTGAAATATTTTTCGAAAATCCTCCAAAAATCAGGTTTCATTTTGAATTCCGCTCCACCAATCAAAGTGCATGACGCGAGAAGCAAAAACGCTGCATTGGGAATTCGCCCTAAGGTGTACTTAAATCCGTCGGTGCAAACGGCTGTAATGGTGAATTTATATAAACTCAACCAAACCAAGAATTCTATTAACAATTAATAATTAACAACGACATCAACTAAGAAGGTGTTTATAAACATCATTCAAGAATTAGGTTTTTTTATTGTTCCGTGCCTGAAATTCAGAGCGAAGAAATGGTTCTGTGTTCAAATATGCCTTATGCGCATGCGTTGAATTCATAATTGTTAATTCTTGGTTGAAAAGATGAAAGATGACCATCTTCTTAGTTGTTAATTATCAATTTAAATGACAGATGAATGTTTATAAAACCTCTATGGGATTTTGCTGTATTCATCTTTCTTGATTCTTGGTTGTTAATTCAATTCTTAGTTTAGTTGAGTTTATAAATTCACCATAAGTAAAGTTACATATACAGGGTCGCTGATATGTATGGAAACGGTCGATTATTTCCTAAAGTAAGATAGCTAGCGAAAAATGTTAGGATACAAAAGTTGTAGGGTTTTTCAAAATCCATTAAGCTAATGAAAAATTAAGTATACAGAATGAGTCAAAAAGTCAGGACGAAACAAAGTTGCTTTTTCTCTAATGGGACGCCCTGTATATTATTCCACATTTCAATTCTGCTCGAAATTCTGAACAAAATTGATATAGCACATCATTTCCTAAATTCAACTGTTTTCGAGATATCGAATTTTGAAAATAACTTATAATAAATTATCCAAAAATGTTAGTCCATTAAGTTCATAGTCCATCACGTTACCTTTGAAAGTTTCCAGCTCCATAACAACGCCGCGTCGTTCTTTTGTCTAACAGTGATGATCTTGACAACACATGTCAAAAATACATTTAGTGTAAATAAGTTTCGCGCAAAAATGGCACGTTTAACTAATACTGAGCGTATTGAAATTTTAATGATCATAGAATTCGGTGATAGAAGACGAAGTTGTGACCAAGTAGTGAATATTTTTAATGAATTGCATCCAAATCGGGAACCAATTTCTAAATCAACAGTTTCAAAAACATTGCAGCGTTTTCATGAAACTGGAGATGTCAAAGATCGACCAAAAAGTGGAAGACCAGTAAGCGTTACAAATGAAGAAAATGCTTTGAATGTCATGTTAGATGTGGTGGAAAATCCAATAAATTCGGCACAACAGAGGGCTTTGAATCATAACATGAGTCGATATTCCATTCAAGAAATTTGCAAACTGCAAAAATTCCATCCATATAAAATTCATTTGGTACAAGAATTGAGTGAAGACGATTTTGATCGTAGAATCGAGTTCTGTGAAGTTATTATGGATAAATTAAGCGAAAATGTCAACTTTGTCAACCACATATTGTTTTCTGACGAATCTACATTTTGTTTAAACGGGCACGTGAATCGACACAACTGTAGGTATTGGTCAGACCAAAATCCACATTGGATGGAGGAAGTTCACACTCAACGGCCACAAAAAGTAAATGTCTGGTGTGGCATTATTGGTGGACACGTCATAGGACCCTATTTTATAAACGGAAATTTGAACTCTGAACGATATTTATCACTTTTACAACAGCATATTATTCCAGAGCTTAGACGATTATTCCCGAATAATAACAATCCCAATTTGCCGGCAGAACAAATATGGTTTCAACAAGATGGGGCTCCTCCACATTTTGGACGTATGGTACGGGCATATCTAGATGAAACTTTTCCTAATAAATGGATTGGACGCAGGGGAGCAATTGAATGGCCAGCTAGGTCTCCCGATATGACCCCACTTGACTTTTTTCTATGGGGTCACATAAAAAATGTAGTCTACAAAAATAGGCCGCCAAATATCGAAGAGTTGCAAGAAAGAATAAGGCATGAAATTTCTACCATTCCTCCTCACATGATTTTAGATTCACTACAAAATTTTGTTCAGCGAGTTCATTACTGTCAGGAGGTAAATGGTAAACACTTTGAGCACCTTATTAAATAGAATTTCAAAGAAAAATTTGTTGTTTATTAAAACTTGTTTTCTCTCTTTTCCTCCTGTCTTAACTATTGTTTTCTTAAAATTTTAAATATCCTGGACATTCATTAAAAAATACATTTTATTGTTTTAATTGCATTTTAATCAACCCTGAACAATTATGCTTTTTTTATTTTCTGTAAAAAAAATTATAATTAAATTGTAATCATAATATCCACATACTCCACCTTTTGTGACTTTCATAATAAATATGCATCATTTCGTGCTTTTTCTTTAATAAATTTGAGAGTAGTAAAAAGTTATTTTCAAAATTCGATATCTCGAAATCGGTTGAATTTAGGAAATAAAGCGCTTCATCAATTTTGTTCAGAATTTCGAGCAGAATTGAAATGTGGAATAATATACAGGGCGTCCCATTAGAGAAAAAGCAACTTTGTTTCGTCCTGACTTTTTGACTCATCCTGTATACTTAATTTTTCATTAGTTTAATGGATTTTGAAAAACCCTACAACTTTTGTATCCTAACATTTTTCGCTAGCTATCTTACTTTAGGAAATAATCGACCGTTTCCATACATATCAGCGACCCTGTATTTATTTTATCTCAGGAATCCGTGATAAACATTTTCGGGACACCCTGTACACGTTTGTGATGTTGAGTTCAATGAAATATTATTCATCTAAGTATTTGATTGTAACCTTGAGTCCATCATCAGGGCAGATATTCTTCCATTCAATATTCTAGATCTAGAGGGACATACTTAACGTTTATTGCTTGAAATTTGCTAATGATTGCATGGAGTGCAGTTTGTATTCGTATCAGTTAAACAATTTCCTGCTCGTGGCAAAAGCAAACATGATTATCTGCTTCTCAGATGTGAAATCATGTCGAAAAAATGAATTATTGAAAATGAAGTTTCACTGGAATTTTATTATGGATGTATTCACTGGTGTTCAGTACAAGTAGAAAAACTAGATGAAACGATTATAAGGAGAGTACAACAAGGAAAAATACAAAATTCGAAAATGGATATGTCGGAAGGTCTTGCTCGCAAACCAGAATATTTGAACTGGATAGAGGAGTTCGGTCCAAGTTGCCAACCTTATTTATTCGTGAAAACCTGTGACTCTTTTTTCGGTAATTTTTTTAGATTTTCGGAAAGATCATGCAATAATTAATAAAAGACAAACATTATTCAGAGTCCATTCGTTGTTATATAGCTGAAAATAATAAAATTTCATCAGCTGTTAATTTTTAGTTACTTTTAAATTCCTCAGGTTAGGCACTAAATCTGATTTATGAGAATAATCTGTTCTATGTGTATTATGTTTTGGAGCTTGTGCCGTCTTGGATCTATATTTGGTTCTGTGTCTGTGTCGTGTCAATCAAAGCCAGTGAACTCAAACATTGAGTTCAGTGATCAAAGCATGAGTCACGGGAATCACGAGTCATGACATACTTTGTGACACAGAACCAAAGATAGATCAAAGATGTCACAAACTTCAATGCATAGAACATGCATAATACACATAGAACAGATTATTCTCATAAATCAGATTTAGTGCCTAATGTGAGGAATGTAAAAGTAACTAAAAATTAACAGCTGATGAAGTTTTATTATTTTCAGCTGTATAACAACGGAATGGACTTGAAAGAATGATTGGCATTTATTGATTATTGCATGATCTTTCCGAAAATCTGGAAAATTTGTCGAAAAAAGAGTTTGTTAAACAAAATTGTTGATGTTTTTTTCAAAGTACTCTTCGCATTAACGACTTTTCTCAATGTATTCAATAAAGAGAAATATTTTCAAAAATTCGAAAATCCAATATGGCGCTCATAAGGAAAACCAGAGCTGAGTGTTGTTTGTGTCTGTTGTTGAGTGTTGAAATTAAATATTTACGGTTTTTTAAAAATTAAATATCAATTTTTTTGTGAGTACATACAGTATCAGGCGAACAGAGGTCTTCCTGTGCTCAAATTGAAGCTAATTACATTTGCTACATTTTTTCCTTTACTTTACCCGTGAAATGTACAATTTCACTGATTTCGGGGACGAAAGTAGACCAAATCTTAGAACCCCACTTTTCTGGAAAAATTGACCATTTTTGGAAGGCTGTATATTGGCAATTATTGTATCTGAAGAACTTTGTTTGAATTCAAATCGTAGTAAATTTAATCTTCTTTGAAAACGTGAATATCCTGTTTCATGAAAAACCAGATAGTTTAGGAGATATAGTGGAAAAACCGTAACAAAGTACGAACATTTTCGGTGCTACGAAGTTAGCACAGGTCTTTGGAAGCTGTAAACTTGCAAAGTGGTCTACTATTAGAAAATCAGAATCAGTCGATTGTTTGCGATTTCAACGTTACGAATTCGTCCACAAATTTTATATTCATCAATTACTTCATCAAGATTCATAGGAACTATTCCAACCGAAAAAAATCTTAGGAAATTTGCCAAAGCATCTGAAAACCGAGAGATACGCGTATTTTTTATTCAGATCCACAGATCGATCGTAATACAAAATTCCCGCGTCACTAATATTCCTATGTTGCTAAAGATGTAGATATTCACAATGAAATATCAAATGAACAATTATATTTTATGAACCTAGGCGTATTATTGTAAATATCACTGACAAGTTGCATTCCATAAAAGCCTATTTTACACCCTTAATACTATTTTTGTATACCTGCCGATGTGATATGCGAAAAAAGGAAAATTGCATGTTCTAGTAGGTACATTTTTCATAGTTTCATAGTTATTTTCCCAGCGAAATATCTGATGCGCTATATGAAAACTTTCCAACTAGTCAAACATAGAGTACAAGACTTGTTTTTCTGCCACCAATAATTATCCTAATAACTGACTGGCCGATTGTATATTGTACCAAGCAACGATGTTAATTCAAATTAAATAATAATGAAAACAGATGACCCCTTTGAGATATCCCTTATGCGAGCGCATGTCAGCAGTAGAATCTGTGAACTACGTCTTGCAATACTGTGGTGAACTCGCATTGCGTGGTGTTTCTGGCTCCATTTGGAGTCTGGATAAGTACCGGAAAACGCCGGATTTCTGTGGGAAATCTCCATCTGAGCCTGCTGCTGGAATGTCGCTACAGAGAAAATGAACTGCCAAGGTAATGTCGAAGAAAAGTGCATTTGTAAAGCCGGTGCATGTTGCATTGCATAGTGCATGTAAACAAGAACATCGATTTATTCAGTGGCGGTTCCAGGGGTGGATTTAGGGGGGTGGTGGTAAATGATGTTTTTCCATTATGGTTCTATAATGAAGTCATTATGAAACGCAAATGCGTATCGAAATAGCCTCTGTTTCGGTAGATCCGCATTTTTTATTATTCGGAGGTTGGTAAAATCGAACTTTCAAATGAAAGTCAGAAGAGTTAGGCCCAGTTTACTTCTGAGCGATTTGGATTTGGTGATATTAGCAGTGAAAAACTCAATGTTTTCATTGGTAAATTTCAATTCAGAGAGTGATTTAATTGAAATTGACCGATAATAACAATATCAATGCATTTTCCACCGCTGGTATCGCAAAAATAAAAATCGCTCAACAGTAAACTGGGCTTCACGCTTGTGCGTTTGATTTCAAATATTTCAATGTCATCATTGCTACCAATCGAAGATCTTTCAGTTATTCATCGATATTGAATCGATGTTTTTCAATAAAAGACTTCAAATTAATGCAAAATAGAAAAAAAAAATACATGTCATATACGTTTTATAAGACACGTTGTCGCATTTGGCATTTGTTCCCTTGCGACAAAATAGCGTCTTATAAAACTTGTATCATAATATACTATTATACGTGTGGAGAAAGAATAGATTTGCAGTTACAACAGGAATCTCCGTCAGATGAATATTTGTTAATGGTAAGATTCACTGGGCGCACATGTTTTCTGTATCAATGCTCAATTGGGATCTGGAAAAGAAACACGTAGTAGTTCAAAACAGTACAAATTTGTGGAATTTTTTGCTCCAATTATAGTGAAAGAAAATCTCGAGGGAACTCTTTTCGTTTTCAAAATATTTGGAAATAACTGAAATTTCGGATTAACATTATTTTCTTGCTTTAGTGAGAGAGTGAGAGAGTGAGAGAGTGAGAGAGTGAGAGAGTGAGAGAGTGAGAGAGTGAGAGAGTGAGAGAGTGAGAGAGTGAGAGAGTGAGAGAGTGAGAGAGTGAGAGAGTGAGAGAGTGAGAGAGTGAGAGAGTGAGAGAGTGAGAGAGTGAGAGAGTGAGAGAGTGAGAGAGTGAGAGAGTGAGAGAGTGAGAGAGTGAGAGAGTGAGAGAGTGAGAGAGTGAGAGAGTGAGAGAGTGAGAGAGTGAGAGAGTGAGAGAGTGAGAGAGTGAGAGAGTGAGAGAGTGAGAGAGTGAGAGAGTGAGAGAGTGAGAGAGTGAGAGAGTGAGAGAGTGAGAGAGTGAGAGAGTGAGAGAGTGAGAGAGTGAGAGAGTGAGAGAGTGAGAGAGTGAGAGAGTGAGAGAGTGAGAGAGTGAGAGAGTGAGAGAGTGAGAGAGTGAGAGAGTGAGAGAGTGAGAGAGTGAGAGAGTGAGAGAGTGAGAGAGTGAGAGAGTGAGAGAGTGAGAGAGTGAGAGAGTGAGAGAGTGAGAGAGTGAGAGAGTGAGAGAGTGAGAGAGTGAGAGAGTGAGAGAGTGAGAGAGTGAGAGAGTGAGAGAGTGAGAGAGTGAGAGAGTGAGAGAGTGAGAGAGTGAGAGAGTGAGAGAGTGAGAGAGTGAGAGAGTGAGAGAGTGAGAGAGTGAGAGAGTGAGAGAGTGAGAGAGTGAGAGAGTGAGAGAGTGAGAGAGTGAGAGAGTGAGAGAGTGAGAGAGTGAGAGAGTGAGAGAGTGAGAGAGTGAGAGAGTGAGAGAGTGAGAGAGTGAGAGAGTGAGAGAGTGAGAGAGTGAGAGAGTGAGAGAGTGAGAGAGTGAGAGAGTGAGAGAGTGAGAGAGTGAGAGAGTGAGAGAGTGAGAGAGTGAGAGAGTGAGAGAGTGAGAGAGTGAGAGAGTGAGAGAGTGAGAGAGTGAGAGAGTGAGAGAGTGAGAGAGTGAGAGAGTGAGAGAGTGAGAGAGTGAGAGAGTGAGAGAGTGAGAGAGTGAGAGAGTGAGAGAGTGAGAGAGTGAGAGAGTGAGAGAGTGAGAGAGTGAGAGAGTGAGAGAGTGAGAGAGTGAGAGAGTGAGAGAGTGAGAGAGTGAGAGAGTGAGAGAGTGAGAGAGTGAGAGAGTGAGAGAGTGAGAGAGTGAGAGAGTGAGAGAGTGAGAGAGTGAGAGAGTGAGAGAGTGAGAGAGTGAGAGAGTGAGAGAGTGAGAGAGTGAGAGAGTGAGAGAGTGAGAGAGTGAGAGAGTGAGAGAGTGAGAGAGTGAGAGAGTGAGAGAGTGAGAGAGTGAGAGAGTGAGAGAGTGAGAGAGTGAGAGAGTGAGAGAGTGAGAGAGTGAGAGAGTGAGAGAGTGAGAGAGTGAGAGAGTGAGAGAGTGAGAGAGTGAGAGAGTGAGAGAGTGAGAGAGTGAGAGAGTGAGAGAGTGAGAGAGTGAGAGAGTGAGAGAGTGAGAGAGTGAGAGAGTGAGAGAGTGAGAGAGTGAGAGAGTGAGAGAGTGAGAGAGTGAGAGAGTGAGAGAGTGAGAGAGTGAGAGAGTGAGAGAGTGAGAGAGTGAGAGAGTGAGAGAGTGAGAGAGTGAGAGAGTGAGAGAGTGAGAGAGTGAGAGAGTGAGAGAGTGAGAGAGTGAGAGAGTGAGAGAGTGAGAGAGTGAGAGAGTGAGAGAGTGAGAGAGTGAGAGAGTGAGAGAGTGAGAGAGTGAGAGAGTGAGAGAGTGAGAGAGTGAGAGAGTGAGAGAGTGAGAGAGTGAGAGAGTGAGAGAGTGAGAGAGTGAGAGAGTGAGAGAGTGAGAGAGTGAGAGAGTGAGAGAGTGAGAGAGTGAGAGAGTGAGAGAGTGAGAGAGTGAGAGAGTGAGAGAGTGAGAGAGTGAGAGAGTGAGAGAGTGAGAGAGTGAGAGAGTGAGAGAGAGTGAGAGAGAGTGAGAGAGAGTGAGAGAGAGTGAGAGAGAGTGAGAGAGAGTGAGAGAGAGTGAGAGAGAGTGAGAGAGTGAGAGAGTGAGAGAGTGAGAGAGTGAGAGAGTGAGAGAGTGAGAGAGTGAGAGAGTGAGTGTGATATCAAGATAGGCAGTTGGAAGTAAGTATTCATTCATATTATGTTTTGTCCACTTTCCAGAGACGGAATCAGCATATATGACTCCAGAATGAACAGTTGATAAAAGAATATTTATTGTTACAGTCAACATTCCATGGAGGTCTTCTTTACTTGCATTTTGGTTGCAATTCCTTGTCACAAGCGGAAGGCTTGTTGGTGATAACATTTGTTCCTTACAAGAAACGTAAGTTTCATGAGTAAGTTGATGAGTGTGTTGATATAACACGAAGGATATTTTCTATTACTTTCAATTCTTAATATGATAATGATTTTTTTATGTTTCAACATAGTGCATTATATAAATTCAGATTGAATTTATGCATTAGAATTGCAAGATGAAAAGAAATGCATTCATTCAATTTCCATCCTAAAATACACATCTTGTCCAAATTTTTACAAGAGTTATGACAATTAATGCAGAGGTCCAAATATAAATATTATCTTTGAAATATCACGAATCCTTAAAACTAAAACTCAAATCTGTCACTGGCGGTGAAATAAAAATCTGAATAGTAAAACTTTGAAAAAGGAGGACACTCTGGTTTATTTGAGAAATCGAATCATTCAAGGAATCATCACCTTTCGAAGTTGATGTGAAGTGAAGTTGATGTGAAGTGTTTCGAATTCTAACTGGTTTATAGGTTTTCATTTTCCAGATATTTGGTGAATGTTACGGAATATTACATCAGAAACGTAACTGTGAGGGATTACCAATGGTGTTATAATGTTCCCCCTCGATGTTCCTTCTATATATCCAAAAAAATCAACGATACTAGAATCGTAGTAAGTACTTAACTGAATACTGATCGTTTCGAAATGTGAAAGAATCACGATTCCTCAGTCATGGCAAACTTTGCAATAATTTTCTGCGAATATCCTTCTATAAAAACTAATTCATTCTTCGGAATGAATCACTTCAACTTGGAAGAAGAATTACTTGCAGAAGGAAGTATTTTTGTAGACCTTCGTGCCAAATATTAGTCACAAGAAGTAGAGGAATGGAAGGAAGTAGTTCTTCTTGGACAAGTGTTGGTATGCTACCATGCTGATAATAATACTACCTACAGCGTGAGGTGAAGTCTCATGTTATTCCCAAAACTACGCATCGAATATAGATGATTTCAGGAAAAAAATCCTAATGCTCGAATAAACCAGACATTTCCAGACAATACGACATACCCTGTATACCAAAAAATATTATTCGCTGCATTTCTACCGCCCAGATAGCCGTGTGATGTTATATAACCATGCTTTCTAGGAGTGGCAGATTTATTTTTGTTACATTTTCACGATAACTTTTCCCATATAGATATATGGCTTCAATCCATTATTCAAATGCATCGGACCGAATAAATTTTTTTATGGTACAATTTAGTACTGTACGTACGGCTCGAAGACATTTCTTTATATAATCAAAAATGAACATCTGTTAAATGAATCGAAAAGGCCAACTAGATTAATGGGTTTAGAGAGTATGTTTACTTACACCGTCGTTCTATTAAAATTTAGATGCTCACAGCGATAATGGTTATTATGTTCTTCTTTTCGGGGATTTGTTCTTGCTCATTCGGTATACAGGATGTCCCACATATACAAGGTGGTCCCATTAAAAATACCAAATATTGATTCGATATTTCTTCAGGTCTGGATCTTGACAATGTCCAGCATGCTGTCACATCCTGTATAACACCTTCATTTAAGTGAACATATCCGATCAATTAATAACCGAAAAATTCATCTCAAACCACGAATGCAATTTCTCATGCCTCTCATTTGAATAACTCGCTCTAAGTTTACTTTCAATTTCGATAAATGTAGTTGAAAAGCAGTAAATCCAAAGTGAATTGGCATAGTGATTTGAAGGCTGTGTATGCCTATAATAGCAGCCGATTGTCGAATATAGAACACGAACAACGTTCACCATTCAATACCGTGTGTTGAAATCACAACAAATTGAAGTTTTTGTAACAATCAGTAACAGGAAATGATAGAATCGGGTACAATTACATTACTAATTATGATAAATTTACGTGCGCCAGTTAGGTGGAGATTCAAAAACAGTTATTCGAGAAGATTTCATGTCGGAACATTTTGAAATCATTCTTGAAAAGAGAAATGGATCTCCATTATGACAAATTTTATTTTAAGAAGAAACTATTCTCGATTGAAATTGTACTGTACGTCAAGTTCAGTCTTCACACCCCTTCGTGATCCCTTTAGAGACCTGCAGAACGTCCCTTTCCAAAGACTCATTCATCCAACGAACATCGAGACTTTGGAACTCATTGCCTAGGGAGGTGTTCTCCGAGGCATACCATCTCCAGAAATTTAAGAAAAACACGAACTCCTACCTCCTTTATTCCCTTGGTTCTCACGATGTTCTCTGAATATTACAGGATATCTTTTTTCGTGAGAAATAGAACATAAAAAAAAATTATAATCAGTATTTCTGATGTTTTCACAATTTTTATAGAAACTGCGCCTTCTAAAATTAAAAAATAGTCTTAATTGTCCTTATTACAACATATAAATATTCTTAATGGAATATGTCGTATATTTATTGAGAAAACTAGGAAAATCCCCTAAATATGACGTTTTCATTTTTTTTAAACACTGTTCGACTGATTTTGTTCGAATTCAGGAACTATTTCATCTGAATGTTCAAATAATTCCGTTTTTGAACCTCAACATATAGTATGCAGGGTCTATTTTCATGACAAGCCAATCTATTAGAGAAGACTGATTGTAGAAATAAGGGCAAACATATGTGCAAAAAGCATATAAAATTTGACAGTGTTTTGGAAAGTAGTTTCAGAGCGCTTCAATAATAATTCTAAAAAACTTCAAATGCCTAATTTGGATACCTACCATTTATCATATAAACTGATCAATTAGCAGGAAATGCAAAAGAGTTGAGATTTTAAAAAAAATCCAGATGTCATAAAGCAGTATTTATTTATAATAGATTTACCTAATATCATATTCCATTGAATCTGTAACATATCAATTATAAATAAATCAAAACCCTTACGAAAAATATAATGGATCCTCAATGTTTCAGGAGAAAAACCAGACACAGACAATTGAAAACTGCTGTCCAGGATACATCCAAATAAGTGACAGATGTGTCACCGATTGTTCTAGATGCAAACAAGGAATTTGTAAAGATGGACTATGTGTTTGTTTTTCCGGATTCAAGGGAACAACATGTGAAATAGGTTTGTATGTGTATGTCTCCTCTGCATATTGGTATATAGTTGTTCCTATTATGTATTTTCTTACGACAATCGTTTGACCCATAATAGATGTTTATACATCCGTGGATAAAATAAGATGGTAAATTGACTCTTCAATTGTTTTCGTGTTCTCTCAGATATTCAAATCCAAGATAGGATGAAGACATTGCGGGGTTACAACCTGATTATGTTTCAGCCTGTGATATTGGAGAATGGGGAACAAACTGTTCAAGAAAATGTGCCTGCGATAATCAAAAATGTGACCCGATGTATGGGTGCAAAGGACAGACAAACAGCGAGTATAATTCAGCATCCACAACCACTTCTTACTTCTCCACAATACCAACAGCTGAGGAGACGTTGCCCAGTATGACTCCAACTACAGATTCGACTCAAATCCTATCAGAAAAAAATAGTAGAACAACTCAAAAGATTGAAATCCCTGTAGAATCCCCAGAATTACAAAGAGATACAAGGACTGATTCAGCAAGTGGGCCGAAAATGGAAGCCAGTAGGGAAAAAATCAATGAATCCAACGCAGCAACGGATGGCCTTGAAAAAAGCGAGGGATATGGCGCTCCCGTCGATATCATGTTCGGAGATCAATTACAGCATCAGTACTGGTTCCAGATCACCACCACAACTGATAGAACCACCCAAACGACCCACGATTACTTTAAGGCCATTGTGAAACCTTATCGTCATAATTACCAGACAAACACATGGAGTATCTATTTGAAATTGATCGTCCCAATTTTCGCATTAGTTGTACTGATAATCGTGATCCTATGTATCTATTTCCTATCAATGATGGGCGAAAGGAAAATCAAGAGGGAAAAGAAGAAGGTTCCAGCTATAAGAACTGCTAGTATTCTGAATGATCCCTTGCCAGGTCAGTTCATTTCGTACTTCCAGTAAAAAAATTAGTTTTGCAAGGTTTTCATCATGAAATTTCAAGTAGAAAAACGTTATTATTTTCCAGTGAACCTATGAAGTGATCTCACTGATCTCAGTAATCAATCAAATGCTTAAAACTCCTACTCTCAGTATACCTACTGTATAACGCGAGATGGTCAACATCAAAAAAAAAAACTCTCACAGTTTCGATGAATGTCAATGAAGGCGTAGTCATACAAAAATAACAGAACAGACTGCTATATAAATATAGCTGTCTGTGCTGTGTAGAAATATAGTCTTTAAACAATCATAATATTTCATTATATTTCTGAGCGTAGTTATTGTGATATATGTGTCGCCATCTATCAATGTAATAACTAACTGTATTTGTATTATCACCGTTGTTATCACATAAACCAAAATCCTTGCAGACACCTTTAATATTATTAGGTACTTAACGGGTACCGCCTACATAAACACGGTACCAGATCATAATATACACCATCTTGGATATAAGGTGAAGGTAATATAGAAATATCCATGAAATATAGTAATCAACGCTCTTATAATCATTTCAACTACAGTGACTTTTAACCAGCGATACACCTACATGCAACATGCAGGTAGAAATTATAACATTCAGCGTCATCAAAATAAATGACTTTTGTATAGATGGCGGTAAAATCGTTTTTCAGTGTATATATATCTCTACTTTACAATTTATAACAAACTTGAAATATCACATTTTATTAAAATTTGATAAGGACTCCGTGGCGCAACGGTAGCGCGTCTGACTCCAGATCAGAAGGTTGCGTGTTCAAATCACGTCGGGGTCATTTCTTTTTTCATTTATTTTTAGTATTGGGTTTCCTAGTTATCGAAAACTTTTTGAACATCAGAAGCGATCCGACATTTTATACAGCAAGAGGAAAAAATTTGTTCCAACCAAACCATAGCCGAACATGATTCCCATTCGAAAACTCTTTTCATATGTTTCAAAAATGAAAGAGATGTTGAATTTTCCTTCATAACAATGAAATAGTATATCATTTCATTACGAGTCTGGAAATAAGGATTTTTCCGTGCGCGTGTGACAAATTCTCATGTCAAGCAAGCACGGAAAAATCATTTCTGGACGTGTAATGAACAATATTTTTTATTATACTTCAATGAAAATAAACACAAAAGAAATTTGGAACATTTCTATTTTCACATTTGTAGGAACTACTACACCTTTTCCAGTTGTATTTCAGAAACCATCAAGTTTATTTCAGAAAGCGTCAAATATATTTCAGATTAGTTAATTCAATTTCAGAAAGCATCAATTGTTTTTCAGAATACGTCATTTGTATATCAGAAAATATCAAATGTATTTCAGAAAGCGTCATTTGTATTTTAGAAACAGAATTCAGTTTTTTTCTACGAAGGAATCAATGAAATAAATGATCCTGTGCAGAAAGAAAAAAAATCAACCTGCAAACGCAAATTTAACGTAAAATTTGAAATATTTCGAAAACAGTCACACTTGGGTGTAGGACATTATGCATGAAATATAAGAATTTTTCGTAAAATCAAAAAATATAATCATATATACAGGGTCCCATTCAAAATAACGAATTGACGGTCTGTTTCTGGTGCAATCGGAAGTGCTAAACTTTGCCTATACATTCTTGAGAATATTATGTTAGATGGATAGTCCCCATAAACATTAATTTAGTACCAAATTTTCTGATTCGGCCCACTTTATACATAGTTCATCATGGGAATAACATAGGAACAATGATGTGACCTACCAACTCAATCTCGTTAGCAACTACATAGTTTCTCATGGTGGATTTATAGACTCAACTAAACTAAGAATTAAATTAACAACCAAGAATTGAGAAAGATGAATACAGGAAAATCCCATTTAGGTTTTATAAACATTCATCTGTAATTTAAATTAATAATTAATAACTAAGAAGATGGTAATCTTTCATATTTTCAACTAAGAATTAACAATTATGAATTCAACGCATTCGCATAAGGCATATTTGAACAAAGAACCATTTCTTCGCTCTGAAATTCAGGCACGGAACAATAAAAAAACATAATTCTTGATTGATGTTTATAAACACCTTCTTAGTTGATGTAGTTGTTAATTATTAATTTTTAATGGAATTCTTAGTTTAGTTGAGTTTATAAATTCACCATCAGAGAGAAATGAAAAATAAGACTATTAAGCATGGGGTGTTTACAATAAACCTCTGTTTTCTGAAATACAAGTGACTATTCTGAAATTCAATTGACGCTTTCTGAAATACAAATAATATTTTCTGAAATTCAATTGACGAATTCTGAAATTCAGTTGACTTTTCTGAAATACAATTGACGCTTTCTGAAATTGAACTCACAATTCTGAAATACAATTGATGCTTTCTGAAATACAAGTGACTATTCTGAAATTAACTTGACGTTTTCTGAAATACAACTGGAAAAGGTGTAGAGTATAAGAATATTGAAAATTAATCCTTCATTCGTAATGGTAAAACTTCTTGATGTATGAGTTTTTCCATTTCGTAAAAACACAACGAGAAAGACATGCACCAAAGATCCCAAACGCACATTACTCCAAAGAAAATCGGAAAACCTCATACTCCGAATCCAATTTTCCAGATCCACCAACACATGAGGAGGCAGTGAAACTGACTTCTGTCGAATATAGACAAACCAACCACATAGGAGCACCTATATTCGAAACACGGGTAGTTTGTGATATAGAAAAGACGTCTGATCGTCCCAAGAGTGGTGAGTTAACAATTTTTTTTTTGATGAACTCATTTCGACATAGATAATCTTGTGATTGAGTGGTGTAGCCGGTTTTTTTTTCAGAAACACAACTTATACATTTCCGATTTTTGACATTGAGAAATAGCTACTTGTGTATTTATTGCGCAAAAGTTAGACAGTAATGATCTTTCGAGAACGGCAAGACACTTTGCGTTCGAAATACACTCCAGATTTTCTCAACAAACTCAGTTTCTGGACAAGAAAATTCGAATACTTTATTGCTACTAATCCTGGTGCTTCTCAAACTATATGAAGTATAATCGAAATTTAGGTACCTTTTTCTGCAACCGACTCCTCAAAAGTCGACTATTTTTGTTCTGTAATTAGCTCTTGAAGTTGACGTTTCTCTTACTGAACTTACTACTACTTCAGAACTTACTCATTAAGAATAAATAACATCGTGTTCATTATGTTCAACTAGAAACTGATACAATTACATTCCTATAATATAATATCCAATCCATTTGTGATATTGATATTGAAACTACACTCGAAAATTGAATAAACCTGATTTATCTACAACTATCAAGTAAATCATCCATTGCTTACTCGATTTTCAACAGTTAATGATAATCTACCAGTACTTCCACTAAAATAACATTTATTTTCTCCCCAAATTCTAAATTCTTGAATCTCGTGGACCAGAAAAAATAAAGATTAGGTTTTGTTCCTTCTACTTTTTCTTCTTATTTTTTAGCTTATTGCCCTAAATGTGGTATAACCGCCCACAAGCTCAAATGCTTTGTGTTGAGATGTGAAAGCGTCAAAGGCTACTTCGTTCGGTTTGTAAAAATATATTATTTTTTCCAGATTGTGGGGAAATTCTTTACGATCAGCCTCGTTCAACAAAAAGTTGCAAGGCAGCATCGCAAGCTAATCCAAAGGAGCCAATCTACGATGAGGTTCTATTTGAAAATATGTTTCTGTACATTCACTGAACTAAATTCTTATATGGCTGTCATAATATAAAGCACCCTTTATTGTGTGTGATTTACATACTTATGTGGTGAAAATTACGGAGATCATCATCGAAATAATATAAATTTATTTTCTTGTACGTGTATACCCGAAAGTGTAAATATTTCTATAAAAATGGGAAGAAATGTTTTTTTGTGTGATTTTGGTCTGGTGCTATTAAATTCTTGTATGTGGTGATTTTTGGGGTCGGTAATCATCAAATTTGTATCAAAATAGGTAAATCCAAAATTGCAGAGTTTTGTGATTATCGAATATTTATTTGATATCCTAATGAATTACAAATATCGAATACTCGATATATCGATAAATTACAAATATCGATATCCGATAACCGAGTTCCAATATCGTCCAGCTTCAATCGCAGGACACGAATGCACCAAGAAAAATTGAACTGCAGATGTTTTAGCGAGAGAGGGTTCGACTATCATTAACATCAAAATATATCAAATGAAAAAAATGTATTTCAAGTCTTAACCAATTTATAATACGAACACAATTGGGATGACTGGTAGACCACGAGCAAAAAATAACTACTTTCCTGGCTAATATCACGCAGTACATTGAATTATATCTAACTCTCTTCTTTCTAACACGTGACTAAGTTCACATTTATACAGGCACGAAACTTCTACTATGCACTGAAGAGGGCCAATAAGCCCGAAACCAGTCTGCATGTTCTTGGGCTTGCCTGTCCGAAGTATAATCGAATGATCTGCATGGTATTAGCCAGGAAAGTAGTTGTATTCTACTCGTCGACGGTGACGATGAATGAACTTTGGATTTCTCTTCAACTTCCCCCCGTAGTTGAGATTGAATATTTCTCGACCTCTACGATCCAAAGTCACAAAAACGTCACCTTCTTCGTGGAATAACAAATTCGCAGCTATCGCCGACTCCCACCGAGACTGCGATAATAAGAAACGCTAATTTTGTTCATCTCGTACGTTTTCTCAAACTGGTACTATATTATAGTAGGGGAGGCCGAGAGGCTGTACTCGAGTGTCGTGGGGACTTTTTGGATTGTAAAGATTAGAGGCTAAGAAGAAAAAAGGTTGTATGATGTATGCCCTTACAATGGCGGGGGGGGGGGGGGGCGTGTACAATTACTCAAAAACGTGAAAAAAAAGTCACTCGAGCGCGTCAGATATTTTTTTTTCAGAGGTGGTTGAAATCCTTTATGGACATCATATGGGTCAAATTCCCCATATGATAGTGTGGGACTCCCTGATCTCAGCCAGGTCTACCCACTAAAAACTCCACCCCCTTCGTAGGCTCGTCTGACCGAAGTCTCCGCTGACACTTAGGCCTAATGGCCCATTGTATCTTGCCTATTTATCATCATTGTACCCACTTTATTATCTCAGTGCCTTGTACAAGTTTGTACAAGTCCTTCACTGGATGTGAGTTGTATATTTCTGGTTCGCCAACTGGTTGCCCAAAAATTGTCTGCCTTCTGCGATCCAATGCCTCGCATTTGCATAGTATATGTGATACTGTTTCAGGTTCCTTTCCGCATAGCCTGCAATTTGGGTCACCATTATACAGTCCCATCCTGGTAAGGTGCTCCTTGACTGGGGCGTGGCCGGTCATGAGTCCTATAACAGTTTTTATCTGCTCTCTGTTCATGTTTAGCAGATCTGCAGTTCGTCTTTGGCATGGTTCCTTGATGTATTGTTTCCCATGTATTTTCCTGAAATGTTTTTCCAGTAGTTCTTATGTTTTTCCCGAATCCAGTCTGTTACAGACGCTCGTGCTGCACGCTTGGGTACTCCTAGAATCTGTCCTGGTTCTGGTTCATTATCTGACCCTCTTCTTGCAAGTTCATCAGCTTTCTCATTGCCAGCAATCCCCTGATGTCCTGGCACCCAGGTGAGTTTGACACTGTTCCGGTCTGCCAGCGTTTTCAGTTCCTTCTTGCAATCAAATAACAGTCGCGACGTCACTTCCTTGCTTATAATTGCCTTGAGTGCCGCTTGACTGTCTGACATTATTTGGATCTGCTCATGTTCTATAGCTCTCCTGTTATTCTCCTCTGCGCATCGGAGAATTGCATATACCTCTGTTTGAAAAACGGAGGTGTGTTTTCCCAGTGAATAGCTGAGCTTGGTCTCCGGGTTTTTCGAGAATACTCCTGCTCCTGACCCATCTGTGGTCTTTGATCCGTCTGTATACCAGATCTTTCCCTGCAGTATGGTGCTGAGTTCTGTCTTACTCCATTCAGTTCTATCTGGTATGGATACCCTGAATGGGTTATTGAATGTATATCGTTTGGGAATGTGATCTGTTCTCATATCAAGTGTGTCCCTGTTAACCGTTCTTACGATATTCATGTGCCCTGTTCCTATGTTAAGATCGTCCAGTGTATTTTGTAGTCTGAAGGCACCAAGCCTCGCCTCCCCCTGTATCATTAGGTGAAGGGGAGGCAGATCCAGTAGTGTCTCCATGGCTGCAGTAGGCGTTGATTTCATAGCCCCTGTGATTCCTAGACAGGCAAGCCTTTGTATCTTGCTCAGTCTTGTTATTGCTCCTCTTTGTAGTGTCTTAGGCCACCATATCAGTGAGGCATATGTTATGGAGGGCATTACCACCCTGTTGTATATCCAGTACAACATGTGTGGTTTCAGTCCCCATTTTTTTCCACAAGAGCGTCTGGCCACCATCAGTGATGTTAAAGCTTTTTTAGTGGTATTTTCAGATATTACTATTATATGCGCTCCAATATGGACTTAGCAACAATTCTCGATTGGGGATCTAATAACCTGGTAGAATTCAATGCAAACAAAACACAAGCATGTCTTTCCTCTACAAAAGCCGATCTCACTGTACCCAACATACCATTGAAGTCATCCATTTCGATGGTTGGCGTTACTATCAGCAATTACCTTTCTTGGGAAAATCACGTGAGGTCCATTTCCAAAAGTGCATCCCAAAAACTTGGATTTCTGTTTCGAGCCAAGAGCTATTTCACTCTCAGTCAGCTGCTTATGACCTATAAGGCACAGATCCGACCTGTCCTGGAATACTGTTCCTATATTTGGAGTGCGGCACCTAAACATATCCTGAAACTATTGAATTCTATCCAAAAAAAAGGGCAATTCGTCTCGTCGGTGATGCCTCGCTTAAAAACTTGCTCACTTCTCTGGAACACCGTAGAAAAGTTGGCAATTTATCTCTATTTTATAGATATTTTCATGGGCGATGCTCTTCTGAAATATCAACAATCGTTCCTCCATTAGCAGTCTCTTCGAGATTAACCCATCAAGTTCAGTCTTCACACCCCTTCGTGGTCACTTAAGAGAACTGCAGAAAGTCTCTTTCCCCGAGGCATAAGATCTCCAGAAATTTAAGAAGAACACCAACTTCTACATTATTTCCCTTGGTTCTCACGATGTTCTCTGAACATTACAGGATATCCATTTTCGTGAGAACCAGAACATAAAAAAAAAAAGTATGCGGGGACGGTGCGAGAGAGAGAAATAGAGAAAGTGTGAGAAGGGAAGATAGGCGCGGAGTGGGACAATTTCAACTATTTCGGCTTGAGTCAATATTCAGATTTTTGGAATGCACACTTTTCTACATGTGATTAATCCACCTTGCCTTAATCTGACGCTCTAGAGTATATCCATACGATCGTTTTTTTTATTATTCTGATCGGATGCCCTACATGCGCGGCTCTATATAGAGGGCTGAGATTTGGTGGAGATGCTCAACAGGGTGTAAGGTATCCCCCATATGTTAATCTGCCACGCTGGAATAAATCCCGAAATCTCCGCTTGGGCTCCCCTACTATTATAAGAAGTGGGCAGTGTTGATAAACAGTCGACGATCGTGTCCAGTTATCCCGCTAGTTTAGTTGAAAGTTGTCGACTAAACTGCTAGAATGTGGCAACAGAAAGCCTTAGCAGGCGCCATTTGCCTTCTCTCGATCGCCATGATTTTCGTGGACACCGCTCAGCTACAGGGTGTTCAGAGGGGAGCGGCCAACAACAGCAGGAAGGGTGTTTGCACCCTGGAAGTACCGTAAGTAGGGTTTTCTATAATTGTCGTCACAGGAGAATGTTGTCCATTTGGGATTATATTAGACAATACAGGGTGAGGCATTGAATACGGAGGGAGGTTTTTGTTGGGAAAATTAGGAAAGATTTACCGTAGACTTATACTGTTAGATGCCCCCCTCCTAACGTTACAGTAGCCAATAAAATTTGAATAGTGAAAGTACTCAACTAAATCATACACACATTTTCATCATGTCTAATTATTGCTAAATTTGCTATATTTTTAATACGGGCCTATCTTTGTCGAATATTGAAAATCCGTTAAAATCAAAATTTCTGTGATTTATCACACTTATCATTTCAATGAACCATAATAGCTTTTTTTGTAATTCGAGAAGCAAAATAGTTACCTCATTGTTCATTTGATGGTATTTGTATCTCTTCAGAAAGAATTTTTCCTCATACATTTTGGATTGTCTGAAGTTTTCTTATGCATCAGGAGTCATGTACAAGCAAGTCCAAGGAAAATGAGATAGTATATGAAAATACTTATAATTAAACGTGAGTCACACAACAATTGAAATAAATGGTAATTCATGTTTGTATTCATCACCATGCTCTAGTATAACCTTGTTTTTGTTTATATATGCGGTCAATAATGACCAAATTACCATAAGAATGAAACAAAATCGGCATTGATCACTTTTTCCACTATTATGTGGAAAAGGCTGAATTTTTCTATGAAGGTTGTGCCATTTTCACTAGAATCAATATTTATGAATTATATGAGTTTGGCTAATTGGCTTCATATTGTTTCCAGGACCATCGACTTGATAGCTCCAGAAGATAGACGTAATGGTGTACCAAACGGAAACGGGGTAAGATAAAATACAAATTGTCATTTTTGCACGCCAGAATTCTACTCTTGATAAGACAACATTTTCGAGACTATTTGTGACAAATTATATGCTACCCTAAATACCTATACGGTCAAAAGTTGATAAGGGGATCAAACATAAATATTACGTGGAGACATTATTGACTTTTTTCTTTTATAATTCAACGTAAGAAAGCGCCTAGGAGATGAACAATAATTATAATAAAATTATTTTTTTATATTCTTGGTTCTATAATGGAGTCATTATGAAACGCAAATGCGTATCGAATAAGCCTCTGTTTCGATACGCATTTTTTATTCTTCAGAGGTTGGTACAATCGAACTGTCAAATGAAAGTCAGAATAATTCGGCCCATCAGCTTACTTTTGAACCATTTTGGATTTGGTGGTACTAGCAGTGAAAAACTCAAAGTTTTTATTGGTAAATTTCAATTCAGAGTGTGATTTGATTTGAATTGAACAATAAAAACAAAAAATACATTGCATTTCAAAAGTGATATTATTATAAAAAATTTTATCTACATTTGACGTGGGTATTAATATCTGTATTTCCGTTCTAGTCAAGAACTGGGTACAGCAGGATAGATATTTGTTGTTCAGGATACGAGAAATTACCACATACGCATCTACAATGCGTACCAGTCTGCGATGGATGTGAAAATGGTGAGTAATATGAACATGGAAACGTGCTTATATGGGAAATAGTGTTGCCTTTTCACGCGGAATTTTGTACAGAATAACTCCCATTTTTAATATCACTATGAATATTAAGAAATTCTTCAAGTGTCAATGTATTTTACAAAACTATTCCAACACCAAAATGAAACCTACTTCTGAGTGATTTATTATGGATAAGATGTCATCAGAAATCAGTTTCTATCAGGAAGAAGATGTATTCTGAATGAATTTAACGATGAAACTCAAATATTTCGTCATCATGAAAAATGAAACACGATACAATTATCTAATAAATGATCAGACACTATATTGCTCAAAGTAAAGATATCTTTGGACAACAATGTAATTTGATATTCTCCGATTTACTTGAGGATGATTTGCAATCTTTATGTACACAATATAATCTGAGCCAATAAGCATATCATTGTACCTGATTCACATTCTAGATGATGAAGTATGATCACAGGTTGTTTAATCTGTGCTGTGATAATCATCGAAACCTTCATTACTTTTACTGTTGAATTAAAGTTTATACAAAATATGTTATACATTGTAAGAACATAAAACCTATCCGAAACACTGGATCGTGAATCGTGTTAACCGAAAACATTCGTAACATAACCAACAAAATTATGACAACGATGTCAACAAAACTCGATCAATATTTCAGCGCCTGCGCATATCCATGACTGGACCTTTGAATTTTGCGCTTTCGACATCTCTCACTAATATTATTCCCTCTAAGAGGTTCTCTAATCTGTGGGTACAATATACCAACACTCCGATGAAGAATCTTCGACAACCTCGAATTCCCCCATTTTGCAGGAAACTGCACCGCCCCCGGCGTGTGCGAATGCAAGCGGGGGTACATCCTCGAGGAGGGTGGCTGCATCCCCACGTGCCCCATTGGCTGCCTGAACGGAGTGTGCACCAATCACGGTCAGTGCTCCTGCAACGCAGGCAACCAGCTCAGCAGGAGCGGCAAGTACTGCCTGCCGCACTGCACTGGCGGCTGTGGCTTGGGGGGCAAGTGCGTAGGGCCGGAGGTGTGCGCGTGCGAAAAGGGGTGAGTTTGGGGTTGCTGGTGTGGTTCTTGCGAAGGCATCGGTTGGAACACCAAAAGAAACTCTTATGGCCGTTTTTATAAACAAGAATGAACTCCGTTTAAGCTGTACTTGGTTTAGTTGCTAGAGAACAAGTGATTTGATTTGCTTTTTTTTGTTTTTTTTAACCACGATCCTAGTTGCCTTAGCAACCCTCAGAAGTTTATGGAGTAAACTTGTACGAGTTAGGATAGCGGGGACCTTTACCACTTCTGGGGCCATTGGAAAAATTCCGCCGTCGATGAGGATTGAACCCACGACGGGCAGCCGGCTGATTAATAGATAGACACCTTAACCGCGCGGCTACCTGGCCCCTATTACATAGCAACAAAACGAGTTTCACCTTAAACGGAGTTTATACTCGTTTATAAAAACGGCCCTGTTAGTGTTGTTTTTCTCTTATGTCCTTAATGATATTATGTCGGGTATCACTTTTGCGACCTTTTTCGAACAAGCAGGTTATATCTGTGTTTTGTTGATGTGAGTTTCCTCGTTTCTCGTTATTGTTTTTCGATTGCGTGTTGAGTGTTTGTGTTTCATTAATTCATAGTTGTTCAGGTGATACTATTCGTAATTTAAGTTCAACACTGCCGTAAATATGTCCAGTCACCGACACTGGTCGTGTCCAGCCTCCAGGTTGTCTTTCACCATTCCAGCCTGTGTCATCAATGTCTAATAAAATATTGCAAAGATCAGGATAATTCATATGCCTATTGATCTTGAATGTTTCATATTCTTTCAAATCTGAATTAAAAGATCTCTGATTACTCTCTGTTAAAACTAAGTATACTTCATGTATTTTACCATTATTGGATATGTTCCAAATGACAATATTTATTTACATATAAAGTAATTTTTTCTACGAATATGAGATCACAAATTAAGGATATTCCATGATTTGAATTTCGCAGATTCCCTTAGTACCAGTGTGTTGCTATCTTGGAAGAGCCTGAATTTGAATAAATTGAGATAGGTACTAACAAAATTATTATATCCATTCTTCCTCAAAGTTTTATGACATCTTCCACTAACTTCTCATCATGAGTAAGTCACCATTGAAATGTTGTGTTCTGGTCACCACTTCTAAATTGTATTTATACCTATAGATTTATACAAATTTCACATCGTTTCACCATCCTTTAAATTCGATTGTTATTCACATTTTCAGACAAAACTGGAAATATGCCGTTTAATGAACCATTGAACATATTTTGATTCAAAAATGAGACGTTTCGCGCTGTCACTGTCAGTGTTCGGTCGATTATCGGTCGACCGAAATAAGCGGTGTTGGCGCATTCACCAAAAATTCAACAATATCCAATCTCCAATATGATTGGAATCCAGAAGTCAAGATAATGAGAAATGGTTGATGATTTCATGGATTGAAGCTGGAAAAGTACCATTTGGGAAGAATTTTTTTTTAATATTGTGCCACTGATTGCATCGAAACATATAGATTTGACTCAAGTTAGTACGTGAGAAAGTTGTATGTGGAAAAACTAAATGTATTCAGTCTTACTCATTTCTTCCTGATCGTTTCAAACGTTCCAATGAATTTTCAAATTATTGATATACAGGGTGTTGTTTCGACTTGAAACCTACTTTTTAATTTTTTTAGGGCCAGACCTGGAATAGGACTTTTCTTTATCATGTTGATCGACACCTCTGTAGACAAATAACATACGTACCAAATATTATAAAAATGTATAGAGTGGTTCATGAGTCATGATAAATTGAAAACATTGGTAAAATCAACAAATCATCCTGTATCTTTTTTATTAAGAACGATAGACCCATAAAATATAAGTTATTTGGAAGCACCTCGGTGTCCTCCATCTATCCTTACGATATGCGCATTTCCCAATAAATCACCCTGTATAATGATTTTTGAAGAAAGTGTACAACCCTATGAGATAACTTTATTGATATCATTCCGTAATTTGAAAATATTTATTCATGAATAAGAAACTAGTTAGATAAATATATAAGGTCACTCTATTTTTGTTTGCCTGATAATGAGTGGAATATTGTCTATACAAATAGGTGATTAGTTATCTACAAATTATGATAAACAATTTCAGAATTGACCCATACGGTCTCTCGTTAGATTTACATTTATTTGGTTGTTTTCAAATCATGCTCTTGTGGAGACACTTTATCTCAAGGATAATCATTAGAAATTATTGAGACTAAGGATTCAATCATTCGAAATACGTTACACCTAATACACAAGTATGTTATCATAAATTTGCAAACTTGCTTATATTGGAGAATCAATGCAGATACGTACATCAAAACAATTATTAGTTGATGATATGTTTGAGGGAAATTTCGTTAACGGTTAGGTACACCTAATGATTTGATTATAACTTTCTCCAAATTGTTTAATGTTGGCTGAACATTTAACGATGGTGTAAATTGATACCTGAATACTCGCTGTAGAGAATAACAATACATTAATTTTGGCATAGAGAACGAAAATGCATCTGTACATGAAATATACCAAAATTACTTTGAAATTAGATTAACCTGGTTAGATTCTGTGAAAGGATTTGTTGAGATCGTTCCAATAATGTTACAACAATGATGGAAATAAGACCTGGTGGCGCTACTGTTCAATTGTTTCAGCAGACAAATCCTTGATTTGAAACAATTGAATTTCAGCTCATTACGTGGGGTTCTTATGTACAACAATAGATGGCGATACTGTCGAAAGATTTTTGAAGAATTTTCTTTCAATCATGTTCGATACATATTCGCATCAAACTCATTGGAAAATGGCTCCATGAAATTGTTAGAAACGATTAGAAGTCATTCAGAATCAAATATTCATACTTTCGTGTTGACACCTGCAGTAACCTGTAAATTTGGTTGAAATCGCGGCTTCACTTAGCGAGATTCACCCACGCCATGTCACGTTATACACGTTTTATCGAAGTAGGCGAAATCAAGAGATTTGGGACCATTCACAGGATAGGAAGTGAATTCACCAGTCTATCTATCCACCTCTGTTACAACCAAGGAGGATATAGGATGGTGATACAGCTTCCTATTAACAAGCACTAGAATAAACTGTAGACCTTTGCCTACTTGATATCATACCGTAGTGATATTTCCTGAAATTAACAGAGATGGCGACATACCTTGTGTCTGTAAAACAGAAACTGTGCTTCTGTCATCTTTTTATCAGTTTCATTTGTTCTAGATGAAAAATGACTGAGAAGAGTCAAAATATCAATATTCATTCCATATTTATAGAAAATATATTGTTTTAATGTCGTTTCAAGTCACGTCTGTCAGATGTGAACCACAGAAACACGTAAGCAACAGAAATCTTCTTCAATAATCGATCTTACCGCCATCTTCATTCAAGTAGCTGAAATATTACTACCTTCTCAAACGGTCTACAAGTTTTTCGTAGAAACAATTGAAGAGCTGTTTCACCATCCTATATCCACCTTGGTTACAACCATGGAGATGAGAGATTTAAACATTCTGTTCCCCTGGCAAATTTTGAATTCAAAACTCTGTAGGGATCGCGTCACCTTATTCTTTTCGAATATATTTTTTGTTTTCAGATTCTCTCTAGACAAAACTAACAAATGTGGTTATCATTGTGAAGGAGGCTGTGGCCAAGGTACTTGCATTGGGCCAAACCAGTGTTCTTGTAGTCCTGGATACAAAATTGTCGGACACACTTGCGTGCCAGACTGTTCCAGAGGATGTCAAAATGGCGAATGCATAGCACCCAATAAGTGAGTGATCATACAATAATGACAATGAATTGAATTATCGAGCGAGAATACTTCCCCACATACTTTGTATCTATGAAAACTACATTGGAAGCTTCAGGATCTTTTTACAATGATTGTTTCCAGGTGTTCATGTCGTCCTGGATGGACTCTGGATCCCACAGGAACAGTTTGCACCCCACACTGTTCACAGGTCTGCCTCAATGGTGATTGCGTTGCTCCAAATACTTGTGCTTGTAAGAAGGGTGAGTTTGTGTATTTTTGGTCAATTTTTCATTTTGAGCATGCACAGACTGCTTCGAGAGGAATTAAGATTAAAAATATCATAAACTTGGAAAATATCGCATTAGGAGTTGAAAGGTGTATCAGCGCTGTCTTGTTATGGTAAGCCTACCTTCTTACTATTATTCCATTTCAATCTTTCAATTCAGCAGTTAATATGACATCTAATATAAGCTGTACAGTGCATGAAACACCAAAAATTACAGATCACTCAATTATAACAATAACTATCAGAAACCAAGATCAATTTCGAAATATAAATAGAATAACTTTCAGAAATTATTCTCAGACTAATTTAGATGAATTGAATAATAAACTAATACTTTGTGATTGGGCACTTAGTTCTAATGATATTGATTGTGTTTATAGAAATCTTATAGAAAACCTGGAACAAAAAGTTAATGAAATTTCACCACAAAAAACCATAGACTGCAAATATAATAATCTTCCATGGTATGACAATGAGGTAATAAAGCTAACTGATGACAGAAATGAAGCTTATCGCTCTTTTATAAATAGTACCAATATGAACGAAAAATCAGTATATTGGGAGAGATATAAAAAATGTAGAAATGCAGTAGTGAATACCCTTAAAACGAAAAAAAAACTATACTATGAAAACAAAATAGACTCAAACACACATAACCCCAAAAAAATGTGGAAAACTTTGAAAACACTGATACATCCAAATAATACTGGAATTCCAAGTATTATAACATTTGAAATAGATGGTAATAATATCTCAATAAAAGATGATGCAAATAAGGCTGAGAATTTCAACATATATTTCCTTGATAGCATTACAGAAATAAAATCTTCTATTATTCCCACATCAACATGGTCAGCTATTGAACTACCTCAGATAGACAGTAGAATGTCACATTTTGAAATACTAACTCTCAACAAACTGAAAGGTTTAGTAAGTGAAATAGATAATAAAAGTAATTCTGATGTAATGAATGGTCGGGTTTTGAAAAGTATATTTCAAGTAATTGGCCATGTCATTTTGAACTTCATCAACACTTCTCTTGAAACTGGTAAATTTCCACAACAACTCAAAACTAGTACAGTTATACCAATTCCAAAAATTATTAACACTACAGAGGCTGCAAATTTCAGACCAGTCAATACGTTACCCTGTATGGAAAAACTGCTTGAAATGGCAGTTTACTCACAAATTAATAACTATATAAAGGATAATCATTTACTAATGGATTACCAGTCAGGATTTAGAGCAAACCACTCCTGTGAAACAGCCTTACAAGCAACAATTTCAAAATGGAAATTATTAATGGACGAAGATAAGTATATCGTAATAGTTTTCTTGGATTTCAAGAGGGCCTTTGAAACTATAGATATTTCAATATTAATAAATAAACTGAAATATTATGGCTTTGATGGTGATGTTCTGAAATGGTTAACAGACTATCTTACTAATCGATTTCAATCAACAAAGGTAAATTATGTAATATCACAAAAAAAGCAGTCATCTCTGGAGTACCGCAGGGGAGCGTACTAGGACCACTATTATTTATTCTCTACTTGGATGATATTAGGTATGTGAAAGAATGTGAATTTATAAGTCTCTTCGCAGATGATACCATAGTAGTTGCAAGTGATAAGAGTCTAAATACTGCAATTGAAAAGATTAATAACTCTTTGAACAACATTGCAGAATATTTAAATATTAATAAGCTAAAGCTAAATGTGCAAAAAACTAAGGCAATGATAATGACATCCAAATATAAATATAGTAAAATTGGTATAGACCAAATTAATATAGAAATATATGGTGAGAGAATTGAAATAGTATCAGAGATGAAATACTCAGGATTTATGATTGATAATACATTGTCATTAAATAATCATTTTACTTATATAACGAAAAAAATCACTAAAAAGCTTTTTTTCTTGTCTAGAGTAACATCTCATTTGACAATACAAGCTTCTATAACAGTTTATAGAACAATCATACAACCACATTATGATTACTGTGCTAGTTTGCTCTACTTAATGAGTAATAATAATATTGCTACTCTTCAAAAACTTCAGAATAGAGGAATGCGTATTGTTCTGAGATGTAACAGGTTTACTCCTACTCAATTAATGCTGAATGTACTGAACTGGTTATCAGTAAAGGACAGGCTTTTCTATTTTTCAATGGTATTCATTTTCAAAATATTGCATAACCTATGTCCCACTTATTTTGAAGAATATATAACATTTTGTCATCAAATTCACAACTATGCTACTAGAAACAATAGAGATTTTTATGTTATAAGAACTAATTATACTAAAACCATGAATTCTTTATTTCACCAAGGACTCTTGAAATATAACAAACTTCCAAACAACATAAAAGAATGTAATACTTTAGATCCATTTAAATCAGAGCTCCTAGCATATATCAGAAATAATATTGATTAGATAAAATGGGACATCAATTATTACTTTTTTAATATTATTCTCATTGAACATATATATATATATGATTTTAGGTTAGGTGATTATATATATCCATAATATTTTATTTATCTTATTTGTATATTAGGATTTCCTATTTAATAAAGATTTTCATTTTCATTTCTATTTGATCTGCTGATTTTCTACTTCTTTCAAATGCACCACTAAAACCAACTTAACAAAGAATAATGATATTCCTCAGCTCTCAGGTTTATGTCAACTGTTGAAACTTACTGAAATTATGCAACAAGTTATCGATGTATAACCCGAATATTTCGAAGTACCTACTATGTGATGAAAGAAGCAGCAATCAGTGCCTTCAGACTTAGTCAGACAATAAATCTCAAATCAGGAAATCGGATTGGACACTTGAAGATTTTGGAAAATATTTCCCTAGAATCCATGTCTAAGCCGAAAGATATCATGCCAGTTAGATACGACTTCGAAATGCAGTATGAAGTGGTCATAAACAACCACCAAATTTGCACAGAGAACGGACCTCAACTGGAAAGGGGTGCATCAGTGTGGTGTACTGATGGATCCAAGATGGATGTAAGGGCTGGAGTGGAAGTTACAGGGCCAAATTTCAGGCCCTCAAAACCGCTTGGTAACCATCTTTCTAGCAGAAGTACCTGCTATAGAGAAATGTGCCGAGGAGTGCTTCGAAGGGGAAACTCAAAGGTCAAAAATCTATATTCAATCAGATAGCCAAGCAGCACTAAAAGCTCTGAATTCATACACTCGTGAGTCTAAGCTGACTGTGAACAATCCCTGAGACAACTGGCAGCGAACAATCAGGTCACTTTGATGGTGGGTGCCAGGTCATAAGGGAGTTGAAGGCAAAGAGGAAGCAGACTGCCTTGCCAAAGAAGGGGCAAATACAGAATTTCTCGGCCCAGAACCCTTCTGTGGACTTTCCAAAGCCCACTTGAGAGAAGAGGTCTGACGCTGGAAAGCAGATGAAATGAAATTTCACTGGAATAAAGTGCCAGGACAAAGACAAGCGAAAAGGCTAGTGAACCTTTCGCCAAGGAAAGCTGAACAGCTTCTCGAGTTGGATAAAAAAGACTTGAAACTGGTAACGGGATTCCTCACTGGACACTGCCCTCTGGGGTATCACCTCAAAAAGATGGGTAAAACAGAGAGTTATAGTTGCCGCTACTGCGAGAACTTCGCTGAAACTGCAGAACATTTGCTTTGCGAATGCCCAGCACTCTACTGCAAGAGGATCAAGTTCCTGGAAGGGACCTTTTTAGAGCCCTCTGATATCAGGAACCTAGCTCCCAGGAAACTGATAAACTTCGCAAGAAGCCTAGGAATTCCGTGCCTCGATAAAGGGTTATGCACACAATATATAATAGGTCGAGGTGCTTGAGAGGCTGCACAGCCTCAACGACCGCCCTTAAAATCTACCATATTACTACTAAATATACATAGTTTCCATATCGTATTTGAACTTGTACTAAAACTGAGAATACAACGAATGAAGAATAATCAGACAATATTTTGTTATACCCAAAAGCCAGTTCATGATGTCAACTGTCAACGTTTGGTCGACTGAATGAGAGACCGTTATGGCAAAGTTAATATAAATTAATTGTTTTTGATACCCAGACAGAGATTCCGCTAAACCATGATAACTCTGATCATGCTTCTTCAGTCTTCAGCAGTTGTTTTTTTGTAGTTTCCACGAAAATGGATATACTGTATAGTTCAGGGAACATAGTGAGAACCAATGGAAATAACGCAGCAGTTGGTGCGTTCTTCTTAAATTTATGCAGGTTGTATGCCTCGGGGAACACCGTCCTGAGTAGCGTTGGTCTTGGTCACGAAAAATAAATGAAGTCTTTGTCTTGGTCTTGATGTTCCAAGATCAAGACGAGACTGGATCAATCTTGGTCTTGGTCTTGATAGTATTGGTCTTGGTCTTGTATCAAAATGCGTCTAGAAATTTGAATTATTGAATTCAATTGCCCGAAAGTTCATATGCATATATAAGGAATATCTCGGAAGAATGAAAAAAAAGGCCGTTTGCTGGTGCAAACCATTTATTCACCATCCATCAATGCCCAGCCAACGCAGTCGCCGAAGGATAATGCGACCGCACCCTCCTGGTCCTCTCATTGTCGATCTCCAGCGTCTTCCTCTTGAGCATGATCTCGCGCTCCAGGTCGCTCCTGGCCTGCACCAGCTTGGCCTGCGACTCCTCCGCCTGGCTCATCTGTGCCTGCAGCGCCGCCACAGCCTCCCCAATGGACTTGACCTCCTCCACCAGGCCAAAGTGCGGCACGTCGCGGCAGTTTTCCACTCGTGGTCGACCCAGGCGGTTGTCCAGGCGCGTCTGCGCCTTCTTCATGGGTACGTCCATGCGGCGCAGCGCCTGGCGCAGGGCTTCTTTGAGGTCCTCGACGTCGGCCAGCCTGAAAGAGGGGTGTTCATCGCAATCCTACTCGCGATAGGTGCTAACTTTGATCATATATGCTTACGCTAGATAGGGTATCCAGGAACGATCCAGGTTATTTGTTTGGAGGTCCGGGGGGGTTGAAAATACTAAGCCATTGATTGGTGGTTTCAGAATGTTGACCATGACCATGACATATGTGTTGTGCCACGTGATTATAGTAGCTACTTTCTTGCAGACCCCTCTGATACCACACAAATACTACATGATGCCGGATCTAGCGTAAGCATATATGATCTATGGGTGATAAGGACTGAATTCCATATACGAACTGGAAAACCAATGGAAATGATTTTTTTGACGCCAATTGATTTCACGCAGGTGCACTATTGAGTTTGCGCAGTAAGATACAGCAATGTAGTCAGGGTCAGCCTTAGCACAGATTAGAAAACCTTACAGATGAGACACTCCGCCCATTTTGTTTGATGTACCGACATTCGTTTTCATTGACCTCGGAACTTTGAATTTTGCGCATCGCAGTTGCCGTATAGTCGTTGTCACCGCTGGATACTACTGATGTGCAATGTTGCCATTTTAGAATTGCATAACCAACACCAATAAAGGTTACCTACTTCTGAGTGATATATTATAAATAAGTTGTCATCAGAAATAAGTTTTTTTTATCAGGAATAATATGTATTCTGAATGAATTTCACGAATAAAACACGATTCAATTATTTAATAAATCATCAGAATCTATTTTCCTCAACTATAAATGTGATATAGCAGTACAGGTATAGCAAAAACGGTGATATTTTCATCAAATGGAAAAGTTTGATTGAAGTCAATAATATCACTCAATATAAGTACTCAAGCTTTTCGTCTTTTGAAGAACGATGTGATCTCTGATTTACTTGAAGATGATTTGCAATCTTTATATACACAGTAATGATTGACAATAAACATATTATTGTACCTGATTCACATTCCAGATAATGATCACAGGTTGTTTAATCTATGCTGTGATGATCCTCGAAACCTTAATTAATTTTCCTCTTGAATTATAGTCTATGGAAAATATGTTATAAATTGTAAAAAATAAACCCATCCAAAATACTGGATCGTAAATCGTGGAAAACGAAAACATTTGTAACATAACCAACAAAATGATGACAACGATGTAAACAAAGCTCGATACGGCATTCAGGTTATTTCTTTGACACAAATGACAATTCCAACAAACGTCACATGTTTTATTCATTAGCGAATTATAGTGTCGATCAGGTCTGATTTCTTCTAGAAATTAGTCTGAATAAAAGTTGCATTTCCCATCAAAATGCCGAAGTCCTGTTTGATCCGCAAAAACACATTCTGCCAGATCTTGTATTCCATAATTCATAGGCTTGTTGTTGGATTGGACAGCAAGTAAGAATAAGGACTAAAGGTAAATTATGAATACTCTAATTGGATTAATTTGAATCATTTGATGGGTATCTAGAGCCTTCAACAATATCAAATACCTCTTGGACGAATTGCTGTTTCTTTCAGAAATTTGTTCATAAGATAATAAAATATTGAATATGTACTGTGCCAAAATATCTCCACTGTACGCTACTGAATCATAGTACTTTCTTGTCCTTGACCCCCTCTCGTCAATACAAAACAAATTCTACATGTTGCCGTATCTAGCGCAAGCAATATGATCTGATGAAATGTACATCGTTGGAGCAAATGAAAAAATTAACCATGTTATTCGATATAAAAGTTGATTTTTCTCGAAAACGTTCAACTTTAGATCTCATGACCAGGTATACCTTTTTTGTGTAGAAAACATTGGCGGTTCAAATGGGCGGATCAAAACTGAACTTTTTCCAGTGGCGTAGAACTTGGGAAGAAAATACCCACTACCCCTTCAAAATATATCATGAAACACCCTGTATATCCACCTGGAGAGCGATAAACAAAGACCCACCTCCTCAGCACCTTCCGCAGCTCGTTCTCCATCCGATCAGTAACCTCCTGCGTGCAAGCTATCCTCTTGGCCAGCGCCAACTCGACTCGGTCTGCCTGTGTGCGCAGATCTCGCGCAGCATTGTTCAAGATGGCGTCGAGGGTGCCGCGCAGCGTGACCGATCGCTGTCTGGTCGCTTCCCCCTCCAGCAGGGTCTCCCTGGTGAAGTGCTCCCAGAATTCGGGAGTGGACTGCTCATCGGGGAAGCACACGGCACCAGGGCGGAAGCGCAGAACGGTCGATTTGTTGTTCAGCGCCATGCTGATGGTGTCTGCGGTGGGGGGGGGGTTTATGGGGATGAGGGTCGGTTGGGGATTCGGTGTTGGAAGCGAATTGTTTTGCGAACTGCCGTATTGATCGTAGGTTGATATTTCACCTTTACAAACCAGCTCGATCTTAGGGAAACTGAGAAACATCTCTTGTATGTTATTTCTGCACAAAAGACAATAATGGTGCTTGAAATTAGGTTCTTTCGTCTGCTTTTCGGTGTCGTGTAATCTACACCACACTCGAAATCAGCTGATTTTCAGTGCAGTTATCCTAATGATATTCAGACCAAAGTCAGCTAAATGGAAAAAAATTTAGTCTTCCGTGCACTATAATGTCTGTTCAATGGCCAAGTTCAGTGTATGATCGTTCGAGGGCGCTGCTTGAGTGGTACAACAAGTGAATAACGCATTTTATGCCATTTTTTGATTTTTCACATATTTTGTAGGTTGGGGTGCACATGTCAGTCATGTAAATGTCACATTCCTTCAAAATATTTCTTGTTTCTTTTATACTTTTTCATTTCCGCGAAAATGCATCCACGCCACGACTTTGCGCTAAACTAAACAATAAAAAGTGATAGGATTTCATGAATTCGCCAGTGACTTCAATTTTGGAAAGCATGATGGGCAAGAAAATATACTAATAGGTATCTATAGTTTGCATGAAGAATCTTTGTGGTAGGTAATATAAATTTATTCATTCTAGCTTTAGAATGTCTAGAGATTTCTGAATATTGTGGCATTTGTGCTAACCATTTTGATACTGAAATTCCTCAAAAAGAGCTGTGTGCCTACAACTTTTAGAGGTAAGTCCAAAATTTTAGTGTATCTGGTAGTGAACTGAATTCTCGAGTGTTTCTCTAGATGTCCCAGTGCTTCCAGTTTAAATTGTGCGATTGAAATCGTCTCATGTAATTCGTAAGTTTCGACTGGGGGTTAACATTGTATTCATTATTCATCACTATATCACAGAATACCCAAATTAGGTATGTTCATTTGGCCAGGCCAGATGCTTTTACAAGTATGATTTATATAAATTCACGACTTCACGATGACTTTTGCATGACTTCTGCGCGTCCATTTCATTCAACATTCACTATATCAGAATATCATCCAATATCCTAGGTTAGGTCCAAAACAGAGATAGAAATACTAAAATAGTTTATAGGAAGCGGCGCTGCTTGAGTGGTATTAATTTTGATTGGAAGATCACTGTAGGCGATTTTCGCTGATTGGGCAGACATTATAGTGCACGGAAGACTAGATTTTTTCCATTTAGCTGACTTTGTTCAGACGAATGAGAAGCTTGAACAGTCAACACGCACATTTTTGATGTTATTTGTGATTGTTGATTCATATATTATATTATGTATAGTTTCTGAGAACTGAATGGTGAATTCATCATCTGAAGACGACTAATCAATCATCGAAAACCTTTATACTGGATATGAGTCCACACTCCACCCATTCAATACCCACCATCTTTTAAAAGAAGAATCAATTCATTACCCTCTTCCAGAGTGACTATTCCTTCGCAAATTTTGAATTTCATCATACCGATATATCCATTTAGCATCGATTTGATGTTCTCATGGATTTGTTTAGCTCGTTTACATGTGATCTAACCACACAATTTTTGAATTCATTTCGAGTTTATTTCACATTTGGTTTAGACTAGGTGGAGATAAACTACACCTCGACAAACGAATGATCAAAAGTGATTCTAATAAAATAATCATGCTATTCTATTTACGATTTCGGACAAAAATGCAGGAAACGGTCAACTTTATAAAACAGCCACCTTAGGCGAGGGTCTGGAATGTTAACGAAATTCCGTTAAGTGAAACTTGAGTTATAGACATTATAAGAGTTAAGGATGTCCTCCTGCCCTAATTTCACGTCCTACAATAAAACTACATTGTTCAAAAAGATGGACCATTACGGTAAAATTTTCAGGATCCAGCAATTTCTCTTGGTCAATTTCCTCACATAAATTTTTTTCCCAAACTTGTCACATCCATCGCAGAATTTTGTTGAATATAGAAGCAACAACTCCATACCTATTTCGTGTGATACTTTTTTATCGCTCCAATCGAACTCGAGTCTCTGCTTAGCAGTTTTGTCTTCAACCAGCTGCATCTCAACGTCTTTCAGTGTACGCGCAAAGATATCCCGAATTTCCGAGCACAGAGCCATCTCCTTGATCAGCTCCTCCTCCACATCATCTCTCACCAATTCGGAATCCATCCTACCTGTCCGGCGATCCAAACATTCACCTAGAAGAAATCCCGAATGTGTGTCTTTCGATATTCGAGTAAAATTGAAAAATTCCCCTGGGTCTTCAATCAGTTCAATAATTTACGTATATAGCGTATGAAAAAATCTCCTATTCTTCAGCACGCTAGAAAAAATGAATCACTATCATCAGAAGATTCAGAAGAAGCCATCGCTACTCTACGCCACGTGCAAAATTTTCAAACCGCCCAGACGATTGCTAGAACCTCTCGCTCGCTAGTTGTGTTGAGATCTTCGCGGTCTGGACCAAAATCTCTAAAATGTAATGTTGCATTTCTAGGATACACCGAGGCTCCTGGTTCAATCGGAAGCCAGAAATGCGTAGCCCACTGCCCGGGGGGATGCCCCAATGGGGTCTGCTCGGCCCCCAACTTCTGCATCTGTAACCAGGGATACATCAAACAGTCCAAGGGCAGCAACGTCTGCGTTAGGAGAGCCAAGAGGTCTTTGATGCACCTGGAACTGGTGCCCGAAGCAGTTCTGAAAGGACATTGAGTCCTTGTGCTTATGTTATGATATGACATGTTCGATTCATTCGACTGAATAAATGATATATTAATCGACTCTTTATTAAAAGTGATACTTTGAATTTATTCGACACTCATATGGGAAGTGTCAAATAAGTTTATGTAGTCTCTTCAACGAGACATCTGAGCTAATAATAACTAGCCCTGAAAGAACAAAACGATATGCAGAAGAGAAGAAGTTTGCATATTCTTTATAATTTGCAATCACGAGAAGAAACATCAGTAATCAAAAATGGGTGAGGTACAGCAGCTTCGAAGGTTTTAGTTTCAAAGGATGTCGATAACTGCAAATCTGATATTTTTTGAATCAATGCAATCTCTTATAAAATATAAGCAATGCCGCGCTTATACAGCCTCATGTGAGAAGTTATGTTCAGGAGACAACGTCACCTAGAGGTTATAGAAGACTACCTTCCTGTAAAATTAAGATCCTGAAAAATCCTAATTTGTCTCACTTTTCATGGAAACACCCAACTGGGTGCGTTGAGGCGCTGGCCTCAGAGGGTCCAGGTTCGAATCTCGACATGGCTATTGGAAATATTTATTCATTTCTATAATATCGTTTAGCGGGTGGTGACCAATCGAACATTCTTGGTATCTAGATATCAATCCTTCGGACTCTCAACGATAACCAGCCGAGTAGTGCTTCGGATGACACTTATAAAGCTTAGGTCCCCGTCTTCCTTACTCACACAAGTCTCAATGAGACTTCGAGGGTTGCTTTGCAACCAAGTTGACGGTTAAAAACACTTGTACCTACTAACGAATGATTTATTGCGTTACTCGAGTATTTCCGAAAATGAATAACTTTTCTAGAATAATGTGCAGTACCTATATATAAAACCACAGTGTGGCGAACAGTTATTTGGAGAGAGAACTAGCAATATCAAAGTTTAGAGACTTGTATAGCGATCAAAGCGAATATCATAGTAATCTTCAAATGGTCTTTGGTTGAATGAATTGTTCACTTTTTGTACTGAATGTTGAAATTAAACAAACCCAAGTAGGAATATGGCAACAGTACCTCAAATAATCTCCAAATGACTCACGCTCATATTCGAATGATGTCACTACCACAGATTAGAAAACCAAACAAATGAAAAACTCTGCCCATTTTGTTTGATGTACCGACATTATTTTTCATTGACCTCGGAACTTTGAATTTTGCGCCTCGCAGTTGCCGGATAGTCGTTGTCACCGCTGAAACTACTTATGTGCAATGTTGCCATTTTAGTAATGCACAATCAACACCAATATAAAAGATCTGTAATGAAAGGTTACCTACTTCTGATGAGTGAGTTATTATGAACAAGTTGTCATCAGAAATAAGTGTCTGTTAGAAATGAGATGAATTCTGAGTGAATTTTACGATGAAATTCAAATATTTTGAATGTAGCCCATTTATTTTCATCAGGAAAAATAAAACACGATTCAATTATCTAATAAATGATCAGAATCTAAATTCCTCAACTCGAAATGTGATATAGCAGTATATAGGTATAGCAAACACGGTGATATTTTCATCAAATGGAAAAGTTTGAAGTCAATAATATCACTCCATATAAGTACTCAAGTTTTTCGTCCTTTGAAAAATAATGTTATATAATATTCTCCGATTTATTTGAAGATGATTCGCAATCTTTATGTACACAATATAATCTGAGCCAATAAACATATCATTGTACCTGATTCACATTCTAGATGATGAAGGTATATACCTATGATCACAGGTTGTTTAATCTGTGTTGTGATAATCCTCGAAACCTTCATTACTTTTCCATTTGAATTATAGTCTATGAAAAATATGATATAAATTGTAAGAATAAAACCCATCCAAAATACTGGATCGTAAATCGTGGAAAACGAAAACATTTGTAACATAACCAACAAAATGATGACAACGATGTAAACAAAGCTAGATACGGCATTCAGGTTATTTGTTTGACACAAATGACAATTCCAACAAACGTCACATGTTTTATTCATTAGCGAATTATAGTGTCGATCAGGTCTGATTTCTTCTAGAAATTAGTCTGAATAAAAATTGCATTTCCCATCAGAATGCCGAAGTCCTGTTCGATCCGCAAAAACACATTCTGCCAGATCTTGTATTCCATAATTCATAGGCTTGTTGTTGGATTGGACAGCAAGTAAGAATAAGGACTAAAGGTAAATTATGAATACTCTAATTGGATTAATTTGAATCATTTGGGTATCTAGAGCCTTCGATATAGCAGTATAGGTATAGCAAAAATGATGATAGTATCATCGAATGAATAAGTTTGATCGAAGTCGATAATATCACTCAATATAAGTACACACAGTTTTTCGTCCTTTAAAGAACAATGTAATTTGATGTTCTTCGATTTATTTGAAGATGATTTGCAATCTTCATGTACCTACACAGTGATGATTGCCAATTAATATAAACATACTATTGTACCTGATTCACATTCCAGACAATGAAGGTATATACATATGATCACAGGTTGTTTAATTCGTGCTGTGATAATCCTCGAAACTTTTATTACTTTTTCTATCGAGTTATAGTTTATGGTGAATATGTTATACATTGTAAGAAAATAAACCCATCCGAAATACTGGATCGTGAATCGTGTAAAACGAGAACATTTCTAACATAACCAACAAAATGATGACAACGATGTAAATCAATATTTTAGCGCCTGTGCATATCTAAGACTGGACCTTAAAATGTTGCGCTTTCGACATCTCTCTCTAATTTTATTCGATCTGTCTGGCTGTCTCATCTACAAGATTTCCAAATCTGTATCACTTCTTACTCGCAATAGACTCGGGAATGGTCAACACAGAGCTGGCCTGCTTCAGCCTCCTCCTCTGATCCTCCATGAACCCAATCTCCTCGCTGGCCGCTGCAATCGCTCTCTCCAACTCGCACTTCCAGCGCAAGATCTCCAGCTCGCGCTGGTTCAGCCTCTTCGTGTTGTCCTCCTGGTTCTTGTCGGTGTCGGCCTGGGTCTGCTCCAGGCACTGCCTGCCGTTCCAGTCGATCAGGTTGGCCTTGTGCTGTTCCAAGGCGGACATGTCCAGCACGTCTTTGTTGTGGCTTCGCCAGTCGCCCTCGCTGTACCTCGTTATCGAGTATTTGTCCACGATGGGTCTGGTGCCTAGAAAACATTCCTGTCAATCTATGCACGAAATGGGCATTTTCAGTATCTTGAAAAATGCCCCCTTATTCTCACATGACGTTATGGAGGACAATTTTTAACATATTTGTAGCAAAATCAAAAGTCTACCTCGCTGTACCTCGTTATCGAGTATTTGTCCACGATGGGTCTGGTGCCTAGAAAACATTCCTGTCAATCTATGCACGAAATGGGCATTTTCAGTATCTTGAAATATGCCCCCTTATTCTCACATGACGTTATGGAGGACAATTTTTAACATATTTGTAGCAAAATCAAAAGTCTACCTCGCTGTACCTCGTTATCGAGTATTTGTCCACGATGGGTCTGGTGCCTAGAAAACATTCCTGTCAATCTATGCACGAAATGGGCATTTTCAGTATCTTGAAATATGCCCCCTCATTCTCACATGACGTTATGGAGGACAATTTTTAACATATTTGTAGCAAAATCAAAAGTCTACCTCGCTGTACCTCGTTATCGAGTATTTGTCCACGATGGGTCTGGTGCCTAGAAAACATTCCTGTCAATCTATGCACGAAATGGGCATTTTCAGTATCTTGAAATATGCCCCCTTATTCTCACATGACGTTATGGAGGACAATTTTTAACATATTTGTAGCAAAATCAAAAGTCTACCTCGCTGTACCTCGTTATCGAGTATTTGTCCACGATGGGTCTGGTGCCTAGAAAACATTCCTGTCAATCTATGCACGAAATGGGCATTTTCAGTATCTTGAAAAATGCCCCCTTATTCTCACATGACGTTATGGAGGACAATTTTTAACATATTTGTAGCAAAATCAAAAGTCTACCTCGCTGTACCTCGTTATCGAGTATTTGTCCACGATGGGTCTGGTGCCTAGAAAACATTCCTGTCAATCTATGCACGAAATGGGCATTTTCAGTATCTTGAAAAATGCCCCCTTATTCTCACATGACGTTATGGAGGACAATTTTTAACATATTTATAGCAAAATCAAAAGTCTACCTCGCTGTACCTTGTTATCGAGTATTTGTCCACGATGGGTCTGGTGCCTAGAAAACATTCCTGTCAATCTATGCACGAAATGGGCATTTCCAGTATCTTGAAATATGCCCCCTTATTCTCACATGACGTTATGGAGGACAATTTTTAACATATTTGTAGCAAAATCAAAAGTCTACCTCGCTGTACCTCGTTATCGAGTATTTGTCCACGATGGGTCTGGTGCCTAGAAAACATTCCTGTCAATCTATGCACGAAATGGGCATTTCCAGTATCTTCAAATATGCCCCCTTATTCTCACATGACGTTATGGAGGACAATTTTTAACATATTTGTAGCAAAATCAAAAGTCTACCTCGCTGTACCTCGTTATCGAGTATTTGTCCACGATGGGTCTGGTGCCTAGAAAACATTCCTGTCAATCTATGCACGAAATGGGCATTTTCAGTATCTTGAAAAATGCCCCCTTATTCTCACATGACGTTATGGAGGACAATTTTTAACATATTTATAGCAAAATCAAAAGTCTACCTCGCTGTACCTCGTTATCGAGTATTTGTCCACGATGGGTCTGGTGCCTAGAAAACATTCCTGTCAATCTATGCACGAAATGGGCATTTTCAGTATCTTGAAATATGCCCCCTTATTCTCACATGACGTTATGGAGGACAATTTTTAACATATTTATAGCAAAATCAAAAGTCTACCTCGCTGTACCTCGTTATCGAGTATTTGTCCACGATGGGTCTGGTGCCTAGAAAACATTCCTGTCAATCTATGCACGAAATGGGCATTTTCAGTATCTTGAAATATGCCCCCTTATTCTCACATGACGTTATGGAGGACAATTTTTAACATATTTATAGCAAAATCAAAAGTCTACCTCGCTGTACCTCGTTATCGAGTATTTGTCCACGATGGGTCTGGTGCCTAGAAAACATTCCTGTCAATCTATGCACGAAATGGGCATTTTCAGTATCTTGAAATATGCCCCCTTATTCTCACATGACGTTATGGAGGACAATTTTTAACATATTTATAGCAAAATCAAAAGTCTACCTCGCTGTACCTCGTTATCGAGTATTTGTCCACGATGGGTCTGGTGCCTAGAAAACATTCCTGTCAATCTATGCACGAAATGGGCATTTCCAGTATCTTGAAATATGCCCCCTTATTCTCACATGACGTTATGGAGGACAATTTTTAACATATTTGTAGCAAAATCAAAAGTCTACCTCGCTGTACCTCGTTATCGAGTATTTGTCCACGATGGGTCTGGTGCCTAGAAAACATTCCTGTCAATCTATGCACGAAATGGGCATTTTCAGTATCTTCAAATATGCCCCCTTATTCTCACATGACGTTATGGAGGACAATTTTTAACATATTTGTAGCAAAATCAAAAGTCTACCTCGCTGTACCTCGTTATCGAGTATTTGTCCACGATGGGTCTGGTGCCTAGAAAACATTCCTGTCAATCTATGCACGAAATGGGCATTTTCAGTATCTTGAAATATGCCCCCTTATTCTCACATGACGTTATGGAGGACAATTTTTAACATATTTATAGCAAAATCAAAAGTCTACCTCGCTGTACCTCGTTATCGAGTATTTGTCCACGATGGGTCTGGTGCCTAGAAAACATTCCTGTCAATCTATGCACGAAATGGGCATTTTCAGTATCTTGAAATATGCCCCCTTATTCTCACATGACGTTATGGAGGACAATTTTTAACATATTTGTAGCAAAATCAAAAGTCTACCTCGCTGTACCTCGTTATCGAGTATTTGTCCACGATGGGTCTGGTGCCTAGAAAACATTCCTGTCAATCTATGCACGAAATGGGCATTTTCAGTATCTTGAAAAATGCCCCCTTATTCTCACATGACGTTATGGAGGACAATTTTTAACATATTTATAGCAAAATCAAAAGTCTACCTCGCTGTACCTCGTTATCGAGTATTTGTCCACGATGGGTCTGGTGCCTAGAAAACATTCCTGTCAATCTATGCACGAAATGGGCATTTTCAGTATCTTGAAATATGCCCCCTTATTCTCACATGACGTTATGGAGGACAATTTTTAACATATTTATAGCAAAATCAAAAGTCTACCTCGCTGTACCTCGTTATCGAGTATTTGTCCACGATGGGTCTGGTGCCTAGAAAACATTCCTGTCAATCTATGCACGAAATGGGCATTTCCAGTATCTTGAAATATGCCCCCTTATTCTCACATGACGTTATGGAGGACAATTTTTAACATATTTGTAGCAAAATCAAAAGTCTACCTCGCTGTACCTCGTTATCGAGTATTTGTCCACGATGGGTCTGGTGCCTAGAAAACATTCCTGTCAATCTATGCACGAAATGGGCATTTTCAGTATCTTCAAATATGCCCCCTTATTCTCACATGACGTTATGGAGGACAATTTTTAACATATTTGTAGCAAAATCAAAAGTCTACCTCGCTGTACCTCGTTATCGAGTATTTGTCCACGATGGGTCTGGTGCCTAGAAAACATTCCTGTCAATCTATGCACGAAATGGGCATTTTCAGTATCTTGAAATATGCCCCCTTATTCTCACATGACGTTATGGAGGACAATTTTTAACATATTTATAGCAAAATCAAAAGTCTACCTCGCTGTACCTCGTTATCGAGTATTTGTCCACGATGGGTCTGGTGCCTAGAAAACATTCCTGTCAATCTATGCACGAAATGGGCATTTTCAGTATCTTGAAATATGCCCCCTTATTCTCACATGACGTTATGGAGGACAATTTTTAACATATTTGTAGCAAAATCAAAAGTCTACCTCGCTGTACCTCGTTATCGAGTATTTGTCCACGATGGGTCTGGTGCCTAGAAAACATTCCTGTCAATCTATGCACGAAATGGGCATTTTCAGTATCTTGAAAAATGCCCCCTTATTCTCACATGACGTTATGGAGGACAATTTTTAACATATTTATAGCAAAATCAAAAGTCTACCTCGCTGTACCTCGTTATCGAGTATTTGTCCACGATGGGTCTGGTGCCTAGAAAACATTCCTGTCAATCTATGCACGAAATGGGCATTTTCAGTATCTTGAAATATGCCCCCTTATTCTCACATGACGTTATGGAGGACAATTTTTAACATATTTATAGCAAAATCAAAAGTCTACCTCGCTGTACCTCGTTATCGAGTATTTGTCCACGATGGGTCTGGTGCCTAGAAAACATTCCTGTCAATCTATGCACGAAATGGGCATTTCCAGTATCTTGAAATATGCCCCCTTATTCTCACATGACGTTATGGAGGACAATTTTTAACATATTTGTAGCAAAATCAAAAGTCTACCTCGCTGTACCTCGTTATCGAGTATTTGTCCACGATGGGTCTGGTGCCTAGAAAACATTCCTGTCAATCTATGCACGAAATGGGCATTTTCAGTATCTTCAAATATGCCCCCTTATTCTCACATGACGTTATGGAGGACAATTTTTAACATATTTGTAGCAAAATCAAAAGTCTACCTCGCTGTACCTCGTTATCGAGTATTTGTCCACGATGGGTCTGGTGCCTAGAAAACATTCCTGTCAATCTATGCACGAAATGGGCATTTTCAGTATCTTGAAATATGCCCCCTTATTCTCACATGACGTTATGGAGGACAATTTTTAACATATTTATAGCAAAATCAAAAGTCTACCTCGCTGTACCTCGTTATCGAGTATTTGTCCACGATGGGTCTGGTGCCTAGAAAACATTCCTGTCAATCTATGCACGAAATGGGCATTTCCAGTATCTTGAAATATGCCCCCTTATTCTCACATGACGTTATGGAGGACAATTTTTAACATATTTGTAGCAAAATCAAAAGTCTACCTCGCTGTACCTCGTTATCGAGTATTTGTCCACGATGGGTCTGGTGCCTAGAAAACATTCCTGTCAATCTATGCACGAAATGGGCATTTTCAGTATCTTCAAATATGCCCCCTTATTCTCACATGACGTTATGGAGGACAATTTTTAACATATTTGTAGCAAAATCAAAAGTCTACCTCGCTGTACCTCGTTATCGAGTATTTGTCCACGATGGGTCTGGTGCCTAGAAAACATTCCTGTCAATCTATGCACGAAATGGGCATTTTCAGTATCTTGAAATATGCCCCCTTATTCTCACATGACGTTATGGAGGACAATTTTTAACATATTTGTAGCAAAATCAAAAGTCTACCTCGCTGTACCTCGTTATCGAGTATTTGTCCACGATGGGTCTGGTGCCTAGAAAACATTCCTGTCAATCTATGCACGAAATGGGCATTTTCAGTATCTTCAAATATGCCCCCTTATTCTCACATGACGTTATGGAGGACAATTTTTAACATATTTGTAGCAAAATCAAAAGTCTACCTCGCTGTACCTCGTTATCGAGTATTTGTCCACGATGGGTCTGGTGCCTAGAAAACATTCCTGTCAATCTATGCACGAAATGGGCATTTTCAGTATCTTCAAATATGCCCCCTTATTCTCACATGACGTTATGGAGGACAATTTTTAACATATTTGTAGCAAAATCAAAAGTCTACCTCGCTGTACCTCGTTATCGAGTATTTGTCCACGATGGGTCTGGTGCCTAGAAAACATTCCTGTCAATCTATGCACGAAATGGGCATTTTCAGTATCTTCAAATATGCCCCCTTATTCTCACATGACGTTATGGAGGACAATTTTTAACATATTTGTAGCAAAATCAAAAGTCTACCTCGCTGTACCTCGTTATCGAGTATTTGTCCACGATGGGTCTGGTGCCTAGAAAACATTCCTGTCAATCTATGCACGAAATGGGCATTTCCAGTATCTTGAAATATGCCCCCTTATTCTCATATGACGTTATGGAGGACAATTTTTAACATAGTTTTAACAATAGCTATTTGTGTATTTAGAGCGCCAAGTGATAGATTGCCGCTCGAAAAAGAGTTATCTTTAACCTTTCGACACTTTGCGTGCAAAAAACACACAATATTTTTTTCCACAAACACAGTTTCTTGACAAGAAAACTCGATATTTCATTCAATCAACTTACATTTCATAATATTCATCATCTAAATCATTAATTTCATTTATAATTCACTATTATATTGAAATTCAATCCAATAATTCATGCACCTGACAGAAATGAAGGGACACATTTTCATAAATCAAAAACAATTGCCCTGCTCAGGGATCGAATCCGGGCTGGCGTCTTGAGAAGTCACGCTTTGAACCCGTTGGCTGTTGAGGCTACTTGAAAACTTATGTCTATCCCACAGTAATAATACGTTATGAACCAAAAATATATAGTCAAACTCATTTTTGCTTTATGTTCAACGGACTGGTGTTTTTTTCAAGAAATACCAACCTACTCTGTTCAGCGGTGGACTTTGAAACACGTAAAACACAACTTTTGGCACTCCTATCTTTACTAATCTCAAAGCTCATATCGACTGTTCAAGAATCATTATTTGAAAAGATAATGTCTGTGAAGTTATAGAATTCGATGTAACTGCAATCATGTCACAATGTGAGCTGGAGTTGCCGTGAACTGTAATTTCTTTGTTGGTGTGACATGTGATCATGTTTTCAAAAAAACATTGCATCAATTTGATCTCCCATAGATAATTCTGTTAAGTATTTTCGTAATACTTCGTAATATTATTCTTTCTATGATTTGCGGAAGATATATACTAGCCGTTTTTTATTCCCAGAGTTCCCAGAAACTTTCAAACTAAATCGGGAAAAGCGCAAGTATTGAACGCTTTACAGACTGTAGACTGTAGAGTAATAACTTCATTTGCAAAGATGGATATTATTTGTCGACAGAAAACAATAACCTACATCGATTAGTCGAAGGACCGAAAGCCCTGCATTGACATTTGGATCTAAAAGAATACAAGCTGGAAGCCTTCCAAGAAAGAAAACTCTGCAAATAGGTATATTGCGAAATCAAACAAAATTTTTCTTTTCGTAGGTCCACTTTGATTTTTTTTTCGTGTAATCATTATATTCATGTTTATATACAGAATAAATGTTCTATCTACTGTATCGTTAACTTTAATTGGAACCTTATTGGTTAGATAGCATGCTAGTAAATTCAGGAATTACCAAACGCCCCATGGAGTGCCAAAAGTTGTGTTTTTGACGAGTTGAAATCCACTGACGTTTTTAGAATTTCATAGGTTAGGTATATTTGTAGAAGAGCGTAAATTTTTGTATTAATGTAATTACTGATTGTTTACAGAAGTGATTAGTGAGTGATAACACTGATTGATCAAAAATTAGCCCACGAATCTTGTTCGTCACAGGTTTCTATACAAATCGCAAGTATCGCTTTGTAGATCACATCCATTTCTGCATCTATCATCAACTATTATCCAAAATTGTCCAACAATCCATCGATAAATGAATATTTGAAAAATATATGTCATTATAAAATAAAACATCGTATGAAAGTTACGTGACACATTTGATTGATTTTTAATAACTATCATACGTTTGTCGCTCACTAGAAAAACGAATGTCGATTCTTTATTCAAACTTGCGCATGCGCATATCCGTGATTAGTCCCGCAGACTGTCATTTGTTTTATTTCTCGGCTTCAGGTCTGTTATCCATGTTACCTATATAGTTATTATTAGATATATGGATTAGACCCATATGATGTCCATAAAAGATTCAACCACCTCCACAAAAAAAAAAGAAAAACAAAAGGTGTATTTAGTAAATACGCTCCCCGGCTAGTACTCACCTGTCAGCCCCGACAAGGGCCCCCAGTCCACCCTACCAGTGGCCCACGGCCCAATGGGGCCCATCTTCGTCTCCAACAGCAAGGGCAGCGCGTCCTGCGGCTGGGGCAGGTAGCAGGGCGGGCCGGTCCTGTCCTCGGGCGGTATCGGTCGCAGTCGGCTGGGCACGGGCGGCTCGCCGTTGGGATCCTTGAAGGAGGGGTGGGGGCGGCCCGCAGTGGCGTGCATGGCGGAGGGGGAGGAGGGGTCGCGGGGCGGCTTGAGTATGCCCTTGGGGGGAACTGGGGGGTTTTCACCTGATGGAAGTTTTGGTTCGTCACTGAAAGTGGGGTTTTCTATAGGCGGAGATTTAAGCCCAGTTTATTCCTAGGCGATTTCGCGTAATGAAACGATAGAGATTGGCTGCAATAGTTTTAACCTCCGAGCAACAAACCCACTAGAATAGTAACGCCCCAAATTTTCGGACGCCATATGTCAAATTCATGTTCTTTACGAGGGGGAGGACACCACGGCAATAGGTGTACAAAATGTTCAGAAATTAATGCCGATACTTGCGGCATTATAGGCATTATCTGAAAATGATCGGCATTATTCGAAAATAAAATAGACGGCATTATGTCGGATTTGATAGGCAATAGATAGTTAATACTCGGCAATAAAAGATCGGCAATACGGCAATATGTCGGAAATAGTCGGGAATAAACGGCAATAAAGGGCATTCCAACGAAATAAATTGGAGTGGGGGCGTCTATTTTTCATTCCTGTTTCAGTTATACAGGGTCACTCACGGTCGATGGTACCTTAGACGTTTACGCAGAACGGGACGTTGGATTATTCTGATTATTTCATTCATGCTAAAATACACGTTTTTGATTGGTTGAAATGATTGTGTTGATAAGCAACAACACCATGTTTTCGATTTTGTATTTCGGCTCCTGATTGGCTATTGGATACCAACATGCTGTGTTTTCGTTTCTGTATTTCGCTTTCTGATTCGTAGGCAGTAGGGTATAGTTTAATTAAACAACGACTCACCAGTTGCAATCTGTCATATTATTTTCCGATTCCCTGGTAAATAAATAAATGCCACTACACCAAATTTTCGTCTGAACCATTATTAACAAACACTATTAGTATGTATCAACTTTATTTCCCACAAATTCTGGATAATTAATCTAATGTAACCTAACCACACAAATTGTGACAACAATCAAAATGAAGTTAGCTCAGTAGTACCTAGTGCATAGGCAATCTTGCCTACATCATACAATGGCATACATGTATTGTTGGTTGCATAACGAATCTTTTTGTGTCGAACTACAATGCATAATCAAAATATCTAATTCCATAAACTGGAACTAAAATAGGAAATCATCAAAAAGGCTTCGATTTTATTCATGAAATAATCTGAACAAATACAACTTGTGTTATTGATGATTAACGAATTAGTGTTTCGATAATCATCAATACACTTGTTGTATTACATGCGAAAATTTGGTTTATTGGGTAATCAGTTTTGTTCTATCGATCTAAAATACTTCCAGCGTTGCGGCGTTGCCGCTTCTATCAAAAAGTAGCAATAACTTTGTTATTTCAAATGGAACACCCTGTATTTTATTTCATTTTTAGATTCTTCCTGAAGAGCTGATTTCGTCGATCTATTATACGCGGGGTATAGCGCGAAATATTACAGAGATATAGGGTGTGAAAAATCGAGATTTTTCAATTTTAGGAATTTTTTGTGTCGAAACTAATCATTTCTGCTCAAAACGGCTTACATGTCCCTATATTAACTTTTCATTTACTATCTACTGACATTTAATAGAAACAAATAGAGGGTGATGCAAAACTCAAAATTTTGAACCACCCGTATTTGTTTCAATTAAATATCAATCGATAGTAAATGGAAAGTTGAGATAGGGACATGTAAGACGTTTTGAGCAAGAATGGATAGTCTCGGCACAAAAAATTCCTAAATTTGAAAAATCTCGATTTTTCACACCCTATATCTCTGTAATCTTTCTCGCTATACCCCAAGTATGGTAGATCGACGAAATCAGCTCTTCAGGAAGAATCTAAAAATGAAATAAAATACAGGGTGTTCCATTCGAAATAACAAAGTTGTTGCTACTTTTTGATAGAAGCGCCATCGCCGCAATGCTGAAAATATTTTAGATCGATAGAACAAAACTGATTACCCGAAATTTCAAATTTCCAGAATAATCCTACGTCCTGTTCTCCAGAAACTTCTAACCTACCATCGACCGTGAGTAACCCTGTATAATTCGGCATTACGGCAATAAATTAACATTTAATGCCGAAAGAGGCAATAGGTGTACATAATTTTCGAGAGTATCTTCCCCCTAGGCGGCAGACGATCCTAATGGAATACTATAGCCATCATGCTTGCTTCTATACTCTTGCACTATAGCAAATACCTATATCATTCTTAGAGTTCAAAAACATATCAAGTGCATATTATTTTTCGTTGAATACTGAAACAATTCCAGAAATTGATAAAAAATCTGATTCCCCAAATTTTATATCTTGAAAACGACAAAAAATGAGCATGTTTTCATTTCGCGCGACTTTTCTCTCATTTGACGAAATCCGTATCTCCTATCATAACCAAGAAACCCTTACTTCTTATTCTAATGTCTTGCTCACCGTGTATAAGTTTTCCCATTTTGAAAAACTCATCGTGTTGATTTCTATTCAAACTGATGGAAATGTGTGACATCTTTGACTTCTTTTTTTAGATTAGTTTCAGTTAATTCGAACCTTTTTGTATTATATTACATCATTTTAAAGAAGTTTCCTATACTTACACTGGGGGTAATGGATATAATTTCAATATACGTCTCGATACATTATCATGTCTGCACTAATATGTCTATAAATCCTAGATTAATTGAAATATGATGGTTGTATATGTCATCAATAATCTTACTTATAAATATCATCGATTATCTATAAAATCTGTCTTGTATATAGATAGACAATCAACAAATAAAGCAACAATAAATTATTATGGTATGTTTCATTTAAAAATATGTCGATTTTCTTGGAATCGTAGAATAAGAGTTTACAGTTGTATCTTTTTCGGTTGTTTTTTTTTAGAATTCTTCGACAATTTCGAAAATTTTGATATCCAAAATTATACCTGTACAAGAAAATATTACCATACGATTCGAGATTTGAGACTAATCAGGGAGACGAAAATTGAGAACTTATTCAATGACCTGAAGCTATAAACTCGTTTCACCATCTTTGATAATCACCTATAGGTGGATTTCAATAATTGGTTATATTTTAAAATCTCCCTCATGTATTGATTGTACAGGGTGGCCAGATAAGAATGCAAAGTGCAGTATCTCGGAAACTATTCGTCTAAGAGACTTGCGGTAAAAAATGTTATGAGTAAAGTTACCAAAAGAAAATCATGGAAATTATTTTCATGTTTCCAAGATGGCCGCCTGGAGGCGTTATCGCCATCTAAAACTTTCGAAATGAATTTTTGACGAAATACGCCTTGTAAACGTACCAATAATGAAATATATACCTTTTAAAGTTGAGCTTCATTCGAGTAATTTTTGCTCGACACTTTTTGCCGTATCTATTAAAATGAAGTGGTGGGGGGTGGTTCAATGTTTTTTCAAATAAACAGCTGTAACTCTTGAACGACTGAACGGATTTCAACAAACTTGGTATCGTTGGAAAGAGCATTCATTGGTCTATCAAATCTATCTTATTTGTAATGTGTCTGATTTCAATTGATGCCACTAGAGCGCGTTTTTTGACATAATAACAAAAAATTGCAAAATTGTCTGAAAAATCAAATGCAATTATGTGACTTTTTTTCCAAGAAAATGTAGTGGAATGATATCTTAATAGACTAGTGAAAACCATATCTCGATATATACATTTTTCACCGCAAGTCTCTTAGACAAATAGTTTCCGAGATACTGCACTTTGCATTCTTATCTGGCCACCCTGTACATTTTTTCCATGAGTTCATTATGGTGACACTCCTACAGCAGAGTACTGATCAAAATATGGTTGGATTATATTGTTAATAAATGATGTGTGGTATACAGTGTGTTGAAGTTACCAGTGTAATATCTCCATAGATCTTAGATGCTTACGCTAGATTCGGTATCCAGGTCATTTGTTATGTAGGTCCGTAGGGGTTGAAAGTACTAAGCCATGTAGACCCAGAATATTTCGGACATGGAGAAGGATTATTGTCGATGTAAAAAATAAAAAATTTTATACTCGCACCTTCTAAGCGACGACAATAACTTTCCACAGCTGCTTCACCCTTCTTCGTCAGGCAGCAATTTTTTTCATCAGATTTCTGCACCTCACAAGGGGGGATTCCACCTTTATATCTTCCATCACCTCCCACCAACTCTTCCTTCAAATATTCAGCATGGTATCATTAACAAAATTCAAAAATTTTCGACCAGGACTATTCTCCCAATTATACAATTTTAATTTTGCATTCATCATGCGATCTATATTTTGATGAACATTTTCGTTAGTACTCAGTATTTTGCCCTGAAAAATCATGAATTTCATAATATTATCGGTAACATAGACACTGTGTCCAAGATAAGAATAAACAGCATGGGGATATCGGAAACGGTAAGTGATACGGGGTCGATTAAATTAGAGAAAAGTAGCGCATTTATGTGCCTAATAATATGACATTCAGTAAGTTTCAATATTCCAAGTAGTTTCGGAGATATCCGAGAAAAACCGAAATTTGAGAATTTCGTTTTTATTTTCTCCTAGCTTTATTTTGAAGAAAATTTAAAACAAATAGCACTTCGCCATGGCCACTTTTTAAGAACTACACGATAACATAAGCAGACTTTTTCTGCGACGTTTGGTCTTTCAGAAAACATCATCAACTTTGTATTTTTATATGGGCCGAAACTAAAGTATACCCTGTATACGACTCCATTTTTCATTGTTAATACAGCAATGTATCACACAATATGATTTCGGAACCATTTCTCGCGAAAAATGTAATTAGAAAGTAGGCGCTGGAAAAAATGACCACATTATGTTCTGTTGTCATAATAATACTGTAGTTTGTTAGAATTTTTATACTCTTACATCCCGTTACCTACATAATTTGTGTTAAAAATGGAAAACGGCAGCTTTTCGAATACTGAAAAATTTGATATGTTGTCATGTTACATTTTGTGCCAATGAAATTGTGTTGATGCTGAACGTGCGTACTCTAATAAGTATCCAGAGAGGCGACAACCTGGTAAATCAATATTTAGACGCCTACTATCTAAAATTGAAGAAAAAAATTAAGTAAACACTAAATTACATTTTTCTCCAAATGACATTAAAAGCGGTCTTTTAATGACACTTGGCAGGCTTAGAAGTTGTACTTTTAATGCCTAGGCAGAAAAAGTCCACTTTTACTGCCTAGGCAGAAAAAGTAATAATTTAAATCAAACTGGTTATTAAAATTGACAATGACATTAAGAAAACTCAAAATGATGCTGATGATAATAAACTGGTTTTATTGCATTAAAACTACAAACTACAACACGAAATTTTTATTTATTAGATATATTTATGGTGATTTGTGAACAATAATTTAATACAATTGAACTCTGTCCAATTCCCTCCTTTCCAGTAAAATTAACAACTTTAGTATCCACACTTTGATACTCCGGAAACGCCAGAAAATATTTTATTGCCGATGTTCGACTTATTGGCTAGCGAGTCCTCAATATAGCCCTCCGCGACAGCGGAAGACTTCCATCCTCCATGTTGCTTCAACATTGTTATGTCCCCACCAGAATGCCGAAGTTCTGCGAAAGCAGTGCCCGGTATACTCTTTCGCATGGGATAGTCCCAGAAATGTAGCAATTTCTTCTGGCATTTTACCGAATTTGTGAATGCCAATGAATTGATGATGTGCTTTACCGTTCGCATACTTATAGAAGACACGCCGATTATTTAAATTCGAAGGTCTGGAGGCTGCATATTTTCTGTAAACGCTTAAATATTTGTATTTGGTAGCATAATTAGCAATTTGTCGCCCATATCATTTATATAATCTGTTTTCATTTGCAAAAGCTCATCACATCTACAAGCCCCAGCGACTGCAACAATAAGTACAACCTAAAATATAAATTGAAAATTAGTTCTTTCATCCATAATAGATCATTTTCAATATATTCCTACCTTCGTACACAAATACAGTTCATCTGGGGCATCTGATAAAAATTTCTCGATTTCTTCTCTTTGAAAAACTCGGGATTTTTTTGCATGGAAACCGTATGACTGGCGTGTCAAAAAAGCCCGTAACTTCAGGTATTTTGCCAAATCAATGTTATTTTTTATGTTCAGGGTAGCTTTCAACATCGAATAGGTAGACCATAACGTTGAAGGCTTTATTTTCTTCGAAAGATCGGAAAAAAGATCCTATATTTTTCTTCTGTCTATATTCCATGAATCTGCTGTATGTGAGTTCATATACAGTTCTTGATTTTTCCGGTAAAAGTTTAAATTCCACATCTCGCGCCTGGTCTTTTATCTCAGGTGGTGTTAATTGCATCAATTCATCCTCACTTTGCAGTAAATCCATTTCTAACATGACAACTTTTCAAAATGGACAATGACAAAGTAAACAGTAAACAGAGGTGGATAGATAGACTGGTGAAATCACTTCCTATCCTGTGACATGTCCCAAATCTCTTGATTTCGCCTACTTCGATAAAACGTGTATAACGTGACATGGCGTGGGTGAATCTCGCTAAGTGAAGCCGCGATTTCAACCAAATTTACAGGTTACTGCAGGTGTCAACACGAAAGTATGAATATTTGATTCTGAATGACTTCCAATCGTTTCTAACAATTTCATGGAGCCATTTTCCAATGAGTTTGATGCGAATATGTATCGAACATGATTGAAAGAAAATTCTTCAAAAATCTTTCGACAGTATCGCCATCTATTGTTGTACATGAAAACCCCACGTTATGAGCTCAAATTCAATTGTTCCAAATCAAGGATTTGTCTGCTGAAACAATTGAAGAGTAGCGCCACCAGGTCTTATTTCCATCATTCAGTAAACAAACATATTCAACAAACGTCATCAGCGGTAAACATAGTAACGCAGGGCCCAGTTACCTTTGATAAAATAATTTAGTTATTTGGATATTGATAATGAAACGCAATTTAAATATGAAAAAGTCGATTTTGCGTGGAATTGGAACAAATTTGAAGAAAAAATTATATGTTTCACACGGCAGAAAAGCAGATTAAATCTTGTGCTTTTATGCCTAGTAAAACAAATAACTACTTGCGCGAGAAATGGTTACGAAATCATATTGTGTGATACATTGCTGTATTCACAATGAAAAATGGAGTCGTATACTTTAGATTTGGCCCATATAAAAATACAAAGTTGATGATGTTTTCTAAAATACGAAACGTCGCAGAAAAACTCTGCTTATGTTATCGTGTAGTCCTTAAAAAATGGCCATGGCGAAGTGCTATTTGTTTTAAATTTTCTTCAAAATAAAGCTAGGAGAAAATTAAAACCAAATTCGCAAATTTCGGTTTATCTCGTATATCTCCGAAACTTCTTGAAATATTAAAACTTTCTAAATGGCATATTATTGGGCACATAAATGCGCTACTTTTCTCTAATTTAATCGACCCCGTATCACTTACCGTTTCCGAAATCCCCATGCTGTTCATTCTTATCTTGGACACAGTGTATAATGAGATAATCGGTACCAAAGTTCGAAATTCCACCTTCTTTTACTAATGATCAAAACATTTTTTATCAAAGTATAGATTGCATGATACGTGCAAATTACCCACAATTCATGTATGGAAGTTTCAACCTACCTTTGCTATGGGCGAAATCGCTAGATCTGGTTGCAGATTTGTTGTACCTACCCCCAAATTATACTCGTTCAACTTCTGGGGTGCATGGAGGGATATTTGGGGCTCGGGGGTGGTATTGCTGGATAAATAATCCCTGTTATCCACTTTTTCGAAGTGCGCCAAATGAGGACAGGGTCCACACTGGCGGGTTGGATATTCTGCCATTTGAAGTTGGTGAAAAGTTTGATCAATATAATGCCGAGCTGACTTTTTAGGAACTGTCAGATCTGATGGCTAGGATCTCTTTAAATTTCATTTGGAAATACAGGGTTTCCACACGAAAAAGATCAGGTCGGGAGAGCGTTGAAAATACGAACTATAGCATGGCCATTGTTTGAACCCTGTATAAATTAAGATGATGTGCCTGCTACATTTTTCATGTTCAACATATTCTTCGGTTAACATTGTTAAATAATTGCATGGTCCTTTATTTTGTATAATTATTCTCAATTACGAAAATGAACATAGCAGTCGACATTTCAGATATTTTATGTTAACACCCAAACTGAATACATCATCATCAATATATTGAACAACCATGCTTGAAAATTGCTCTTTGCACACGAGCTAGACAAATTGGGGTAAATCTATTGGTAGACTTTTACAGCAGTTTCAAATTATATAAGTGTTTAGTCATAAGAAAAATACTAGCCGAAATTTATTTGAATGTCAATGCCTAGACATTCTCAAGACTCATTACTGAAACCCTTTGACTCAAAACTGCTGCATAATGGAAGTCCATCACGGTCGTGGGTTCGATTCCCAGGCCCGTCAGAAATAACAAAAAAGGCGAGGCGACTGGGTGTAGCATGTTCTGTCATTACATACATTTAAAAAATATACATACAAAAAATTCTGTGGCAAATGGACTAGTTTTCGATGCCAGGATGAGAGAAATGAATGAGTGAATGAATGAATGAGGATGAGTAAAAGGTGAGAGCGAATCTTAAAAAAAAAAAAAAAAAAAAAAAAAAAAAAAAAAAAAAAAAAAAAAAAAAAAAAAAAAAAATCCCTCCGGGATTAAATATTGACGAAACTCCCGGAACGACTAAATCACAAACAAACGAATTTAAGGGATATTTTATTGAAAAATATAATTAATTAGACTGGTAATTAACGTTAATATTCAAATTAATATTGTGACAGTTCGTCATATTGACCAGTCTCAGAGAGTTGAGGCACAAACCGCTTTTGATTTATCATCGAAGTAGACTAACAGCGCATTTTCAGTAGGTTGTCTCACATTTTTTAAGCGGCACCACTTTTTAAAAGCATCGTACTGCTGCTCGTATAGTTTTCTAGATTTCGGTGGTAACAATTCTTCACCTACTTCGGCTGCTCTTTTATCAATATCAGATACACCTTCTTCACTCATGATACCAATAATTATCAATAACAATGTTTCTTTACAATGACACTAGTAATGACAATGTTTCTAAATTATAACTGTCACAACGCAATGTTACTATGGTAACTTATTTTAAAGACAGTTTATTAAATGAGTTGAAGAGAGAAAAAACTGATTGAAATTATTGAAATAATTAATAAAATCATACCGGAAGTACGAAAAGTATCGTATATACCTTGCGACTGAAGTACATTTAATCCTTCAGGTAAATTATGGCCCTCCCTGCGGTCGGGCCATAAACTTTACCTTCAGGATTAAATGTACTACTTCAGTCCCGCGGTATATAATGTACTAATAATTCATTCATGAAATGTTATAGATACGAGAGATACTTTATGATCAAAAATACATCAGTAGGGTTCGATTATTTCAAGTTTCCAGACTTGAGGGAAATAAGAAACTATCAACTTCATATGTCTATTATTCTCATGGTGTGACATGAAATACACATAAAATTTGTCCAACAACCGAGATCGGACATGAAGCAATACAATAATAACACCCAACACTGCTTCGATAAGGCGTAGGCCAAAAACGATTAAAAAACAATTTGTTTCAGTCCCACTAGATCAGTTCATCAGGAGAACTGCTTAGAAGTTGATGGCATCTCTTCGTGAAAACTGATTGTGGATTCTTCTTTGGTAGCTAGAGGTGGAATCTGAAAAAAATTATAGATGCTCAAAATATTCGTGTTGCAGTTTTTTCAGGATCATCAGGCGTCTACCAGGAAAAAAGTGACAGCGATAATAATGAATAGAACTGATTCATCAAAGAAATACAGGTTTGCACCATGTATTTAAATTCAGCCATAAGCTTCATAAATTTCAATGTGAAAGTGAATCAACAGCTGCAAGCGGAAAATTAACTTACTGGACCTTTTATATCCGCAAATTGCCAAAATTCTCAATCTATATCACCTATATCTGACTTTATTATGATTCAACAAAGTCTGGCCACCTAGACCACCAGATTTCAACCTTCGGTATCAACCTTCATAGTTTCTTCTATGAATAAAATGATCCGGAATATAATTAATATATTTATTTCATGAGGGATTTGGCAATTTGAAAATATAAGAAATGTGATTTCAATTTATTTTGAAATGTTCATTCACAATTTTTGGTGAATAGTATAAATATTTTCTAATATGCTCTAGAGTCTAGACTCTAGATTATGGGCATTTTCGATGTTTTTTTTTTCAATGATTAACCCAATTAGCAATTTGGAACGTCTCTAACAGTACCTATTTTTTTAGTTGAAAAAACAAAGATAAAATTACTTGCATATATGATATCTACAGAAAAAACATCAAAGTTATATGGTATATTTATATGCTTTCCCAGTATATAATATAAACACAATATCTATACCACAGATTTTTCTTATCTGTGTCTATGCCCACTAGAATTTTCGAAGTAACTGACGAAGCACTATTTCGTTGACGATGAATCTGTTTTAGTTATATTGATTTGAACTCTCCTAGATCTAGATTCTAGAACCAATTGTACAAAAATTGATCAAATGAATGCAGCATACAAACTTATAAGCAGAATTTTGCAGCGGCTTTTTAGTTCTTTGATGAATTCGATTGAGAATATGTACATTTTTTCACGTTTATCGATCTTTTCTATTATAAATATTGCGTCCACCTTATACCTACATGATCTCAAGATATCGTTAATATCATCTCACGATTTGATTGGCAGAATAATGTATAATTACAAATGAAATAATTAGATATAAATCACTTTGTCAAAAAGATTAAAAAGAGCGACAGGATGCTATAAACATGACTCAGTTTATTTTTTTATTAAACGATGAACTTCGTATTATAGGTAGATGTAGGTATCTGATGATAATTATTGAATTGAATTATTAGCATATTGCTATATTGGTTGCTATCAGTTATAAGAAATTAGAAAGTCTATTATTGACATCCGTTGATTTAATGAAATTTTCATAATAGACCGAGATTAATTTGTAAAATAACAAGCATTGGACATTCTTTTGCTGAGCAAGTATAATCTACCTACTACAAAAATCCAATGAGATATATATACGGCTTAAGTAACCGCCATTATTGAAACGTGAAAAAATCACATACAGGGTGATGTTAGTTTGTACAAGCGTGGTTAATGAATTAGTTCAGCATCAATTCTTAAGAAACTATATCTTAGTGAAAGAAACCTTATTCAGTGTAGGTGGTATTCGTAAAACCAATCCGGGTAGACATCTGGAAAAGAATTGAAGATGAAATAAATACTGCGATGATTTTTTCAATTCACGAGCAAAAAATAAAACACTTGAGACGGGATATCTTGATGCATAGGTACTTAATTCGTAGTAAGAAGATTCTGATGATTTAGTCTAATAGATGAATCACCTTTCTGATGAATCTATCTAATTGCATCTTCTAGTGGTTCATTATAACTTTCCGTCGAACTATACTTATACTTAGCATGTTCAAAATCCTACCACTAATTCTTTTATGATCAACGATCAGAGAAAAAAAATTAATGATATTGTTAGTTTTTAAAGTATCTCCCATTGAGGCTTAAGCACTTCTGACATCTTCTTTTGACAACAATTGTGGCAAGTGGAACTAGTTCTTGCAACTCTCAAATTTGGCCCACCCTGTACTTTATTCCGCGTCTAAGACTGACCTGCTTATCTTCTTCCAGAGTAGGAAGCAAATCGTCCGTCGAATGAGGACTTGGAGTGACAATTTTCGATGAGGAATTATTCGTGGACAATTTCGAATACCTCCTGTCCATTTCACGTTCTTCCTTCTGCAATATCTCTCTTTCGTACCTCCTCGCGCTGTAACTTCTGATCGAGGTCATGCTGTGTACTGAGGCTATACTGGGTCGCCTAGAACCTAGAATTGTATAAAAACATTGATATAAGTTGGTCAACCAAAGGGGGTGTTGAAAATATGAAAATCAACTCGCTAAAGTTATTCAAGTCACAGATTAGAGAACCTCAAAAGCATAGAATGTGTCATATCCATCGCTACAAGAAAAACAAATTTTGGTGCACTGTACAGTGTGTATCTCAGTAAACAAGCATTGATAAAAATGAAACTTTTATAGCCCGCTTCATTTTCGAGATATAGGGCGAAATAGAAAATATTGTATTTTGGGGGGTCTCAGCTATCTCTCAACTTATAGGAACAGTACAAACTGTATCTTGTACATCTTTTTACATAGAATCCAGTGAAGTAGTCAGATTTTTGGAATGAGCTGTCATTATTTAGATATAAAACCCAAAGTTATGTTTTTCCAACATATTTGAAACAAAAATATATATAACTTATATGATGTTACGAGTATTAGTCTTGCATTAGGATTATCTTCAGTTTTTATAGCTATAGTTAGGACAAATATTACTTTTGAATTTTGAAATGGATCATTTGGCGCAATAATCAATAACCACTCTCATTAAAATAGGGTAGAATGAAAATTATTCGTTTAGAATTATTGTTCAATATGAGTAGCTGAACTATTACTAATTCATTGATTTGTCAAATGGTCACATCAAATAATGATTTTAAACAAATAATTTCCATTTGACCCTATTTGAATAAGAGTGGTTATTGATTATTGTGCCAAAAAATCTATTTCAAAAGTAATATTTATCCTGACTATAGCTATAAAAACTGAAAATTATACGAATACAGGGCTAATACTAGAAATATCACATGAATGTGATATATTTTTGAGAAGCACAAAGCATAAATGATTCGAATATTGAAGAATATACAGGGTATTCCATTTGAGAAAACATAACTATGGGTTATATCCAAGGTGGATATAGGATGGTGAAACAGCTTCCTATTAACAAGCACTAGAATAAACCGTAGACCTTAATATTAATATTCTTTCCAGATTTATAGAAAATTTATTGTTTAATGTCGATTCAAGTCACGTCTGTCAGATGCGAACCACAGAAATTCGTAAGCAACAGAAATCTTCTTCGATAATCGATCTTATCGCCATCTTCATTCAAGTAGCTGAAATATTACTACCTTCTCAAACGGTCTACAAGTTTTTCGCAGAAACAATTGAAGAGCTGTTTTACCATCCTATATCCACCATGGTTATATCTGAATAATGACAGCTCATTTCGCTAATCTGACTACGCCAGTAGATTCTACGTAAAAAGATGTACGAGAAACATTTTACTTTTCCTATAAGTTGAAAGATAGCTGAGATACAGGGAGTCTCAAAATGCAATGTTAGAAACAGTCATTGAAACTATTTAGTTGAAATAATTTTGTATTTCATGTTTCATCTAACGAAAGAATTCAGAAATCAAACTTATCACTCTGTATAAAAGGGATTACAGAAAAGTATCAACGAGAAGAATTAAGAGTAGAAGTTGTCATAAAAATATTTAGACAAATTCTGAATTGTTGCTAGAGATAATAGCTTGAAAATTAGGGGCAATCGTAAGTCACCTTTGATTTATGTTCGCGTTATTATTAGTAATCTTATTATTTGTAGGAATCTGAGTATATGTTATACTAGTCAGTGGAAGTATAAGTTAGCTAGACTAACTCAATAAAGTATACCTTTACTTTAACTTACAACAAATTGGCTTCCTATATACAGTATTCAAGCGAAAGTATCTCCTACATGCAATATTTTCAATTTCGCCCTGTATCTCAGAGACGTAGCGGGCTATGAAAGTTTTGTTTTCGGCAATGTTTGTTTCACAAAAAAGTAGGACAGGAATGTGAAAACCGCCACTGAGATATCATGTAAATGGTGCGAAAATGGGACGCACTGTACATGCAAAAATAGTTGGTAGATTAGGAGGAATTGAAGTGACAGAAGCAGATGTCGAAAAAAATAGCGATATGCATGGAATTCTAAGAAAAATGTGTCTCGATGTATCGATTCATATCTAGTTAGATATCATGCAGATAAGCTAGCTATCATTCAGTATCTGCATGAAAACATAGGTATATATTTGTTTTGTATCAGATAAGGTAATAAATCATCGCATTTTGCTCTCGATAAATTGAGACAATCTGATTGAATACTTTTGTGCCATTGTCGATTTCAAAAAGTGAGACGTTTTCAGTTTACAAAAATGACTAATGAGAATGTGACATATCGAAGTGATCAATGATACGACGTTGGTTGATTCAGACGAAAGTTGCCTATTTCAGTAAATAATAAAATATCTTTTCATATCAGAAATGCGACGAATCGTTATATTGAAATATACGAGAATAAACGAAATGGCCGGTTTTCTCTTTTTGGCCCTAGCGCCTCCATTTTCAGGAATATATTAAAGTGTTTTTGGAATTGTCTTATCTGTTTCAAAACTATGATTTGATGTGCTTTGATTTTCAATAAGACGTCACCCTCAACTCATTTCTCCAAAAATACCTGTATTTTTTTTATAAATCCATCAGGTAGTCCTCACATATGGTCTACCCCTATTTTTTGAAAACGGTTAGTGATATTTCCAATTTTCAATGTTCATTATGGTGATGTTTGTCTAATTCAACCAACTGTATATAATTTACCGTTTTTGAGGTGCCAACATTAGTTGGCATTAGAAGATATTGAGTATTCACTTATAAGATATATATCTGGTTTTGAATTTATTTGAAAACATAATCATGCGGATATAAATCACAATAAATGAGATATATTCCACCTAGAGCATGTGTATAATCATGGAGAATTTTAGAAACATGCATTCTTGTACTCACAACAAGAGCAGTAACAACAACAGCCACAATTACATCAGCTACAATTATTCAAATATACATCAGCCACAATTAGCATGCAAAAGTGTAAAGTTGTGTTCAATTTCAAATCGATTTTCACCAGTTCTACTTGTGATTGCATAAGCTCAGTGTCAACTGAATGCATGATCAAAATATTCAAAATAGTAATTTATAACGAAAATGTTATTTTTCTATTTTGGTTGTATAATGAAGTCATTGTGCAACGCAAATGCGTGTCGAAATAGCCTCTATTTCGATACGCATTTTTTATTATTTGGAGATTGGTACAATCGAACTGTCAAATGAAAGTCAGAAGAGTTAGACCCAGTTTACTTCTGAGCGATTTGGATTTGGTGATATTAGCAGTGAAAAACTCAATGTTTTAATTGGTAAATTTCAATTCAGAGTGTAATTGATTTGAATTAACCAATAAAAACAATAACAACATCGAATTTTTTACCGCTGGTATTGCAATAATCAAAATAGCTCAACTGTAAACTGGGCTTTACGCTTGTGCGTCAGATATTAATTATTTCAATGTCATCATTGTTACCAATCGAATATGTTTCTGTTATTCATCGATATTAAATCCATTTTTTTCTTCAAATAAATTCAAAATAGAAAAAATTGCATATGACCCACGTTTTATAAGACACGTTGTCGCACTTGTTCACTTGGAGCACTCCTCGCTTCGCTCGTCGTACTCCAAACAACGCGTGCGACAAAATAGCGTCTTGTAAAACTTGTATCATAATGTACTATTTTCACCTCGTCATCTTGCTTGATCTACTGTCACGCGCGTGATTTCATGATATATACAAATATAAGATTATTCTGTACAGATCAACTCCACCAATGGTGCTGTTTGACATTTTAAATTACTGCTGCTCCTCGTTTCCACCAGTTGTTTGTTTTAGTTTGAACCATATTCCAAATTGTTTTATATTTTCCAGACGATTTTTAACAATCTAAATGCTCAGGGTCAGAAATGAACTGCGACTGAATTGCTATAGTTATAAATAATTTGTTGAGGTTGAGGCATTAGGTAATCACTCGGTACAACAAGCTTCACCAATTGACTGTTCGACAGAAAAATAATTCTGATTGGCAGAAGTTCTGCAGGTGTCGAGCTCAACAAAAAAAAGGTGGCCATTTGGCCAGTGGTATTAGAATGTTCAAAATGATTAATGATTATAGGAGATAGTACGTCTGCTTGCCAGAGCTGAGTATACAATATTCAAGTACCTACTCGTGTATTTTCCTAATGATGAAATTTTTGCACGAATCACAGTATCAAAGTGGAAAAGATATCATAAATAAATAATTATTTAATTACGTGAAAGATGAATTTATCAAGTATAAGTCTCATGAGTGACGAAAACGTCATTGGGGAGAGTTTTATAATGATTCATCATTTATCATTTTTACATTGCATTCTTCTTGATACCATCTCATCTTAGACTTACCTGAAGGATAATTCGCATCTGAATTTCGAAATCAAGAGATCAAAGCAATCAAATATATTAATATTCCTGGTAACTATAAACCAAATGCACTAAAATATTGAACGAAACAATCAAGATCTAGCTCTAGCTGCTTCAATATAGTGAGCTACCGTTGGTATGGCTAGAACACGAGTTGAACTCCTGTTCCGTCCATAGCTTTGCATTTGATAGTACACTTCATACCACCTTATGAATATGATGATGTCAGACACTACTGTTCCTATATGAAATGCTCAATATCGTACATCGAAAATCATGTTATTAGTTCAACCACTAGCGACCAAAATTACTATCACTCGATGAAGCCTCGTGTTGTGAAGAAATAGAAAAAACAGTGATTAAAAACCGAAATATTTTCTTCTAATGAATAATATTTATCTAGATGTTTATGAGAGGAACATTTTCTTCCAGTCTTCCAGTGAAATTCAATGCCTATCAAAATACATGTAGGTATAAACAATCATCAGCAAAAACAGGAAAAGCGGATAAAGGCACCACATATATTTTACTTAACCGGAAAGGACAAGGTAGGAGATAGGAGCAACAATACAAAAGACAGCCATCATATTCAAGAATATGGTGACTTGGTACTATTTGACGGTAATCTTCAGTTGGTGAAGGTTTCTTCCATGTTTCTTCCTTTCCAGCTACGCACAGTACTTATTCAGTAAGCACTAGACATTGAAAAACGCAAAATGTTTCACCAATATTCCGAATAAAAGTCTTGAACGACCATACATAGAATTTGTTTTTTATTTGCGAAATTATAATTGCAAGATTGATCTGTCAATTGGGAGTGTCTGTGAAGGTAATACCGCGATGCATAGATACTGAGGACTTCATGAAAACAGTCATGCCTGGCATCCATCATCAGGCATCTTTTTAGAGGAAATACGAGATTGAATTTTGATTGCATCAAACGCAGTCGGATGATCAGATCTCGATTTCAGAATAATCAGAGCCAGATCTTCACAACTTTCCTTCAAGGAAGTTTGCAATGAGTCCCATGATTTGATTGAATTACTGTAGTTTAAATAGAAGATATTATATAATGTTCGAAAAAACACCGTTCTAAAACACTCCAATTTATCGAGGTCTTCAGACAACAGTGTCATCGCCGCATCTTGCTACGTTACAAGTCCTCTGATAGGCATGTTCCTGTGTTGCCAGCTCCACCAACTTTCGGAGTTTCTGAGGTAATGATTTTTAATTTTGTCCAATGAATAAAACGATTTTTTTCAGCATTTATCATATTGAAATGGAGACTGTGTTAGACAGCTGTTACTGAGTGTTATGTATTAGTTCTTCGGCCTATTCATATTGTAGAGGAATATTACTCGGAATATTATGAATAACAAGCGTCAACACTGTGAAAATTTATTCTCTAATGCGCTTGGTGATAGTTCAGGACATATGACGTCACATCACGGCTCGGTTTCCACAATGTTCAAACCATATATCTATCAACTACGAATATTGATATAGTGATGAGAGCAGCTTTTCCGAAGTCTAAACAAAAGAAGATCTACCATTGTTTCAATCTAGATTGAGAAGAGTCAAAATATCAATAATTATTCTAGACTAACTGAAAACATAGTGATTTAATGTCGTTTCGAGTCACTTCTATCAGATGCAAACCACAAAAATACATAAACAAACAGAAATCTTCCTTGACAATTGATCTCTTCAATCAAGTCGTGGAAATATTACTACGCTTCTCAAAAGGACTACAACTTTTTCGCAGAAACAATTGAAGAGTTGTTTCTCCATCCTGTATCCACCTTGATGAGACATTTCATTATTTGAATTTGGCGCTCGATTTCGCGCTTGCGTCCTCAATCAACTTTGCCAATGGGACCAAGAAAGTAATATGAGATTCAGCTTCACTTTCCTAACATGGTGCCGAATGATAACAAATTCAACGAGTTGAGGATATTGAATGAGCTCGTGTGCATTATTATACAGGAACACTCAGTGACAGTAAGACAAAATCGTGTTTTTATAATTAATCTCTCTCAAAATGTCTATTCCATACATATTCGATGATGTTTGACCCAAAAACCTATGAAATTTAGTTTATTAAAGCTGTTTCCTGATGAAACTAGAATGTGTACACATACGACTTATTTTAAAATTCCCGAGTTTTTCAGAAATTTCAACATAAATTTTGTCCTCATACGTAGCGGACGGTAGATATGGTTCAGAAAGGAAAATTTCTTCGGGAAATTATTAAGAAAAAATTTGATGTCGTAGAATTCTTTCCAGAAACCAACCGACAGGCTATACCAAATCGCGTTGTTCAACATCTCGCGACCACACCTCGACAACAAATAGTGGATTAATGCAGAAATTTTAAGTCATGAGTTTCAAGTCGTAAGTTTTTAGTCATAAGAAGTTCTATCATTGTTTTTCAATGTTTCCATTTATACACTTTGACTAAAGTTTCAGTTTGCAAGTCGCAAGTTTTGAGTCGTTAGAAAGTTGGCCAACTTTTGTCCTTTATGGCTTGCACTTAAAACTGATCATATTTGCGAATGCGTTCGAAGTTTCAAATTCTGAGCATGTTTTTATAGGTTATTATAAGTATATGATTGTGTTGTTCATTAAAACTTATATCAGAATTTTCAGATTATAAAAAGAAAAGATGGATATTGATGACGGCTAGCTTATAGAAATTGTACTTAAGGGACCACTGACACTGGACCACAGATATTGATGAGTAATTCCTGCATAACTATTCCTCTATGTTGTGAATCTTAATACTGAAAACACACGACTTAAAACTTATGACTTATATTTTTGAGCTAAGCTCAAACCTAAGCTCGCTTAACCTATACGAAATAATTGTATGATCGTAAGCGAGCCTAAGTTCAAGCTCAGCTTTGAAGTTTGTATACGGCCGTTGAAATTGCTGCACAAATCCACCATATATCAGTCGACTCGATCATACCGGCGAATCGTGTATCGTGAATTTTATTGGACGCCACTGGCGACGCAGCGTGACAGTAGGAGAGCAGCAAGATGGCGGCGTGCCTGGCCGCACCTGCGCGTGATGCGCCTGCCGACCGGTGGTGGGGGAAGGTGGTAGCGCGCAATCCGGGCGCGCTACTCGCACGACGCGCATGCGCGTTTGTGGGGAACGAGCGGTGGCGCTGTTGTTCGAGCATCGGTAAGGGGAGTCCTGCAAAAAGGCCGCAGTCAGGGTAGCCACTGCTATTACGTTCAGTGCTGCCAACCACCCCGATATATCATGATTCATGAGATCTCCTGATTTCTCAAATATTTTCCCGATTTATGATTTGCAAACAGAATCTACCGATAATCATAGATTTTCGACAATAGTTACCGATTTACAGTGAGAATCTCATGATTTTTCACGAGTAAATGTTGTCCGGATTGAAATGTGGATCGTTCCGAGTTCTGTGGTGTTTTCAACACAAAACACAACTATCTCGTAGATTGATAGAGCATAACTGTGGCATAATATTCAGTGGGTCTCCGCCACAGAACTTCTGTTCTGTGGTCTCCGCATAGAACCTTGTCCGCATAGTTCGTGCTACTGACACAGTGATACGTTCACTTTTTTTTTCAATATATCTATGTGGTATTTTTTTTAAATTCGAATTGTAACCAAAGAATGAACGTTGTACGAATTTAAAGAAAAATATGATTTTATAGTTAGATTAGTTAGGTAAATTTTGTGTTCCTGTTATGTGAGATATTATATTCGTTATTTTTTATTTTTGCATTATTTTTCATTATATCTATGTGATTAATTTTTTACTGAAGACTCTCACTTTTATGTATTGATTTATGAAAACACACTCATACTATAATATGGAATATATATTTCAGCAGTTCAATTTGAATATCACACAACCACACAGAACCTCAGACCCCTGTGATCAGACTACGAAACCAAATTTGTTTCCATAAAGTTCAGTGGTGGTAATCTCCCGATTTCAAGGTTGAATCTCCTGACATTTTCATGGGTTGTCTCATGATTTCTGAAAAACTCAGTTGGCAGCACTGATTACGTTCGTAAATCGTAATAGATCTATTAATATTGAACGAAATCTATTACGCGCCACCGACATATTGATGGTCTTGTAGGTGCGAACAGCCTGTAATTCTATCAACAACCGTTGATGATATATTCGAAGACTTATATTTATCTAATAAAGATGCGAAATCTTGTTACCTTTGATGAATCAGAAAACGATTATTATTGAATGTATGAGTACTTAATGATCGTCTGCTTAATCAATTTATCATTGAAACTTGAAGATTCTTATACTATGATCAGCTCATTTCATATCATTCTTATCGTTTTATATAACAGATTGATAATTCTACAAAATATTCTGAAACAAATGATATATCTTCCTATATACCGATTTTCAACCGATTTTGGGATGATACAATTCTCGTGAAGATTTTTTAGTTTGTACTAGTGTATTGTATCTGATTTAGAACTTCATCAGATGTTATACCGTGAAATTGAAGATTTGATAGATTATTTCAGATTATGGACTGTAATATTCCTGAATTCGTATTAAATTTTCAAGGGTGAGCAGGTATTTATATCGAAATATCAGTGGTAGGGTTTCTCTTAAAATAATGTTCGGATGTGTCATGCCCAATGATAAGTGGTTCCGGCAATTTTAGAAGCAGAAAGTCAACATCAAACAGGATTAGACACCGATCCAAACAGGCAAACAATTTCAATCGCACGCGGACTGATACGTGTCCCAAACAGTAGACACAACGACACTTAAGCAACCCCCCACTACTTCATCTTCCCCTTCCATCGCGACAATGAGAGTGGGGTGTCAGTTTCATATGGCACAGACCGCACGAAACGCGATGAGTCCAACAGATATCCAGCAGGTGATGTCTTACCTGGGTCGCTGGAAAACAAAATGGGGGGCGCCAAATTCGCATTACCGAACCTGTGACGTCGGCGATGCCTCGTGCCGTACAGATTCTGATTGAACAGGTGCAGCACGAAACATATCAAGCCGGAGAGTATTGCTATTCCTGATAAAACCCCAGCGAAGGTGGAGAAGTCCGATGTTATGACAACAACATCTGTAAATGAAACGATTTAGTCTTCACACAGATTTCGAAAGTTTGTTGTTATATCAAGATATCATGGATGCGACCTCCATTGTTTGTATCACCTACAGTTACCACCTTGTCACTTTGTCTTGGATATAATTTTGCTAAGAAATACCAACATGAATACCTAAAGTCCGTGTCTCACGGTCAAACTATTTGATCAAATTTGTTTGACGTGACGTCATTTCTGTCTATTTGATTCAAATGTTTGAAATGTGCAGAAATCCTGTTCACACGATTTGAAGACGTTTGTTCAAATATTTCAAAAATTCATTGTTCATTACAGAAGAGAAATCTGCATTCATGATCCAACGCGTTTTTTCAACAATATATGAATAGAAATAATACACAAAAATCTCTAAAAATGTATTTCATGGTATGTTGCGCACCCCTTCAGAGATAAGTGAAGAAGAAACGAAAAATATGGACAAGGCAATGGCTACAAAGAAGAAATATTGGTAGAGGATTCCCACCAATGATTTTTCAAGAAATCAGATTGGTAGATCCAAACCAATTATTAAAACAACCTCAGTTCCCTATTGAACTGTATTTTCAAAACATGGAATATACATGTAGGTACTTATTATCAATTGAAAGGATGACGAGTGATTCAGAACACCTACCAGTTATTTGGCCGTGAGAATTACTAGCAATATCATTCAATGCATCTGACATCTTATCTCTCTTATGGTAATCTGTTTGTCTAACGTTATACGATAGTAATTTACGTAACAAGTCCGGAAAATACTGTTTTTTTGGATGAGTGGACAAAATTCTAGGACGAGCGTAGCGAGTCCTGGAAGTCTGCGAGTCCAAAAAAACTGTTTTCGGGCGTGTTGCGTACACAATTTTTTCGGCAACCGTGTAGAATAACAAATCAAAGAAACACATTTCTTTCAAAAATTGAAATGTTAGCTAATTTTATGTCAGATAGCTGTCAGTCGTTATTTTGCTGCTATGGTAATGATCAACTGCATTTATCAAAACCATACTACCAAGATTTTCATATTTACAATGACAACAACGATGTGATTCTTCCCGGCCTAGTCCGGGAAGTACGTACTTCCCGGACTAGGCCGGAAAAATGCCACTTTCTCAAAAAAAAAAATCGTCTGGAAAGTACGTACTTTCCGGACGGTTGCCGAAAAAAGTTATTTGCTTCTATAGAGATCTATTAGGAACGTTCCTTGCTCCTCGGTCCATTTTCAAGCAGCAGACATGTCAAAGTATTCTGACGTTTCGATTTTCGGTGTCAACAAACAACCCTAACCTCACGTTTTCATCAAACAAGTAAAATATTTAGAATATAATCTAATTTCAGCTGCTGTTTGATGTGACGTCATTGATGACATCACACTTCCATAGTTAGATCCAAGGTGGAAATAGGATGGTGAAACAGCTCTTCAATTGTTTCTGCGAAAAACTTGTAGACCGTTTGAGAAGGTACTAATATTTCCACGACTTGAAAGAAGATGGCGGTAAGATCGATTATCGAAGATTTCTGTTGCTTACGTATTTATGTGGTTCACATCTGACAGACGTGACTTGAAACGACATCAAAACAATAAATTTTCGATAAATCTTGAATGAATATTGATATTTTGACTCTTCTCAATCATGTTTTATCTAGAACAGATGAAACTGATAAAAGTATGACAGATGCACAGTTTCTGTTTTACCGACACAAGGTATGTCGCCATCTCTGATAACTTCAGGAAATATTACTACGGTATGAAATCAAGTAGGTAAAGGTCTACAGTTTATTCTAGTGCTTGTTAATAGGAAGCTGTTTCACCATCCTATATTCACCTTGGTTTAATCAAATAGTTTGACCGTGAGACACGGACTTAATAGTCATTAGGTGATGACCATATGGCAAAACTTGGAAAAGTCATGTGATTAACTTTTTGTGCACCTTCAGCAGAAATCAACCCTTCAACCTATGCCTGAGAGGTCTGGTATATAATTAATGTCTCACCTTCTGCACAGAATACCCTTTTCGAAGGTTTCTGAATAGAAACGGAATGGTACCCAGCTTTACACTGGCAAATGGCATTATGGTGGATCTGAATGCAGGACGAATGTTGATCTGTGTACTGGCAAGCCTCCATGTAGTAGCATTGATCTCCCAGACGTTTTGCTGCAACATTTCGAAGCGAACATGTCTCAAAATCCTAGCAATCTTACCGTCCTTTCATAAGAATTTTAAAAGACTGACTGATTGTAGAATCCATTATGTCTGAATTAACAAAAAAATCAGTGAGCCAGAAGTATTTGGATACAGAGTTCCACAAGGAACAGTTTTAGGGCCACTTTTATCCATTATATATGTATTAATGATCTCACGAATTTGGATACTATCGGAAATTATGCTGATGATATTCTCATAACATACCAGCCAGGCAGAAACATGGACGTTGGTCTGATGATAACTTATTAACGATAACGAAATATCTTCCTTACTCTTCCTACATATGTGCAAATTCAAATGTAGGACCGTTTAAAATTGATAATACTAAAGAAATTCCACAAACAATATCAAATACCTAACTAGTCTACCATTTCAACATTCATTTGCGCAGTTGACAGTTATATCCGTGCTACGTCATCATCAGAACATCCCAGTGACATCTGAAAGCTATAGTGTTGATCGTCATAAAAAAAAGTGATTCAGCTCAAATCAAACACAACTCACGTTTGCTGCATCCCGCATAGGGATTGTTGAGTTTGACGGGATACTTTTTCTCACAATCGCAGGTTCCACTGACAGGATTGCAGAAGACGTGCAAGAGCTTTGTACTACAAGTGATCTCGCAAGGTGCTCCAACGTACAAACCTTTATCATCTGGAACGAAAAACAAGCCTTCACATCTATCGAAGATATTTTCAATTGGGGTTCGAGGGTTTCATGATATAAAGGGTAGTGCAAGAACCGTGCGATAAATGCTAAACAATTCAGCCTATAGATACATTTTCTCAGTAAAGGTTTCAATGTTTCATTTTTACTACAATCCAAAATTATCTTCAGTGTAATACCAAGAATTTTGAAAATTGGAATAGCCATGAATTGGACAAAAACATAGTTTGAAATTGAATGTCTGATAGACTACGAGCAGAAAACAACTGCCTTTCTGGCAAATACCACGCAGAACATTGGATAATATCTGCTATCGCAATTGTTTCTTTCATCCTAAGAGGTGACAAATTCACATCGGGACAGGCACGCTTAACAACCTACAGACTGGTTTCGGGCTTATTGGCCCTCATCAGTGCAGGGTAGTTAATCGAGTAGAGACCGTGAGATCTCAACTCGAAGCTTGTCCCAATGTATTTTCGTCGCATCTATTTGACCGCACTGAGCCGGCTTCCAAGAGCTGGTTGGAAGTGGCGACACCATGCGGCAGAAGAAAGAAACACTCCAGAAACAAATCTCCCAAGTCACAGAACTTGGAAGTGGCTGTTCAGAGTGATAATCACCATGTTTAATGCATGAAGAGAATTTTCAGCTCTATTCGATTGTACGATATGCCAAATATGGCGTCCTTAAAAAAATAGATGTTGTTTAGCATATCTCTGAAACTATTGTTGAAAGGTTGTTGAAAGGGCAAAGGGCCACCATCTACTTTTTTTCTCTTAATTCGGACCTGGATTTTTTTTTTTCACTCGCCAGGTGAATCTCAATCGTTGATATATCGAAGTTTCGACTCATAAAATCGATCATAAATGAAGACAGCAACAACAAATACTACAATTTGAACAATATACATAATGAAAATAACGAATTATAACTTGAGAATAATGTCTTGTATAATGTATAACAAATGTTCAAAAATATTTGCATCACTCTCGATGCATTCTATGAAGTTTAACCTCGAGTTTAACGCTATAGCTCTTAACATAACATTTCCTCTTATTCTCCGGCATTTACTCTTCAAATTTCTCCTTAGTACCTCGATATCTCTAGGAGTTTCATTGTACAACAAATTTTTTAAAAACTCCCAAAGAATAAAATGAGTCGAAACTGAAACTGCAACCAAAGTATATTGCCACAAAAGGACCACTTCCATTTTTATTGATCCCACAAACCCAAATGCCTCATCAAGGATTATCTAAATTGTATTTTTCATATCGAATAATTTGTTTCATGTGTTTTTAATAAGTCATTTTGATTGAGTAGAAACCCTCAGCAGAATCCCAACAAGCAAATGATCAAAGTCACATACGTGACAATATATCAACGTATTGACATTCACCATCGAATAAAAAAATTGAAAGAAAAATCCAGGTTCGTATTAAGAAAAAAAATTTGATGTCGGCCCTCTAGCAACGAAACGTCGTATTAAAATTCTATACTGCCATGTTATATAGAGCATAAAAAACAGCTGTGAGAAAGTGGCTTCCTATTAAAAAATGAAAATCAAAAATCTTAAATTTGTATTCTTTAAATATCTCAGAAACCAAAAAACTTTTCAAATATTTTTTGCGACATATTGTTGCACATATAAATACACAACTTTTTCCAAATTCAACCGACCCTGTACATGATCTCTACGGCATTACCTGCAGTCGCGTTGTGTCGAACGACATCATCTCCGTCGGCATCGTCGTTGTAGTCGTCATCGTCGTCGTCTGAATGGTACTTCCTTGGGGGCACGAGTCGTTGGGCTTCCAGAGGCAGGGGGTTGCACAAGATCAGCGTGAAGCAAAAGATGCAGAGTTTCATCTCCGGAAGTGTGTGGGGTTGGACTCCAAGCCGGAATCGTCATCAGCTAACATTGTCTTTCTGAGTGAAGAAACACCTGTTTAGAGTTTATTAAAACTGCTTGCCTGGGTATCAGTTCTTTTAGTGCGCGATTCATGTGCTGAACAATTATGTGAAAGATAATTTTATGTATCATTTTTGATTTTCGAATTTTTGTAAAAAAAAGTGAAATTTGTGAATTATTGTTTTTATTTTCTCTAGCAAAAGCGAACAGGATTAGACGTTTTTAACTAGGATGTCCTTGTGGCACTTTTTTACAAGGATTACAGGATTTAAATCTGTCATCGTACTTTTCAACTAGGCGTTCTTGATATCAGAGATACGACACTTACAACAGTCGACTTTGGTTTTTCTTATGTATCACACGATATGTTCGAATTCTACCTGCTTACAGAAAAATAGATTTTGCTAAAAGTGCTTTCAAAAGAACACCAACAATTTAATCTCAGTAACTAAATTTAGCATAGTTCAATTGAGGATCTGGAACCATGCAAGGTGGATATAGGATGGTGAAACAGCTCTTCAATTGTTTCTGCGAAAAACTTGTAGACCGTTTGAGAAGGTACTAATATTTCCACGACTTGAATGAAGATGGCGGTGAGATCGATTATCGAAGAAGATTTCCGTTGCTTACGTATTTCTGTGGTTCGCATCTGACAGACATGAGTTGAAATGACATCAAAACACATTATTTTCAGTGAATCTGGAATAATTATCGATATTTTGACTCTTCTCAGTAATTTTTCATCTAGAATAGATGAAACTGATAAAAAGATGACAGATGCACAGATTCTGTTTTACCGACACAAGGTATGTCGCCATCTCTGATAACTTCAGGAAATATTACTACGGTATGAAATCAAGTAGGCAAAGGTCTACCGTTTATTCTAGTGCTTATTAATAGGAAGCTGTTTCACCATCCTATATCCACCTTGTCTGGAACGTTTACATTTCTGTCAAGCTTACTCACTTCAAAACTAAGGTCACAAGTCAGGAACGAACATATGAAAGAAGAGATAGGAGTTTTTTTTCCACAAAACAGAACAATAGTTAATTATGGAACTTGTGTGTTATGTTAAAAATTAAGTCACGCCTGACGGCCTCGTGGTGATTTTGGAAACATAACACTCTAGTGGCATGCAATGTTTCTCTATAGACGATTGAACAATCGACAGGTAAAATTCGTTGACAAGTTTCAAATTTCAAATTTTCAAAAATTTTAACGAGTTTATCTCAATGTTGAGAAGACCAAACATATTTTATTAATGTGAAAAGTTTGTATACCAGGTGTATGTGTTTTTTAAATTTATGGAAATCTTATTGTAATACCTGACGAGTATGCACTGATGATGACCTAACAGTCGAAAGCGCTTTGCTACAAATCTTGAAATATAATTTGCATGGAATACAAATCTGTTTTTTTTTTAATTACATCGATTCATGCACATAGCCTTGTAAATCTTTCACTTGCAATGTTTTATCCAACAAGTGGAAGAAATCGTTTTTTTATCATATCTACTTCTTTGAAATCACTTTATTTTCACCCATATTAGTAATATTGTAGATGGGCTTTTTCGGGCTAGCGCACGGAAACAGCGCACGGAAAAACAAAATGAACTCAGAAGAAAATCCAGAAATTCCCGATAATATCCTAGAGCAAATGGCACAAACGACAGCGAATTTATTACGAGTAAAATCCAGGTCGAGATATGAACACGAATATCAACTTTTTACAACTGAACAAAATTAAAACTGTAAGTGACGATATTCTTCTAGTTTATTTTGTCGAAAAAGCTAAATTTAAGAAATTTTCCACGTTATATGCAGTCATTCTCAATGAAGAGTTGTTTGGCCATTGAAGATAATGACATCAACAACAACAAATATCCAAAAACTGTTGCTCTCCTGAAGCGTCAAGCTGTAGGATATATTCCAAAAGTCAAAATTTTTGACAGCAAAACAAGTAACAAACATTTTCTAAGTTTCTTTGGTGTGTTATATTTTCATTTTCAGCAAAGTATATACCTAATAAAAATCGGCTTCGCCTCACACGAGAATTTGTATAATAAAATATACTATTTCATGAGATATGTCTGGTAGACTACGAGCAGAAAAAAACTACTTTCCTGGTAAATACCATACAGAACATTGAATTATATCTGCTCGTAGTTCATGCAACGATTCACACTGTGGATTTTGAGTTCCTGTACCTGTGATATACCTGTGATATACCTGTGATATACCTGTGATATACCTGTGATATACCTGTGATTTATTCATGATATTATATTCATTTTATTATTATTCATACACCTATATCGATTCTTCAATTGTTTCTACTTACATTTATTATCCATTCAAATAATTTAGACAGGCCTTGTCGATGAGAATTTTTTCTTCGACAATAAAGTACAGGGTGGCCAGATAAGAATGCAAAGTGCAGTATCTCGGAAACTATTCGACTAAGAGACTTGCGGTGAAAAATGTTTTGACTAAAATTACCAAAAGAAAAACATGGAAATTATTTTCATGTTTCCAAGATGGCCGCCAGGAGGCGTTATCGCCATCTAAAACTTTCGAAATGAATTTTTGACGAAATACGCCTAGTAAACGTACCAATAAAATATATACCTTTTAAAGTTGAGCTTCATTCGAGTAATTTTTGCTCGACACTTTTTGACGTATCTATCAAAATGAAGTGGTGGGGGGTGGTTCAATGTTTTTTTAAATAAACCGCTGTAACTCCTGAACGACTGAACGGATTTCAAAAAACTTGGTATCGTTGAAAAGAGCTTTCATTGGTCTATTAAATTCATCTTATTTGTAATGTGTCTGATTTTAAGTGATGCCACTAGAGCGCGTTTTTTGACATAATAACAAAAAATTGCTAAATTGTCTGAAAAATCAAATGCAATTATATGAAATTTTTTTCATGAAAATGTAGTGGAATGATAGGCTAGTGAAAACAGTATCTCGATATATACATTTTTCACCGCAAGTCTCTTAGACGAATAGTTTTCGGGATACTGCACTTTGCATTCTTATCTGGCCACCCTGTACATTTTGAATTAAATTGAATTCTATTATTATACTTTGGGTTATCATGATCAGTGTTCGCTTATGCATAAGGCAAAAAAATTACCTACTTTCTCTTTGATCTTGTAAAAAAATACTACTTTTCGCAAATACCAATGCAAAATCAATTAACTTTTTGCACTCGTGCAAAGAATTTTCACTTTGAAACACTATCAACCACGAGTATAATTTAAACATGACGTAGAAGTTTCAAGTGAAGTTCTGAACAAAAATTTTTGTCTCGCATTTTCGGAAGCGTGTACGCCTGTACGGTACATAAAAAGGGCCTGAGGGCCTCAGCTATCTCGAAAACGTTCCCTGATCTTCCCTGATTCGGCTCTGTTGGTTAACTAGTCGTTTTGTTTAAAGTTTTGCACCACTATGTAAGCTCAGAGAATGTGATTATTTTTAATGAACATTGGGTAAAACGACACCAAAAACCTTCCGCTGATCCCAGCCATGCACAATGTATTCATCTCCCTTCATCAAGACAACATTATCTACCCAATTTCACGGCCACTACCCGAAAATTCACCCCTACCGGGACCACCTGGATCAATATCGGCCTTAGAAAACACACCAGCCTCGCGAAAATTCCACGGGAAACCCGTTTTGCATCTCACAATCGGCATAATTCGGGTGATACTCACACAAAACTCACGCCACTATTAACGCTGCCACAATAGCTTGTGATGGAAAACGGCAAAACAAGAGCGAATCGAGGGCGTCCCGACGGCTTCAGGTTGCGTGGCGACGTCGTCGAGAGTCCTGAGGGACACGGGGTCGTGGCGCGTGCGCAGCTAGAAGATCCTGCCCTTCGATGTTGGCAGCTTCAACGTTTTCTCTGAAGCTTCGAGGAGTCGAACTTTATTTTCTCGAAAAGTTTTCACAACTACAAATTTCTGAGAAAACTATGATTCGAAGTAATATTTGGAAGATTATGTTTCCAAATTTTTTTGTAGCTTCGAATAACAGTGGACACCAACCTTATCGATGTATTGAGCATGTTTGATACTTTTGGTAATTACAGTGAACTAGGACGCAATAATCCATTGAACAAATTTATAAAAACTCTCAACTCTTTACCCACAAAATTAGCAAATATAAATACTTGCAATGCATTTCAGAAAGAAAATATACTTGAAAATGTAAATTACAATCATATACAATGTCTATACAAAACAATGTTTCACTCAATTATAATGTTTTGCCTTCTTATTACATTATTATCAATTGTTATTACCTCTTGCATGGGATATAATGATTAGAGATCTCTGATTATTTACATTTAAAATTGTTAATATTTTTTATTCATATCATTAATTTTATCTGCCTATTTCTCTGAGCATGTAGCAGATACAATTCTGAGACTTCGCAAATTTATACGTAAATTTTATCAGCTGAGAAATATTTTAAGTAGAAAAACCATTATAATGATCTATTATACGATACTGTGTCATTATTTGGGGGGGTATGTACAAATATGTGATCTAGAAATTAATCAAAACACAATTATAAAAATTATACTTAAAAAAGAAACATTATTTTCCACAAATGAATTATATCGTGAAGTTAACTTACTGAATCTTAAACAAATTTATATAAATACCAATGTATTCAATGGATGATGAAAACCAAAACCTACACATTCACTAGTCATTCCTATAACATGAGATCTATTCCCAATAATCTAGTGACTGTTCCATTTTATAAAAAGTCTCTACCACAATTTTGGCCCAAAACTTCTCAATATAGTTCTAGAACATATACGAAAAATCAAATCAAAAGTCTCTATAGAATTGAAAAAATTCGTTGAAGTGAATTATGTCAAGCTAAAACACATTGTTTACTGACATATATGTATGCATTAAATTACTGTGTGAAAGATGTAGTTAATAACATATACACTGTGTCCAAGATAAGAATGAACAGCATGGGGATATCGGAAACGGTCAGTGATACAGGGTCGATTAAATTAGAGAAAAGTAGCGAATTTATGTGCCTAATAATATGCCATTTAGAAAGTTTCAATATTCCGAGTAGTTTCGGAGATATCCGGGAAAAACCGAAATTTGAGAATTTCGTTTTTATTTTCTCCTAGCTTTATTTTCGAAGGAAATGTGAAACAAATAGCACTTCGTCATGGCAACTTTTCGAGGACTACACGATAACATAAGCAGAATTTTCATGCGACGTTTCGTCTTTTAGAAAACATCATCAACTTTGTATTTTTATATGGGCCGAAACTAAAGTATACCCTGTATACGACTCCATTTTTCATTGTGAATACAGCAACGTATCACACAATATGGTTTCGGAACCTTTTCTCGCGCAAAATGTAATTTAGTGATTACTTAATCTGTTTTTCTTCAATTTTAGATAGTAGGCGCTGGAAAAAATGACAACATAATGTTCTGTTGTCATAATAATAGTGTATTTTGGTAGAATATTTGACATATTACTGTTCCTACTTTTACATCTCTTTACCTACCTAATTTGTGTCAAAAATGGAAAACGGCAGCTTTTCGAATACTGAAAAATTTGATATGTTGTCATGTTACATTTTGTGCCATAGAAATTGTATTGATGCTGAACGTGCGTACTTTAATAAGTATCCAGAGAGGCGACAACCTGGTGAATCAATATTTAGACGGCAAGTTTTCAATTTAAAAGAATACGGATCATTTAAAAAACCTGTGGTTTCCCGACAAATGCAATCTAATGAAGAAAGTCAGCGTGATGTGTTACAGGCCGTTGTTGGAAATCCTGAGATATCCACTCGCACCATTTATGATAATACCGGAGTAGCCAGATCCACCGCTCACTTCATTTTAAGAAAAAATAAATATCATCCATATAAATCTAGGATTTGTCATGGACTCAGACCAGGTGACGATGCAAGACGAAGAACCATTTGTGAATGGTACACTAGAAAATGTCAAGACGATGAAAATTTTCCTTTCAAAATAATTTGGTCTGATGAAAGCATGATCACCAACAATGGCATTTTTAATAGGCGGAATGTTCATTATTGGTCACAACAAAATCCGCGTGTACACAAAGTGTCCAGACATCAACATCGTTTCGGTTTCAATATGTGGGTTGGGATTCTCGGTACGAATATAATTGGGCCTTTTATCTACCGAAACAATTTAACAAGAGAGCGGTACATGAATTTGTTAGTGAATGATTTGGAAGACGCTCTAGATAATTTGCCTTTAGCGGTTACTCACAGCTGCTAGTTTCAACAAGATGGTGCTCCAGCACATAACGCTAGAATTGTTCGTGATTATTTGAACCGTCGATTCCCAGGACAGTGGATTGGTACAGCCTGGCCTGCAAGATCCCCCGACTTAACCCCACAAGACTTTTTCCTTTGGGGATATATCAAGAATCAAGTGTACTCTAATCATGATTTTCAGAATGAAGAAGATTTGCTAAGATTGGTTACTGAATCCTTTAACAATATTTTTCCGGATATGTTAAATCAAGTTTTAAATTCGTCTGTGAGACGAGCGTACTCGTGTTTAGAAAATAATGGCGGGTTATTTGAACACTTGTTATGAGTTTCTGTTCATTTCCTGTAATACATATTAGCTCCTTGTTATTTATTACATTACAATTACATTTATAAACTAAACTTTTGATATTGCGACTCATCTTTGTATTCAACAACGCAATAATTTCGGCATGTGGTTAGTTTAAATTTATACTTTTATAAAAAGGACTATTCAATTCACTACATGTATCAAAATATGACATTTTTTCCAGCGCCTACTATCTAAAATTGAAGAAAAACAGATTAAGTAACCATTAAATTACATTTTGCGCGAGAAAAGGTTCCGAAACCATATTGTGTGATACGTTGCTGTATTCACAATGAAAAATGGAGTCGTATACAGGGTATACCTTAGTTTCGGCCCATATAAAAATACAAAGTTGATGATGTTTTCGAAAAGACGAAACGTCGCACAAAAATTCTACTTATGTTATCGTGTAGTCCTCGAAAAGTGGCCATGACGAAGTGCTATTTGTTTCACATTTCCTTCGAAAATAAAGCTAGGAGAAAATAAAAACGAAATTCTCAAATTTCGGTTTTTCCCGGATATCTCCGAAACTACTCGGAATATCGAAACTTTCTAAATGGCATATTATTAGGCACATAAATGCGCTACTTTTCTCTAATTTAATCGACCCTGTATCACCCACCGTTTCCGATATCCCCATGCTGTTCATTCTTATCTTGGACACAGTGTATACATAGTATTGAAACCAATAATTTTATCTCTCTGTCTCTCCCTCTCTCTCTCTATCTACTTTCGCAGTTTTTCTATCTTCCTTCCTTTTTGATTGTGTCTACCAAACAATCTTATTATTTTTATTTTCAAGGTATAAGTATGCATTTGAATTTAACTTAAGGTTATCTTTTTTTCTTTTTTCTTTGTAAAATTACTCTCTAGCACGGGGTGAGTTGTAATACAAGCCATAAGGCTTAGACAATGCACCTAGAGCGAATCATAAAATCCTTTTGTGAACATGTCTGTCTAAATAAATATGTATATTTATCAATGCTAGGTTCACAATGCTAGTTTGGAATATGTATTCCGATACCAGCAATTTTGTTTGGTGTTTAGGATTTTCAGCTGTAATTATCAATAAGTATGGATAATTCGAAATATTTCAATCGTTAGAGTATAATATATTCATCAATATTGCTATTTTTGTATATTTTTAACTACATTTTATAATATAATGTATTGAAGGATTTGTTATGTTGGATAAATGATGGGTAAAAGAAAGCTATACCCTTAGCTTATTTGAAAGGAATATTGCTCAGTTGTTTTAGACATCTATCTACTGATGAATGAGATTAACTAATAACCCAGAACCACCTATAACATAACTTCATCGGTAACAATCGTAAATTTTCCTATTCAGCAAATATAGCATAATGTCTAATACGGTTTGATGATTGGTAAAAAAGTACTTGAAACGATTATATATTGACGTTATCCTTTAATTTTCAAACTTTTTCTACGTGATAACTTTTGTCATGTGGTTCAAATCGATTCTGAGAAACTTTTTCTCAGATAATAGGGAAATGGAAAGTATAGTTTGGTCAAGGGATACGAGATACCTAAGTTTTTATTCTTAAATATGTCGGAATCTATCAGAATTCTCCATACGAGCTACCGGTCACTATTCTTGCCAAAACGGTATTATTCAGTGCCAAGGGTATCTGACATATTTCCACTTTAGCTATAGTTCAACCAATTCCAGTGAGAGTCCAAGAAAATCACTCCTGGTAACTATAAATCCTTCTATCTGTTGTGTATGGATAAAGCAAAATCAACATTTCATCCAATATCTGGAGAGATCTGAAATCGATAACGGACGACAATATGGCTTTTATCACCAGGATTCTGCGGATTTAATTGCCTACGTGAAACTCATACAGGGTGTTGATTGTTGGATGCTTGGACAACATATACAGGGTGAATCACTAGCGCGACGAAGATTCAAGGCAAGTTTTTTTCACTTCAGTTGTTCTTATATTGATGAAGACCACATTTTGAAATTATTCTGAAATATACAGGATGTCCCAAAAAGTTTGAGGCATATCAAAGTTATGTTTCTGCTTATGGAATACCCTGTAGTATTTTATTGCAATTTCAGATTCTCCTTGGAAAGTTGATTTCATCCATCTATTATATAGGTACTTGATGGGGTCTATATCGAACGATTACAGAGATATAGGGTGTGAAGAATCGAGTTTTTTCAACTTTGGGAATTTTTTTTTGCGAAAAAAATTCAAAAGATTTGCCGTTTCACTATATATAAATCTCCGTCGCACTAGTCGTGTGCCATCCTGTATACACACAGTGTCCGCCATAAAGTTGGCTACATATGGTAAAAAAAAGTTATTAATATTTCTGACAACTAGAAAATCCGTTACGACTTATATCACGTGACCTCAGACTTGGCGGGAATTTGAAAAAAGTTGACAGTGGTGCCCAAAAATTGGTCAAATTGACAAGATATCGAGGACCACATTTTGAAACGGATTGAAGAAAAAATCAGAAATACAATTTTTATTCCTCTACCCTTACTGAGAAACATTATAGATTTTTGTTTAATCTGAAATAGTTATTTATGTATTAAGGGAATTATGAGGGCCTTAATTACCGATGGCAAAGTTTGCGTCCCGAGGGCCTCTGGCCCGAGGGACAGCAATTGCCAGAGGTTATTAAGGCTCTATAATTCCCGTGGTACATAGATAATTTTATTTTTGACCGATTTTCATAACAATATGTCCATATTTAGAACGCAATAAATGTTTAAATTCATAACCTTTCTGGTATATTTGAATTAGGTAGCGTTGATTGTAGCATTGTTGGTTGTTGCTAGGTTGTCGCTATGTTACATGTTTATAAGCAAACTTTCTTTATCAATCAATGTTTTTCCGTTAAAAACGTGTTTATTTTTTACCACAAATCGACGATCTTTTTCTGATATAATGGAGGATATTATAAAAAAAGCGGAAAAAGCAAGACAATCATTACTTCCATCGAAAAGTGAAGCCCTATATCAAAAAGAATACAACTTATATCTGAAGTGGCTGACACAGAGAAATGTTATGTCAAAAGATGCCAACAAAACTGTCTTTCTAGCATATTTTCAAGAACTGGTAAAGTATTTTCAGTATTTTCTGGTAGATTTGGTAATAATTGTATTTATTCGTTGCAGTCAGAAACGTTTAGCCCAAATTCGTTATGGACTAAATGGTCAATGCTCAAATCGATGGTGACCATATATGAGAAAAGAGATATCACCAAGTTCAACGAACTAGAGGCTTTTTTGAAACGGAAAAGTAAGGGGTATAAGCCGAAAAAGTCTGCTGTCTTATCTCCTAAAGATGTCATCAAATTTCTAAAGGACGCCCCTAATGAAATTCATTTATTGCATAAGGTAATTTTTTTCTCATAATTTTCTTTTTCGTTTGTTTATTTCGTTTTATTTGTTATAGGTTGTTCTAATTATGGGTTATTTTGGAGGATGCAGAACTCAGGAACTTCTAAATATGAGTATAGCAGATATAGAGGACCGGGATACTGTTATGGTAGTGAACGTACCGGAAACTAAAACTGGTGTATCGAAGAAATTTACAGTTGTGGATGAAAAAGAGTTCTCTGCTTTACCTTTATTGAGACTTTATATGTCCTTGCGTCCTGAAGGTACAAAACGATTTTTTTTGAGCTTCCGACAAAATAAATGTACAACTCAGCCAATTGGAAAGAATATGTTTGGCAAAATTCCCAGCAAAATCGCATTGTATTTAGGATTGCCAAACCCACTATGTTAGAAATCAGAACACCCTGTTTGAAGATTATTTTTTTATCTAGATTGTAATTATCGATTTTTTGAATGTTAATGTCATGTATAAAATTACGACATAATTGTCAGATATTTTCGAATATATTTTGAACTCTCGTTGTTGTGGATAATCTTCATTAGACGTCTTTTCGAAGTATTTGAGATTTCACCGGGTAGGTGATCTATTCATTACATTTATTTGGCGACCGTGACAGGACACGTTTTTCAAATGGAGAAGGCACAAAGAGTATTGATGATTCATCGAGTAGCATTTGAAAGAATATATAATGCTATTATTCAAGAACTGGAATCAACTGAACCTGATTATGCTGAAATACAAGGCAAAAAATGAGTCTTCTTGGTCAGAAAATGGAAGATATCAGTGTTCTAGATAAACAGATGTTTGATCTCTTATTAGATGCGACATGTAGTGAAGAAGATATTGACTCTGAAATAATGAAAGCTGATGAAATTGTTAGCAAATATAATAAATTGAAATACAGAGTTGAAATGAGATGTATCAAGGAGTCGCATCATAGTTCTCTGATAGCGAATAGTGAATCTAATCATTCTTCCTCTTCGAAGACGAAACTTCATCTTCCTCGTATCGAATTCAAGAAATTTGGTGGTGAAATCAAAGATTGGATACCTTTTTGGAGCCAGTTTAAGAGAATCGATGGTGATGACAGTATAAATACAGAAGATAAGTTCCAATATCTGATACAAGCTACAATCCCGAAGTCTCGTGCACGTCAGCTAGTCGAAAGCTTTCCACCCAGTGTACAAAATTATGATAAGGTTATTGAGAGCTTGAAATCAAGATTTGGAAAAGAAGAGTTGCTAGTAGAATTCTACGTACGAGAACTTTTGAAGTTAGTTTTGAGTAACTTGAAAGTGAAATCCAGTATTGGTATACTTCACGACAAATTGGAATGTCAATTACAATCTTTGGAAACGTTGGGAGTAACTTCTGAGAAATATGCTGCAATGCTGTTTCCATTAGTAGAATCTTGTTTGCCTGAAGATCTACTAAGAGTGTGGCAGAGGAGTCAATCTAGTACAGAATCGATACGAACAAGTGGATAAAAAAACTGTCGATTGAGAAATTTGATGGACTTTCTGAAGAAAGAAGTTGAGGATGAAGAGAAAATTTCTTTAGCTACTTCATTTGAACAAAAACCTAAGAAGAATGAGCTTTTGAAAGAATCATCAATGCCAACCGCTTCCAATCTAATCAATAACCTAAGACCTCTCAGATGCGTATTTCAGTGAAGACTGTACTGAAGTTCAAACAATGAATATTGAGGAGAGAAAGAAGATTTTGTCATCTAAAGGATGTTGTCACATATGTTTGAAGTTTGGTCATATAGCAAAGAGATGCAGAGTGAAGCTAGAATGCCAAAGGTGTAAGAATCGTCATGTAACTTTGATGTGTCCTAAGTCGGATACACCTCTCTGTAATATAGAATCTGATAAATCTTCGAAAGATAAAACATATTTGACAGTTGAAAATCTTTCTAATAACACATATAATCAGATTTTTTTACAAACATTGCTTGTCGAGTTGAGAAGTGATAACTGCTCCAAACATGTAAGAGCGATAATAGATACAGGATCACATAGATCATACATCAACAAGTTCACTGTTTCTGAAATGGGATATGAGCAACTTGGGAAAGAATCTATGGTACATGCTCTTTTCGGCGGAGCTAAGTCTGAAATTATCAATCATACGGTATACAAGATTTGGCTAGGAAATTTGAATGAACGATATGCATGTAACTTCGATGTACTAGATCAACCCATCATTTGTAATGATATCACTTCTGTTAAGGAAGGTCCTTGGATGTCTGAGTTGAAAGAATCTGGAATTATCTTAACAGATACAAGAGCAGGTCCAATTGAAGTTTTGATAGGTGCAGATGTTGCTGGAAAACTTTTCACAGGCAGAAACTTACGTTTGAAATGTGGTTTAGTTGCGATAGAGACACATCTTGAATGGACGTTGATGGGAAAAGTTTCATCATCCTGTTTGACTACAAATGAGTCATTTGCAATGATGACTACTTCAATGTTTTGTAAATCTGAAAAAATATCCGATTTGTGGTCTCTTGATATTCTTGGTATATCCGATCCCGTTCATAAACAGTCAAGAAGAGGAATTGAATCAGCAGTATTGAAACATTTCCAAGAAACAGTGACGATTACCAAGGAGGGAAGATACGAGGTAGTGATGCCATGGATTGAAGGTCATCCTCCTTTACCAAGAAACTTTCATTTGGCTGAACGAAGACTAAAAAATTTGTTATCAAAACTAAACAATGAAGGATTTTACGATGAATACGATCACGTATTCTCTGAATGGTTGCATGAAGGTATTATTGAATATGTTCCTGAAGATGAAGTGAATAATGTGAGTCATTATCTCCCTCATCGTCATGTAGTGAAATTGAACAGTTCAACTACAAAAATCAGACCAGTATTTGACGCCTCTGCGAGAGAAAAAGGATATCCTTCATTAAATCAATGTTTAGAAAAAGGCATGAATTTGATCGAACTAATCCCTTCTATTTTATTGAGATTTCGACTTTCTCGAATAGGAGTTATCGCAGATATAAGGAAAGCTTTCCTTCAAATTAGTTTGTCCAATTCTGATCGAGATGTTTTGCGTTTTTTATGGATGGATAGAAATAACATTCTCACTCATTTTCGACATACAAGAGTAGTTTTTGGTGTGAATTGTAGTCCATTTCTTCTTGGTGCTGTAATTCAACATCACCTGTGTCAAGTTTTAGAGAAATGTCAATCAGGAGAGTCTTTATATGCTGAATCAATAGTACAGACATTGTATAAGAGCTTCTATGTTGATAACTGTGTAACTAGCCTTGATTCCGAAAAAGATTTGCATGAATTCATGAAACAGTCAATTCAAATAATGAATGATGGTAAATTTGATCTTCGATGTTGGGAACATACCATCATAGATGAAGATACTATTGACACCGTCGTGTCACCTGTTTTGGGGTTGAAATGGGATCGTTTACACACTAACCTATACGGGACATTGCCTTCGTCGCACTTCTGCTACTGCCCTAGCCAATGCAGGAGCAACTATGACAAACTTAAAAAGACACGGAGGTTGGAGAAGTTCCATGGTGGCAGAGGGGTATCTGAAGGACAGTATTGAATTGAGAAATAAAACGGCGCGTATGCTGTCTACTTTGCCATCAGAAGAGGCAGGCACCTCGACTGTAGTGAACAGCAACAGCACCACCCATAAAAAAGAAGAAATTGTTTCCAGCAGCGGAGGTAATTTTCAGGGAACATTTGAAAATTGTACATTTATTATTTGTAATGACGTGAATAAGGAAGATATGTCTTAGTTTTCATTACATATAAACGTTTATAAGCATTTCTTGTATCATTTTCACCTGTAAAAGGTAAGAGGGAGTTTTTGAACCTTAATATCCCAAGGGAGTTATGACCCTCATTATAGATATCGTAACTATGACGATATAAGCTTATAATGTCACTGTCAGAAATAAACAGCTTTAATAACCTATAAATCACATAAGGTTGGGTCAAAACTAATCTTACATTTGAGGAATAGTAAATTGCGGGAGGTTTATTATTAAAACACGCTTTATTCTTGTCACTAGGTTTATTCATGCCCTATATATTGATGCACATGAGCTTATCCAATATTATTAAGTTATAATCACACAAGTTGATTTCAATTTCATTTACGAGGTGGAATCTGGTTCTAAATTGATCCTCGTTGGATTCCAAGCACATTTTTTCGATAAAAATGTTTGATATCTTGACAATTTGATCCATTATTCGACACCACTGAAAAATTTTTTTCCAAATTCCCGGCGCCAAATCAGAGGTCGCGTGATACAAGTCGTAACGGATTTTTCAGTTATCAGACATGCATAAACGAACCGCCATTACAATTTTTCAGAAATATCAATAATTTTTTTTCCCACACGTTTTTCCAAACGGCTTTGCGCCACAGGTAGGTACAGGGTGATCACGTTCCTTTTTTTCAATATTCTTTTAAGTATTGTACGTCAACAATGATCAATTCAAAAGGCTTTCTTCAATGAAGCAACTATACATAAATAAGTATACAGATGTGACCAGCGAACTGTAATCGCCTTGTATATTATTGGTACGGACAACCAAATATCTTTGAAGCTATTTAGGCAACCCTGCCTGTGATATTCCCGGTGTGTTGACATCACAGGATATTGGGGAAATTTGTGCTGTTTCAGTAGCTGAAGGGTTTTAAAATTGATGATATAGAAAGCGCAAAATATTGTCTGATTTAGGTTCAGGAATATTCATCATATCTCCCACAAACTATATAATTTCTCAAAATACTACAAAACATTATAACTTCAGTATGTTACGTAATGTACCTACTGTGATCGGAAATATGTTTGCAAATTCAATCACCATTTGAAACTATAGGAAATAGGAAATTGATGGTGAAATTAGCGTAGTTATATGATGAATTCAATGTAAATTTAATGAAGATTCAAATCTTGCAAATCTCAGTTTTTCGATTTCTTCCAGGATCGAGCGTAGTAGGTCTAGAGTTTTTGATTGATTCAAAATTAACAATCCATAGCATTGCCTGTTCAACCAACCCTGTATATGTTACCGAGATTCTGATGAATTGCATTGAGTTTGAAACACAAAGTAAGCACGTACTGGTGACCAACGCTTGTTTTTATAAGTTCCATTTGCAATGTGTTATAGCCTTGATTATAGTATTGCTTACCGCACTCATAATAGGTGTCTTCTGTATTTCCAATAATAAGCTTCAATATTCTAACACATCTACATCTATTATTAATCCATGTTCATTAATTATTCAATTCTGACTTCATTTGAACGTACATTTCAGGTTTAACAGAAGTTCGGTTGATTCTATAGATTCTTATAAATTTCCATTGAACTTGATATATTTGATGTGTATCATTTATTTACGTTATTGAATAGGTCTCGCTTGATTTTCGACAATGAATCTATAAGAACTTTCACAACACCCTGTATAGAAACTACAAACAATTTCGTGGAAAAGAAACCAAATGGTAAAAGCTCAAGAAATCAAATTATAAAAACCTACCTTCGTATATATTGAACCATGAAATCAATTGTTACAATCAAAGCCACGTTGATTTCTTAAAAATTTATTCAAGAAATATGTGTACAATATGATTTGAACTCATGTTGCAGATACAAAGATCAGTGTTCGTCCCTTCAGTGTTGCATGGCAGAAAAATGGCAGGAAAGAAATACTTCTATTGGAACTCATTTCGATCGACTTTACATGCGAGTGCTAAAGCAAACTGCCATGAATACTACCAGACCTGAAGCCACATAGGATGCTGATCCAGATGGTTTATCTGTTGTAGATGAGTCTGTACTTGGTACTGAAGCAGGTTGTTCTGAACTTGGTACTGAAGCAGGTTGTTCCGAACTTGGTACTGTAGAACCTCCTGCAGATGGTACTGAAGATTTTACATCTTCTCTAGCGTTCCCTAGTTGAGAACTTATCGGTCCAGAAAATACACTCCCTATGAATAGCACAAGGCAAATAACCACGAGAAATTTCATTTTCAATATTTGCTTTTCAGACCTGCAAACCGAAGTTGACTGAAACAATTATTGAATCCCACCATTTTTATAAATGATCTCTTATCACCTCTATTCAATTAATTAGATACTGATTAGATGCATACTTGGAATAATACAGGGGGATAACCAACGAGTGAGTAGGTAGCTGATTTCGAACAGATTTGAATTCAAATGTATAAGAAAGACCATGTGAATAAATAACCATATTTATGTCAATAATGAGAACATCTATACCTACATATAATACCATATTTGAATACGGCAAGACCGCCTGTTGATGAATATTTAAAAACAAATAGAGAAACTGTACCTATAAATGATTGTCATCGAACCGTATGGAAACCGAAATTTTCAATGGGTCCTGGATTTTGCATCAGTGTCTAAAGCAGTGTCTATAGCAGAAAATTCAATGGATCATCCAGGTCCGTATTTTGAAAAACGTAATTGAAGTTGAATTCTGAAAAACGAATTGTCGGATTTCAAATTCGAAAAAGCCATTTTAATGGGAATGAAAATTTTGTTGACAATAATTCAGAATAACAGACATATGATCATTAATGAATATATAGTAAGTATAGATGAATAATTGATGAAAAAATCATGGGATTTCACTTAAAATTAACAGAAATGGCCAACGACATCACCAAAGCAACTCAGAGAAACAAAGTAGGAAGGTACACAATAAAAGTATTTCTCAACGTCCAAGCCAAATAGTTTGAAGATCATCAGCAAAAAGGACTGAAAGGAGACCTATCGCTTTCTAAATCTCTTCTGAATTTATGCAATCGATTCAGCTGTTTGTCCCTGTATATGTATCACGCATCCATATCTTTCGCTCATCTAACATCTGCTATTGTGTGGTAGGTACCTATATATTGATAATGGCATATATTTGGAAACAAAGTGTTATCTGTGAAAAATTCAATATACATGTATGTTAGATATAATATGGTAATATGAGATAATATTTTCAGTATAATGATTCAGACAAAAACAATCTACTTAATATTAGCATACAAAAATGCAATTGAAAGCTTACATCTTATAACTGATGAAACAGTTATGTTATGAATTTTCATCATATATTTATTCGTATATAGGTAGGTCTCGGATTCTTCATTTTATATTTTTTTGCATTGTGAAACTTTTTAATTTTTTATACGACAATAAAACTTATATTACTTCTTCAACATTATATCTTATATCACAAAGTGATATTTCTTATTTTTATTTTGAATACGCTAGGCCATCGCTAGGCTAGGAGAACGTTTTCAGCACAAAGTATAGGTTAGTTAGTAGAAACTATATATACTCTTTGTTTTCAGCTTTGTTTTCAGTAAAGTTGATAGGCAACTAACATTTTTATTCTTATGCCCTTCAAATGTGTCGATCTTCTCAACCAAATCATTATGAATTATGTATGGATGGCAGTACAGTCGATTTTCGAATAACATTTTCATAGTTTCTTATCTTCTGAGTTTCGTGAAAATAAACCGTTTGCTGGGATAAAATGAAAGGCGGATTTCCACCATACCTACGGGCATGAAAAAGGGGTATGAAAAAGTTTGTATAATTATCAACAACTCTTCTGTGAAGTAAACTAGTAAACACCTTTTCTCAAATATACCTAACCCCATTTGGAATGACAAATTCTGCGGAAATCGCAATAAAGTTCAATTTTTTGAACTTCTTTTCGTCAAGAGCGACGCCATTTTCAATCGCATTTTATTTGCGGAATTCGTTCCAATATTTTCCAGGATGTTTCACGTACTATGGAGGGCAGTGTGAACTGCGAGGATTTATAATATTGAGCCTCTGGAAGAGATAGGTAGAAACCCATCTTGTGAAGAATCTACGAACTAAAACTTCAATTTACCGGAAAAATGTCCTATAATTTTACAATGACATGGAACACAATTTTTCTAATAGCAGGTTATGTCTGTCAATTGTCAAACGTAAAATTTGTAAACAAAAACAAACCTCAAGCAGAAAGTATAGGTTATAGAACCTATACTCTTTGCCTCAAGAAATTAAATTCAGAAGTGCTGAACAAAGAAACTTTTTTTTTGCGATTAATGTATAGAAAGAAAAAGCTAAAGACATAAATATTATAATACTAAAACTTTTCTAAGACCAACGATTTCGCCATGTGTGACGATGAAAGAATTTTAAGTGTTAGGTTTAATCAAAATATTGGTTGGCTAATCATTCTCATGTGCCAGTAGTTTATTTTACAGTTTCGATATTTTCCAGGTTGCTTCACGTGCTGTATGGAGAGCGGTGTGAGGATTTATAATATTGAGCCTCTGGTAGAGAAAACACATTATGGCAAGTAGCTTTCCCCACCTAATTAGCATTCAGTGCATTTTTGATAACATGTTCAAATTTTAGATATTGAAGTGGTTGGAAGTGTATCTCATTGTGAAATGTTATTCAGGACAAATTTGCTAGCATTGGTTTCTGGTGGGGCCAACCCAAAATTTCCCGATAATGTTCTAATGATTTATGATGATCTATTGAACAAGTTTATCCTCACCATTGCTTTCCCATCATCTATAAAAGCTGTACGTCTAAGAAGAGACAAGTATGTGAATAGAACTTGGCATTTGTTTTTCACCTGTTCTGAAAAAGTGATGTTTGAGATTATTTACCATTATCACCAACTGGGTGAATTTTAACTGGGTTCATGCTTGTGTAGCAAAATTTTTAAAGCTACATTTTTTTAGGCTCATTGTAGCATTAATGAACCAGGTTCATGTTTTCTCTTTTCCAACTCCCACACAGAGATTATTCACCCTTGAAACTGCAGAAAATCCCAGAGGGTTAGTTGAAGTCACTGCCTTGGCCTCTGCAGAAAAGCAGAAACTCATTTTTCCTGGATACAAGATTGGAAGTGTTCAAATAGTGGTATGTCCCATTTTTCTAGAAGATTCTTGGAGTACAAGTTTTGAATATTGTTCTGTTTGTGAAAAACCTTGCAGGATCTCACCTCCACAGAATTAGGTGTAACAAATGCTGCTGTCTGGGTAGCAGCACACAAGGCCAAACTAGCATGCTTGGCTCTCAACCACCAAGGGACCCTTATGGCAACAGCTTCCAAACAGGGAACACTAATAAGGGTGTGGGAAACAACTTCCAGAAATCAACTTTTTGAGCTGAGAAGAGGTTCTGATCCAGCCAATATCAATTGGTGAGATATTTCATAGATTTCAGGCCAATTGATTACAGCTCTGTGGTTGCTCATTGTTTTAAAAAAAATCAGGATGATTTCAAAATTTCTGGAAAACAGGCATGAATAATTCACTTGTACTAGTAAACAGGGAGTATATAAAATAATGGAAACTATTTTTATTTCAGCATTAATTTCAGTACTGACTTTGATTTCCTGTGCTGCTCCAGTGATAAGGGAACAGTACATATATTTGCCATAAAGAATATCAATCTGAATAGAAAGATGTAAGTAAAAAATAGTAAGATTTTTTGGAAATTATGAAACTATATTTTCTAATGATTGATCTATTAGGGTACCCAGTGGTGGCATTCTGGGAAAATATGGAGAATCTATGTGGGGACTGACTAATTTCACAGTTCCTCCAGAGTCTTCCTGTATTTGTGCTTTTGGACCAGATAACTCAGTAATTGGTAAGGATTATCTTGAGTTCCTCAGTTTATGAATCTCAATAAAACATTTTTGTAGCTGTATGTGAAGATGGAACTATGCACACATACATATTTACAGAAGAAGGAACTTGTCATAGGAAATCCTTTGATTGCTTTTTGGATGTTAGTGCAGATGATGATCTGTGATCAATCTTGATGAAATAATACTCTATTGTAAATAACTAATATTTTTATATGCTATATTATAAGTCTCTTTCTCTGACAGTGGTTTTATTGGTTTGAAGTGGGTTTGTTTCTATCAAATGGGTCAGTCCAAACTTTCATATCTGAAAATAATATTACAGCAATATAGAAAAAAATTTTATTAGATGCACTCTTCATTCAAACAAAAAATAAGCTGTCATAAAAGCAAAACTTACTTCCTGGCTGAATATCTTCTTGCTTAATATGTGCCCTTGTTTGTGCTTGAATTTTTTCTGAAATGATAATGTGTCACTGATTATATAAACTATGAATTGGTTGTGGTTCTAACTGTATTTCTCTGGATTGGTCATGGGAACAATTATTATGGGATAAATAGCAAGTCCAATGGCTCCAACAAGGCCCCCAATAACTGCAGCATATCGCCAACCTTTCAATAAAGGAACTGCCATTCTAAAAAATATAATTAATTGGAGCAAGAGCTAGAATATTTTATTTATAATCAACATAAAATATTGAAATAAACTTAAATTTTTTAAAATGTCCTTTCACTAGTGACCAACAACCCGCACTAGCGGAAAATTAATAAAATGACAGTGACTATTGTACCACAGTTTGATGCTTAAACAACCACTAAACTGTGGCTGTAACGGGCAAGGGCACGGTTTCCGTAAGTGTATATGTTCTGTGACCGCAGTACCCTGTTTGCGTTCAGTGGCGGTACCGCGGAGAAGATCAACTGCACACATTCAGATTTTTTATTTGATGTTCTATGAATGAGATAATGAGAATCTGGAATATTCACGAGGAATGCGTAGTTCATGAAGGAGTTTACAACATTTTTCTATATAAATACGTCAATATTTCAGTATGAATAGGTGCGATAAACTCGACAGATCATTTGTAGCTATTTCAAACTTTTTAGTAAGAATAATAACTCTATTCATGTACTACTTACACTGAACTCGAACATTTCTTGTTTGAGTTCAGTGACTACTTATCATGATACCTGATATATAAACTTTTTGGGAAAATTAATTCTGCCGATAACAAATAATTATATATTTCAAATCCAAGGTATCTTATTGCTAAATCTCTCCATTTGCTACCTCACAAAATATAAAAAGATACACATAATGGTGGCTACCTACTTACATTCAAAAAATGAATAAAGCCTTGAACAATATTGATACATATTTAAAAACTAATAAATTGAAACTAAATGTTAACAAAACGAAGGCTATGATACTTACTACACCTTTTAAATACAGAGAACTCTAGATTTAAATCAAATTGAAATAAAAATTGATAATGACAAAATTGAGCTTGTCACTTAATTTAAATATTTAGGATTTATGTTAGACAATCACTTATCACTGAATAGCCATTTTAATTACATACAGAAAAAACTTTTGAAGAAACTGTATTTTTTCACAAGAGTGTCTCAGCACTTAACTATGCAGTCACGAATAACAGTATGTAAGACTATTATACAACCACATTTCGAATATTGTCCTACTCTTCTGTACACATCTGATTTAAATAAAATGAGAACACTACAGAAATTACAGAATCGTGCAATGAGGATTATTTTGAGATGTGACAGGAGAACCCCGATATCTTTAATGCTAAATACTCTAGAATGGTTATCTATAGAAAGCAGGCTTACATATTTAACGATGATATATATTTACAAAATGTTACATCTTCTACCTTCGTATTTTGATAAATTTGTAATCTTTATTAATCAAATTCACCACTATAATACTAGAATAAGAAATAATTTGTATGTAAATAACAGAACAAAAGTGTTTAATACCAAAACATTAACTTTTAAAGGATTTATTACTTATAACAGTCTACCTGAAAATGTAAAGTCTTCTACCAGTCTTATTCTGTTTAAAAGGAATTTATTAAGCCATTTAAGAGACCATTAATATGATACCAAATTTTTATGTATTATTGTGTATTTTTTGTATGTTAATAATGTAGTTAATAGTTATTAACAAATATTGTAGATATTTTTTTTTTCTAATTGTGTTTATACTGTATATTAGGATGTACCTATTTCAAATAAAGTTATCTTATCATGCCCTCATCTAGTTCGGACCTGAAATTGGGCATCGCACTGGATTTATTATTACATGCCGTAGGTGTGCAGAATGTTCGACAATATATAATTTATTGGCTTCCTTTCGTCCCTTTGCCCTGCCCTTATTAAAAGTTACGACCTGAAAGGAAACAAAATAAAGCCCTTCAACTACGAGAGATTCTCTCGTATAATTTATTGGTTTACACACTTCACTAATTGGAACATAAAAATTCAATGATATGATAATCGAGCTAGGCATCCTGATTCCCGATATAACTAAAATATCCTTTGTTCAACCATCACCATTATTTATTTTAGGTTAAGTTAATATAGCTATCCAACCAAACTAAATCGACTGAGTGCGGGAATGCCATTGGTGAAACTGGTGCGTATATGTTTCTCTTTTCAACAACATGTCAAAAAGAATGACATATATACTATATATGTACTTATAATTTCTTGAAAGCTACAACCATTATTTCAGTTTCCTCCCAACTCAACTATATCCACTTTTTATTTACATTTAGCTCACGTAGGACATACGTTGATAGGAACTTTATCACCTTAAAATGAGGTATGAGGAAATCGTATATTCACGAAGTTTCTCTGTCTTATTTTGACTCACCTTGTATAATGAAATTTTCTTGTTATTATAATCAATATTTGTGTTCATTCATGCCAAAAACTTGGTTTTCTGTTTCGAGCCAAGAGCTATTTCACTCCGAGTCAGCTGCTTATGATCTATAAGGCACATATACGACCTGTCCTGGAATACTCTGTTCGTCTCGTCGGTGATGCCTCGCTTACAAACTCGCTCAATTCTCTGGAACACCGTAGAAAAGTTTGCGATTTATTATAGATATGTTCATGGGCGATGACCTCCTGAAATATCAACAATCATTCCTACATTATTAGCAGTCCCTTCGAGATTAACCCGCCAAGTTCAGTCTTCACACCCCTTCGTGGTCACTTTGAAGACCTGCAGAATGTCCCTTTCCAAAGACTCGTTCATCCAACGAACATCGAGACTTTGGAACTAAGGAGGTGTTCCCCGAGGCATATACCATCTCCAGAAATTTAAGAAGAACACCAACTCCTTCCTTCTTTCCCTTGGTTATCACGATGTTCTCTGAACATTACCAGGATATCCCATCAGGTTGTGAAAACCTAAAAAGCCTCGTTATCCGATTCATTAACAGGTGTGATATATCTGAACGAAATTGACAGTGTATTTCAGTTAACCGTAATTTCTGTTCTGAATAACGGAATTGACAATAACAATACCAGTTCAACTCGAAACAGTTTTATGTAAATACGAGAGAAGATGTTGAAGTGAACATTTTTCCTCCAAACCCGTATATTTTTACTGGGAAATAATCAAAAAGTGTAGGCTTACTCTGCACCGACTGAATTCACGGTGAAGCGATAAATTAGTACATAAATTTAGAGTGTCGATATTGCCGTGAAAAACAATCTCAATGAAAGATTTACCGCCTCAATCGTATCAATGTTTGCCAGTCAATTTACAAGAAGTAATTCTCAGGAGGAACATGCGCCCTCACCCTCTATTCATCGCAGCCGATGGAAAAGTTAACACTCGGGGGTAGTCCTGCATCGTCAGCCTTTCCGACATTTCATATTCGGATTTCAGTTACATATTTTTTGGTCCTGAGAGTTGTGAAACGTTCCGTAAGTTACTTTCAATTATTGGATTTAATAAACCACATTGGAATAGTTCTTATTATCGCAGTGGAATTCTAAAGCAATTTTTTGTTTGATATCTCAATAGTTTCAAATTTACCCGGGGTTCATCAATTTTTGTAAGAGGGTACGTCAGTTCATGTTCCCATGTACACAGAATACAAGGTCTTTCACTAGCTGGGTCGGTATAAATACAAGATAAATTATTTTTTTGAGAATTTGCCAATGATGAGACCACATTTCAGTTACTGAAAATGGATCATTACTTCATTATTTTGAATGGAACGTCTAATATCTATACTTTTTTATTGCATTTCAGATATCCGCGATGAATTCATATAAAATTTTATGTAACACCTGTTTATGTGTGTGGCTATATAACTTTTTTGTTTTTCGGTGTGTAGGAATGGTGCATTTTTTGACGTATTAGATTTCTCTCACTTCAGGTTTGACCGGAAATTACCCTCACATTATTTTTCTTAAACAGAACACCCGCGGTCACTTATTATTGCTATAGATATATTATCATGATATAAGTTTTATAAGACGCTATTTTGACGCTACGTGTCTCATAAAACGCGTGTCATATCATTTTTTTTATTTTGCATTAGTTTGAAATCTATTATTGAAAAATAAATGGATTCAATACCGCTGAATAGCAGGAATAACTTCGATTGATGCTCGATTGGTAACAATGATGACATTGAAATATCTAAAATCTGATGGACAGGCGTAAAGCCCAGTTTACTGTTGGGGGGATTCGATTTTTGCGATACCAGCGGTGAAAAATGCAATTTTTGTATTGTTTGTATTGGTCAATTCAAATCTGAATCAAAATTTACCAATAAAAACATTGAATTTTTCACTGCTAGTATTACCAAATCCAAAATCGCTCAGAAGTAAACTGGGCCTAACTCTTCTGACTTTCATTTGACAGTTCGACTGTACCAACCTCCGAATAATAAAAAAATACGAATCGAAACAGAAGCTATTTCGATACGCATTTGCGTTTCATAATTACTTCATTATAGAATCAAAATAGAAAATATCACATGGTGAGTGCAATGACACCCCATTTTTCACTTTTTGGAATTTATCCTAAAATTTTCAATCTTGAGTGCTATCAATGTTTGAGTTCAAATGGATAATTTTTCCAGGAAAAAGCAACTCAAATAACTCAATAATACTTTGAACAAGAACACAATCGAATGACAACAATATTATCGTCATTGTCAGAATCAATAAAATTTCGAGTAGCATAAATGTTTAGGTATTTTTATATAGTCAACTAAGAGATCCCTATGTAATTTCTTTCCATTTCAATTTCCAAGATCGAGTCGTGCAGTTTCACCAACCCATGTTGTATCCTAAAAAGTATCCTATCTTTATTGTTCACCCTCTTCTTTCAAGGCGCTCAACTCAAATTATGGTGAATGATAATTGTTAAATTCATAGTGGATGATGAATGTTTAAATTATGCTGGATGCAACCAAACCATACAATGACAAATGTGTATAATTGAATAACATGCGTATTCTAAAATAATCTGTGTGGGTGTAGACTCAAATAGTTTGGAAATGAAGGGATATTGGTTATAAAAAAACTCCTGTATTATTAGCTATGCCACTATACTCAACAACAAAGGAAAAATCTAACTACGCTCCACTAATTTGCAACCCCGTATTTAGGGCTGAAAGGGCGTACTCGGTTTTTGGACATCCCTCATTGCATGATCTCAGCTGTGGAAGGAAGATTCAAATCTTCGAATGTGGTTACCGGTGTCAACAATAGCAGCGATATGTGTCCTGATCGAAATTACCGATTGCATGCCTTCGGAAAATGATATGGATAATGTGTTCAGAGAACGGTAAAGTACACCACATCAACCTTGGTTCAGTTTTCAATCTCTCATCTCATGAATACATAAAAACTCGGTAAGTATAGGAGGTGAAAAAAAATGGAGGGTGCATAGGGGAGAGGGGGTCTAGTTGTCACAATTTCCAATTGAACCCCATAAAAAGTGAGTTCCATCAACTTCAGATTGATATGAGATATTTAATCATGAAAGGCAATATAATATGTCACATTTTCCTTCAAAATAAGATTCAAAATATATCCAAACACGAATATTACGAATTTTTCTGCATATTTATGTGCCTGTGACGACCTGCCCCGTCAAGTGGGCTAATTGTCACAGTACTCGCCACTCGGGGTGAGTTGGCGATCTGAGTGTCACTTGACACAATGGTAGATAAAAAAAAATTCAACCCAGGTTATGAGCCCACAATTTGCAACTAGTGCACTAACTGTATCCATTTCTCATTCGGTCCGAGACTCTCCACACACAGATCGAAGGGTTTCCTCTTCCTCAGATTCACTAGACAAAACAATCACAAATGCATTGATGTTTCCTATAATAGCATTTGAGAATCAGAGGTTCGATGTAGTGCACGCAGATAATTGAAAAAGTTAGTGCTAGATGGAGTTTGAAGCATTGTGACAACAAGTACTTGAAACTACTAAACCCCTCCTCCCCTATACTCCTTCTTTTTTTTTTTCTAGACAAATTCACTGGCGAGAACTAAAATTTTCTGTCTTCTTATCATTTCGAGTTATAAACAAAAGTTTGATTTTTCGACTCTCATGACACAAATGAATATCAAGGTTTTTTGTTGAGTTACGAGATGGTAAATTTTCCTACGAAATCTTTGTCATCATATGTATTTACACATGTGTACGAGTCACCAATTTTTCTTTTTTGAATATTCGTATATTGTTTACAATGTTTACATTGGTTAATAACTAAATAAAGGATTTTATATATCTTTATTTTCAACGATCAATTGGGTTGATTGTTATTATTACAAAAACAATAAACAGAGAAACTGTCATAGATAACACACCCGCCTACTTGGAAAACTCACACATCAAAAGTGACCAAATATATTATGACACATGGTTAGAAAGGAAAACTATGATTCCAGTGTAAAAAACTATGACTTTTGGCCATAGCTCGAAATTTGCATCTTCTTTTTCAAATTTTCTTGACTCCACTGGATTACACATGAAAAAGTGTCTCGAGAATGTGACAGTTATAATCTCGTAACCTCACAAACAACCATGTTATTCACATGTGTCTCAGAGTCGAAAAATCGAACTTTTGTTTATAATTCAAAAACAAAAGACGATAGAAAATTTTTGTTTTTGCCAGTGAACTTGTCTCGAAAAAAGAGATCGAGGATGCTACCTCCATTTTTATGTATATCCTGTAGTTATCGAGTTACCCTACACAAACATGGAAATTTGCCCACCCTGTACATTCGATGCATTGGATTGCAATGTGCTTAATGTCTTCTTTCTTCAAATTGTAGAACACATTCCGATTGGAAAAATGCTTGGCACCAAGAAAGATATTCCAGATGTAGAGATCATCTCATATCTCACCTGTATTGGGCTTGTGAAAAAGACATTTATAGAATAATACGAAGAAGTGATCCTACTTACAAAAAATACGACGAATACAATGATGATCTTGAAGGTAAAAGATTCCCCATACTTCAATTTAGGTTTCGATAATTTATTATCATTGGCACACCCCAAAAAAATATACCAGACGATTTAAAAAGTTTTTAGTGCACATCATTATTGGAATCTCGTAAATTGAAACTTGCATAGTCACAAGTCGCATGATTTGATTACCTTTTAATCATCCATATATAAAAGCGTTTAAGTTCTTCAACAGGTTTAACCAGAGCCACGTGCAAAATTTTCAGATTTTATTTCGTTAAAAACATCGTTAAAATTCGATGATCGCAAGTATATACCTACTTATACCGCGATGTTCTTTAAAAAAATTACTCACGGTCACTACAAGTGACTATACGTAGCTGTTTGACTTCAATAATTAAAATGTTATTATTGAAAAATGATAATGATGTTATGATGATTAAATAATTTCGAATTTTTATGTTTTGTGGTTGTGGGTATACATTTTATTTAAATCCCGATGATTTTATTTCGGAGAATCGTAATAACTTATGTTGCTAAACCTTTTGTTGTAGTTAACTTTCCATGGCAGACGAGAAATAAGGCGAAAAGAATAGTCAGATTCAGAAGAAGCATCGATAAGAGATCTGCATCAATCACAAACGAATGCTGCAAATCGACTGGATGTACTTGGGAAGAATATGCGGAATATTGTCCTACTAATAAGCGTTATACTTCTTATTCATGAATCCACCAAAATCCACTAGAGATTGAAACAATCATTAGCACAGGATTTATTTATTATCAATGAATAATTAGAATTTATTATTGAAAAATTATAAATGATAATGAGAATAATGACAGATTTTTATTCCAACTTTGATGATGTTATATCCAGCATTCTCATATGTTTTTATTGCTTATTTCGAATTTGCCCTAGCGAGCGTAGGGAGCGAAACATAAAAACAGAAAAAAGTTGCCGCACTGCACTGGCACCATAACGCTGGATGGTATCAGGTTCGTAGAACCTAATTCGCTGTAGTGTGAACTCGCCCTTATTTTAACGAGAGGCTGAAGGCAATGGCTGAAGCAGTAAGCACGCACAGGCTGAAGAGGCTCCGGCTAGTCCGGCTCCACAGACAGAGGCTCGCGCCAACGCGCCAGTGAACAGCTGTTCGGCTGATGCCTGCTTCATGGTTCAACATGGACAACATTTGAGTTCAGTGCCTCACTGTGGTGCCTCAGTGGGGTCAGGCAAGTGAACTCGTCAGCAGGTAGGTAGTCTCATTTAATAAATGAAGCGTGATGATGCTTTCAAATTTCCCGCTTAGTAGACCAATACATCATACATCAGCAAGCAGTTTCGAAACTTCCGAAGCGTTGATTGGTCGAAGAGGGCGCGAGTCAAGGACTTTTTTTTGATGTGATACAAGTGACAGTTGACATTGTAGTGACGTGGATGTCTGTGCATAAACTAGTCACGGAACTAGAACTTTTAGTACCTACTGACCCTACTGTGTCAACGTCAAGGTAGTGTGTTAAAATGGCTACAAATAATTATTTTGGTTTCACTCACGGCGGTGCTCAATATACGTAAGTATTTTGCATGTTTTTATAAACGAAAATTATATTTTTATGCGCTTCTGTTTCAATTCATTCGATATTCTCAATACACTACCGTCCAAAATATATCTTTATCACTAGAACTAGCACCGGCGTCCTTGAATGCCTCGGCATAATTCGCGATCAATAACCGCACGGTCCTCCATTAGGCGGCATTTTGGCTTTCCGAAAGTGGCGATATATTCGGTGAAAACCGGATGAATCTTCCTCAAATTCGACTTGTTTGACGTCGATTGGCACCTAAGGCCGTGATCGGTCATTGAGACAGCACACCATTTTCGTGTTTTTCAGTGCGGCGGCCACTGGAGCAGCCTACCAAGCCTCCCAAACTGGATATGCTGTAGCAAGTCCGGCTTCCGCAGCTGCAGCAGCCAGTTACGGCACCCAAAGACCCACAGGTTACGAGACAGCTTATCAAGCTGCGGCCGCTGCCTCTCAGGGCACCTACGCGGCTGTGGGAGCTGGGGCAGCTCCAACATACGATTACGGATACGGTAGGTGTTCATTGAACTTTCCATCTCCAAGTTTGGTAATATATATAAATAAAACCACAGTGGACTCAAATGTTGTGTATAAAAATTCCCTCCACTTGGATAATTCAGTCAATTGGATATTCTGAATTCTGTTCAATCAGGTCAAACTGCAAGTTATGCTGGTGGATACGACCAAAGTGTAGCTGGTAAAGCAGCAACTTATGCTACAACATACACACCACGTGCTAATCAACAACAAACACAAGTAGCTGTAAGTAATTTCTCCATATATATTGTTATAATAGAACATATTATGTTCTCAAGCTGTGTCAGAATCCAGATGGAATTTTGAATGAAGTTACACTAAGGATAGTCAGATTTTGAATTGAAATAAACTATAGTTTTTCTTCAAATTCAAATTATTTAGGCTAACTCTGCAAAACCAGGCCAATATTCTGGGACTTATCAGGCAAACGCTACTGTCTATCAGGCAACATACGCTCAACCAGCTGCTCAGACTACTATAGCAGCCCAACCAACTACACAAGCTAAAAGTAAGTGGCATTTTACTAACATTGTTTTTGTCATATTTGTGGATTTTGATATTTTTTCCAGAAATGAAAGGACTTTTCCCTCTTTATAAATATTGTTCTCTATTTTTCCTCTAAAAAGTATTTGATTATTGGTTGATCTTTTTTTAATCATGTCTGTTTTCCATGATTGAAAAATAAAACAATGAAATCATATTTATTCTCATTTTTTTTCATGTATTGAAGAAAGAAACATAAACACTCAGTGCATACCAGTTTTTCCAATGCTCTCCCCTCTAGTATCTGTGTAATCAAATAATTTCATAATAATTGAATATGCACATCCCCAAAAAAGTTTGATTTTGTACATAATAAAAGAAAATGGCTTCTTGGTAAGATGGACCATTTCAATTTTTGAAGACACAACATTCAATAACTTTGAAACTTTTTTTGACATTTTCTTCAATGGTTGAAGGTATTACCTTTATTACCCAATTACCACCGACAAGTTTTTGAGTTTTCTTCCATTTCGACCTTGGGGAATCGAAAATGATTCAGTTAATCACAGACCTTCCTAAACTAAACCTGAAGTTTTTAATAAAGAAGCTTGACAGAAATGAAAACGTTCCAGATCCTCAATTACACTGTAACCTAACCTAACTTTTGTGTTTTGAATAACAGTTTTTTTCCTCATTTGTGACTTGTGTGATTAATAATTATCAATTATTGATTTACAATGAAAGTACAGAACAGAAATATAATCTCACTGTGAGTTGACATGTTTGACAGACGCACGCGCACGAAATTAATTTATATAGTGAATAATGCATGAAAGTTAAAAGTTGGGCAACTTTGTGTATTGTGCGTTATGCATTAAATAACGAGTTTTATAAACGGGTGCACAAGGAACCTAAAGCGGATTTAGCGGATGCATAAGCATAATTATTTTCATAAACATAACTTTAATGTACAATTCATTGAAGTAGAACTCTGTAGTTGCAAATGAAATGGTTTATTCAACTCATATGGATAAGTCATAGTGCACAATGCATAACGCATAACCTTGAAGTTCCCAACTTTTAACTTTTATGAATATCGATATGTCGAAATAGATTGTGCGCCTGCGCGAATCGAGATATTAATGGCGGCATCATATTTACTTCCAAGTCCCAACTGTCACTGTCATAACATTATTTTTATTTCACCATTGTGTATTTGTGTATTATCTAGTGTTAACATGAGTTTAAAAGAAGGTTTTTTCATTGTGGCCTCACATCCCAACTTCTTCTTTGATTTATAGCTACCAATGTGTCACTTGCTACTAGGGGTGTGCGATATTGGAAATACGATATCGATATCAATACTCATTTCAATATCGATATTGATCGATATATCGATATCGATCGATATATCGATAAGTATCGATAAGTATCGATATATCGATAGATAAGTATCGATATATCGATCAATATCGATACTTATCGATACTTATCGATATATCGATACTTATCTGTCGATACTTATCGATACTTATCGATATATCGATATACATTTTTTATAATATCGATATATCGCTACATATCAATTAATATCGAGTGTATTCACGACGTCGGTCGTATGTTGAATCATTCGAATGATTTCTCGTGAACAAATCACATTATCTCGAGAGCTTTCAAGTTCCAACACTTACAGCAATCGAAATGTTCGATTTTTTTCATTCGAAATTGCCCATCACTTGCCGCAGTCCGGTAACTGAAATCGGCCAGTGAAAATATACGTCACTCGCACCACGGAACCACAAATAATTTGCCGGATATTACGTCAACCGCAGCGAAAGTATTAACTAATTATTGCATGTTGCATCCTTACATGTTTCCATTTTATTTTTGTTTGTGACCTGTGTCTTTTGTCATCTGTTTCCATCACTCCATTCCATATGTATCGATATTTATCGATATTTATCGATATTTATCGATATATATCGATATATATCGATATCGATTATCAATATGTATCAATATGTATCGATATATCGATATCTATCGATATTCATCGATATATATCGATACATATCGATATATATCGATATATCGATATATATTGATAGATATCGATATATCGATACATATTGATACATATCGATAATTATCGATACATATCGATAAATATCGATATATCGATATTTTATCCTCACAGTATCGTTATTTGATATATCGATATATATCGATACATATCGATATATCGATATCTTTGCACACCCCTACTTGCTACTCACACTCTTTATGTTTATGAATTAAGAAACCAATAAATGACCCAAAAGTTATGCATTATGCATTGATGAAAAAGATATGATTATACATCCGCTAAATCCGCCTTTGAATTTTAAAATTATGCATTATGCATTTTGAGCTGGCTAAACCCACCTTCAGTGATTTTAATGTTCAATATTTCAAGTTTAATCGAAATATCTGAACATTTTATGGGTAAAATCATTATAAATTTAAAAATCAGTGAGAATATAAAATAGTATATTATGATACAAGTTTTTTAAGATGCCATTTTGTCGCACGCGTTGTTTGGAGTACGACGAGCGAAGCGAGGAGTGCTCCAAGTGAACAAGTGCGATAACGTGTCTTATAAAACGTGTGTCATATGCAATTTTTTCTATTTTGAATTGATTTGAAGAAAAAAATGGATTTGATATCAATAAATAACAGAAACATCTTCGATTGGTAACAATGATGACATTGAAATAATCAAAATCTGACGCACAAGCGTAAAGCCAAGTTTACAGTTGAGCGATTTTGATTTTTGCAATATAAGCGGTGAAAAATTCTATGTTGTTATTGTTTTTATTGGTCAATTTAAACCAAATTACAGTCTGAATTCAAATTAACCAATTAAAACATTGAGTTTTTCACTGCTAATATCACCTAATCCAAATCGCTTAGAAGTAAACTGGGCCTAACTCTTCTGACTTTAATTTGAAAGTTCGATTATACCAATCTCCGGATAATAAAAAAATGCGTATCAAAATAGAGGCTATTTCTTTGAGAGAAAAATAGTCTATCCAATTAAAATATCAAACATAGTTTGAAATGAATGTCTGGTAGACTACGAGCAGAAAACAACTACTTTCCTGGTAAATACCACGCAGAACATTGAATTATATCTGTTCGTAGTCCATGCAACGATTCACACTGTGAATGCAAATCGCAAATGTTTCTTTCTTCCTAAGACGTGACAAATTCACATCGGGACAGGCACGCCTAACAACCTACAGACCGGTTTCGGGCTTATTGGCCCTCATCAGTGCAGGGTAGTTATCCGAGTAGAGACCGTAAGATCTCAACTCGAAGCGTTGCCTGTCCCAATGCATTTTCGTCGCGTCTATTTGACCGCACAGAGCCGCGTTCCAACAGACAATTGGAAGTGGCGACATCATGCGGCAGAAGAAAGAAACACTCCAGAAACGAATCTCCCAAGTTTTACAGAACTTGGAAGTGGCTAAGAGCTCGACTAAGCTCAATAAATGAAAAAATGGATTAGCCATAAATTGGAAAAAAAAAATTTGAGAGAAAAATAGTCTATCCAATTAAAATATCAAACATAGTTTGAAATGAATGTCTGGTAGACTACGAGCAGAAAACAACTACTTTCCTGGTAAATACCACGCAGAACATTGAATTATATCTGTTCGTAGTCCATGCAACGATTCACACTGTGAATGCAAATCGCAAATGTTTCTTTCTTCCTAAGACGTGACAAATTCACATCGGGACAGGCACGCCTAACAACCTACAGACCGGTTTCGGGCTTATTGGCCCTCATCAGTGCAGGGTAGTTATCCGAGTAGAGACCGTAAGATCTCAACTCGAAGCGTTGCCTGTCCCAATGCATTTTCGTCGCGTCTATTTGACCGCACAGAGCCGCGTTCCAACAGACAATTGGAAGTGGCGACATCATGCGGCAGAAGAAAGAAACACTCCAGAAACGAATCTCCCAAGTTTTACAGAACTTGGAAGTGGCTAAGAGCTCGACTAAGCTCAATAAATGAAAAAATGGATTAGCCATAAATTGGAAAAAAAAAATTTGAGAGAAAAATAGTCTATCCAATTAAAATATCAAACATAGTTTGAAATGAATGTCTGGTAGACTACGAGCAGAAAACAACTACTTTCCTGGTAAATACCACGCAGAACATTGAATTATATCTGTTCGTAGTCCATGCAACGATTCACACTGTGAATGCAAATCGCAAATGTTTCTTTCTTCCTAAGACGTGACAAATTCACATCGGGACAGGCACGCCTAACAACCTACAGACCGGTTTCGGGCTTATTGGCCCTCATCAGTGCAGGGTAGTTATCCGAGTAGAGACCGTAAGATCTCAACTCGAAGCGTTGCCTGTCCCAATGCATTTTCGTCGCGTCTATTTGACCGCACAGAGCCGCGTTCCAACAGACAATTGGAAGTGGCGACATCATGCGGCAGAAGAAAGAAACACTCCAGAAACGAATCTCCCAAGTTTTACAGAACTTGGAAGTGGCTAAGAGCTCGACTAAGCTCAATAAATGAAAAAATGGATTAGCCATAAATTGGAAAAAAAAAATTTGAGAGAAAAATAGTCTATCCAATTAAAATATCAAACATAGTTTGAAATGAATGTCTGGTAGACTACGAGCAGAAAACAACTACTTTCCTGGTAAATACCACGCAGAACATTGAATTATATCTGTTCGTAGTCCATGCAACGATTCACACTGTGAATGCAAATCGCAAATGTTTCTTTCTTCCTAAGACGTGACAAATTCACATCGGGACAGGCACGCCTAACAACCTACAGACCGGTTTCGGGCTTATTGGCCCTCATCAGTGCAGGGTAGTTATCCGAGTAGAGACCGTAAGATCTCAACTCGAAGCGTTGCCTGTCCCAATGCATTTTCGTCGCGTCTATTTGACCGCACAGAGCCGCGTTCCAACAGACAATTGGAAGTGGCGACATCATGCGGCAGAAGAAAGAAACACTCCAGAAACGAATCTCCCAAGTTTTACAGAACTTGGAAGTGGCTAAGAGCTCGACTAAGCTCAATAAATGAAAAAATGGATTAGCCATAAATTGGAAAAAAAAAATTTGAGAGAAAAATAGTCTATCCAATTAAAATATCAAACATAGTTTGAAATGAATGTCTGGTAGACTACGAGCAGAAAACAACTACTTTCCTGGTAAATACCACGCAGAACATTGAATTATATCTGTTCGTAGTCCATGCAACGATTCACACTGTGAATGCAAATCGCAAATGTTTCTTTCTTCCTAAGACGTGACAAATTCACATCGGGACAGGCACGCCTAACAACCTACAGACCGGTTTCGGGCTTATTGGCCCTCATCAGTGCAGGGTAGTTATCCGAGTAGAGACCGTAAGATCTCAACTCGAAGCGTTGCCTGTCCCAATGCATTTTCGTCGCGTCTATTTGACCGCACAGAGCCGCGTTCCAACAGACAATTGGAAGTGGCGACATCATGCGGCAGAAGAAAGAAACACTCCAGAAACGAATCTCCCAAGTTTTACAGAACTTGGAAGTGGCTAAGAGCTCGACTAAGCTCAATAAATGAAAAAATGGATTAGCCATAAATTGGAAAAAAAAAATTTGAGAGAAAAATAGTCTATCCAATTAAAATATCAAACATAGTTTGAAATGAATGTCTGGTAGACTACGAGCAGAAAACAACTACTTTCCTGGTAAATACCACGCAGAACATTGAATTATATCTGTTCGTAGTCCATGCAACGATTCACACTGTGAATGCAAATCGCAAATGTTTCTTTCTTCCTAAGACGTGACAAATTCACATCGGGACAGGCACGCCTAACAACCTACAGACCGGTTTCGGGCTTATTGGCCCTCATCAGTGCAGGGTAGTTATCCGAGTAGAGACCGTAAGATCTCAACTCGAAGCGTTGCCTGTCCCAATGCATTTTCGTCGCGTCTATTTGACCGCACAGAGCCGCGTTCCAACAGACAATTGGAAGTGGCGACATCATGCGGCAGAAGAAAGAAACACTCCAGAAACGAATCTCCCAAGTTTTACAGAACTTGGAAGTGGCTAAGAGCTCGACTAAGCTCAATAAATGAAAAAATGGATTAGCCATAAATTGGAAAAAAAAAATTTGAGAGAAAAATAGTCTATCCAATTAAAATATCAAACATAGTTTGAAATGAATGTCTGGTAGACTACGAGCAGAAAACAACTACTTTCCTGGTAAATACCACGCAGAACATTGAATTATATCTGTTCGTAGTCCATGCAACGATTCACACTGTGAATGCAAATCGCAAATGTTTCTTTCTTCCTAAGACGTGACAAATTCACATCGGGACAGGCACGCCTAACAACCTACAGACCGGTTTCGGGCTTATTGGCCCTCATCAGTGCAGGGTAGTTATCCGAGTAGAGACCGTAAGATCTCAACTCGAAGCGTTGCCTGTCCCAATGCATTTTCGTCGCGTCTATTTGACCGCACAGAGCCGCGTTCCAACAGACAATTGGAAGTGGCGACATCATGCGGCAGAAGAAAGAAACACTCCAGAAACGAATCTCCCAAGTTTTACAGAACTTGGAAGTGGCTAAGAGCTCGACTAAGCTCAATAAATGAAAAAATGGATTAGCCATAAATTGGAAAAAAATTTGAGAGAAAAATAGTCTATCCAATTAAAATATCAAACATAGTTTGAAATGAATGTCTGGTAGACTACGAGCAGAAAACAACTACTTTCCTGGTAAATACCACGCAGAACATTGAATTATATCTGCTCGTAATCCATGCAACGATTCACACTGTGAATGCAGATCGCAAATGTCTTTCTTCTGCCGCATGGTGTCGCCACTTCCAATTGTCTGTTGGAACGCGGCTCAGTGCGGTCAAATAAACGCGACGAAGGTGCATTGGGACAGGCAACGCTTCGAGTGGAGATCTTACGGTCTCTACTCGGATAACTACCCTGCACTGATGAGGGCCAATAAGCCCGAAACCGGTCTGTAGGTTGTTAGGCGTGCCTGTCCCGATGTGAATTTGTCACGTCTTAGGAAGAAAGAAACATTTGCGATCTGCATTCACAGTGTGAATCGTTGCATGGATTACGAGCAGATATAATTCAATGTTCTGCGTGGTATTTACCAGGAAAGTAGTTGTTTTCTGCTCGTAGTCTACCAGACATTCATTTCAAACTATGTTTGATATTTTAATTGGATAGACTATTTTTCTCTCAAATTTTTTTTCCAATTTATGGCTAATCCATTTTTTCAGAGGCTATTTCGACACGCATTTGCTTTGCACAATGACTTCATTATACAACCAAAATAGAATATAGTATATTATGCAATGAGTGCAAAATGGCCATTTTGTTGCGAGTTGCATACTATACTTTTTCTATGACAACATATCGTTCACGTTTAAAATACATGCATACATTGCAAAAACATACTCTTCGACGTTTCCGGTAATAAATTAAGTTTTGTTACGTTCGCTGCTTCTATAATGTTTGGAGGTGTCAAATCTAAGTCGATATCACTATTAGTTTCCATTTTGATGAATAGATTTTATAGAAAAGAACTATAAAATTACTCGTTACTTAACATTTCAACAATTTGTCGCTGGATGTCATAATTTGACAAGTCGTAGTCGTCGTGATTTTAGAGTGAACCTAGACCTAACACGAAATATTTCATTTCGCATTTGTTGCTTGTTTATGATTGAAGTTACAGTTATAAAATGAACATTTATCGAGGTTGTCATAGAAAAACATATTTTTCGATTTCTCCCCCCCTCCCAAAAAAAAAACTTCTGCCCCCAGGATACGACGCGGCGCTGTACTCTGCCGCCACAATGTACGTCGCCCAGCAGCAGCAGCAGGCGGGCGGCGGGCAGCCAAAGCCCGCGGGCGGCGGCGGCGGCTGGCAGGGCTACAAGGGCGGCATGGGCGGCGGCGCCAAGGGCATGAAGGCGCGCGTGCCGCCCAAGCCGCAGCAGCTGCACTACTGCGACGTGTGCAAGATCAGCTGCGCCGGCCCGCAGACCTACAAAGAGCACTTGGAGGGGCAGAAGCACAAGAAGCGCGAGGCGGCCACCAAGATGGCCGCCTCGGTGGCGGTGACCAGCCAGAATCGGGCGGGGAATTCGTTGAGGTGTCAGCTGTGTGACGTCACTTGTACAGGTTTGTTTGTGCCGAATTGGAGGTTTTTTGGCGGTTGTTTCGTCGGTTTTTTCATTTATCGGGTGAGGCGGATGAATCAAATTGCACTTGTGAAATATATATACAGTGTGTCCAAGTGATACGGGGTCGATTAAATTAGAGAAAAGTAGCGCATTTATGTGCCTAATAATATGGCATTTAGAAAGTTTTAATATTCCAAGTAGTTTCGGAGATATCCAAGAAAAACCGAAATTTTTCGTTTTTATTTTCTCCTAGCTTTATTGTCAAAGGAAATGTAAAACAAATAGAACTTCGCCATGGCCACTTTTTCAGGACTACACGATAACATGAGCAGAATTTTTCTGCGACGTTTCGTCTTTTAGAAAACATCAAGTTTGTATTTTTATATGGGCCGAAACTAAAGTATACTAATGATACGACACCATTTTTCATTGTTAATACAGCAATGTATCACACAATATGATTTCGGAACCATTTCTCGCGCAAAATGAAATTTAGTGATTACTTCATCTGTTTTTCTTCAATTTTAGATAGTAGACGCTGGAAAAAATGACCACTTTATGTTCTGTTGTCATAATAATACTGTAGTTTGGTAAAATTTTTTACATATTACCGTTCCTACTCTTACATCTCGTTACCTACCTAATTTGTGTTGAAAATGGAAAACGGCAGCTTTTCGAATACTGAAAAATTTGATATGTTGTCATGTTACATTTTGTGCCAAAGAAATTGTGTTGATGCTGAACGTGCGTACTCTAATAAGTATCCAGAGAGGCGACAACCTGGTAAATCAATATTTAGACGCCTACTATCTAAAATTGAAGAAAAACAGATTAAGTAATCACTAAATTACATTTTGCGCGAGAAATGCTTCCGAAATCATATTGTGTGATACATTGCTGTATTAACAATGAAAAATGGAGTCGTATACAGGGTATACTTTAGTTTCGGCCCATATAAAAATACAAAGTTGATGATGTTTTCTAAAAGACGAAACGTCGCAGAAATATTTTGCTTATGTTATCGTGTAGTCCTTAAAAAGTGGCCATGGAGAAGTGCTATTTGTTTTACATTTCCTTTGAAAATAAAGCTAGGAGAAAATAAAAACGAAATTATCAAATTTTGGTTTTTCTCGGATATCTCCGAAACTACTTGGAATATTAAAACTTTCTAAATGTCATATTATTAGGCACATAAATGCGCTACTTTTCTCTAATTTAATCGACCCCGTATCACTTACCGTTTCCGATATCCCCATGCTGTTCATTCTTATCTTGGACACAGTGTATACATGTTGGTGGTAACTAGTTCACGACTTCAAACCGTTTCTTCTCAAAAAAAAAACTCGGACTTTATTGAAAACTTGGAATTTATCATATTTCAATTGAAGAAAGAGGGGGAACGACTTCAATTCCGTTTAAAATAAATAAATGAATTTCCTCGCAGGCAACGACGCCTACGCCGCCCACATCCGCGGCGCCAAGCACCAGAAGGTCGTTCTTTTGCACACCAAGCTGGGCAAGCCGATTCCGACGCAGGAGCCGGAGGTGATTGGCGGCGCCAAGAAGCCTGCCTCGGCCGGCTCCAAGATCAACTTTGTCCAGTCGGGCGGGCTGGGCGTCGCGGCGGCAGACAACGGCGACGCCGGCGGCGATAAGGCGGGCGACGACGACGACACGCCCGAGCCGGACGTGCAGCCTGTCGGCCAGGACTACGTCGAGGAGATCAAGAGCGACGATGGCAAGGTGGGTTTTATCGTTTGGGGGTCGTTCCGAAGGCAGCCGGCTCGAAGGACCAAATTTGTGTTTTGTTTGGGTTCGTTTCGACTCGACACCTAGAGTTTGTCAATCCGGCTCGAAGGACCAAATCGGCAGGGTTCGTTTCGACGCGAATGCTCGAAGAAAAAGTCTTGCCAAGCCGGCTCGAAGGACCAAATTTGTGTTTTGTTTGGGTTCGTTTTGATGCGACACCTCGAAGAAAAAGGTTTCGTCAGTCCGGCTCAAAGGACCAAATCGGCTGGGTTCGTTTCGACGCGAATGCTCGAAGAAAAAGTCTTGCCAAGCCGGCTCGAACGACCAAATTTGGTGTTTTGTTTGGGTTCGTTTCGATGCGACACCTCGAAGAAATAGTTTCGGCAAGCCGGCTCGAAGGACGAAATTTATGTTTAGTTTGGGTTCGTTTCGACGCGACCGAGTGTCGTAATATTTTTGTATTCATTTCCAGGTTATCAGCTTCAATTGCAAGCTGTGTGAGTGCCATTTCAACGATCCGAACGCAAAGGATATGCACATGAAGGGCAGAAGGCATCGGTTGCAGTACAAGAAAAAGGTCGACCCCAACTTGGTTGTGGACGTGAAGCCCTCGCTCAGACAGAGAAAGATACAAGAGGAGAAGATGCGAAGAGCCGTAAGTACAGTTTTCTATATCATTTTTGATTGCTTAGTTTCTTATGTCAGTGCTGAATTCGGAAAGGCTATATTTCAACCAGTGCAGTTCACACCATGTACTGCATAGGAAAATATTGCAACCATGATAATAAGTGGCGAAGGAAAGAAAAAGGGAACCAGGAAGCAACAAACCTTGGCCTTTTTTACGAATTAAAGTTGCAATCTAACCTCATTCAAACATTTAGAATTTTAGCAGAGTGAATATGAACATAATTTCATCCTAAAAAAAGCGTGAAAAAGTTACGCATGCTTCAAAAAATGTTGAAAAACATCTATAAACATGAGAACATTTGGACAAAAACGTCAAGCGTGCATACGGTTTTCTTTGTCTACAAACTTTTCTTGACGCATTGGGAGCGTTTTTGTTGTTTAAGAAGAAAGCTGGGAGTAGCGTGACAAAAACGTTACATGCGCATCAAAAAATGTCTCGCATGCTTCAAAAAAACGTTGAAAAACGTCGGAAATCGTCGAAGAAACCTGAAAAAGCTTATCAAAATCGCTACATGTGCATTACGATACTCTTTTCACGTTCATGCATAATATGTGAAATTATTTCATATCAACAGAATGTCTGCTGATTTTTCGTTCCATTCTCATTCAGTTTTCTTCAACCATCCGTATCGATGCATTTTTTTTTCGCAACGTGGCATTTGTGATGGAATAAACATTTTATTCTTGCAGGCGATGAGAGAAGAGTTCTGGGCGCGCCGCCACTATCCCGACGCCGAAGACAGCATGTACTGGGACGACCACCGTCGCTACGACGAGTACATGGGCATGGGGCCCTTCCCCAGAGGCCGGCCCTTCCCTGGAGGACCGCCACCGGTGAGTCCGTTCATTCACCCTTTACAGTTTGACGGTCTCTTTTTTAGAATCATCTCTAGTCATGTTTCGGTCTGGGCGTCGATTTATGAGAAATTTTTAGCATTTAACAATAAAACACAAAGTGGAGTAGAATTCTCCTATGCCAATTAATTGGTTCTATTTTGAATTATCTGCCTTGTTATTATTTTTTTTTTGATAGGATTTGAATCAACAACAAAAGTTGAACTTGTCAGAGTAATGACACATCCAAATCGGCATGAAACAAATCGTTTCTATTTTCAAATATTTCCATAGTCACAATTAGTCTTCGACTGTGGTTAATTTTGTATCAATAAAAACATTCGTGACCTTGAAAAAATTATCGGTAATAATTCTGCTGCTAGGGTGATCACAAGTGAATATTTGCCGAAGACGAAGGTGTCATTTTCCCTACTTCTTCCAGGGCGGCCGCCGTTGGTAACGAAGTTGTTACCCATTTCTTGAATCAGCGATATTCATTTGTTTCATCTGGTATAACGTTCTGGAAGTTCAGAACGAACCTTACAATTTTTGCATTTGAAGTTTTCTCAATCTCCAAATGATGAACCCTTTAGAAACTGTTTGAATGAACGAAATTACCCTGTACAGCTAGTTTTCCCCACATAATAGTTTTGTGTTCCCTAGTTCTTCCAGGGCGGCCGCCGCTGGGAATCCAGCGACGACAGGCACGTGATGGCGCGCCACTCGGAGATCTACCCCAAGGAGGACGAGCTGCAGGCCATCCAGGCGATCGTGTCGCACACGGAGCGCGCCCTCAAAGCCGTCTCCGACCAGCTGGTGGACGGCAAGCCCAAGGAGGCAGCAGCCAAGGGCGTCGGCGACGCAGCCGGCGCAGCAGCAGCCGCCGGCGCCAAGGCGCAGCAGGCGGACAAGGAGGCGCCCAAGGAGGACAACCAGCTGTGAGTACGGCCTCGAGGGGAAGGGTTGTTTGACTCCTCTTGTCGGGTGGTCCTAGGACCTAGGGCGCGAGGGGGCTGTTTGAAGTTCGGTCGCGGTGGGTTCTGGTGGGGTTTGACTGTGGCACATCCTTGAATGAATCATTGAGTATAAACATTTTTAAATGATTCATTGACTGTCACATCCTCCTACTGCGCCCGATCCCTAATTGATTCATTGAATGTACTGTGCCACATCCTCAAATGGTTCCTACTGCGCCAGATCCTTGAATGATTCATTGACTGCCACATCATCAAATGGTTCCTACTGCGCCGGATCCTTGGATGATTCATTGACTGGCACATCCTCAAATGATTCCTTCTGCGCCAGATCCTTGAATGATTCATTGACTGGCCCATTCTCAAATGATTCCTATTGCTCCAGATCCTTGAATGATTCTTCGAGTTCCACATCCTCAAATGATTCCTATTGCGCCAGATCCTTGAATGATCCATTGACTGGCACATCCTCAAATTAATACAACTGCGCCAGATCATTGAATGATTCATTGACTGGCACATCCTCAAATGATTCCTTCTGCGCCAGATCCTTGAATGATTCATTAACTGGCCCATTCTCAAATGATTCCTATTGCTCCAGATCCTTGAATGATTCATTGAGTTCCACATCCTCAAATGATTCCTATTGCGCCAGATCCTTGAATGATCCATTGACTGGCACATCCTCAAATTAATACAACTGCGCCAGATCATTGAATGATTCATTGACTGGCACATCCTCAAATGATTCCTTCTGCGCCAGATCCTTGAATGATTCATTGACTGGCCCATTCTCAAATGATTCCTATTGCTCCAGATCCTTGAATGATTCATTGAGTTCCTCATCCTCAAATGATTCCTATTGCGCCAGATCCTTAAAAGATCCATTGACTGGCACATCCTCAAATTAATACTACTGCGCCAGATCCTTGAATGATTCATTGACTGCCACATCATCAAATGGTTCCTACTGCGCCGGATCCTTGGATGATTCATTGACTGGCACATCCTCAAATGATTCCTTCTGCGCTAGAACCTTGAATGATTCATTGACTGGCCCATTCTCAAATGATTCCTATTGCTCCAGATCCTTGAATGATTTTTCGAGTTCCACATCCTCAAATGATTCCTATTGCGCCAGATCCTTGAATGATTCATTGACTGGCACATCCTCAAATTAATACAACTGCGCCAGATCATTGAATGATTCATTGACTGGCACATCCTCAAATGATTCCTTCTGCGCCAGATCCTTGAATGATTCATTGACTGGCCCATTCTCAAATGATTCCTATTGCTCCAGATCCTTGAATGATTCATTGAGTTCCACATCCTCAAATGATTCCTATTGCGCCAGATCCTTGAATGATCCATTGACTGGCACATCCTCAAATTAATACAACTGCGCCAGATCATTGAATGATTCATTGACTGGCACATCCTCAAATGATTCCTACTGCTCCAGAACCTTGAATGATTCTTTGAGTTCCACATCCTCAAATGATTCCTACTGCGCCAGATCCTTGAGTGATTCATTGACTGGCACATCCTCAAATTAATACAACTGCGCCAGATCATTGAATGATTCATTGACTGGCACATCCTCAAATGATTCCTACTGCTCCAGAACCTTGAATGATTCTTTGAGTTCCACATCCTCAAATGATTCCTACTGCGCCAGATCCTTGAGTGATTCATTGACTGGCACATCCTCAAATTAATACTACTGCGCCAGATCATTGAATGATTCATTGACTAGCACATTCTCAAATGATACCTACTGTGTCAGATCCTTGAATGATTCATTGACTGCCACATCATCAAATGATACCTACTGCGCCAGATCCTTAAATGATTCATTGACTGTATTGTACCACATCCTTGAATGATTCCTACTGCGCCAGATCATTAAATGATTCATTGACGGCCACATCCTCAAATGATTCCGACTGCGCCAGATTATCAAATAATTCACAGACTGTGCCACATACGTTAGGCATAAAATACGTTAATGATTCATTGAGTGTGCCACTTCTTCAAATAGTTGATAGATCATGCCAAGTTTTCAAATGATTCATTGACTGTGCCACATACTTTAATGATTCATTGACTGTACCACATCCTCAAATGATTCATATACATATAGTGCCACATACTTTGATGATTCCGTTCACTGTATAATTCAAATTCGAGAATACTTTGAACTGCATTTTCAAAGGAAAATTTTCCGCCCGCAGTATCCTGAAGGGCGTGATGCGCGTGGGCCACCTCGCCAAGGGGCTGATCCTGCGCGGCGAGTCGCGCGCCGAACTCGTCGTCCTGTGCGCCGACAAGCCGACGCTGACGCTGCTCAAGCGCGTCGTCGAGCAGCTGCCGCCGGCGCTCAAGCGCGTCGCACCCGACGAGACGTACAGGGTGACCATCAACGCGCCCGAAGCGGGCCTCAACGTCCAGGGGAAGGACAAGAGCGTGCTGGTGCAGTTTACCAGCCCGGTCATCCGGGAGCAGCCAGGTGAGCGGGGAGGGGGGGTGGTTGGAGGGGTGGGGGTGAGGAGGGGGCGCACGGGGGTTGGGTTCTCCACTCGGGGTTTTCGAAGCAAGCCGGCTGTGGCGCCAGCCAAATGGAAACGGAAGATTCTCATTGTCAAATGAATTATATTTACTTCTTGAACCGCGACGAGATATTATTGGTAGGGGCAGAGCTCATGGGTTCGCGTTAGCGACGTGTGAAGCACGTCACATTAGTATATCGCTGACGCGAGTCCATAAGGTCTTCCCCCTACCAAAAAGTCCCTATGCTAGGCTAAAGAAGTAGGCATGTCGCTGACGCGAGCCCATAAGTTTTGCCCCTACCAAAAAATGCCATTTCACCACCAAAAAAGTTTTTCTTTATATTAGCATGTCGCTGACGCGAGCCCATAAGTTTTGCCCCTATCAAACAAATGCCATGTCGCCACCAAAAATGTTTTTCGTCACATTAGCATGTCGCTGACGCGAGCCCATAAGTTTTGCCCCTAACAAAAAAATGCACAAACGCTGACAAATGAGTTTTTCGTCACATTAGCATGTCGATGACGCGAGCCCATAAGTTTTGCCCCTACCAAAAAAATGCCATATCGCCACCAAAAAAAGTTTTTCGTCACATTAGCATGTCGCTGACGCGAGCCCATAAGTTTTGCCCCTACCAAAAAAATGCCATGTCGCCACCAAAAATGTTTTTCGTCACATTAGCATGTCGCTGACGCGAGCCCATAAGTTTTGCCCCTAACAAAAAAATGCACAAACGCTGACAAATGAGTTTTTCGTCACATTAGCATGTCGATGACGCGAGCCCATAAGTTTTGCCCCTACCAAAAAAATGCCATATCGCCACCAAAAAAAGTTTTTCGTCACATTAGCATGTCGCTGACGCGAGCCCATAAGTTTTGCCCCTAACAAAAAAATGCACAAACGCTGACAAATGAGTTTTTCGTCACATTAGCATGTCGATGACGCGAGCCCATAAGTTTTGCCCCTACCAAAAAAATGCCATATCGCCACCAAAAAAAGTTTTTCGTCACATTAGCATGTCGCTGACGCGAGCCCATAAGTTTTGCCCCTATCAAACAAATGCCATGTCGCCACCAAAAATGTTTTTCGTCACATTAGCATGTCGCTGACGCGAGCCCATAAGTTTTGCCCCTAACAAAAAAATGCACAAACGCTGACAAATGAGTTTTTCGTCACATTAGCATGTCGATGACGCGAGCCCATAAGTTTTGCCCCTACCAAAAAAATGCCATATCGCCACCAAAAAAAGTTTTTCGTCACATTAGCATGTCGCTGACGCGAGCCCATAAGTTTTGCCCCTACCAAAAAAATGCCATATCGCCACCAAAAAAAGTTTTTCGTCACATTAGCATGTCGCTGACGCGAGCCCATAAGTTTTGCCCCTATCAAACGAATGCCATGTCGCCACCAAAAATGTTTTTCGTCACATTAGCATGTCGCTGACGCGAGCCCATAAGTTTTGCCCCTAACAAAAAAATGCACAAACGCTGACAAATGAGTTTTTCGTCACATTAGCATGTCGATGACGCGAGCCCATAAGTTTTGCCCCTACCAAAAAAATGCCATATCGCCACCAAAAAAAGTTTTTCGTCACATTAGCATGTCGATGACGCAAGCCCATAACTTTTGCCCCTACCAAAAAATCGACAAAAGCTGTCAAAGAAGTTTTCACTTCAACAAGTGAAGTTAAATTGAGCACGTTTGAAGTTTAATTTGTGTGTACTGTGCATTATTCGAATTGTAATTTAGAAAATTGATTGTAGCTTCAGCAATATTCTCATCTAACGGAAAACTTCTTTAGGCGCCTTGACGGATTTTTTGTTTTCACTCCTGTTGGCAGTGCTCATGAATACCCACATTATTTTTATCAACAGTCCCTAGTTGCGAACTCGCTTCATCCGAACAATTTTCTGATTATTAAAGTGCAATTATCTTGAAAACGGGTTCTCCGGTTTAAAATATTTATACACTTCTCGGAATTCTAGAAATGAGAGATTACATTTTTCACAGGAGCGACATTTGTGAAAAAATATAGGAAAGTCCTATTTATTTTTCTAGGGTTATCTTCCGTTTCAATTTGTATCCTTAGTTTCGGGACTAACATATAAGAATAATCATCAAATTGCTGGTTTGGGATTTGTTGTGCAATTATTTGAGCACGTTTCTTTGCGAATTAAAATTATATTGAACGAAAACAACGAATTCAACAACATTGTTGCCGATGTGAGTGGTATCGGCTGAATGATTCGATTTCAATATGAGACCTAAATTTTGAATATTTTCCTGTTCATGTATTTTTACTTTTATGTCCAATGTGGAGAACCCAGTTCGAGATTGGAATATATTGTTATATTTCAGCTCAACCCCCGACTCATTTATATTGCACCATCGATATGTCAATAGATCACCGACACCAATTATTAATTTATTACTGTCAATTAACACTCTAATTAACACTAAAATCTGTCAAACCGCCTATTCTCAACTATATTTCATTGTGGATTTTTGAGGATTTAGTAAATGAACTATTACTTAACGGAGCTTATATTGGTGTTGGTTAGTTTTCTTATGTGTTTGAAATTTCATAATTTTTTGTTGCCTCTTCTTTTTCTTCAATTAATGTATGGATAATGTGGATTCGGATGCAAATTTGACAATTATTTAATAGTGATGCAATTTAGATATTTGAAATATTTTTGAAATTATGTGATACTCATGATTCTCAAATTCAGACCATTGACAAATGAGTGATATTTGATATGCAGGTGCTCATTGTAACATGTAAATCTGCATATTGGGGTCAGATCCGAAAGGTTCAATTCTTGAAAAACTGCCATGTTTGGTTGAAAAGAAAAAGAATAGGCACCCGATGATCTGACATATCGAAGGGCATCCACAAGCCCCCGCCCCCTCCTTCGTTTTCTCGAGATGATTCTAGGTGGTGTGGGACCAAGGATTTTTGACCAACCGGCGCGCCATCGCCGCCGCCGCGACGTCCAACCGCCGGCGGCGGCGGCGATGGCGCACCATCGATGGTCAAACACCCTTTCTTTCGATGTCTAGAAGCTGCGAGCGGCGGGTTCGATCGGGACGTTCTCTCGCGCGGCAAGTGTCTCCAGGCGCTGGCAGCACTCAGACACACCAAATGGTTTCAGGTTGGTGTCCCCGTTCACGCACTCTCACATCACACCCCCCCTTGCTGAGCAAGTTTTCCACGTGGCGTGGTGGCTTTCGGGGACTTTTTTTTTTCACGCGCTTGTCGGTTGAAACAATTCTGTGGCCCCAATGGAAAAGGGACAGTCTTTAACAGTTTTTTCGAATGTTTTTGGGTCGTATCTTTCACATTTCAACGATTTTTTCAATTCTGAATGAAGCTTTTCGGCAATTCTTGGGTTGGCAGGTATCTGTCATCAACGTCAATGGTCATAAATAACGCACAATACTTGCCACAGTAGTTGTTTGAGACCAAGGTGGATATAGGATGGTGAAACAGCTGTTCAATTGTTTCTGCGAAAAACTTGTAGACCGTTTGAGAAGGTACTAATATTTCCACGACTTGAATGAAGATGGCGGTAAGATCGATTATCGAAGAAGATTTCTGTTGCTTACGTATTTCTGTGGTTCGCATCTGACAGACGTGACTTGAAACGACATTAAACAATATATTGTCTATAAATCTGGAATGAATATTGATATTTTGACTCTTCTCAGTCATTTTTCATCTAGAACAGATTAAACTGATAAAAAGATGACAGAAGCACAGTTTCTGTTTTACCGACACAAGGTATGTCGCCATCTCTGTTAATTTCAGGAAATATTACTACGGTATGAAATCAAGTGGGCAAAGGTCTACAGTTAATTCTAGTGTTTGTTAATAGGAAGCTGTTTCACCATCCTATATCCACCTTGTTTGAAGCCAACATCTGAATCAGTTACTAAGGTTACATCATTATAAAACAACAGATTCCCCCACTACCAGTGTCAAGCTATCTTGGAAGGGTTTTCCTGAATGTTGATGAAAACGATCTAAGATCAAAGTTTTCTGAAAATATACATGTTCGATTTATTACTCAATTGAGGATAGATTCAATTCACTGTCAAACTATATTGTTTATTTTCTAGTAATATAAAGTTTCCAAGTTCCGAACTTGCAAAATATAACATCAAACATTATGTTATTACCTTTCAATTCCGCTAAATATAGGCTTATCTACTACTCTGAGCATTTTCCTACTACCACTTGGGCCAACCATTTCATCACTTGTTGTAAAATTATGCGAGCAAACTCTAGCGTCTCTAGAAATATTTACATTCCCGATCATATTTTTCCATATTATATCCTCTAACTTTTCATCTCGGGAAAACCCAAGAATGTTTTCAAATTACCAAAAATTGTTTCGTATATTGGGATAAGTGGATAATGTTTATACAACGTATGTTTTCGAATATTTTTGGGTCGTATCTTCCACATTTCAACGATTATTTCAATTCTGAATGAAGCTTTTCGGCAATTCTTGGGTTGGCAGGTATCTGTCATCAAAGTCAATGGTCATAAATGTAGCTCTAGTCAAGTTCGTATTATCAGTAGTAATATGATAAGTGCTTCAAAATATTCGGGTTATACAGCGATAAATTCTTGCATAATTTCAAAGAGTGTCAGTTCAACAGTTGAGTTGAACCGACCTTCTTCACAATATTGTTCACTACTAAAACCGACGTTATTTGAGTTTTTTGCGGTAATTTTATGCGATTGTTTTTCTGTTATGACGTTGGAGAATTGTGAGAAAAGATAACTTTTTGTAACATAGAAAGCATCCATTTACCTTTATTGTTTCAACGTCATCGTAGAGTTTAAGTGCACTAAAGAGATATGTTCTATTCATATCAACCAAGTATGAGAAATCCTGTCATAGCTTAGATAGAAAGACAGCATCTACAAGTTATACAATTTTAAGATAAATCACCCGAAAGCCATATCTCCTGGAAAATGCGCTATATCTATTAGAATGATGATGTGAGTTTTTATACTGCTAGTCTAGGGAATCGGAGTTTCCTCTGTTGTTTTTGGTAGATTTTATAATTTTGCTAACATAACCATTCTCACTTCTATTCCCTTTCTTTGTGTTTCGTTTCTTGACGTCATTTCAATTCATAATTGTTTTTTAACTTGAAAAAACCACATCTCATGTATTTGATTATTTAAAATCGCGCCGAATACTTTTAGGGTTCTACATTTGCATTTCAGTAATATTTTGTTTGAATTTGAAATATTGGGTTGTCATCAAATGCAAAACCATTAAAATGTAAGAATAATTATGAGATCAACATTGTTGGTTGAATTAATTGTAAAAGGTTGAGTCGACTATTCTACTAATACGCTCACGTTCCATTCCATTCCAGTGGAATTTGGTACAACTTTTTGAGTAATGAAAATTGAAATATACAGCTAATCAATTAACAAAAATAAATTTCTCTGAACAATGAAATCACAAAATTATCATTAATTAACCTGGATCGTTAAGAATCTCAGACTTCCATGAGGAAGTCGCATTCACTAATTTTGAAAACCTTTAACATGGAAAAAGTCTGGTTAGTTTTTGTTTACGGGATAAAAATAAGCTATTATTAGTTCCGTTTCGAATAACAACCCAATTCGATAATGTAACTGAATTTTAAGAAACAGAAGATAACAGTAGAACCCTGAGAAAACCAATAAAGTAAGATGTGACAGTAATATGTGATTTTAGGCGAGGGCTTCTGGACTACACTCATGCGTCATCATTATTCGCATCTTGAGGGATTTGTGTGAAAGAGTTCCAACATGGACACCATTCACTTCATGGGTGAGTAATTTTGTTATATAACTTGGTAGAGTTGCAACTGTAAATCTATTTTGACGTATAATGTGACACTGCCTGGAAATTTCAATTGAATCTGGATTTCCATAGATCCGATTATCGATAAGTGTCCCTAAAATATTCCTATTAGTGGATTTTTTTGGAATCCAAATATTTCTCTTGGGATACTAAATCAAAATTATTTCTGAATGTGCAGATTTCATTATCACCAATGGAATACGCTTTTTACTGATTGATCGGATGTATTCGGATCCATGGAAATTGTATCATTCTACACCTTCTCCAGTTGTATTCCAGAAATCGTCAATCTTATTTCAGAATAGTCACTTGTATTCGAAGTATCAGTTATATTCCAAATATTGATTCAAATAGGTCCAATACCAGTTTTTAGGAACGATAATACCGCATTACGAGGAGAACAAATTTTTTGGAGGTATTCACGTATATATCAACAATATTATTTATTGGCATCCGAACGTTTCCAATATCTTTACTAGATTAGCTTTACTCATCCTCTTTATCGGGATGAGTCGAACAATTTTATAAGAAACTTATCATTCTTCGAAAATGACACTGGTCTGTCAACTTGACACTGTCACAGAGTTCAGCTTCCGTCATGCTCGGTTCTCGATGGGTTTTGTTAAATGCTTTGAAGGGCGAATTTTTTCAAATGAACTGGTATTTCAGCTGAAAATTTTCGGTAACAAGTAAATGTAAGCGTGTGTGTTTTAGTCAATTTTTGTGTGCTTTCTTCGGTGGGTATTTCAGGGGATATTGTTTGTTGCCTAAGTAGGTGACAATTGTATATTTTGTGGTCGAACGACTGTGAATGTTGTCTCAATCCCTATTTCGAAACCTCGGGGATAGCACTTCTCAGCTTCTCTAAAGTCCGTGTCTCACGGTCAAACTATTTGATCAAACTATGAAAGTGTGATGTCATCAATGACGTCACATCAAACAGCAGCTGAAATTAGAACATGTTCTAAATATTTTACCTGTTTGATGAAAAACTAAGGTTAACATTTTTGTTGACACCGAAAATCGAAACGTCAGAATACTAATAATAGACTTGATTTTTGGACTGTTGGAAATGTCTGCTACTTGAAATTGGACCGAGGAGCAAGTAACGTTCCTAATAGATCTCCATAGAAGTAATAAATAACATTTGTATAACATCAGACAAAAAGATTACCACAAGAGTGATATCAGATGCATTAAATGATATTGCTAGTCATTCTCACGGCCAAATAACTGGTAGGTGTTCTGAGTAATCCTTTCTATTGATAATAAGTACTAATATATCCCATAGAATCAGGAGTTGAGGCATTGTTCAATGTTTGGCAAACACAGTTCAATAGGGAACTGAGGTAGTTTCGTTTCTACTTCACTAACTCTGAAGGGACGCGCAACTTACCATGAAATAAATGTTTAGACTAGTTTAGAGATTTTTGTGTATTATTTCTATTCATATATATTGTTGAAAAAGCGAGATTCCACCTTGAATGTAGATTTATCTTCCGTAATGATCAATCAATTTTTGATTTGTTTGAACAAACTTCTTCAAATCGTGTGAACAGGATTTCTGCACATTTCAAATATTTGAATCAAATAGACAGAAATGACGTCACGTCAAACAGATTTGATCAAATAGTTTGACCGTGAGACACGGACTTAATAGAGTCTGAGTATTTTTATACGGCAACAAAGAGGTCCGATTGGTATTTTTCGTCAGACTAATACTCATGTTTACGGATTATTGCGACAAAACAAAGCAATATTTATGAATGGGATGTCGCGTCTCCTTGGGGGGGGGGGGGTAACGAGTCTGTGATGTTAACCGTTCACATCCCCTGTTGTGTCAATCACTACTTCGAAACCTCGGAGATAGCATTTCGCAGCGTTGCCAGAGTCTAGGTATTTTTATACGGCGACAAAGAGGTCCGATTGGTATTCTTCGTCAGACTAATGGTGGATTCATGCAGCGATTTTAAGTCATAAGATTTAAGTTGTAAGTTTTTAGTCATAAGTCGTAAGAAGTTCAATAATTGGTTTTCAATGTTACCATTCATACACTTGACATAAGTTTTAAGTTGCAAGTCATAAGTTTTAAGTCGTAAGAATGTTGGCCAACTTTTATCTCTTATGGCTTAAAACTTAAAACTGATCATATTTGCGCATGCGTTCGAAGTTTTCAAATCTGTGACGGTTTTTTATAGGTTATTGTATGTGACTATGTTGTTTATTCAAACTTATATCAGAATCATCAGATTATAAAAAGAAAAAAATGGATATTGATGACTGAAATTGTAAAGTGACCACTGACACAACCACAGAAATTGACCAATGGGAGAAGTTACCCTTAAGACATGACAGTCCTTAATAATTCCTGCATAAATGGTCTTTTTTCCTTTATGTCTTGAATCTTATTACTAAAAACTTACGACTTAAAACTTATGATTGCTGCAAATCCACCATAACACTGATGGTGGATTTATGCAGCGATTTTAAGTCATAAGATTTAAGTCGTAAGTTTTTAGTCATAAGTCGTAAGAAGTTCAATCATTGGTTTTCAATGTTACCATTCAGACAGTTGACATAAGTTTTAAGTTGCAAGTCATAAGTTTTAAGTCATAAGAATGTTGGCCAACTTTTATCTCTTATGGCTTAAAACTGATCATATTTGCGCATGTGTTCGAAGTTTTCAAATCTGTGACGGTTTTTTAAAGGTTATTGTATGTGATTATGTTGTTTATTCAAACTTATATCAGAATCATCAGATTATAAAAAGAAAAAATGGATATTTATGACTGAAATTGTAAAGTGACCACTGACACAACCACAGAAATTGACTAATGGGAGAAGTTACCCTTAAGACATGACAGTCCTTAATAATTCCTGCATAAATGGTCTTTTTTCCTTTATGTCTTGAATCTTATTACTAAAAACTTACGACTTAAAACTTATGATTGCTGCATAAATCCACCATAACACTGATGGTGGATTTATGCAGCGATTTTCAGTCATAAGATTTAAGTCGTAAGTTTTTAGTCATAAGTCGTAAGAAGTTCAATCATTGGTTTTCAATGTTACCATTCAGACAGTTGACATAAGTTTTAAGTTGCAAGTCATAAGTTTTAAGTCATAAGAATGTTGGCCAACTTTTATCTCTTATGGCTTAAAACTGATCATATTTGCGCATGTGTTCGAAGTTTTCAAATCTGTGACGGTTTTTTATAGGTTATTGTATGTGATTGTTGTTTATTCAAACTTATATCAGAATCATCAGATTATAAACAGAAAAAAATGGATATTGATGACTGAAATTGTAAAGTGACCACTGACACAACCACAGAAATTGACTAATGGGAGAAGTTACCCTTAAGACATGACAGTCCTTAATAATTTCTGCATAAATGGTGTTTTTTCCTTTATGTCTTAAATCTTATTACTAAAAACTTACGACGTAAAACTTATGATTGCTGCATAAATCCACCATAACACTCATGTTTACGGATTATTGCGACAAAACAAAGCGAGATTTATGAATGGGATGTCGCGTCTCCTTGGGGGGGGGGGGGGGGAGGGGATTAATGAGTCTGTGGTGTTGACCGTTAACATCCCCCATTGTCTCCAGGCGCTGGAACTTCTCGCCGAGAAGGTGATCTCTTCGGCGCCGGGGCAGGCGCAGCTGTCGCCCGGCGAGGCGCTCCGCCGTGTCATGGAGGCGGTGGCTGGCGGGCTGCTGCTGCCTGGGGGACCCGGCCTCGCCGACCCCTGCGAGAAGGACAACCCGGACGCGTGCGCCGCACTCACGGCGCAGCAGCGCGAGGACCTCACGTGCTCCGCGCAGCACGGTTTGAGGCTGATCGCCTACCGGCAGATACACAAGGTGGGTTGGAGGTTCGGGTTTGGTGCCTACCGACTGCGCCAAGTGTTTTTTTTTTCTTTATTGGATTACTTTCCACCTGCGCCAGTTGTCTTTTATTGTTTCACTTGATTTCAGCGTCCTATATACACAAGAAACTGGTTTGTTTGTATTCGTTGAATCGGATTGAACGCGCGAGGTTTTCAAATTCCTATTTTCATGACTACATGTTTTTCTTTCATTACTTTATTCACCTACTAGATTTCTTTACTTTCATCAAATTATATCCTACCGACTGCGCCAAGTGTTTTTTTTTTCTTTTTTTTTGTTGGATTACTTACCACCTGTGCCAGTTATCTTCTTTTATTGTTTCACTTGATTTCAGCGTCCTATATACATAAGAAACTGTTTTGTTGTGATTTATTCGTTGAATCGATTTGAACGCGCGAGGTTTTCAAATTCCTATTTTGAAGACTATGACATGTTTTTCTTTCATTATTTTATTCACCTACTAGGTTTCTTTACTTTCATCAAATTATATCCTACCGACTGCGCCAAGTTTTATTTTTTTTATTGAATTACTTACCACCTGCGCCAGTTATCTTCTTTTATTGTTTCACTTGATTTCAGCGTCCTATATACATAAGAAACTGTTTTGTTGTGATTTATTCGTTGAATCGGTTCGAACGCGCGAGGTTTTCAAATTCCTATTTTCAAGACTACATGTTTTTCTTTCATTACTTTATTCACCTACTAGATTTCTTTACTTTCATCAAATTATATCCTACCGACTGCGCCAAGTTTTTTTTCTTTTTTTATTGGATTACTTTCCACCTGCGCCAGTTGTCTTTTATTGTTTCACTTGATTTCAGCGTCCTATATACATAAGAAACTGTTTTGTTGTGATTTATTCGTTGAATCGGTTCGAACGCGCGAGGTTTTCAAATTCGTATTTTCAAGACTACATGTTTTTCTTTCATTACTTTATTCACCTACTAGATTTCTTTACTTTCATCAAATTATAACCTACCGACTGCGCCAAGTTTTTTTTCTTTTTTTATTGGATTACTTTCCACCTGCGCCAGTTGTCTTTTATTGTTTCACTTGATTTCAGCGTCCTATATACATAAGAAACTGTTTTGTTGTGATTTATTCGTTGAATCGGTTCGAACGCGCGAGATTTTCAAATTCCTATTTTCAAGACTACATGTTTTTCTTTCATTACTTTATTCACCTACTAGATTTCTTTACTTTCATCAAATTATATCCTACCGACTGCGCCAAGTTTTTTTTCTTTTTTTATTGGATTACTTACCACCTGTGCCAGTTATCTTTTATTGTTTCACTTGATTTCAGCGTCTTATGTACATAAGAAACTGTTTTGTTGTGATTTATTCGTTGAATCGGTTCGAACGCGCGAGGTTTTCAAATTCTTATTTTCATGACTACATGTTTTTTTTTCATTACTTTATTCACCTACTAGATTTCTTTACTTCCATCAAATTATATCCTACCGACTGCGCCAAGTTTTTTTTTTCCTTTTTTTTATTGGATTACTTACCACCTGCGCCAGTTATCTTATTTTATTGTTTCACTTGATTTCAGCGTCCTATATACATAAGAAACTGTTTTGTTGTGATTTATTCGTTGAATCGATTTGAACGCGCGAGGTTTTCAAATTCCTATTTTGAAGACTATGACATGTTTTTCTTTCATTATTTTATTCACCTACTAGGTTTCTTTACTTTCATCAAATTATATCCTACCGACTGCGCCAAGTTTTATTTTTTTTATTGAATTACTTACCACCTGCGCCAGTTATCTTTTATAGTTTCACTTGATTTCAGCGTCTTATGTACATAAGAAACTGTTTTGTTGTGATTTATTCGTTGAATCGGTTCGAACGCGCGAGGTTTTCAAATTCTTATTTTCATGACTACATGTTTTTTTTTCATTACTTTATTCACCTACTAGATTTCTTTACTTCCATCAAATTATATCCTACCGACTGCGCCAAGTTTTATTTTTTTTATTGAATTACTTACCACCTGCGCCAGTTATCTTTTATTGTTTCACTTGATTTCAGCGTCCTATATACATAAGAAACTGTTTTGTTGTGATTTATTCGTTGAATCGGTTCGAACGCGCGAGGTTTTCAAATTCGTATTTTCAAGACTACATGTTTTTCTTTCATTACTTTATTCACCTACTAGATTTCTTTACTTTCATCAAATTATATCCTACCGACTGCGCCAAGTTTTTTTTCTTTTTTTTATTGGATTACTTACCACCTGCGCCAGTTATCTTTTATTGTTTCACTTGATTTCAGCGTCCTATATACATAAGAAACTGTTTTGTTGTGATTTATTCGTTGAATCGGTTCGAACGCGCGAGGTTTTCAAATTCTTATTTTCATGACTACATGTTTTTCTTTCATTACTTTATTCACCTACTAGATTTCTTTACTTTCATCAAATTATGTCCTACCGACTACGCCAAGTTTTTTTTCCAGTTGGGTTCCTTACCGCCTGCGCCAGTTACCTTGCATTGTTGTCTTATTTATTAACTTTATTTCATCGTCCTGTATACATGAGAAACTGTTTTGTTTAATTTATTCGTTGAATCGATTTGAACGCGCGAGGTTTTCAAATTCGTATTTTCAAAACTACAACATGTTTTTCATTCATTATTTTATTCACTTACTAGATGTCTTCACTTCCATCAAAGTATATCCTACCTACTGCGCCAAGTTTTTTTTTTCGGTTGGGTTACTCACCGCCTGCGCCATTTACCGAATCGGATTGTACTCGCTAGATTTTTTAATTCATTTTATTGAGAATATGGCATGTTATTTCGTCGGGTCGAACGTTTTTCAGGTTGATTTCTATCAACTGCGCCAAGTTTTTTTTTTTTCGGTAGGGTTACTCACCGCCGCCATCATATGTCATATGTCTCTAATTTGTTCTTCGGTTTTCTTATTCACCTACTTTATTTGAATCCGTTTCAAAGTAAACGCATGAATTAGTTTCAATTGTTTTTTTACCGGGTGCGCCAGATTGGTTTTAGTTGTCTGATTAATTAAATTTAGATTTTATGCCGTACATAAAATACCATTTTATTGTGAAATTAATTGTGTATTGATATCGAAATTCATCATTTTAGGTTTTGGGCATGGACCCGCTTCCAAGAAAAGTTAGGGACGACAGGTTCGGAAGGAAACGTCGCCGATCTGGTGAAGAACAAGAAGGTACAGAAAGTAAGTCATCGACCATTGACTACAATAGCTTTTCATTCGTGTATTTAGAGCGCCAAATGATATTTTATCGGATGGACCTATTTTTCCGTTCGAGGATATCTTTTTTTGTGGAATCCATTTCTCCAATCAAAAATCCGAAATACAGACTGATGTTTTTTGAGAAATGTGGCAATTTTAGGATAGTTACTATATCTTGAATATTCAAGCATTTCATGGCACCATAGGCATTTTTAGCGACGAAACAGTTTCCGAATACCATTTTAAAACAGTTAATCCCTCTACGTCATCATTTTATGAGCCGAAAAAATGAAACGATTTATAACGTCACGTGTCATAGTTGTTATTTAACCTCAGATGACAATTCGCCTTATTGAAACATAATTGGAACGGTCCAGGAGACGCTTTCAAAACGTTTTGAACCAGAATCAAGTGTGACGTCACAAATGGTTCAATAAAATGGAGTGTTTCAAAACTGTTTCGAATAGTTTGAAAACAGTTTCTCGCGAAAAAATGCCTCATTTCTCTGGTAGGAAGTTCAAATTTACAATTTTTGTCCTTTCTGCTATATGAGGAGGTACCTTGGATAATTCATAGTCACTTTTTTCAATCATACCTATCAATGGTAGGGGCGAGCGTTTTTTTCAATATTTCCGCTCACGATCGAAAATGCTGTCACTCAATGACATTCCCCGGAGAACGTAAATTTTGTGTTGAGATTTGAAAGCGTGAAAGGCTACTTTGTAAACTGGTTGTAGAAAAAAATACATTGTAACTTTTCATTATTAAAATAGTTGGCCTCAGAACCGAGATGGTTGTGGTAAAATGCTCAAGTCGCTTCTTTTTCCAGGTGATTCTGGAAAAATGGTGAAGACAGAAGGTGGCGACGTAGCGACAACTGCTAAGTGAAATTGAATCTGAAGACAAATATTATTTTTACGAGTATTTACATGTATAGAAGTACTAATCAATTTTTTGGTAATTCATAAATCGAGAATGTCACTTACTTTGTGTAGTAGTTATCATTCATGTGTGACTGAAGCGGGATGACCCTCCAAAATAAATTTTGTTTTTCTATATTTAATCTACAGTCTACTCGTTCGAGTCTGGATGGGACTTTTGTGTATGGATTTAAGTTGATAAATAAAGGAATAGTTGAAACACTGTCATTTTTTAACGGCAAGTCTTTTTACCCCATGTTGGGCGCCAAAAGCTGAGTTGAATTACCTGGTTTTCAATTTCAAACAAAAACGCCATTAACAAGATTCTTCTGGTGTCAGTTTCAGTATGATATTCAGTTGTATATATCAAATACTGATTATGGAAATAATTATTTATTGCAAAACCTCATTTCCGAATAAATTGTATATGAAGTTAAGACATTTCTTTCTAGTTTCCAAAGATTTCTAACTAAAGAAAAACCAACTTCAATACTTCATAAGTTATATTGTTCAATCATTTTCAAAATTTAATATACAATATAATAAATTTATAATCATGGGTTTGCGCTAATAATTTTCGCTTCCAAACATTTCATGAAATATATATTCATCAAAACCTATGCTCAATATTCAATAACGTCAAATATATAAAATTATTACTCTATTTTTTAAATGCACATAATATCACTCCTTTACATGCATACAATTTTTAAGTCAGAATTCAAACGCTAGTCCTTTAGTGGCACTTTGGAGTAGTCAAAATTAGAGACTACCATGATTCTTCATCAGGTGGGATGGCATCCTAAAAAAAATATGAATTCTTACCCAAAGTAAAGCACCATACTATACAAATGGCAAACACTCCACTGTTTTTTGTTTTTAAATGTCTGAAAACTTGAAAATCATATTAGGTAATAAAGTAAAGAAAAATAAGAGTCTTACTCATAAAGTGTACTAGTTTGAATGCAAAAACAGTTTGTTTTCATTTGGTTTATTTTTATGGTTCTCACATCAGTGAATGTTTTACCTGACTATTATCTTTTGGAGATTGGTGTGTGACAAAAGGATTGTGGCCATTGAGGGATTGAGGTGGGGATCCCAGTTGATTGAAATGTGACAACTGATTAGTCAATTCAATGGTACCTTGTTCAACAACAGTCACAATGGTCCACATGGGGTCTGCAACATAACTATTATACTCATCTAGTCATTGGAATAAATGAATCTCACCTCCAAAATAAGCACCATTTTGTGTGCACAGTCTCCATTTGCTTTGGTAAATCCCAGGTACCGCTGGACTAGTCAAATTTACAGATAAATACATTCCTTCTCCAGGGCTTAGACAACCTACTGGAACTCTATCTCCACCCAGGTTGATATTATCAGAACATTGAGCATAGCAGCCTACTGGCCAGGTATCATTTCCATTATTGTAAATGTGCCAAGTTTTTTGAAAACTGAAATTTGAAATTAAAGTTTCTGCCAATTATACTGTCTCCAATGGATGTCAAGATATAATCATACCAAATAATCCTACCTCACATTTGGCTCTATGCTCTCAGTTTCATTTGCAACTGGATCTGAAACTAAAGCCATAGAGGGCAACTGGTTAGGAGCATCAACATCTAAGTAAGAGCAGACTGCAGCCTGTAGATTCCTAAAAAGCACACATTCTCTGAGAAAATGTAAAACCAACATGAATAACACATTTTGATATAGAGGAGTAAGTACCAGTTGTTCATATCCAAGAAGAAGGTAGCAGTAGAATAGTTCAGATGACTTCCAAGCAACTTTTGGAGTTGTTTCACCAATTCATCTTTGTCTGTTGTGCCCATGCAACTGAACTGCTGCAGAAAGGATTGTTCAATATCTATTCCTGTTACTTGTCCTTCTGAACCAGGGTTATCAATATCCATGTTGGTAAATGTTAAAAATCCGATTGTTTTCGAGTATCTTGAACAGTTAGTTTTTAAGGTATGTGGTTGGTTATATATTTATCTACAGATTTTGATAACCTTCAAAATCCTTCACAGATTCAAGTTGTGATAAATTCATGCGATTTCATTTTATCAGACGAGGTAACAAATGCATGTAATGCAATGTAATAATGAGAACTTGTTTCTGGAGTCACAAAGAAAAAATATTCATTATTTCAATGTTGACTGTTGAATTTACTTGTCACAAATCACAATTTAGACATCAAAACGTCATACAAAACAGATGCTAGGGAAATGAGATTTCATATCGACCAGAGCCTGGGCGGTAAATTCGAATCACGGTTGCGCAAACGTTCAAAAACTCTTTGGTATTGAGTCGCCTATGCTAAACTCAGGTATATCTGCAGGTATATCTACAGGAATTGTCATAGATCAGTTGATTAGCAAATTGTCATGTGTCCTTCGTTTTTTGATGTCAATAATGTCAATGCTTATATTGATGTTTTTGGACTTTTTGTTTACAAAAAAGTTGGAGGCTTTGACAACTTGAGTTTTCTGAATGTTAAAAAAATACAGGACTGATTTTTTTTAAATTGCTAAGATTTGCCTGACAGGACAATACAATGTCTACTGAACTTGATAATTGGATAGAAATATCAAAAGAATGTAAATACCTTCCAGAAAACGACTTGAAAAAATTATGTGATATTGTGTGCAGTATTTTATTAGAAGAATCGAATGTTCACCCCGTTTCTACCCCCGTGACCGTTTGTGGTGATATTCATGGACAGGTTTGACTTGTTTGTAAATCTATATCCGTCTCCATTCTAAACAAATGTTAAATTGTAGTTTTATGATTTAGAAGAGCTTTTCAGAAGAGGTGGACAAGTGCCTGAAACGAATTATGTTTTTCTGGGTGATTTTGTGGATAGGGGCTATTACAGTTTGGAAACTTTAACAAGACTACTTACCCTCAAAGCCAAATACCCTGATAAAATAACATTACTGAGGGGTAACCATGAAAGTCGCCAAATCACTCAAGTATATGGATTTTATGATGAATGTATGACAAAGTATGGTAATGTGAATGCCTGGAAGTACTGCTGTACTGTTTTTGACCTTCTCACAGTAGCTGCTGTAAGTATGAAACTCATCACTTGCTACCCCTGATGTTTCTAATGTTATTTTTCAATTTACAGTTGATAGATGAGAAAATATTGTGTGTTCATGGTGGACTTAGTCCTGATATAAAAACTTTGGACCAAATAAGAATATTGGAAAGGAATCAGGAAATTCCCCACAAAGGAGCTTTTTGTGATCTAGTGTGGTCTGATCCTGAAGAAGTAGATGCCTGGTATGATCCCTTTATAGAATGCTATAGAAATATTCAGCATGTTTTGATTTTTAGGGCAACAAGTCCAAGAGGGGCCGGCTATCTATTTGGGGCAAAAGTGACTCATGATTTCATAAGAATAAATGCTTTATCATTAATTTGTAGGGCCCATCAATTGGTACATGAAGGTACTTAGTTCTTCACAATGTTTGATATCCTTTTTCACAAAGAATCATTTTTTTTTTCAGGATATAAATATATGTTTGATGATAAACTTGTCACAGTATGGTCAGCACCCAACTATTGTTACAGATGTGGAAATATAGCAAGTATTTTGGAGTTCAACACTCCTGACAAGGCTGAACCAAAATTGTTCCATGCAGTTCCAGATACTGAGAGAGTTATTCCCAGCAGAAATGTTACTCCATACTTCTTGTAATCTTTTAAAAAATATATTTTAATCTTCTTTTATACTGGCTTGTTTTAACTTTATTGAACCTTTTCTTGATCTTAGAGTACCTTCACTGTCCTCTAATTTTTCCTTTGAGGAAATATATTGCTACAGAGGGTTGAGGAAGTGAAAATACAGGGTGTTTCATTAATAATTTGAAATATAAAACTGGCATTCTGGGCGATGAAAAATAACAAAAATAATTGTCAGTGACATAATTGCTGGTGTTGTCTATACCTACAACAAAGAATTGAAAAATACTATTTCAATACTCTCAGACGATACGTATTTATATTCGATACGAAATCTTATGCCGATTTAAAAATAGCAAATTTTGCTCTCCAGTCATGCGATGAGTACGTTACTCGAATTCCAACGCCTACTCAATAGCTTTTAGACGTGTCCGCCTCTGATATTTGAAAAATAAGAACATAAGAACAACTTAAAAATAACATACAGTGTGTATCAGCCAAATTGAATAAATTCGATTATGAGTAAACGGGGGCTTGTTCGAAAAAACTTTTGGAAGCGTATTTCTTTCAACAAAAACTATGCAGGGTCAGTACCAATTTTCTTATTTCGATATCTATGATACTTGATATGAGGTCCAGACAATATTTCGAAAACGCGAGTATAGTATGATGAAGATTTTTTTTAAGTTTGAAAAATTATCGACGCCTACTAGGAGCTGATCGTCGCTATGCTTCATAAATATAAGTAAATCAATTGCACTGACTTTGGAATTACGCGCATGCAAAAGTATCTACGTTATTCATAATCTTTTTTGTTTCACGCGAACTCATTTATTTCACTCATTCCTGAGTTGAAGCGGTTTACATTTGACGTTTCTTGATCGACAAAAAATGCGATTATGGATGATTTTTACAAGAATGCTATGAATAATAGTTACCATGGCTACCATATTATCTCAATTGTTTTGAGTGCCATCAGTTTTACAAGCCACAGATGTTGTCATTGTACTGTGTCGGAGTTATTGTCATATATTGTAACGAGAGTACAAACAAAACTAAAAATAATTATATTAAAATGGTTCAATTCAGCAATGAGGAATAAGTAAACTTGTTACTGATGTTTGGAGAATGCCATGGTAACTAATATTTATGGTATTCTTGTAAAAATCATTCATAATCGCACTTTTTGACGTTCAAGAAACTTCACCTTCAAACCGGTTTAACTCAGACATGAGTAAAATAACAAAAAAGTTTATGCATAACATATATGCGCGTATAATTCCCATGGACGTAAAGTCACTATGCAATCGATTTATATTTTCGACGCGTCGCGACGCCCAGTTCTAAAGTAGGCATCGAATTTCAAAAACCCTGTAAAACATTTGCTCTTTCCAGAAATTGAATATTTCTATTCGGTTTCGAGATATTGGCGTGCGGAGTTTTAAGTGAAACACCATGTATATGAAAAAATGGATTAGCCATAAATTGGAAAAAATTTTGAGAGAAAAAATAGTCTATCCAATTAAAAATATCAAACATAGTTTGAAATGAATGTCTGGTAGACTACGAGCAGAAAACAACTACTTTCCTGGTAAATACCACGCAGAACATTGAATTATATCTGTTCGTAGTCCATGCAACGATTCACACTGTGAATGCAGATCGCAAATGTTTCTTTCTTCCTAAGACGTGACAAATTCACATCGAGACAGGCACGCCTAACAACCTACAGACCGGTTTCGGGCTTATTGGCCCTCATCAGTGCAGGGTAGTTATCCGAGTAGAGACCGTAAGATCTCAACTCGAAGCGTTGCCTGTCCCAATGCATTTTCGTCGCGTCTATTTGACCGCACCGAGCCGCGTTCCAACAGACAATTGAAAGTGGCGACATCATGCGGCAGAAGAAAGAAACACTCCAGAACCGAATTTCCCAAGTTTTACAGAACTTGGAAGTGGCTGAGAGCTCGACTAAGCTCAATAAATGAAAAAATGGATTAGCCATAAATTGGAAAAAATTTTGAGAGAAAAAATAGTCTATCCAATTAAAAATATCAAACATAGTTTGAAATGAATGTCTGGTAGACTACGAGCAGAAAACAACTACTTTCCTGGTAAATACCACGCAGAACATTGAATTATATCTGTTCGTAGTCCATGCAACGATTCACACTGTGAATGCAGATCGCAAATGTTTCTTTCTTCCTAAGACGTGACAAATTCACATCGAGACAGGCACGCCTAACAACCTACAGACCGGTTTCGGGCTTATTGGCCCTCATCAGTGCAGGGTAGTTATCCGAGTAGTCTACCAGACATTCATTTCAAACTATGTTTGATATTTTTAATTGGATAGACTATTTTTTCTCTCACCATGTATATGTCCCTGTCTTTGTTGACCACAGCTTTGACTATTCATTTATTAAATACTGATATTTAATTTTTAATTCAGAATTTCGGTTGATATGTGAGCCGTTTTGACTAATAATAAATAGTTTCGGCATTAAAAATTCCAAATATTAGATTACCTCGAAAAAAAAATGCGCTTCTGGAAATAAGAATTTTCGAACACGCCCTATCGTCTATTCATTATCGAAATTATTCCATTCGGATGATGATACACACACAAAGTTAACTGCTACGACAATAACGACAATAATTAATAGAAATTTAATTTTATTATTACTATTTGTCATCCTTTTATACTATCTCCTTGTTTTATTTCAATTCCTTCTTATTCACTTAAATACGTGTCTCTCATCCGGTTTTGACATTTGAATCTTTCAATTCAATTATCTATTTTTCATTTCAGACCCCCTTTTTGATATTTTTCATTATTTTTTTAACAACCCGTAGGTATTTCGCAGTTTTTTAATCGATATTCCATTTCAGCATAAATCATCTTTTCTTAGGATTATTCAAATCTTTATACCTTCAGACAATGAATAAGTGCGAAAGTTCAAACAATACAGTACACGGAGTGCCCGCGTAAAGTCCGTTTCCCCCATAGTAATTTTCGAACCACCTAGTATATCACAACGAAATTTAAGGGCTTGCCTAGCAGATGAAAATCAAATTTTTTATGGAAATTACTGATTTTAAAATAGTGTCATTGAATTATTTTTTAAATACCTATATATTCATTGAATTTTCGAAATATGCTCATAGTTCTTTCCAGTTTATCACTTTTGCTAACTGAGTTAAGTTTGACCTAGCCACAACTTTCATTGAAGCAGTCCCAATCTCGTTGCGATATATACCGGGTGGTTAAAAAATTAGTGAGGGTGCAACGGACTTTATACGGTCATTGTATATTAGGCACATTATCAGATTCAGAGACCCTTCGATCAGGGCCGGATTATCCATAATGCGGATTAGGCAACTGCCTAGGGGCCCCGCACCGACTAGGGGCCCACGGGGGCATAATTGATGTTGAACGCACCAAGAAAAAAAAAAGGTTTCATTCGGTTTCATTCGTGACATTCTCGATTATTAAAATCCGGTAATATCACCATAGAAAAAATGATGGATGTGGGGATGATAATGAATGTAATGATATAGCATTGCAAATATATGGAAGTCCGATGATATCAAACGCCACAGGTGAACGAAATTTTTCAAAATAAAATTAATAAAAAACTGTCTTCGTTCAGCAATATCACAGAACCGTTTAAATTCATTGTCGATCATGGCGAGTGGAAATGATGTGTTCAAAAAGGTCAACTTCCAAGATGATTTTAACGATTTTGTATATAAAAAGTTACAAGAATTGCTATTTAAACTTATATTGTACCTACTTCACAAAAATATTTTCTTTGGTTGAGAAAATAGCTGAGTCGATCTGATCGACTCGACTTTTGTAACGGTGGATTTATGCAGAGGTTTTAAGTCGTAAGTTTTGAGTCTCAAGTTTTAAGTAATAAGTCATAAGAATTTCATCCATTGGTTTTCAATGTAACCATTTATACAGCTGTCATAAGTTTTAAGTCCTAAGAAAAGTTGGCCAACATTTATCTCTTACGACTTACGACTTAAAACTCGATCGATTTGCGCATGCGTCTGATTATGCAAATAACAAATAGCAGAAGTTGAATGCATTTTAAACAAATAAAAATAAATGAGAATAGCATATAGATTGAAGATTTGAATTGAATCGAAGGAAATGAGAAAAATTAGCACACGAAATAACAGGATTGACACTATTGACAGTCCTTAAAACTTCTTACATAAATGGTCGATTTTTCCTTACGACTTAAAACTTACGACTTAAAACTTAAGACTTAAAACGAACGACTTAAAACCTCTGCATAAATCCACCGTAATAGAAAAAATAGAGGTTAAGTATATAAGTATATGCACAGGGTAGTTAAACTTTATTGACTACGGCAAATTCTAGTCACTAGTTGAGAAACATGAAAAAATTAAACGACCACAATAAATTCAGAATGAGTGGAATTTAAGTGGGCTCTATTTAAAGGCGATTTAAATCAGAACTAGTGAAGGATGAAGAAGAATATACAGGCCCAGAGTAGAAAACTGGAATATGAACTGCTTTTATAGAGGAAATCATTGAAGTCACTGATGACATTTTCATGCAGACTATGCGGCTGAAAACATTTCAGTGAAAATAGTTTTTATATCACTTCTGGATCTGGGTTTAGGTGCGTAAGCGTAAGGTATTGACTTTACGCACTGTTGCTCTACGATTTTTGATCGGGTGCCAGATAAGCGATCCCTATCCGAAAATACTTGTGACGACTGACTGATGACGACCGATGGTCGATTGTTTTCAGCTGAGTTTTCATCAGTGTGCCAAATATCGCGTAGTAGGATAAACTTGTTGGATCATAAGGAACTGCAACCGCCTCTGAAAAATACGCGTTTCACCATGTTTTGGTTGACTTTGCCAGTGAAGAACACAGAGACTTTCGGTGTAACTGTGAAATATTTGGTGAAAATGAGTTAATTATTAGTTATATTTAGTTATACAGACAGTGATGAATTTATAAGAGGAATAAGTTAGATAGTGATGAATTACAACTCATTGGAATAAATATAAGTGGGATTCAAAGGTAACATCAAATCAAACGACATAGAGGATAATCAATCCTTCATTCATCCAGGTTCCAGTTTGTTAGGAAGTGGTTTTGGAATGAATTTTTAACTCCTACGTATACTTAGATGAAAGTTAGCAAACCTACTAATGAATAAATGTAAGCAATCTCATTGGCTTTTTATTATTGCTGACTATTGTGTCAGGTGGTTCGAACGAAAAAGCGTGGCAAACGAAAGTATGAGCGATTTTTTTTATACTGTACCTACAACAGTGAACAAACTCACGAATGAACGATCATATTATGAGCAAGGTTCTTTTGAGCTCTACGATAAGGATCTCAGAGTTTTTATATAAGAGATACACGGAGCCATTCAAATTGGGGTAAAGTTACGAAATCCCATGCTGAACAATTATCTGAAAGAAAATTCGATTTTTGATTTTTGAATTTGGTACCTATATAAAAATAAACGAAAATTTGTAATTTTTCAAAAGAACAAGGCGCTTTTTCTATGACGTTCTTGATGTACCTACATTTCTTCGAGGAAATCAGTAATTATATATTCCAATACGTTCTTGATGGCGCCAAAGTTACAACACTCAACTTCGGTTTTTCTTATGGACGCCATATTGCAGTCATGAAATCTTTTTTTTCTGACAATGATGTATCATACGATTTGTTCGAACAGAATAGTGCTTTGGAAAAAACGCAAAAAATATTGCTTGACAAGCTAAATTTTGACAGTTCAATTGAATTTATCAGGAACGTTCAAAATTTCGTCAAGCATGCATATTTGAAAACCAATGAGGAATTATTAGGAACAATAAAATGAGCTAGGAGTTTTTTTATTCGAAATTTACCTGTCACCATGGGAGTCCCACAGGGCACAGTACTGGGTCCTATTCTTTTCTTGATTTATATTAATAATATTTATAAAATCCAAAACATTGATGCTAATATAATAATATCCTACGCAGATGATACAGCGTTATTATTCAGCCGAAACTGGACTCAAATCTATCTTCTCTTGGTTGAATATGAGTATAACACAATGTGTTTGTCCAAAAATAAAAAGAGTTGAAAGTTTAAAATATCTCTCTCTCTCTCTCTCTCTCTCTCTCTCTCTCTCTCTCTCTCTCTCTCTCTCTCTCTCTCTCTCTCTCTCTCTCTCTCTCTCTCTCTCTCTCTCTCTCTCTCTCTCTCTCTCTCACTCTCTCACTCTCTCACTCTCTCACTCTCTCACTCTCTCACTCTCTCTCTCTCTCTCTCTCTCTCTCTCTCTCTCTCTCTCTCTCTCTCTCTCTCTCTCTCTCTCTCTCTCTCTCTCTCTCTCTCTCTCTCTCTCTCTCTCTCTCTCTCTCTCTCTCTCTCTCTCTCTCTCTCTCTCTCTCTCTCTCTCTCTCTCTCTCTCTCTCTCTCTCTCTCTCTCTCTCTGTGAAAAAGCCAACATTCATAGAATAAAGCTGACCAAATGACAATGGACTGCTATAACCTCGGCTATAACCCATTGTACCCAAATGAGTACACGAACAAATATCCATCTACCAGTTCCAAAGTTCGTGAAAGTTTTTCGAGAACTTGTTTCCAAACACACCACCATACACCCAACAATAAGTCTTCATGCATTAAACGGGGCTGAAGAACGATTATCTGATTTTTTTATTATGTCCACCGAATATATGCACTCGCTCAGTAATAAAATACGAACCACTGTTGACAAAATGGCTTATTATCCGAAAATAGAAAAAAAATAAGGTGATTTCTCTTCATGACACTATAGAAAACAGTACAATGGATCAGCCATGAAGTTCAAAGTTTCGAAATAATTCGATAGGTGGATACACTATGCGGCTTTTCAAAGTGTACTCACATGAGTACAGTGGGGATTAATGGGTTAAGATGACGGAATAACCATTGATGAGATTTACGATTAAGAATTAGGCTGAATAGAATTTGAATCATCATCACCTTCTTCGGCAACTGTTATGTTTCATGTAAAAGCAGTTCTGAGACCTTTTATTTCTAAACAATAATACGGAAAGAGCATGCAGCGATTTGTCTCGTCAGAGGTTGGAAACTTCCCTGCACAGTATTCATCCCACTTCTGAATTCCACTTGAGTTCCGTTCTCTGTGCAGATTTTGTTATTATTTATGACCACTTCAACTGCATTTCGTATCTGTCGGAAATATTTCACAAAATCTTCAACCCCCTTTCCCTTACTCTTCAATCGCTTCTAGTTCCCAAGAAATGCCAACAACCGAAAATATTCCCGAGATCGTCAGGCTGCAACTTCGCAAGCCGAAGAGCTGGCAATGGGAACTTTCCACTTCAAAATCATCCCCGCACCTGGTTTTGCCAGTGATACAACTTTATGACTGCAAGGGTCGATTGTTGGTTGAGACGACATCAGAATGTGGGGACACCAAGAGAAGAACTTGGCAGAGTTCGGGATACCAACCGAGTGACAGGAATGTTATGGGAAAGGTCAGGAGAACCAGGTGAGAATTTGGATTTCGAAAAATTTTATTGGTTTTGCCTTATAGTGGGAAACGGCGGATTTATGCAAAACACTTCTTCATTAGTCTATATTACTTTATTTCACGGTCATTGGAGCATATTTTTCTTCAAACTCTTCTGCAATTTGTTAGAACAAAAATATATATTCCTCTTTTTATCGAGTGGTTAATTTTTTCCTTTTGTTGAAAAATAAGAATATATACGAAAAATGGAAAAGCCATGAAATGGACAAAAATTTTGGTAGACTACAAGCAGAAAACAACTACTTTCCTGGGAAATACCACGCAGAACATTGAATTATTTCTACTCGTAGTTCATGCAACGATTCACACTGTGAATGCAGATCGCAAATGTTTCTTTCTGCCTAAGACGTGACAAATTCACATCGGGACAGGCACGCTTAACAACCTACATATCGGTTTCGGGCTTATTGTCCCTCATCAGTGCAGGGAGTGGAGACCGTGAGATCTCCACTCGAAGCGTTGCCTGTCTCAATGCATTTTCGTCGTGTCTATTTGACCGCACTGAGCCGCGTTCCAAGAGACAGTTGGAAGTGGCGACACCATGCGGCAGAAGAAAGAAACACTCCAAAAGAAATCTCCCATGTTACAGAACTTGGAAGTGGCTGAGAGCTCGACTGAGCTAATAAATGAAAAATGGAAAAGCCATGAATTGTACAAAAATTTTGAAAGCGAAAATAGTCTCTACAATTAAAAATATCAAACATAGTCCAATTCATGACTATTCCATTTTTCATCAATTAACTCGTTTAATCATTGAAAGTGAGGATGTCGTATTGTCGTACGAAAAGTTTAACTATTATAGAAGATTCACAAATCAAAAGCTACCCGACATATGATGGTTACAAAGGAAAAAACAAATCCGTTCCAACCAAACTATAGCCAACTATGTCTCATATTTGAAAAAGTACAACTTTAGACTATAACTCGAAATTTCACTTTTTTTTTTCAAATTTCCTCGACGCCATTGGATTTTATTTTTTTATTTTTATTTTTTTGTATCTCTTATAGTTACCGAGTTACCCCATAAAAAGATCGAATTTGTTCACCCAGTACATTAAAACTGATTTTGTTAGAGACCAAATTTCATTTGAATAAAGAAAAAATAATTGTTTTCCAGTGATAGTTGGTTGTTTGAGTTACTTTGTTTTGTATTTGCACGCCAAAATTTTTCAATACTCATCTGAAATAATTTTGAAACATCGATGAAACGAAAGTGTCGAGAGAAAAGTGGCAAGTAATATATATTAGGAGAGAATTTGATTTCCAAAAAGCAAATGCAGAAATAATTGTAGAGTGGTCCTTCAAAATAATAATTACAGAGTGGTCCTTCAGAAAAATCAAATGTATATGTCATAACTTCGCAACCAGTTTCTACAAAAAAAAAATTGATTCACCACTGGATTCCTCATGAAAATGTGTAAATCGAGCTCGTAACATGTTGATTAGTTTTCTCTTACTCCTTTAGAAATCGGTATTTCCTTTATAAACACCACAGTAGACAGGAGACCTAGTTCGGACCTTCATGGTCGTAACAGGACGTCTGATGGATGTTCTAGGTCCATGTTGTAGTCCAATAGACTTTCAGACCTCCATAGACGCATAATAAAAATATATATACAGTGTCACACATAAAGTTCGCGACATATGGAAGTTTTACTCTAAACATGTCAAATTTGAATTTTTTTTCGAAAAAAACAATCAGTTTTTTTTTTAAATTTCGAAAAATGTCAGGGAAACCCAGTTTCCAATTGTATGCATTTGTTCCAAATTTGGACTCTCTACTGCCACTTCGACTACTACTAAGTGAAAATTTCATTTCTATTTGATCAGTACCTACTATTTTCATCCCGAGATGTTGCATTAGTCTTGTATTGTTTAAAATCACGAAATATATCATGTCTAGTACAAATCGCTAGAACGACAGTCTTTTGAATAGTTATAAAACTGTATAGGTCATTGTTTAGTTCACAGAAAATTATGATATTTCGGGTTTGTTTGTAACTGAATTATTGGTCAGAAAAATAATCAAACTGGATAAAAATCTATTGAAAAAGGAATACGAGTGTAATAAGAATGAAGAGAAATTCGTGTATTCGATTACTGACATATTAACGTCCATACATTGGAAATCCACATCAGTTTAACGATGAAATGAAAAAACTAGATGAACTTTGCAACAACAAAGACGAATTTCTGGAGATGCATTTTTTTAATTTTCTGGTAACAGGCCAATGTGGGTATTTTCTGGGCAAGATATGATATTGATGTCTCATATTCATCAAAATTATGATATTTGAATCATGTTTCGTTCGAATCGATAGAGCGAAAGATTCGAAAAATAAAAAAAAAATTTAAAAAACTCGAAATGACAGTAGAGAGTCCAAATTTGGAAAAAATGTATGTATGTATGTAAAAATTCTTTATATCTATTAATAAAAAAAACTTCCATATGTCGCGAACTTTATTTGTGACACTGTACATATCATTAAGAATAGTCAACTTATTCCTAGGCATAATTATTGATAACAACGTGAAATGGGATCTTCAAATTCAGCACCAAAAAAATAAGATCATTATTGTATTTATTTAAACAAATGATCCACATACTGGACGAAAATAAACTTAAAATCATGTATTTTAGTCTAGTCCAATCACTCCTGAACTACGGCATTATCGCATGGGGTGGAGCATATTCTAATAATATAAAACCCTTGGAAATAATACAAAAAAAAATCATAAAAATAATATTCAATCTCAATCAACAATTTCCATCGAACTTACTTTTCCAGAATTCGAAATTACTGAATATCAGACAGTTATTCTATAAAACTGCTTTAATCCATTTAGTAAAAAATAATCTGATAGACATGAATATAACACATACTTATCGAACAAGATTTCGAGAAAATGCAAACTTAGTTCTTCCTAAGTCTCAAAGGTCTATTGGACTGCGATATTTCATATATGTGGGACAGAAAGTATATAATCAGTTACCACTCAATCTGAAAATGGAAATTCACATCAAACATTTCAAATACAAATTAACACATTGGCTCCTAACATCAATTAACAAAATATTACTATAGACCTATCGTAGCATGGATTGAGTAGGTATATCATATGATAATATAAAAAAAAAGGATTTAATTCTTTTATATATTTTTTATATTTTATTACTAGTAATAGCAACTTCATAGAATTTTACTTTATGTCGAGTAAGTTTACAATATTTTATTTATAGAAATTTTTAAATGTTTGAGGATTCGTTATTGATATATTATATTATATACTACTGTTTTAAGTTAGGTAATTTTTTAGTGTTTAGCCTTAGTGTTCAGTTTCTAATTTTTTCAATCTGATATTTTTTAATTTTTTCAGTTTTCTTTAATTTTATTGATTTAAATTTTTGTTTTCAATATCTCAAAATGACCTTAGTTATTTCACGTTTGGGAACACAGTCTAGCTTTTGGCTCAAATGAACCTGAACATGACACAATACTAAAACAAAAAAAAAAGAGAAAAACGGTCATTTTGAAATCTCTACCTGATATTTATTCACAAAAATATGTCCATGTTTTTTTTGTTGTTTTACTAGAATGAAATAATTGAATAATAATAATTATTATTATTATTCGATCCTTCCCTACACTATGTTACCCTGTATATTGTTCCTTCCGCTAGAAGTGCCACGTCAGATCAAGATTCCCAGAAGAGACTTCTGAAGAAGACAACATCAACTTCGACGTTGACAAATCTCCATCAGGACAAGAACAAACAACGAAAACTTTCCGACAGGAAAAACCATGGAGGTTCGAAGGGAAAAACTATCAACGTCGATGGACATCTGACTGTTGTTCCCCAAGGACATGTTACCGATGAAGATGCGGGGGAAAATAATGGATTCGGTCCCAACGAGACGAATAAGGAATGGCAGAGTGCTGAAGGTGAGATTGTTTCATCCAGAGGCGGATCAGTTTTGTTTTATGTTTCTAACAGATTTAGTATCGAAGCCATCTCGAACAGGTATATACAGTACTTGGCGAGAAACGTTTCGCTCACCAACCAGACTAAGATGCTGAAAAAATAGTAATTTACGTAACAAGTCCGGAAAATACTGTTTTTTTGGATGAGTGGACAAAATTCTAGGACGAGCGTAGCGAGTCCTGGAAGTCTGCGAGTCCAAAAAAACTGTTTTCGGGCGTGTTGCGTACACAATTTTTTCGGCAACCGTGTAGAATAACAAATCAAAGAAACACATTTCTTTATTAGAACAAAATTTCGAACATTTCAATTCTTATTTATATTAATATTTATATTAAAATTAGAACAATTGTTAATATTGAATGGATTCAATTTGTTTGAAATGCTTGGTATATTTAAGTGCCTTTTGTTGAAGTCAGAACAAGAAGGTAAAGTTTCCGTTTCACATTGATTGTTTTCATCTGATAATTTTTGAATGTTAGCTAATTTTATGTCAGATTGCTGTCAGTCGTTATTTTGCTGCTGTGGTAATGATCAACTGCATTTATCAAAACCATACTACCAAGATTTTCATATTTACAATGACAACAACGATGTGATTCTTCCCGGCCTAGTCCGGCCTAGTCCGGGCCTAGTCCGGGAAGTACGTACGTAATTTTTTTTCGATAATATTTCAAAGAGTAAAATCAACTGTTAAAATCTAATAGTAGTACTGGAATGGTTGTAGAATCCTAATAAATTTTGCTCATTCGACCAATTTATAACATCCCAGATATACACTGTGTCCAAGATAAGAATGAACAGCATGGGGATATCGGAAACGGTAAGTGATACGGGGTCGATTCAATAAGAGAATAGTAGCGCATTTATGTGCCTAATAATATGACATTTAGAAAGTTTTAATATTCCAAGTAGTTTTGGAGATATCCGAGAAAAACCGAAATTTGAGAATTTCGTTTTTATTTTCTCCTAGCTCTATTTTCAAAGGAAATGTTAAATTAATAGCACTTCGCCATGGCTACTTTTTAAGGACTACACGATAACATAAGCAGAATTTTTCTGCGACGTTTCGTCTTTTAGAAAACATCATCAACTTTGTATTTTTATATGGGCCGAAACTAAAGTATACCCTGTAAACGACTCCATTTTTCATTGTGAATACAACAATGTATCACACAATATGATTTCGGAACCATTTCTCGCGCAAAATGTAATTTAGTGATTACTCAATCTGTTTTTCTTCAATTTAAGATAATAGGCGCTGGAAAAAATGACCACATTATGTTCTGTTGTCATAATAATACTGTAGTTTGGTAAATTTTTTGACATATTACCGTTCCTACTCTTACACCTCGTTACCTACCTAATTTGATATGTTGTCATGTTACATTTTGTGCCAAAGAAATTGTGTTGATGCTGAACGTGCGTACTCTAATAAGTATCCAGAGAGGCGACAACCTGGTAAATCAATATTTAGACGCCTACTATCTGAAATTGAAGAAAAACAAATTAAGTAATCACTAAATTACATTTTGCGCGAGAAATGGTTCCGAAATCATATTGTGTGTTACATTGCTGTATTAACAATCAAAAATGGAGTCGTTTACAGGGTATACTGTAGTTTCGGCCCATATAAAAATACAAAGTTGATGATGTTTTCTAAAAGACGAAACGTCGCAGAAAAATTTTGCTTATGTTATCGTGTAGTCCTTAAAAAGTGGCCATGGAGAAGTGCTATTTGTTTTACATTTCCTTTGAAAATAAAGCTAGGAGAAAATAAAAACGAAATTCTCAAATTTCAGTTTTTCTCGGGTATCTCCGAAACTACTTGGAATATCAAAACTTTCTAAATGTCATATTATTAGGCACATAAATGCGCTACTTTTCTCTAATTAAATCGACCCCGTATCACTTACCGTTTCCGAAATCCCCATGCTGTTCATTCTTATCTTGGACACAGTGTATATTAATCTGCTATTTCAGGAATTCACGAAATCGTTCATATTTCAGACTATATGTCGGCCAAACTGCCTGCCAATGATGGTTCCACTGAAACTTTATCGAAGAAACAAGTCAGAAGTGACGTAGAATTGCGAGGAAATCACAAAAGATCAAAAAGTGATGATTTGTACAAGAGAAAATTGAGGTAAATGGGTATAGGAACAAAAAGGTTATATACATATAGTATCCTTATCATTGAATTTATGCTTCTGAGACCTTTTCATTTTATAAACATAAGATCGGAAAAAGAAAGGAAATAATAAAATGGTACGGAAAACCAAGTGGAAAACGGAAGAGAACAGTTCCACTTTACCATTTGAAAATCAAATAAAGCTAGGCAGATATAATTAATGAGGAATTATTGATGAGTGAGAGAAATAAAAATATGAAATGACGATACACAAAAGAATACATAGAAAGAAAGGGATGAGAAGGGAACAAATAATGAAAAAGAAAAAAAATATGAAGGTAACATTCGAAATTTGTGAAAACGTTCCATAATCTATGGGAATAACTATAAACTATTTCAATTTTATTTGATTTGATTGCCAAGAATTATCTTCTAATTTTAACTCTTTGGAATTCTACAATCAATTTATGATCTGTTTGTAATTGAATCAGCAACTGAAAGAGTGTTTATTATGTTGTCGAAAATACCCTAACTTTCATTCAGAATTCTGATTTTCACAGACATGAAACGAAACGTAAATATAATTGTCATGTAGATTTGTAACTCAATAAAAATTGAGTTCATTGCTCCCTATCATTTCGACCTCAGAGTTTAAATTTAAAAAAAATATATAGATTGTGTTTCTCAATAGCATGCTGATATTTGGGGTGGTTATTCTTGGATCCATAAAAAAAACTGCACAGGAACATATGTGCTGAAAGTCGATCTCATTAACTTTTAAACTACAGGGTGCTCAAGTTTCTAGAAATCAATTTGTTTTGAGATGACCCTGGATATTTTTGTGAAATATACACCAAGAAGCATTTTCATTTATGTAACATAATTGTTTATTCTTGCCAGTGTTTTCACAAGATCAAGAAATGCCAGGATACCAAATCATGAATTATGAAATATGAAATATTTTCACCAAATCAAAGTCCACCCTAAATTTCCTTGATGGTTATCCAATATGATTCCAATAATTTCTTAATAGATACAACAGCAGCGAAGAGAGCTTGAAACGTGCTGAAATTGACGGATATAGAAAATTTATTACTGCCTACATGCAGGAAGATGAGCAAAAACCTGCCAAAAGCAAACACAAGGAGAATGGCCAAGAAAATGCCAAGCTGGAGATTGATCGATGCTTAATTGAGGTTAGCTTATTTCCCCCCATTGGGGTCAACGTCACTTGTTTTTTGTATAAATGATACCCCCGTGTTTGCAAACTCTATCATTTTTTAGATAGCAATTCCGATTGTCATTTATTATCATGAAATATTACAAAGGAACAGGTTTAAAAATACGAAAGCTCTGAAGGGACACTATAAATATTTTTATTTCTGACAGTGACATTATAAGCTTATATCGTCATAGTTACGATATCTATAATGAGGGTCATAACTCCCTTGGGATATTAAGGTTCAAAAACTCCCTCTTACCTTTTACAGGTGAAAATGATACAAGAAATGCTTATAAACGTTTATATGTAATGAAAACTAAGACATATTTTTCTTATTCACGTCATTACAAATAATAAATGTACAATTTTCAAATGTTCCCTGAAAATTACTTCCGCCGCTGGAAACAATTTCTTCTCTTTTATGGGTGGTGCTGTTGCTGTTCACTACAGTCGAGGTGCCTGCCTCTTCTGATGGCAAAGTAGACAGCATACGCGCCGTTTTATTTCTCAATTCAATACTGTCCTCCAGATACCCCTCTGCCACCGTGGAACTTCTCCAACCTCCGTGTCTTTTTAAGTTTGTCATAGTTGCTCCTGCATTGGCTAGGGCAGTAGCAGAAGTGCGACGAAGGCAATGTCCCGTATAGGTTAGTGGGTTTGGCAATCCTAAATACATTGCGATTTTGCTGGGAATTTTGCCAAACATATTCTTTCCAATTGACTGAGTTGTACATTTATTTTGTCGGAAGCTCAAAAAAAATCGTTTTGTACCTTCAGGACGCAAGGACATATAAAGTCTCAATAAAGGCAAAGCAGATAACTCTTTTTCATCCACAACTGTAAATTTCTTCGATACACCAGTTTTACTTTCCGGTACGTTCACTACCATAACAGTATCCCGGTCCTCTATATCTGCTATACTCATATTTAGAAGTTCCTGAGTTCTGCATCCTCCAAAATAACCCATAATTAGAACAACCTATAACAAATAAAACGAAATAAACAAACGAAAAAGAAAATTATGAGAAAAAAATTACCTTATGCAATAAATGAATTTCATTAGGGGCGTCCTTTAGAAATTTGATGACATCTTTAGGAGATAAGACAGCAGACTTTTTCGGCTTATACCCCTTACTTTTCCGTTTCAAAAAAGCCTCTAGTTCGTTGAACTTGGTGATATCTCTTTTCTCATATATGGTCACCATCGATTTGAGCATTGACCATTTAGTCCATAACGAATTTGGGCTAAACGTTTCTGACTGCAACGAATAAATACAATTATTACCAAATCTACCAGAAAATACTGAAAATACTTTACCAGTTCTTGAAAATATGCCAGAAAGACAGTTTCGTTGGCATCTTTTGACATAACATTTCTCTGTGTCAGCCACTTCAGATATAAGTTGTATTCTTTTTGATATAGGGCTTCACTTTTCGATGGAAGTAATGATCGTCTTGCTTTTTCCCCTTTTTTTATAATATCCTCCATTATATCAGAAAAAGATCGTCGATTTGTGGTAAAAAATAAACACGTTTTTAACGGAAAAACATTGATTGATAAAGAAAGTTTGCTTATAAACATGTAACATAGCGACAACCTAGCAACAACCAACAATGCTACAATCAACGCTACCTAATACTTTGCCATCGGTAATTAAGGCCCTCATAATTCCCTTAATACATAAATAACTATTTTAAACTCATTATAATGAGTTAGCTATCTCGATATAATGAGATACCAACTCATTATTATGAGATAACTAAGTCATTATAATGAGTTACTCTATCTTTTCAAACAGATGGATATATACATGGAAATATGCCAGGAGTGATATTTCAATGAATGTTCATATTCAATTACTGATTTGTCACCGCAAATATATAAAGGTAAGATTTCAAATAGATGTTATTTTGAGAGACTATAAATATTTTGAGGTTATGCATGACTACTTTGTTTTTGTCAAATGCCTAAAAAAATTGTTTTTTATAGCTTTCGATGAAGATGACTACACTATAAGTTGATGGAAAAAGAAGTTTTGGCTTGGCCCATTCTCAGAAGTAAATGTTTCAGCCATAGGTTCAAGAACTAATGCTCTTTTTTTCAGCAGAATCTCAGAATTCTGATGATAATTTATGAATAAATCTAATTATTATACATTTATAAGATCTTTTCATGTGTTTCAAGAGAAAGGTGTAAGGTCATGAAATATTATTGCTTTCTGTTGAACTGGGTTTTATCCGCTTGATCTATTATAGTGATTATATGAATATTATATGAATGTCAAGCAACTTATTGAAATTTCTTTACATCGTGAAATCGTAGAACTCTCTTATATGTGAACGAATAGAAAAAAAAATAACCTCCAGGTTAAGTTATTAAGCCAAAGTCTATAACCTACTGAAATGTAAACAACACCAAGCTGAAAGAGATGGATATGGGGTCCTTATTTCATCATTCTTCAAGCCAACAAACATTCGCATATTTCCATATTACTTGGAAAAAAAGCACTTGTTGGCAAAATTGCTTAATATTATCTCATTATTATGACTTATGGTATCTCATTACTATGAGATAATTTATCTCATTATAATGAGTTAGCTATCTCATAATAATGAGAAAGCTTACTCATTATATTGAGTTAGGTATCTCATTATTTTGAGATAGTATCTCATTATATTGAGATAGCTAAGTCATTATAATGAGATAAAAAAATATCTACAGTGTCCTTTCAGAGCTTTCGTAGAAAAACGTACGGTTATGGTAGAACTATATAACTTACTGAGAGTGAATATAATTGAAATTAGTTACGAAAAACTTCGTGTTGAAAGTATAGCATCCTAGCAATCATCCTGTAAAATGTCCTCGTCGATGACTATTCCGAATTCTCGCAGCAATTTATTTTTCCTATCATTCAGAAGCCCAGATTCTGATGATCAATATTTGATATTCACTCTTCAGATGACTCATATGAAACCGAAAAAGTACACGACTAGGACGAGCAGTGCCGGAACATTGGTGATACCGGAAGAAAGTTTTCGTGACATCCATAACAAACGAATTCGAATGACTGGAATCGCGGAAGAGAACTATGTAGGTGAGTAATCGTATAATGTCAATACCAAATGCATCTATACCAGCTCGAGTTGCCATCATTTTGTATCCTAATCGTACCACAACAAAAACAATTCTATTTTTCTCCATACTTAGTCTCAGGTAGATGGATACAGAACTTATACAGTTGTTAAAAAGAGGGGTAGGTTGAAGAGAGGAGTAGGAGTAGGTTAATTCAAGATGAAAAGAGACTCAAAGATTCCAATTTTAGGAATATTATCATAATCAATCTAATGAATTAATTCAAAGAAATAAGCTGAGCCTAGGAGTAGATATTTCTGAGTTACTGTCATATGAGGTACCTATCAATTCAACAAAATCTACCAAAGAAACACATACACAATATGTCAAGATATCACAGACGTACAAAGTACTTTTTTCTTTCCACTTGTTGTAACCTCAAAGGAGCATTAGACATACCAAAAGTCATTGATAGTGCATGTATAACCCGTCTGTATCAAATTTGTACTATATAAAATCTTGTAAATTGATGCCATCTTCTTATGAATGGTAGAACCAGATTTGAAACGTCAAAAATAATTTCCATTTTTGAAATCATGCTTCGTTAGGAGAAAAATTTCCCCTACTTCAAGGCATATAACTTACATATTTCGAGGAAAGGTTTATTACATTCCATTGATTGCCAATTCAAACAAACTTATCAATTATTTCGGTAGATCGACTGTGCTCTGCAAGAGAATGCCGAAATCATAAGAGACAGGCCAGCGACCCTATTGCTTCGGGAAAATCCATTGGAAGCAATCGTTCGAACTGTGAAGATCTTCTCAAAGGGACTGACCGACTGGAAAAACAGAGGTACATGCTTGGAATTTCGTTTACTTAGAGAATTTTCCGGATAAATGTAGACTGACCTGACCTTATCAGAGGCGTAGCATCACCAAAAGCTTCGATGATAATTATTGCTTGGTTCATAGAAGCCAATAAATAGAAGATATCTTAAATTTGTAGTAATTGTTAATCTTGAATTATCAAGTACATCCATTGAACGTCCCTTTCCAAAGACTCGTTCATCCAACGAACATCGAGACTTTGGAACTCATTGCCTATTGAGGTGTTCCCCGAGGCATACGATCTCCAGGAATTTAAGAAGAACACCAACTCCTGCCTTCTTTTCCTTGGTTCTCACGATGTTCTCTAAACATTACAGGATATCCCTTTTCGTGAGAACCAGAACAAAAAAAAATGGATTTTCAATAGTGTCAGTCACTCTGCTGTGATGAACCGAGTAATAATTACAGTACGATTGAGTAATATTGTGATATCCCATCTACTAAAGCAGAACACAATAACCGCTTGTTTTTCTTTAATGGATTTCAAAAAAAGAAAAACATCAAATATTATAATGTTCATGGAAGAACATCGCGTGAACTATGGCGACAGTTTGGGATTGAGAGATATAGGTAATAGTATTTTTTCTAAAGGTTTGGAAGATATAGGCATCAGGTAATTACTTCCACAAATTTCGTCGTTTGAAGAAAAAAATTGTTGAAAGTTGCTGTCTATATATAGTTACCAGGAGTGGTCTTTTCGCCTTTTTTGCTAGATTTTTTTGTATGAATCATTCGGAAACGCTTGAAGGAATTCCGTCTGGCGAATATCTCAGCATAGATGTTGGCTTTCCAGTATTGTTGTAGATGATGTGCCATAATTCAACTTCACATTCAACTGAGTTCGAAATTTTCGTATTCTAGACAACCATATCCGAGCACCGAACTTTCCTATTCCCAATCGGACATTTTTCCGTTGATGGAAAAGCTGCTCAACAGCCACGATTTCGATGAAAACCACAATCGAGTGCAACTCTCGGAGAGCGACGATTGGAATTTCCAGGCAATTAGGGAAAAATCGGCGAGAAGAAGACGAAAAAAGAGAACCCGGAAAGTCGCAGATAAGGAAGGTAAGAAAAATATATACATTTTTGGGATGCAGCATATCGAGTAGATAAAGGAGATATATATTTTTTGAGCCCGCGTCTCAAGGTCAAACTATTCGATTAAATCTGTTTGGCTTGAGGTCATCCCTTTCTGCTTGAATCAAATTATTTGAAGCAAACAAAATTCTAGTCACAATTTGAAGAAGTTTTCGCAAAATATTGAATTTTTCCTGAACATTTGATTAAAAGAAACACTGATCATCAATTGAACGCGTGAACATGAGTGAACAATAATTCAGAACATCTAGTATATATGGTCGTATTTCTTACAAGTTCCGAGCAACATCATTTCAAGCGCCTGACTTTATTATCTTTGTATTTTAATATTTCGAAAGTATGTTATTCAGCAATATTTATTTTTATTTTGCCATTTGATTGGAGTTTGGTATCAATAATTTAACCGTCCTCTGAATTTTGCTTTATTCAATTCAAAAATTCAGGAAGTGACGTCATGATGGCATCAGCCAGTTTGATCAAATCGTTTGATCATGAAACGAGGGCTTCAAGCCCAGTTTATTCCTATGCGATTTTGGCTTTGGCGATACTATTGGTGAAAAATGCGCTGTTGCTATTGGTCAGTTTGAATAGTAGGAACTATCGCAGCCAATCCTTATTGTTTTATTTCAAGGTCACAGTATCGCCAACGCGAAATCACCTATAGGAATAAACTGGGCTTCAGAATCTAGCATGCGTGTGAAATATGACGTGTGTCACAAACTTGATAGTTGATATAGCCAATCGATTATAAAGAGTTAGTAAAAAGTATGGAACTCCTTAGCTATCTTCGCAATAGTTTGATTAATTTCGAATAAAATTTGCTAACCCGTTTTGTAAGGAAATCCAAGGATACCAAAAAATAATCAAATTCCAAGGATAATGGGATCTTACAGTTGCATTTTCAGCGGTATAGAAGTATACCCATTAATAAATACGCCATTCGATTTGTGGAATCCATTGTCGATCTAAATGGAAACCTAGTAGGCTAGAACTATAATATTGTCTGTTCACTGGAAACAATTACGCATATTCTTCTGTAAGGTAGAGACATCTTCTCATAATAACCGTGACCTATTTTGAACTTGAAGTGTCAGACTGTGGGCATAACCTAACGTTTTTATTTAAATTTTGAATTACGCGCTTCTTTTAGCACAGTGAATCTCCTGTTTCAAGCACAGAATTGTTTGATATCATTGATCAGGGAATCAGGAAGCATCAAAAACATCGTGAGAAACTCAAATGCGAGGCAAGTGAATGTATTGGCATATCGAATGTACAAGTTGATATAATTTTAATCACTTACGTTGAGTTGTATATTTGCTCCACGCATAATTCATACCCACTGAAGAAAGCACACAAAAATTAGTCCTTCTTTGAACTCAAACACCACACACACTTACATTCACTTGTTTTCAACATATTTCAGCAGAATAATCTAGTATATTTGGAAAAATACTAAAAATGTTATCAAACCCATCGAGAACCGAGCATGACGGGTGCTGAACTTTGTGACAGTGTCAAGTTGACAGATCAAAGTCTAGTGTTTCCGAAGAACGGTACATTTTTCGAAAAATATTGAATTCTTTCGCTGAAAAGTGTTGAAGATAAGTAAATGTGAGCGTGTTTGGTGTTTTAATTAAAAGAAGGACGAATTTTGTGTTTTTAGTAGAAGAATTTTAAGATGTCAAATGGATGGGTGTAAATTTACGAAACAAGCGTTTCGGATTCTTGTTCTGGGAGGCCAAAATACGTGTACCTCCAAAAATTTTCCTTGGAATATGCCTTATTATTGTTTCTAAAAACTGTTATTGGACCTTTTCGAGTAGAAATTTGTATAAAAAGTAAAATTATGTCAGATTATTATAGTTACATACAATATGTGCTGAAGTCAAAAAAAAGAAGACCATAACTTCAACCTAAAATTGGGTCGCTAACAGAGAAAAAACTAAAACAGATGTGCATCGAACGACTTCTATAAAGTAGCGACCTCAACTTGGCAGACGTTTGGGGCTTGAGTGAACAGACAATATTATACCGACTACTAGGTGTTCATTTAGATCAACAATGGTGGAATTTATATTGCTTTAGATTTAGTTTATTGTTGATTGAATATTCACTGTTGTCGATATTTTGGAATCATAACGGTCATTATTCATCAATCCATGTTGGTGAATTGTTTCCCACTATAACAGCTATTCGTTATCAGAAATATATATGTTACCGTTTGGTATCCACTGAATATTTCCTTTGGGCTCTTATTTTTTAATGGAATGCACCACACCTACTGGGACATATTTTTTCCTATAATAGGACCTTCTGGAAATCCACTTTGCGTTGAAATATTAACCACTCTTGGTAATTACTTATTGACGTAGTGTGATTGCTTGCAATGTTACTTTTCAATGAAGTTAGTGCTATCTACATAATGTTAACAACGAGATCATTAGAAGAACCTCTAGAAGCACTGAACATTGAAGTGAATTGCCGACCAGTAAGATTTGACTTGCTACTTCCTTTTTTGTTGTGGTAGTAGAAAAAAAGAATTTGTATACGACTGCCTAAGGAAATTATGTTATTTTCTAAAAGCAGTTCTTTTCACACATCGTATGTAAAGAACTTTGCTAACGGATATTTCATCTTAACACACGGATATGTCATATTTGCGCACGCATCTCGTTCTCTGTTATTTCAACGTCAAAGTTATTTGCAACTAGGTGTTTGGAAGAAGTTCCCAATTATTACGTGAAATTGACAGTGATAAAATAATATCTAATCAACACCAACTGAGATTATAGGGCAGCCGCGCTCAAGTTACACAATTGAAACACTTCAAGGTAAAGGTCACCTCTAAAGGTCGTTTAACTGTTTTGAGTTGAATTTTCAAATGTTACACTGAGAATTTCAAATTCTTTTGGAAAGGCACGTGAGATAAATTTTTATATTTCTATCAGTGTTTGAAACTTTTCTTTCAGTTTATTCGTGGCAAAGGCAATTATATAGTTTACTGCTCTCGTGGGGTGAAAGACTAACTTATCATGCGTGTTTGATTTCATCACTGAAAAATAATTTCAGCAATGTAGCAGCTACATAGTCACGCATTTTCCGATAAAAACAAAGGATAACAGAGAATAATGGGTAGATTGATGAAACCAGTCAAAATGAACTCCCACCTTTCAGCCACCTATTGATTACCACCCTCCATATATTGAACAAAAACCACGTAGGTAGGTGGTGATTTTTTTTTCTGTGTTCTTTTGGTGAACAGTTTTTCGTTATTGGAAATGGAAATATTTGATTAATGACTAGTTACTGTTCAGCATGTGAAAGAATTGCAGTAGGTAATACTGAAATCAAATCAATATACCGAGAAAAATAAAGTGAGAGAGATCGGAATTTACTATAGAAAGTAGATAGGTAAGTCAAGAAAAATGTCGTATATGTGGAAAATAATGAGATTTTATTAAAGATGATTCAAATTTCGGGGATAAAGTCCACATTTCCATGAATAACTAGAAAAAAACAATGACCTGTCTACTCTTCCCTTCATTTCTCTAGAAGACCCTACTGAAACAATCCCATCAAAGAAAATTATAAATGAACTACTAACATGAGTTTCCCTTCACAATATTCAATTAAGTTCTGAACTAGATTTTGTGATAACGCTATCCGTAGCCTCTATATATCTTCTATTTCCCTATAACTTACAAACATTCGACTCCCCTTTCGGAACTAGAGTTTGCAGTAGAGATTGCAACAATCCAACTTGATATGCCCTGAAGATGGAGACCTTAGATTAGGTTATAATTAATGAAGTGTGCATTGAGTGCTGATAAAGTAGAAGTGATATCAGGCAATCTGCTCGTGATGCATTCATTCGAAGATAGGGAAACACATATTGGGTTTGATTATCAGAGAATAACAATCGATTATAACCGGAGAAAACTGGAGTTGCATTAACAAGAAGAGATCCAAGCAAAGAAGTACAGAAATACATTTGTGGATTGGTGGAAACTTGAATGAACCACACAAATACGATAAAAGCTCAATTGAAGTAATTTGGACAAATAATAAAAAATTAGGTACCCGAATAAGCTATTCTTAGAGATCTAACTCAGAGAAAAACAAATGATAGAACAATAGAAAATGCACTCTCAAGAATTGTCAAAGCTCGCGGAGATACGTAGAAAAAATAAGGAATGGAAGAAAGGAATGAGAAGTGGAAGAAAAAAAAATGAGATGAAGAAGAGTGCTTTCAAATCATGAGTGAAGTATTACAGGAAAAGCTCCAGGAAGAAAAGTTACGAAGATAGGAAGAAAAATTGAAACTTCGAAGATCCCTGTATATGCAATTCCGGCCACTGAATTCCTTATAACTATTGAACGATCCATTTCCAACACCTAGCTCATTCCTCAAAATTTTCCGGGTATTCTCGGATATATATCGATGCTTGGCAACGTTGCAGGATCCGAGCAACCCCGTTCGCCGGGATCAGGGAAACGCGTTCCGAGTCCTTGGCGACGGTTTTGCGCCGGTCCGCAGCCCGCTCGACCTCGCCTCTTCACCTTGTTCCTTTCCCGTTTGATGCGCCGTTGCCAAGTTGTCAATGAATTCGGCGAACCTCGGAAAGTTGATTCCCATGAAAAAACGTTTATGTTAAGAGATCGTAGGTCATAGAGAGTTCTAATCGACTAAATACTTTCAATGATTATGATTATTACTGAAATTGTAAATTCAACCCAGGTATCATTCTATAATCTTGACAATATAATTACAAACATTTCTGATGAACTGCTTACCACAGGTGTATATGAACCGTGTTTATCTGACCATAGAGGCCAATTTGCCAAAATTGATCTTATGAATGAATTTCATGGAAATTATCCTGAATATAAAAGGCACATATCACATAACGGTATAACTAAGCTTTAAAAAATGTTATGTGACATCAATTGGCAAATATTTTCTAACGACCAAGATGACCCAAATAATTTAGCAAATTTTTTAGTTAATAATTATAACACTCTCACTCTAAAACTTTTCCTCTGAAAAAATGCAAACCAAAAGTGAACAAATCATTGGTTCAATGGTTCTCAGATGATTTGAGATTATTGAGAAATAATTTGCACAGCATCAAACAAATAGCAGACGCAACCAAGGATTCAAATGGTTTCATTGCGTACAAACAACACAAGAAAGAGTATGGTAACAAATTGACATCTGCAAAAAAAATGGCGTGAGTACATTTCTACGTCCAAAAATAAATCTAAAGCTTGCTGGAAAATAATAAATTTCGAGAGAAATAAAATTAATTTAAACCCAACAATCGAATTATCAGCTGATGAGATAAATAACTTTTTCAGCAACATAGCAGATAATATCATAAATTCGCTCCCGTATGTTACAAACGAGGACCTTTTAACTTTTGAAAAATTTCCTGCTCCTTGTAAGTCATTTTTCTTTCAACCAGTTCACGAGGTAGAAGTTTTGGAAGCGATTAATTCATTGAAGGACTCCAAATGTTCGGATACCCATGAACTCAATAGCCAAATACTAAAGGAAACCTCATCTATAATAATACAACCTCCTACTATACTGATCAATTTGATTTTATGTACTGGTATCTTTCCAGACATCTTCAAATTTTCTAAAGTATTGCCCCTCTTTAAAAAAGGTGATGCAGCAGTCATTGATAATTACAGACTAATAAGTATTATTTCAGTGTTCAGTAAAGTGGTCGAAATAATAATTAAGATTCAGCTTTATGCCTACTTTGAGAATAATAATTGTTTCAACAACTCACAATATGGGTTCAGAAAGTCGCGTTCTACAATACATGCAGTGTTTGACGTCGTGTCTGTTGTGGTTGAGGAACTTGAGAAGGGCAATCAGAATGTGTTGATGCTTTGCGACCTGTCTAAAGCGTTCGACTGAGTCTCACATGAAATTCTCTTGGAAAAATTGAACTTTTATGGGGTAAGAGGTATTCCGCTTCACTTAATAAGAACCTATCTTACTAATCGTCAACAAGCAGTAATGATCCACGGTAAATTACCAAACTTTCAAACTATCAAGCATGGCGTTCCGCAAGGGTCCGTCCTGGGCCCGCTCTTATTTGTAATTTATGTAAATGACTTGTGCAATAATATGATGCCGTTCAAATCGGTCCTCTTTGCGGACGACACCACTTTTATTCTGTCGGATAAAAATAATGCTACGTTACAGGTTCAACTCAACGAAGTAACTAATAGAGCTAATGAGTGGTTTTTATCTAATAAGTTGAAACTAAATGGTGAGAAAACACAAAACATCCGGATATCTACTAATAATCAAGTTATATCTAATTGTGAAAGTAATGAAGTTAAATTACTTGGTATTACATTAGATAATAGACTCAACTGGTCTGCACATATCTCCCAACTGAAGAGAAAACTCTCAGGTTCTCTATTTGTCCTTCGCCAATTGGAGTACATTACTGATACAAATGTATTAAAAACTTCATATTTTTCACTGTTTCATTCCCATATTAGTTACGGTGTACAACTTTGGGGAAATTCATGTCACTCTATTCAAATATTTATGATGCAAAAGAAGGCATTGAGAGTACTGGCTAATATTGAATACAGAGATCACTGTCAAGAACATTTCAAAAAACTTAGAATTATGCCACTGCCAACTTTATTTACATAATACGTTTTGACTGAAATACATAGGAAGAAATCATCATTGACGAAACAATCTCATATTCACGGACATAATACACGAAACTCCCATCACATTAGAATAAATCGATTTCGTCTGCACGTATCACAGAAAAATTCATTGGATTATTCTCTATACAATATCTTGCCTCAAGATTTCAAGGATCTCAGTTTGAACACTTTGAAGAGAAAATTAAAAAACTATTTGTTGAGGTATTGCTTCTACTCTGTCGATGAATTTAGAACACATTTTTGTGGTAATACACATGTCACTGCTTCTCTTTGATTCAAGAAGAAATATAATTACAAAGTTCGTGTATTTGTAATGTTGTGTTGTAACGCTGTTTCATTGTTAAATTTAATTTTTTACAATTTTACATTTATATATCATGTAACGTAGTCAAATAAAATATTCTATTCTATATTCTATTCTAATAAAATTCTAATAGATAATGAATATCAATATCAATTGATTTTTATTAACGAAATATCAGGTGGTTCACCCTAAATATACCTTTTTTTTCTCCATATTTTTATATCTCAATACATCTAGCATTTTCCGAGCTAGCCCAACCCACTGAACTCAAACAAGAAATGGAACGACAATATAGCAGGATGCGCGAGGATTATTTACGGCCAACAGGCGAATCATAAACTTTGAATCGAGCACATGCGCAATATGTGCCAGGGTTAGCTGGGCACGTCTGAGATTACGTTTTTGATGTGTTATGTGAACGTATGTCTGAAATTACATATTTCAGCCACAGAACCAAGAGTTGGCGTCAGCCCACTCGTCAGCCTATAAGGTTTGTTTACATTGTATTTGATTGCTCTTTGTTCTCGAATCTTGTCCATTTCGATTTACAGCAAGCTGTTTTCGGCTTCATATTGTGTTTTTGTGTTTTTGTTGAATTACCTGTTGTTTAAAAAGCTGTGTTATTGAGTTTGTCATCTTTGTTAGTGCCGGTCCTGTGCAAAAGGTTTCTGCGCATGTTCCACATTCAATTTTGCTATATGATCACGTGGTATGCTCGAATTCAATTTAGCGTAAAACTGCTGAATTGCATTATCGTTCCATTTCTTGTTTGAGTTCAGTGGCCCAACCTCGGCCGTAAAACCTACTTTTCCGAACTTGGCAACACCGCCTCGGCTACCAGCAGCGGCACGTAAATCGCGACTTCTTCAGCTCTTCCCGTCCATCCAGTCGATCCAGTCCGGTCCGGTGGCGGAGTCCCGATCCGGGTGTTCTCCGGATGCGACACACATTTTTTTTTTCGCCGCCTCCGGCAATGATAGTTCGGGGGGGACTTCGGACAGTGTCGCGATAATTGACGTCGAAGTCGCGAGTTCAAGTGGCGAATGTAATAATCCGGGGCTGGCAGCGTTGCAGGTAATTTATTCCAGATTCGCAACTTTTTTTTCGTTCGGTATTCGGCCACTCTTTCATATTCGGGTATTCGGCCACTTTTTTATGTTCGGTATTCGGCCACTAATTTTTATTCGCTACTCGGCTTCTTTTTTTATTCGTTACTTGGCCCCTTTTTATTTATTCGGTATTCGGCCACTTTTTAATGTTCAGTATTCTATCACCAACTCACTAATTTTTATTCGGTATTCGGCCTCTTATTTCTATTCGGTAATCGGCTTCTTTTTAATGTTCGGTATTCGGCTACTTTTTTATATTCGGTAGTCGGCCACTTTTTATATTCGGTATTCAGCCCGTTTTTCATGTTCGGTATTGTCACTAATTTTTAATCGGTATTCGGCACTTTTTATACTCATTCGTTATTCGGCCTATTTTATATTCGGTATTCGGCCACTCATTCATATTCGTTATTCACCTTCTTATTCATATTCGGTAAACAACAACTTTTTATAATCGTTATTCAGATACTTTTTTGATGATATGTATTCAGCTACCTATAATCAGTACTCAGCAACTTCTTCATATTCGTAATTCACTAATCTATATTCGGTATTCGGCCACTTTTCGATGTTCGGTATTGTCACTAATTTTTATCCGTCATTCGGCTTCTTTTTATATCTATTCGTTATTCAGCCTCTTTTTTGTATTCGGTATTCGGACACTATTTAATATTCGGTATCCAGCCACTTTTCATATTCGGTATTCACCAATTCATTTTCGGAATTCACTTATGTATATTAGGTATTCGGTGACATTTTAATGTGTGTTATTCTGCCACTAATTTACATTCGGTATTGGGCAATTTTTTGATGATCGGTGTTATGTCACTATTTTTAATCTGGTATTCGGCCTTACTTCATATCTATTCTTTATTCGGCCTCTTTTTTATATTCGGTATTAGTCCAATTTCTTATATTCAGTATTCAGCCACTTCATCGTATTTAGTGGTCCGTCCCTATAAACGTTATTCGGCCGCTTCATTTTATTCGGTATTCGGCACCTATTTTATATTCAGTATTCAGTCACTTCTCATATTCGGTATTCACCAATTTATGTTCGGTATTCGGCCACTTTTTATATTCGGGATTGGGCCACTTTTTATATTCGGTATTCGGCCACTTTCTCATAATCGGTATTCGGACACTTTTTTATGATCGGTATTCGGCCAATTTTGATATTAGGTTTTGGCAACTTTTTATAATTGGTATTCGGCCACTTGTTCATAATCGGTATTCGGATACTTTTTTAATCGGTAGATATTCGGCTATTTTTTATATTTGGTATACAGCTACTTTTTTATTATCGGTATTCGGCCACTTTTTTATGATCAGTATTCGGCCAATTTTAATATTCGGTATTCGGCCACTTCTTTATAATCGGTATTCGGATACTTTTTTAATCGTTGTTCGGCCATTTTTTATATTCGGTATACAGCTACTTTCTTATTATCGGTATTCGGCCACTTTTTTATACAGTCTGTCTTGTAAAAACGCCGCGAGCGAGATATAACTTCACCATTTTCATCAGAATTAAAAAAAATGATGGAAGTGGTATGGATGTATGTAATTTTCAACATTATAGTATATGATGCATCACTTAGTAGGATCAAACATTTTATCTGAAACAAAAATGCCAACAAGACCTCGTGGAAACTTGTGACAGCCATAATAGAAGCTCAAAATTTCGAGGCTTCTGTTTGTTTTTTCACCTATAACTCCTGAAAGGTGCATTCCATCGAAAAATTGAAATGTTCTCTTTGTATTATTTCCATCGCCTCAGTATGAGTAATAGCTCGAAATTCGCACCCTTTGTCTCCCATTTTCACCTACAATTGACCCTTCCCAGAATAGGAAGTTATCATGACGGATTTTGATATTTGACAGATTTAGGGAAAAATCTAGTGAAAAATTTGACACTTGACAGTTGACAAAATAAGTGTTCCATGTCAAAATTGACATAAAATTTTAACAAATCTAAATTCTAGAATAATATCCTCTTTCTTTGTGTCTTTTAATTCTAAGAAATATCTATATCGATATTCTGGAATTTAGATTCGTGTCCATTTCAATTCAATTTTGACATGGAACACTTATTTTCTCAACTGTCAAGTTTTTCCCCAGATTTTTCCCTAAATCTGTCAAATGTCAAAATCCGCCATGATAACTTTCTATTCTGGAAAGGGTCAATTCGGGTCGAGCTGATGCTGAAAACAGGTCGTCTCCACTGGACCAATGAAAAGGTAACTGAAACAAACACTCGAGTTTGCTTGAAGTGTCAACGGCTTGGCAAACAAATACCAGTGTAAACATCCAAGCAGTGTGTGCTTCTCGAATAGGTAGGTACCTGAACTTAATTATGGTAATTCATGTATGTTTGTGGAGTTTGCGTAGGTGTGAATCTCATCGAAACACATTCATCGGTCTCTCCCAATAAGGGACTCTACAGAGAGATGTGGAATACGCAAAACAATCAAAGGTTGCCTGTTGTGGGTGCTAGATGCTAGTACCCCTATTTATTTATCTGTTTTGGTTGAGTCGGGTGGTGCGATTTTCACCCACTTAGAACACAAGAAGACTCGGTTTGTTCTTCATTTAATTATGAAACCGAAAATTTTTTAAAAAATGTTTGTTCAATCATTGCTTGTTGTTCCCGAAGGTTATTCATTCCAGCTCGTTTTATTCAATGATACTTTGAGTGCTCGATTCACCAGATTTAATGCCCAACTGTTTTTTGTTTCATTTGGACCACCACGAGCCCTATTGCTCTTTTTCAGATGATGCATCTGACGTTCGATCATAAAACAGGCTAGATGAATAACGCTCAATCCTTACCACAGTAGTTGTTTGAAGCCAACATCTAAATCAGTTACTAGGGCTACCTTTTTCTTGGAAAGGTCTGAATATGAATAAATTGACCTACTAACAAAATTATCGTATCCATTCTTCCTAAGACTGAATGAAAACAATGTAATACCTATCAAAGGTTTCTGAAAATATACATCTTTGATGTATTAGCCGAATTGATGTACTGTCACTATATTGTTTATTTTCTGCCAATATAAAAATTTAAAGTGTCGAACTTGAGAAATATAACTCATATAAGTACCAACAGAAGGATAAATATATTTGGAAACAAATGTGGTCTTGGGATGATTATCACTTTCAAATGTTAAGATGTGGCAACCTCTGTGGGGGAAAAACGTATGAATACGAATTTCATGTCGGCTTCAAGCAATTTGGGGTGTTACTATTCTAGTGGGTTTGTTGTTCGGAGCATCTGACAGCAAAAATTATACTTCAATTAATTGGTCGAATCTGTCACTTTTTCTACAAAAATTCGAATAACTCAGAAACGGTTAATTTTGGTAGGTATAGCCATAGGGTATGATTCGAAAATTTGCATCAGAATCATAAGAGGAATCCTAGAATTGTGTGAAATACAGGATGTCCCACTGAAAATAACAAAGATCGTCATTCCCGAAGAAACCAGTGGTGTCACATTAAAACGAAAATATTTCAGTTTCTTTTACCCCCATCTACAAATTTTCTCTCAAAAGACTACTAGAGCTACAATTATTACTGATTTTTTTTTCGAGAACACGAATGTTTCGAAAATTATTGATTTTTCAAAAAATATTCGTGTTCGAGTAATAATTTTCTGTTTTTAATTGAAGCTTCGGTTAGGAAATTTCACATCAGAACTCCAGGTAATATTACGCTAAATTAAATACTAAATACCGAATTTAGTTATTCATCAGTTATCACGCAAAATAATGATAAGGAAGCTGGTGCTAGTTCAAACCATTATTCTTTTTCTAACTTTATTCCACTGAAGTTGGTAGCAATATATTTTCTTCCAAGAAACTGGAAGTGGTACTAGTATCTGAAGTTAAATGTGAATGTCATTTAACGAAATATTTTAAAAAATGTGCAAAAAATCGAATTTTTCGACCTTGGGTATCTCAAATTCCGTGATACCTACTAACCTAATTTTGACCAAGATGACTGGATGTGTCAGAAGTATTGTTATTGTAAACAAACCTACCAAATTTTAGGACACTGTATCTCGAAAACTACGGATTATTGTAGCACCATGTATATTAAGATGTATAATACGAAGGATGATTAGCTATTTTATTGGAACAAATTATATTCAAATCATCAAGTTCCCTGGTTGAATTACATACAAGGCTTTATGTAACTGATGACTGTATGACTCCAACTACTGTGTTGAAATGGCATCAAAATTAAAATATCGAGGCACGTAAAAGTTGATACGTGGGCGGAAGAATTGACTCAACTTCCCAGTGTATTCAAAAAAAAGCTCTTTGAGATTACACCTTGTAGAACCCGGCTCGCTTTTATAGAACATCTAGATGAATCTTATCTGGCACAAGCTAGATGTCACGCAAGAGTTCAATGTCAATATTTGAATATTGAAATACATTCTCACCCTGAAAATATTATTTCTCAACCCATACACTTGTTTAACGACTATTCATTAGGTATTCACTGTTGGTGTAAAATAATGCAATATTAAATTTTCCGGGCTAGAAACAACTCGTCAATAATTCAGCATACACATATTATCACAGACATTTTGTTACGTCATATTTAACACTTTTCTTGCGATTCTCGCACGTCATATTCTCCTGTTACCAATTCTCTATGTTTCAGCACTCGAAGCAAAACTCGGCACATATAAATCATGTAAGAGAAATTAAGCAACAATCTGGGTACGTGGAAAGCCTCGCGTGTTTGACAGTTATTTGGGTCGAGCCCGGGTAGAGGTGAATGCTAAAAGAGCAGGGAACTACTTGGAATTCACCTCGTCGCCGAATGAAACATTCATTGATTTTTTCTACCACCGGCTATAAGATACAAATTCTCTTCGAAATTGAATGCTCAGGATCAAGAAGTTGCACCTGATGCCATAAGTTTTCAATTCGATACCTACATATGATACGCCACTGGTATTCTAGAAGGAATACTGTAATCAGCTGCATTGAACGCATACGACTTTTGATTTGGAATTTTGAAAATGTTCAAGTATAAAATTATATATTTCATAATGATGCAACTGAATTATCATACTATTCAAATAGTAGTATTTATAACTCGGGGTAGTAGGTACCTATATTGCATTCCCTTTGACATATAAACTTAAGATCTTCACAAACACAAGCATACAATAGACGATATTCCCACTAATTTTGGCACCTTATGGAAAAACTTTTTCCTACGACCATGTATATATATCGTAGATTGTAGATTATATAGGGGGGGAGGTCATTAAGGCTGTGCAGCCTCTCAAGCACCTCGACCTATCAGATCTTTTGTGCATAACCCTTAATCTATTCGAGATCCGAGATTCCGAGACTTCGTAAAAAGTTTATCAGTTTCCTGGGAACTAGGTTCCGGACATCGAAAGGCCCCTTCCAGAAACTTTAGCCTCTTGCAGAAGAGCGCTGTGGTCATTCGGAGAGTAAATGTTTTGCAGTTTCAGCGAAGTTCTCGCAGTAGCGGCAACTATCACTCTCTGTTTTACCCAACTTTTTGAGGTGATACCTCAGAGGGCAGTGTCCATTGAGGAGTCCCGTTACCAGTTTCAAGTCTCAGGCTTGTCTTTGTCCTGGCACTTTATTCCAGTGAGATTTTATTTCATCTGCTTCCCAGCGTCGGAACTCTTCTCTCAAGTGGGCCTTGGCGAGTCCACAGAAGGGTTCTGGGCCGAGAAATTGTGTATTTGCCCCTTCTTTGGCAAAGCAGTCTGCTTCCTCGTTGCCTTCAACTCCCTTGTGATCTGGAACTCACATCAAAGTGTCTGGTTGTTCGCTGCCAGTTGTCTCAGGGATTGTTTACAGTCCCGAGTCAGCTTAGACTCACCAGTGTATGACTTCAGAGCTTTTAGTGCTGCTTGACTATCTGATAGATCATAGATTTTTGCCCTTCGAGTGTCCCTTTCGAGGCACTTCTGGGCACATATTTCTATAGCATGTACTTGTGCTTGAAAGATGATTGGGGTGTTACCAAGGGGTTTTGAGAGCCTGAATTTTGGCCCTGTAACTCCCACTCCAGCCCTTTCATCTATCTTGGATCCATCAGTATACCACACTGATGCATCCCTTCCTAGTTGAGGTCCGTTCTCTGTGAAAATTTTGTGGTTTTTTATGACCAGTTCAAACTGCATTCCGAAGTCGTACCTAACTGGCATATTTGTCGGCTTAGACATGGATTCTAGGAAAATATTTCCCAAAATCTTCCATATGACGTCAATACTTCTCATTATTATTTGGCCTCATAAGTAGTGCGAAGCTATAGATGGATATGATACCAAATTATCAATAGAATCATTCACGATCCTAATCAAATTTCTTTCTTGCCAACACCAAATAACAAGAAACCTTGCTCGAAATTCCTGGACAAGGGGGCACATTTCACATCCAGTCCAGTACGCCACTGGAAAATAAAATGGTGCAGTAATGAGATTGAAAATTTCCTGCAATATAACCCGTGGTACGGGTTAAAGCGCGACCTAAAAACTATCAGTTTATCAAGAAGGTATTCGAGAGGATTGGTATTGGATTTCGATTTCGTTCATATTTCATCATCACCTATATCCGTGTCATAGATTTTGGCAACTTCAAATTGTGCTTTCGTTCCGCTGCGCTGGGAGGAAATTGGATGAAGGAAAATTGACACGGAAATTGATGTGCGAGGCAAATTATGTTGATATAAAAGGCTAATAATACGAGTACTCGATTGGCCATTTCAACGAACGCGATTATGATCATATATTTTCGGTTTTAATTTCATAATCGAAATATATCCTACGAATATTGAATATTATTTGGACATATGTTTTTTTTAATGATTTATTGTCTTATCAACCCTGAAGGTTATTAGATACATCGGAAGATACAATCAATATAATATAAGGGTGAAACTGTTAAATTCAGTTGATTATTTGATTCATGATAAAATACACGTTTTTGATTGGTTGAAATGATTGTGTTGATAAACAATAACACCATGTTTTCGATTTTGTATTTCGGCTCCTGATTGGCTATTGGATATACCTACATGCTGTGTTTTCGTTTCTGTATTTCGCTTTCTGATTCGTAGGCAGTAGAGTAGTTTAATTGAACAACGACTTACAAGTTGCAATCTGTCATATTATTTTCCGATTCCCTGGTAAATAAATGAATGCCACTACACCAAATTTTCGTCTGAACCATGATAAACACACACTATTAATATGTATCCACTTCATTTTCCACAAATTATGGATAATTTCAGCAAGAATTAATCTAATGTAACCTAACCACACGAATTATGACAACAATCAAAATGAATTTAGCTCAGTAGTACCTAGTGCATAGGTAATCTTGCCTACATCATACAATGGCATAAATGTATTGTTGGTTGCATAACGAATCTTTTTGTGTCGAACTACAATGCATAATCAAAATAACTAATTCCATAAACTGTACGTTTTATATTAACAATAAATAGGAAATCATCGAAATGGCTTTGATTCTATTCATGAAATAATCTGAACAAATACAACTTGTGTTATTGATGATTATCGAAAATTCCTTCTCTTTTTCGAAACAAATCATGTTGCTTTGGGAAACCACACTCGCGCTGTGCGCTCGTTTAGTTTCCAAGCAACATGATTTGTTTCTCAAAATCGAAGGAATTTTTATTTCGATAATCATCAATACACTTGTTGTATTACATGCGATAACACCAATGTCTGCTAAGAATGATGAAAGATTCTCAGCGTCGAAGGTTTCATTCAGGGCTTCTTGGACGTTGTAGATTGGGTGGACGACAACTGATTTTTTTTTTCATAGGTGGTTGAAATCCTTTATGGACATCATATGGGTCAAATTCCCCATATGATAGTGTGGGACTCCCTGATCTCAGCCAGGTCTACCCACTAAAAACTCCACCCCCTACGTAGGCTCGTCTGACCGAAGTCTCCGATGACACTTAGGCCTAATGGCCCATTGTATCTTGCCTATTTATCATCATTGTACCCACTTTATTATCTCAGTGCCTTGTACAAGTTTGTACAAGTCCTTCACTGGATGTGAGTTGTATATTTCTGGTTCGCCAACTGGTTGCCCAAAAATTGTCTGCCTTCTGCGATCCAATGCCTCGCATTTGCATAGTATATGTGATACTGTTTCTGGTTCCTTTCCGCATAGCCTGCAATTTGGGTCACCATTATACAGTCCCATTCTGGTAAGGTGCTCCTTGACTGGGGCGTGGCCGGTCATAAGTCCTATAACAGTTTTTATCTGCTCTCTGTTCATGTTTAGCAGATCTGCAGTTCGTCTGTGGCATGGTTCCTTGATGTATTGTTTCCCATGTATATTTCCTGGAATGTTTTTCCCGAATCCAGTCTGTTACAGACGCTCGTGCTGCACGCTTGGGTACTCCTAGAATCTGTCCTGGTTCTGGTTCATTATCTGACCCTCTTCTTGCAAGTTCGTCAGCTTTCTCATTGCCAGCAATCCCCTGATGTCCTGGCACCCAGGTGAGTTTGACACTGTTCCGGTCTGCCAGCGTTTTCAGTTCCTTCTTGCAATCAAATACCAGTTGCGACGTCACTTCCTTGCTTATAATTGCCTTGAGTGCCGCTTGACTGTCTGACATTATTTGGATCTGCTCATGTTCTATAGCTCTCCTGTTATTCTCCTCTGCGCATCGGAGAATTGCATATACCTCTGTTTGAAAAACGGAGGTGTGTTTTTCCAGTGAATAGCTGAGCTTGGTCTCCGGGTTTTTCGAGAATACTCCTGCTCCTGACCCATCTGTGGTCTTTGATCCGTCTGTATACCAGATCTTTCCCTGCAGTATGGTGCTGAGTTCTGTATTACTCCATTCAGTTCTATCTGGTATGGATACCCTGACAACTGATTACTATGATATATATTATATAGGATGCCCGATTTCAGAGCTCCACCATTGGGTACAGAAAGTAGCGCATTTTCATGCTGAACAATTATCTCAAAAATAATATCTGAACCATTTCTAGTTTTTCATTTATTTAAAAAAATGGAAATTCTGTTTTTATTTTTTCAATTGAAAACCAAGAGAACTAGTCGTTTTTAACCAAGACCTTCTTGTGGAACTTTTCTACAAGAAATCTAAAGCTATTATTGTGTTTCTTGAGGCGTTTTTGATGTCAGAGAGGTACAGCAATAAACTATTTTTGGTTTTTCTTATGGGCGCCATATTGGATTTTTCCATTTCCGAAAAAGTGTGCCGATCAGATTGAAAAACCAGATTCTGACATTTCAATTGAATTTTGAAAACTTACCCAGCAAAGAATTATAGTTTTTAATTAGGAACAACATGATAAGCTAAACAAATTTTTTCGGCATAACAAAACAGTTATAAAAAATGCTAGAGTACTTCACCATTCACTTCTTAACACAATTAGGTATTCTACCATTTTCATCAAGTTCTGAACTGGATAGGTACAATTTAGCGAGGATTCTATAATTTTAGCAAGGCTCTCAGTGGTTTTGGTGCTTTTGGTAGAGTTATTATTAGTTTTACAGGAATATTTTCCAGTTTCGGTGGGATATTCAACGGTTTTGAGGAGATTTTTGGTGACTTTGATGGGACGTTTATTTTGGCGAGTGGTTTTGGGATTTTTGGTGGTTGTAGCACGGCCTTTGGAGGTTTTAAAAGTTATGGAGTTTTTGGCGTTTTTGACGTTTGCATTCTTGGTGGGATGTTTTTTAGTTTTGATATTGGGCATTTTTTAGTGCGCTTTTGGTAGGGTGTTTGGAAATTTTGGTTCTCGCTTTTCTGTTTAGTGGGGTTTAGGACTTAGTGATTTTGAAGTTTGATGATTTTGACGAGACTTGGTGGTTTTGATGAAACTTTCATCATGTTTAGCATCTATTTAATCATTATCAATGCTCTATCAAGAGGAACCTAATCGAAGGTATCTCTACTGAGGATGTAGAGTTGTCAAATATCAACGATAAGTTGATAAATAATATTTTTTTGTTCACCGCATAAATAGCCTAGTAGCTAACTGAGTATTTATTGTATATTATATCTTCATATTATAATCAGCAATGATTTCGCTTTCGGTCAAAATCAATTTCCAGATCCTGTTTTCCTCAGTACACATATGTAATTGAAATTAATGCCAACATTTTGTGAATTTCGGCATGAATTGATTCATCGATAAATCATACGGGTCATGCTTCTTGGTAGCCCACATAATAAATTATCCTCCAATTGGGCTATTCACTGAAACGTAACTCTGAATTCGCAATTCCCGTATTTGGACTGCCTTATCGATTGACATATTGAAGCGTAATTTGTAGCGCATAATTGATAATAATTGATTCGAGATCATGATCTGGGTTTCTCGATACAGGATGTTCGGAAATTGCTACTTTATTATTATTCACTATCATTCACCAGGTCCTATTTTTATCATCATCTTTTGACGATCAGAATCCTGCATAATACCTGTTTGGGTATCTTACGTATCCGATGATTATTCAACCATATCAAAGTTTACAGAATATACTACCATATCGTCATCAAACTTCCATGTTTTCTGGACCTGTTCTTTCTTCCGATGAGGTCTAGGATATAATTTTCATGAAGGGAACCTTTCTGCTCATTATATCCATTGAAATTCGAACCTTTGGAACGCAAGAGATTTCAAAGAAACTTCCTCTCACCAGCGGCGGTTACTGATTTTTTTTTATAACAAAGAAAGCTTTGGCTTTTCATTTCAAATTTAAATGGCATGATTCACAGATTGATTAATGTCCCCTTTTCAGAAGAGAATTTCAACATCATAAAACAAATGGCAGTGAACAATGGATAAAGTTAACCTAATAGATACAATTATTCTTGCTAAAATTACAGAATATATTTCGGACTGACAACTGAAGAAGTAGCTTCATTTCTGCATAAACGAGACATAAAATGGGTCTTATAGAACAAATCATACGTTGGGAATGTTAATGAAAAATAATAAAGACAAAATTTTTGAATACGAAAAGTTTGCAGTATATACAGCGTGCCCAAGATAAAGACGAACAGCATGGGGCTTATAAACTGTGTCCAATATGTCTATCATTGGGATCTCGGAAACCATATGCGATACGAAGATTATATCAGCCTAACTATATGCCGTTTAGAAAGTTTCAAAATTCCAAGTAGTTCCGGAGATATGCCTGAAAACCCCTAAATAACCCTACAAAACCCAAATTGACCGATTTCGTTTTCATTTTTTCTTTTATCTGAAGATATATAGGAAAACAAAAGAAACTTTCCCATTGCCACTTTTTAAGCTCTACAAAACAGCGTTGAGAGATTTTCCATGCGAGACATCCTTATCTTGGGGCCACACTGTATAGATCGAATGTATAGTGGTCAAACCGGTAGAACTTTCAAAAATCGCATCTATGAACACCCTATGTGAAAAACCCACCACCTTTTAGAAAAGAGTGTTTTTTTCACAACACCTTTTAGAAGAGATCGAGCCACATTTTTCATAAATAATTCGACGTTCTTCGTTATTCTACAATTACTATGGATTTTCATCATGTAACGGCCAAGTCAATTGAAAAAAATATATTCGTTATATGAGAACAATGTAAACCTGATGTTCTATTATGATAAATTTTAGGGATACGAATAACTAGAAATATTTGAGGTAGGGATCGCCAAGTTCTTGAAAAAATCTATTGATAGATATTGTCTTGATCTTGTCTTGATTTCAATGGAATCAAAGTCGATAAGAAGTTTTATTAAGATTGACAAGCTTGACTTAAAATAACTGCTGTAGATGCACACAACTGTACCTACTGTGTCACCAGAAATTTCAAGTTCTTGAAATTTCTTGACTCAAGACAAGATATAATATGCCAAGAAAACGTCTAGTCAAGATTTTTTTGAATTTCTTGACTTCGTCTCAAGACAAGACAAGAAGTTGTTATCAAGACAAGAATTCATGTCTTGTCGACCCCTAATAATTTGAGGAGCTGCCACTGCCTCTCACTTCCTTGTTACGTCATCCTTATCGATCTTCAAGTGTCGAGGGAATCATGGGCCACGGTTATTTCCCTGATCTTGCGCTAGATTTCGGGAATTCCTTTTGGGAAAGTGCCAACTAATCCACTAGCCCAATAATATAGTTGGTCAAACCAGAAGACTATATTGTTACGACTCTCCTTCCACTCCCATGCAATTTTGTCTGCTGTCCAAATGACTGTTTTTCGAATTATAAATGAGAGGAAAGTTTATGAGGAGTTATGCAACGTTATTATGATGGTATTCATGCAGTTATTATCGAGATGCTATTTTCTCAATTTCAATTTGGATGTTTCAGAAACATTTGAAAGTTGTTTACATCCATCAGCGTAGGCGGCATAGCATATAGCTTTTCTATGTCAACTGTCAACCTCTACTATCAACCGTTCTGTCTATTTTCGTTCCGTGCATCTCCTTTGTAGTTTGTTTATTTCGTATCGGTTCAATTGGAAAAAAGTTGTCCATTTTAGTGAACAATAAAAAGATGTTCTCAAATCGGAAATATCATGGACCTTTTTCTGAATACACAGGGAAAACCGAAATGTATGTTCATTTTTCTGACCTGCGTGATGGCGTTTATGAGCAGAATTGAAGAAAAAATACCAGTTGAGATATACATAGCGAAATTCGGGAAGATAATGACTTCTTGAATTCATTTAAAAAATACAGGTCCGTGTTTATTGACCAATCCCACGGAAAAAAGTTTGCTCTTTGACAGCTGTCACTAATTCTTGGGTTTTATGATTCATGATCTACTTTCTGAATGGTGAACAGCTGTCATTCTATTGCGGGAATTTCGATCCATTTTGATTTCCCTACTCTCATCAATATTCCATAACTATTTGATTCTTGAAATACACTTTGAAGGAGTATCTATTCATTTTCATTCTGTTTATTCATTGAATAAAATGATTTTCACCTTTCCAGAATTCATGTGAAAACAATGAAGATATCAGCGGAACTGAAACCAATGTATAATCTCTAGCATTCTATTGTTCAGTATCTTGTTGATGATGTCAACTGAACTCATATTCTTCAAAAGAAGCATTTCTTCAAATTTTCATTCTCCTTCATCAAGTATTCTTCTTTCTTCCACAGATTTTTGACAACATTCATATCAGAATAATATTCTTTTTCCTCAAATTAAAAAATGATATGACGGAGCAGTAGAGTACCTATTTCATCACAGGATAATTGCAAGAGATAAAATACATTCTGTAATTCACGGTTCTAACATAATATTGAAATTGAATAAAAAATCAAAATGGATTGTAATACCCGCCAGATGACAGCTGTCCGCCATTTGAAGAGTAAATCACGGGGCATAAAACACAAGAATAAGTGACAGCTATCAAAAGTCGCCATTTCACTTTTCACCAAACTCTTTTTCGTGGGATTGGTCAATTGACCCTTCCCAAAATAGAAAGTTATCATGGCGGATTTTGACATTTGACAGATTTAGGAAGAAATCTCGGGAAAAACTTGACACTTGACAGAATAAGTGTTTCATGTCAATATTGAATTGAAATTGAAACGATTCCAAATTCCAGAATATCGATAGATATTTCTTAGAATTAAAAGGTACAAAGAAAGAGGATATTATTCTAGTATTTGGATTTGTTCACATTTTATTTCAATTTTGACATGAAACATTTATTTTGTCAACTGTCAATTGTCTAATTGTTCCCTAGATTTTTCCCTAAATCTGTCAAATGTCGAAATCCACCATGATAACTTTCTATTCTGGGAAGGGTCAATTGACCCTTCCCATCAGAATAGAAAGTTATCATGGCGGATTTTGACATTTTAGGGGAAAAATTTTACACCTGACAGTTGACAAAGTAAGTGTTCCATGTCAAAATAGAATTGAAATATGAACAAATCCAAATTCCAGAATAATATCCTTTTTAGATTCGTTTCCATTTCAATTCAATTTTGATATGGAACACTTATTTTCTTAACTGTCAAGTGTCAAATATTTCCCTAGATTTTTCCCTAAATCTGTCAAATGTCGAAATCCGCCATGATAACTTTCTATTCTGGGAAGGGTTAATTGAAAATCGAAGTACAGAAACGAGAAGCAAATATTCTTGCACACATTTCCATATTTTTAAAAATGAAGGCGCTATCGCTAATAAAATTAAGCGGGCCATTCATTTTTTCTTTAAAGGCCTTGAGTCCGCCCCTGTATAAGGTTGGTATCAGATGAAAGAATTCATTCGTTTCGGCTATTTTGGTCAATCGATAGTGTGTGCCAACCGGAAAAAGCGTACCTTCGTCGAACGCCGGAAATATTATACAGGGCGCTCCCATTCACCGGAAACACCGCATTGTCGCGATGACCGTCATGCCTACTCAACTGATTCCTCTAGTTAGGAATACCCACGAGAGACATTCGTGTACAGAAATATTCATTTTCCTTACCTTTGTATTTTTAATCGAATAAGATCGAAAATGAAAAGCTACAAAAATGTCATCAGAGCAAAACTGACATTTTGGGAAGGGTATAGTGAACATGTAAATTAATTTTTCTACGAGCATGCGCAAAGTAGTACTTTTCTGCATACTTTTGCGTGCGCAAAGTTACACTTTTCCGCACGCCGCGCGGATTAGATGTTTTCCGCACTGAACAACAGCCCTGAGGTAAATCAACCTTCATCAAGCTAATATTATCAACTGCCCTTCTGCGTTCAATTTGCAGAATGTAAATAATTGTTCTATCATTATAAATATTACGAACAAATAAAAAAATATTCCATTATCATTTTTTATTGTTATGTAATTGTTAGTTGTATAGTTCTTTCTATAAAGTTCAACTAAAAATTATTCAATAAGTTATAAGTTTTTATTTTCGTTGTTATCCGATATGAAGCTCGTAGGAAAAATGTTGATCCTAAAACGTGCGCAAAGTGCCTTTTCCGCACGCAATAACTTATACTAACACCGCTCCGCGACTTTCGCCTATAAAGTGCGGAAAAGCAAAACTTTGCGCACTTGTTAGAAAAATAACTATTGTTCTTTACTCGTTTCGATAAAATATTTATAAAAAGTGAAATTAGTGCAGATATGTGATGTGATTAGTTGGAGGCTGGAATATAGAAGACAACATAACCTCACAATATTCAACTACCTCCACTACAGGTAGGTACTTTGAAATCGAGAAAAAGAAACTCTTGTTGAACAACCAATCATTCATATTGGACCTATCTCTGAAAAGTACCTATAGAGAACGAACACTGTCGAACTTTTCATGAAATTAATGCGACTCTGAACAGAGAACATCTGGATGCGCTCTCAGGCAGGTCCGCTAGAATATCCAGCATTCCTCGGTCGACGATTCATCAAAACTGAAAAGCACGTAAAACTTTCGCGAGGAAGACCAAAAAAATCCGATAACTCTCTGGGCGTGTCAAAGTAAACTGACGGTGAGTGGGTAGCATTGTCATTCTCGCTTTCAGCGGATTTATCATCAGAAGGGCCATTATTTCGTAGAGTCCGGTAGCGGTTGCGAAGAGGACCTTGATGTGCTTGAGGTATTAAAGTTTATTTGAAGAGGAAAATCACAAATTACAAGCAAACATCTCGTGATTTGATGTAGATCAATTCAGAGATATCTAACCCTATACTGCAGCATTACCTAGAGATAATGTTGAACCTCCCACCATTACGCCTATGTGTGATGAAAGGAGCAGCAAATAGTGCCTTCAGACTGAGCCAGGCAGAGCACTTTATATAGCAGGAAATCTGATTGGAGATTCTGGAAAATATTCCCCTAGACTTCATGTCTGAAAGTCGACAGATATCATGCCAGTTAGATATACGACTTTGAAATAACTCATAAACTCATAAAGAACCACCAATGTCATACACATGAGAGTCTCAGATCTGCACAATCCCTGAGACAACTGGTAGCAAACAACCAGGTAACTCACAAGGGAGTTAAAGGCAACGAGGAAGCAGACTGCCTTGCCAAACACGCGGCAAACACACAACTTTCCGGTCAAAAACCTTTTGTGGATTCTTCAAAGCCCACTTGAAAACTGGCCAAATGGTATATCACTGTCATAAAGTGCCTGTCACCAGGAAAAGCTAAGCAGCATCTTGTGTTTGACAAGAAATTTTTGAAACTGGTGACGGGACTCCTCACTGGACATAGCTCTTTGAGGTATCACATCAAGGTCATGCACAAAAGGTCTGATAGATCGTGGTGCTTGTAAGACTTCTTCCTACAATCTTAGCTAACAATAGTTGGATCAGTTTTCCAAAGCAAACCATTTTCTATATATGGTCATTAATGTAAGGTCATTTTGACTTTCTTGTCCATTGTGTTCCTTAAGTCGATTTTAATGCGCTTCAATGTTGAGAAAGCTTCTCTCTGCTGCATTATTTTGTGATCATCGACTCAAGTGAACGCGAGTTAAGTGTTGGTTAACCACGAAAGAGTTTTTAAAAAACAACTTTTATTCGGAAATACAGAGACAAACGTTTACTATCAAGTCTACATTCAATCTGATCTAGTCTACATGGGAAATGATGTTCTACGATGTCGCTAATGTCTAGTCAGCGATCTCGTATTAGCAGAATCTTGGAAATGACGGGGTCGTCGCCTCGGGGTCACGTTCGTCCATCGGTCCTGGGGCCTTTGACATAACATAACTCCTCCCTGCGGTAGAGATGAGCATAAACTGGAAGTTTTGCGAAGTCAAACAACTATTCTTGTCCTTGGTACAGGTGTCTTCTTTTCTATGGAATTTGGTTCAGGATCTGTAGATTCTTCTTTCTCGGAACATTCTCGGAGATTGCTAAACCAGTTGATTTTCTTGTAGAGAATGTACAATATTAGCAGGCATAGTCCGACGTATAATAAAGCGGTCCAAACACTGACTCTGTCGTAGTTGATGGTCCCATCCGATTGGATTTCATCTATGGCTCGGAATTGCAGATCTAGAGCACTCTGTATATGATTTGTATCCTCGAGGTTGAGCGATTCTAATTTAATAGGTACGAAGCTAGTTTTCGCTGAAAATAGATTACTGTCTATGGTTAACTTTGGTAGTCTTATATTTTCAAAAATAGTTTTTGGATCATTATAGTTCTTGAAATGGTGGTTTTTCAGAGACACTTCACAATACGAATTGAGTTCTAACACGAAAGTTCCTTTCAATGGCACATTTTGTTTATTGGCTCCACAGCGTTGAACAGCAACAGTTTCGTTGGGTGAGACTATCATCCACTTCTGGCTCTCCAAATTTTGGACTTTGATTTTATTTATTTCAATGGCAATCGGGTGACAGTTTGTTATTTTCTCGGAGAATCTGAGCATCTGGATTTCACATGGAGCTTCGTCGTTAATCGTTTTGGAGTTGATTTCATGGCATAAGAATTCTTGGGTCGATATTTCTTTGCAACTGATGTCGAAAAACACGTAACTATGTTCGTTGAGGATAAGGTATTTGGACTGAGGGATAACGATGCTATATTGGTCGTTCGTAAACGTTGGTAGGGGATACAGATGGTAATACGTGTAATTTTCGGTTTCTACTACTGGAATTTCGATAATAAAAACAACTTGGTTACCTTTTGTATAGCTCTTGATTCTTATGATTTTTTCGAATATCAAGATATTATCCAATGTTGGATCGATCGGAAATCGATCGGGAAGTAAGTGTTCCCTGATAGGTAATATTTCCTCGAGTAATTTTTTGGGGTCAATAATGGAATTATGAAATGTATTTAACTTTGAGAACGTAATTGCTACCTCTATTTTTTCAAACGTATCATATATAGTCTGGAAGGCTGTCATGATTTGAGAAGTGAGCATCTGAACTAAAAAGTAATTATGATCATCCATTTCTTGTATTGATTGTTTATTGATCGATTGTTCTATTTGCATTATCCTGGATTCCAAGACCAATTGGTTGTGAGTTATGTTTTTAGATAATTCATTGAATCTAGTGGTTGATGTTTGTAGGATTGTTACTTGGTCTCGAAGGATAGTTTTGATTTTATTCTGATCGTTAGATAGTTGGGAAATTGCTCTGTCATATTTTTCAGCGTCACTTTGGTCTAGGTTTCCTGTTAATGTTTTAATTATGGTCCCCAAGCCATCGAGCAAACCTCTTTTATATCTAGAATTTAAGGTGGGGTTTATTTGTCGAATTTGTGTCTCAATTTTTTGTTCGAGCATAGTGACCAAATTGTAAGAGTTGTGGAATTCCCGTTGATGATTCGTTGAATTCTCTATTGCAGATTTGAGTCTTATGAAATTGATTTCGAGTGTCCTGAATTCTTTGATGATATCACTTGTATCGAAGATTTGAATAAATGACCAGTAGCTTATAACGTTTTGGGCATTACCTAGCTTCAGTGGTAGCAGACCAGGGTTTCCACTGAGGTCGTGAAATTTCGAGAATCCTAATTCTGTTCTGGTGAAGGGGGTCGATCTGTAACAACAGGGATTTTAAGTTCTTTGATATGCAATATTTCTGTTTTATCGTTAGATTTGTTTTTTATTTTTACTTTGTTATTTTCTAACATTCCTATGATTTCATAAGGGCCTTTGAACTTATCATCTTTTTTATTACGTTTTTTATTAGATTTATATACGGTTTGTCCTATTCTGAAATGGATTTGTTCTGGACCTTTTGAGTTTCGTTCATCTATCACTTTTTGTTTGGCTTCTTTGGATTTCTCTGCAACATTTCTGTATAGATGTTCAATTTTTTCTCTATGGTTAGATACGTAATCTGCGTAAAATGATGCTTCTATTAAATCAGAAGGGTCTCGAGAATTTGTATGTCCGAATGTTAATTCGTGAGGTGTAAATTTCGTAGCTGAGTGAAATGAGTTATTGTAGGCTATTATTGCATATTTCATCAGGGTTAAAACAGGGTCTTTTTCGTGTTTTCGTCGAAGGATTCTCAAATGTTCTATTAAGGTAGAGTGGAATCTTTCTACCATTGAGTTTGATTCATGGTGAAGCGGGGTGGTGTAATGTAAATCTATATTGTGAGATTTTAGTAATTCTTTCACCGTCTCATTCTTGAATTCGGAGCCATTGTCCATTGTGATTTTTTCAGGTAGTCCGTAAAACGTAAAATAGTTCAGTAAAGCTTCACAAACTTCTATCGCAGTTTTTCCTTTGATAGGTAGTGCTTGGCCTACTTTGGAAAATGCGTCGATAATCGTGACAAAATCTTGGTTATCGAATTTGAAAATATCAACGTGAAGAAGTTGGAACGGTTTTCCTACTGTTTCAGTCAAGACTAAAGGAACATAAGGATTTTTACGGGAATATTTCGAAGTTTGACAGATTTGACAATCATTTATATATTTGGTTACGTCGTCTTTGATGTTTGGCCAGTAATAGTTTCTCCTGAGTTTCTCTATGGTTTCATTGATGCCTCTGTGATTAGTTTTGCCTTCATGTTGATGTTTTATCAACATAAGACGTTCTTCGTCTTCTTTGACTGAGTTCACCAATTTCGTACATTTGATCAGCTTTAATCCTGATTCGTGAAAATTATTCTTGTACACTTTATTGAATGATTCGTACATAGAGTTGTCGTGGAAATATATATGGAAAATTTTCGAAGATGTTGTATAATCTCTTAGTAATTTGAATATCAATTGATCATTTGATCTTGGAATTTTAACTTGTAAAATTTTATGATTTCCAAATTTATCTTGAGTTACTTCTAGTTGGTTATGTGCATTTTTTGAAATGATTATTTGATATTGTTTGTTATTTATTATTTCGTCTAGGATAGGAATTCCGTCATTGATGTCGTCATTGTCGATGTTCGAGTGCACTGTTTGGGATATTTCTCCGTCTGGTTCAGGTTCTGGGTTAGGTCTCATGTCATTTTCGCGTGATGTGGACGGCTGTTGTTCGTTATCAGGTATGATGGTTTCTGATAGGTTTCGGAGATACTGTAGAATGTCCTGGTTCACTTCTCCTGGATTATTTATAGTGCTTTCGTTTTCAAGAGCGTTTAATTGAATTCTCGACAATGCGTCAGCATTAGTGTTTTGTTTACCTTTTTTGTGAATGATTTCGTAATCGAACTCTTCGAGTTTGAGCCTCCATCTCACAAGTTTACTGTTGGGTTCTTTTAGATTGAATAGCCAGACCAGAGGTCTATGATCGGTATAAATTTTGAATTTTCTGCCATAGAGGTATGGTCGAAAATATTTGCATGCCCAAACGATCGATAATAACTCTTTTTCGATAGTTGAATATTTGCATTCACTTTCGTTCAGTGTACGAGATGCGTATGCAATAGGCCTGTCATTTGGAACATTACCTTGCGATAAAACTGATCCAAGTGCATAATCACTTGCATCTGTTGTCAGAATAAAAGGTTTGTCGAAATCGGGATATTGTAAAATAGGTGAATTTATTAAAAGCTTTTTACAGTGTTCGAAAGCATGAACAAAATCTGGGGAGTGAGTGACTCTACTACCTTTTTTTAAGCAAACTGTTAAAGGTTTCGTTATTTTAGCGAAATCTTTGATAAATCTGCGGTAATATCCTAGAAGTCCTAAGAATGATTTTATTTCTTTCGGAGTTTTGGGTATAGGAAAATGTTTTACTGCGGAAATTTTCTGAGGATTTGGTAATACTCCATCTGTTGTCACTACGTGCCCAAGATATTGAACTTCTTTCCGCAAAAATTCTGATTTATCTAGTTGCAATTTAAAATTTGAATCTCGTAGTCGGGTAAATACTTGTCTTAGTCGCTGAATATGTTCCTGTAGTGAGGTACTGAAAACGACTATGTCATCGAGATAAACTAGGCAGATTTCATTTTGGAGGCCACGCAAAATGTTATCCATAACACGCTGAAATGATGACGGTGCATTTTTCAGCCCGAATGGCATTCGTTTGAACTCATAGTGACCGTTTTCGGTGGAAAATGCAGTTTTTGGAATATCTTCAGGTTCCATTTCTAATTGATGGAACCCGCTTGCCAAGTCTAGGGTTGTGAAGTACTGACTTCTACCTAATTTATCTAAAATATCCGAAATGTTGGGTAACGGATATTTATCATCAACAGTCCGTTCGTTCAGTTTCCGGTAATCAATTACCATCCGCCATTTACGTTTGCCAGAAGCGTCAATTTTTTTTGGGACAATCCAAATTGGACTGGACCAAGGAGAGGTCGAATTTTGAATAATACCCTGTTCGAGCATCTTTGATACTTGTTCTTTGACTTCGGCTTTGTGTACTTCTGGATAACGGTAGCTTTTGGTAAAAATCGGAGTGTCATTTGTTAATTTGATGCAGTGTCGTATTTTATTGGTGAATGTCAATGGTAGTTTTTCGTTATAGAAAATGTCTCGGAATTCAAAACATAACTTTTTTATTTCTTTCATTTCTTCGGGATTACAATGATCGAGTCTCAAATTTTTTTGATTATCTTTCAAAATATCATCGTATAATTCCTCTGTATCTTTCTCTAGAGTTTGGTCGCATTCTATATTTTCACAAAAGTTGACATCATGTGAATTAATTGTCTCAATATCAAAAGGTTCGTTGATATTAATTTTTACTGGGTTTTCATTAGCGTTGATTATAGTAGTTATAGCAAAATAGTTTGAGACATTCACTAATGCTTTGGGCATTTCAGTATTTTTTCCAAATTTGGTATAGTTCAGTATGCCTATGCCATTTTTCAATTTCACGGGTAATTTTATAACTTGTTTAGTTCTAGCATCAATGGTTATTGAATGATTTTCAAAAATATCATTATTCCTCGTTGAATTTTGTCGATTTTCATAAATTATTGGAATTTCTGAAAGTGGTGTAGTTAGTTTACAAGTTTTCAGATTGATACTGGCGTCTAATTGATTTAATAGATCAGCACCAATGAGGCCATCATATTTTTGTGAGAAATTAAATAAATAGAATTTATGGAATTCTTTTGTATTGAAAATTTTGAAAAGTGGAATATTGACGATTTCGTTATGATGACTTACAGCATGAGCTGTTTGGATATTGAATAATTCATTTGTTAAGTATTTATCGTAGAATTGGTGAGCTAATTTCGGATTCATCAAACTTCTAGAGCTCCCTGTGTCGATCAAAAAATATGCACTTATCTCAGGTATAAAGATGTATGGGAGATCGGTGCGAATATTATTTAAAAATATTACGTTGGGTTCTTGTTGTGGGAAGGTTGTGGAAAATTTGTATTTTCCAACGAATTCGTATTAGGAGGCAATGCCTGTTCGTGGTTCGGTTGTGGAGTGTCATGAGAATGGGTAGGGTATTCTACCGTATTTTCTGTTGCATACCAAAGATTGTCTGAACAATAGTTTGGATTTACAAAATAGTTATTCGAATATTCGTTTCCGAATTGATCGTAGTGTTCAGTTTGGTCATTATATTCAGGATTTACGAAATTGAAATCATCGTTTATTTGTTGTGTATAGAGTTCTTCGATTGCATATGTAGCATGTGGTGTTGGCTTGAGCGAGGTGTTTCCTGAACTTGTATCCATAGGAGTTGGTCGAATTTGAGTTCTCATTGAAGTATTGGGCCTATAATTTTGATTTATTGGAAATCGATAACTGGGTGTCCAATTTGGAAAGAGTGGTCTTTGAATTTGTGTCATTGGTCTGAAATTTTGCTGGAAGTTTTGAGGATTTTGAGTCAAGGGTCGTGGGTTGTATTGAAAATTTGGTTGAAAATTGGGATATCGATTTGGTTGGAAATTCGGGTAGCGATTTAGTGGGAAATTTGATTGAGGATTCGGTTGAAAGTTTTGAAGTAAGGGTCTTATTGGTTGATTCTGATAATTAGGTGATTGAGAGGGTTTATTATAAGCTGGATTGAGACGTGGTTGTGGTCGATAGTTCGAATTTTGGAGATTTTGATTACGTCCCGTATTAAAGTATATGAAATTTTCTTCCTCTGTGGTATATGCTAAGGCCTGTTCAAGACTGTCGGGATTTCGTAATCTCACAACTAGTTGCATTTGATATGGCAGTCCGCTTATGAAAGTTTTGAGAGCGAAATTATCGTAATGTCGAATAGTTAGAATTTTCTCTTCTTGGGGTTTATTTGAAGAATTCAATTTCGAGAAAAGCAGACTTCGTGCATCCTGTATTCTCATACCAAACTGAAGCGGCGTTTCATTTTTTAGTGGTTTGAGATTAATCAAATCTTGGATAAGGCAATCAATACTTCTTTGATCCGAAAAAGTTAAATTCAAAGCATCTTTAATACTATTCCATGTATTGAGTTCAGATCTCGAACCAATCAAATCGGCAGCACGGTCTCTGAGTTTGTTCAGGATTGTATCAAGTAAAATAATATTGAGAGGATCATTTACGTTCTCTACGTTTTGAAAAGCTCTAAGGAAGTTTTCACAGGCACTAAAAAATCTACCTAATTGTTTCGGGTTTCCGTCGAATAGTGGAATATTTTCCGCTTGATATCTCATAAGACCGACATCGATTCTTCGTTCTTGTATTGGAGGCTGAGATGGATTCGACATCATTCTTTCGTTAATGTTAATAGATGATAAACCAGAAATTATCAAGTCAATGTCAACAGAAGTTTCAGACATAAAACTAACCAAGGTATTTCAATAATTATTGTACCTACTTTATATATACTATATGTTTTTGAAACCGAAAATTAAGTGGATTGTGGGGTTGGAAAATGTATAGCAAGGATCGAACTTACAGTAGTATCAGTAGAAATATCTTCATTGCGGTTTTTCTTTCTTCTTACAGCTATCGCCTATAGGAACTAGAATCTGTTTCTTGAATCCCAGGTCTTCCTAATCTAGGGCCCAATAGGTGTTGTTGAAGTGGAACTTCACCCTGGTGTACTTCCTAGTGGTTGATCAAGCACTTTGTTCGTGAACACCCTTTGTAGTCCAGCGTTGATGAATACTGGTCGAACTGATAGTCAATACCGACCGGCTTTTTCACTTTTCGGGACTGTGTGTTGATTTTTCGGAAAGTCGTCAATTAACCGTTGAAACGGACCGGTTTTAGCGATTTTTGTCCTCCACCGTTGACGAATATCCTACCGACTGCGCCAGTTAAGTGTTGGTTAACCACGAAAGAGTTTTTAAAAAACAACTTTTATTCGGAAATACAGAGACAAACGTTTACTATCAAGTCTACATTCAATCTGATCTAGTCTACATGGGAAATGATGTTCTACGATGTCGCTAATGTCTAGTCAGCGATCTCGTATTAGCAGAATCTTGGAAATGACGGGGTCGTCGCCTCGGGGTCACGTTCGTCCATCGGTCCTGGGGCCTTTGACATAACATAACTCGCGTGTGACTATCATTTATACATTTGGGAAACACGTTTCTGATACTTTTTCCGCTTTCAGCATCTTAGCACTGCAGTATATTTTCACATTGCCTGGGTAAGTACTGATAACAGTTTGGGTGGTCCTTGGTGTGAGTAGAGCCTAGAGAAATGGTTGTTCTTTTTAATTTGCTTGCATTTTCTTGGAGTCGATTAGTGATAATGTTCACAGCTATTAGGGTTTCGGCTTTTGCCCCTGTATTTGAACATGTGGACCATTGGAACTATTGTAAACAAAATACGGATCAGAATGTTCGATACTCTATAGAGGAAATGTTGCATCAACCTGTTTCATAAATCGATTAGAAGCCTCTATTTTGAACCATTCAGGATGAAATTTAAGCCATACACATCTAAAAATGAACCTACAGAGGATTTTCAAGGTGTTTAGTACTATATACAAGGAATTCAAGTTGAAATTATCAGTAGACTAGTGTTTCCAACATTACAGCAAATCGTTCTACAGATGATAAATCAGATCGATCATTCTCTAATAATTAGATGCTAAATCAACCCTTAAATCCTTCGAAGGATTTGCACGAAAAGTTGACAGGGATTCACAGGGTTCGGTTCATATAGGTAATGAGTATAAAAATCACTTTGGCTTTTGGGCTGGTAGAATCGTTTGATAATATTATACGGAGCATATAGTTCGGTAAATATATTCAAGAAACGTATACGTATATAATCACACTCAAATATAATTAATTGCTATATACCGACTAGCTCAGTGCACTGTTGAAATAAATGACAATTCACATGCCTAACACAAAACACAGACTGATTGCACTGACATCATAATATATTTTTGAACTTCTCCCTCCATATTATTAGCACTTTACCGCTCTCGGACTACTTTAACGCCCGCCGGGTGTAAAATTGTACTTAGGTAAATTTCAATTATACTTCATGCTATTTGGTAGTTTGAGAAGCACCATCAGTAGTAGAAGTAGTAAAAAAGAAACAAGTTTTCTTGTCGAGGAACTGCGTTTGTAGGAAAAATGTTGTGTGTATTTCTAAAATCACGCAAGCGTCGTGAAAACAGTTGCGACCAATACGCAAAGCAAACTTGATTTTACGAATGTTCGCGTCTCTATCACTCTGTGAACCCCTTCCAGACCCCATTACGTTTTCTGGAATGCTGGAAAAGGGCAGATAAGACGGTGTCGGGGCAATATACATATCCGCTCCAAACCGCTGGACCGAATTTGCATGAAAAGGCCCTAAAGCACAATGGAAGAATAGAAGGAACGAGAACAGATTTTATGAATTTATGTGAGTGTATATAACGCATACGCGGGACAACGCTTCCAACTTGCAGCCACTGCAAGTAGGCCATGAATTACATACATAGCTTGTAGTTTTTATTTCCTTTCAGATGACATTGCCTAATCCAGTAATTTCATAACTCAAAAACAGGATCACGAACGATAATTTTCATCAGACATCAGACCAGAACAAACTTTTCTGAAATCTTATCTCATCCTTGTTTTTTCAATATAGATATTGTTTACACAATCCTTCGATTGTAATTTCCGTATTTCCTTCAGCGCTAAAAATAATCCATTGAAACAATTCAAAATGTATGAGTTTTTGACATATATTCAAAACGTTACCATAATAATGCGTTACCTCAAATGAATAAAACTGTAAAAGATCAGCATTATGCGGTTATCGCATAGCAAATAAGGTTTTCTTTCGGGTTTTCCTATAATCCTTTGTTTTTATGAACGTGCGTGATATGCTTTTATATATTATAAAACCGTTACTAACAAACCTCTAGCAAGGTCTCATTAGAAACAACAGTCATCAGCAGTTGTTGGATATATTTATATTTCTCCCATGAAAGGCATCAATACCAATAAAAACACATTCACTGAACAATACTTATAGCCACTGAAAAATGCTCCTGCATTGGATCAATATTCAAAAGTAACCTCAGTAATATAACTCATCCTTGTATATATTAATCATATATTATTAAAATGGGAATCACTTCTATAGACAATAATGCATAACATATTTAGAGGTCACACACACACACACAAGAATTCTTGTCTTGATAACAACTTCTTGTCAAGAAATTTAAAAAAATCTTGACTTGACGTTTTCTTGAGATATTATATCTTGTCTTGAGTAGAAATTTCAATATCTTGAAATGTCTGGTGACACAGTAGGTACAGTTGTGTGCATAAAAAAGTCGTATCTACAGCAGTTATTTTAAGTCAAGCTTGTTCATCTTTATCAAACTGTATATCGACTTTGACAAGTAGTGTCAAAATTAAAACTATCTAGGTATATGTCTTGTTGTTACTTCATGTCAATTATTGCGATTTGGAGAAATAAAATTATAAATTTTATTATTATAAATATTTCGAAAATGGCTGAACCAAATATCAAAAAGCAAAATATTTCTGAAATCAGGAGAAAGGATATCTTCAATTTTTTCGAAAAATATATGTTCTATCGAAAATAACGAAATTGGTACGCATATTTAATATCAGCGATATTCATTTCTTCCATCTGGTTTAACTTTCTGTATGTTCAGAACGAACCCTACAACTTTTGCATTTGAAGTTTTTTTTCTATCTCCAATTATTAACCCTGTAGAATCTGTTTGAATATACGGAATGACCCTGTACATGGTGATTCCCCAGCAGCAACATCAGTTCTGTAGGTACTTGCGGAAAGGCTATTTTAAGAAGCAACTTCAACAATCAAGAAGCTAAAAAATTGGCAAGACCTTGACTCCATAAGAAGTCTTATATGTGCCTTAATTCATAGCTTATGACATATTCCGATTCAAAAACGTAGTTTGTAATTTCAGTGTCATCAGGGTTATCATTTTCAATTTGTATTTTGCATTTTGTGTTCAATAAATGAAAATATGATTCAAGATACTTTTTTTCTTGACAAGAAATCTTGGTATTGATTTTCTTATTTTGAATGTATGTCTTTTCAGTATCATCAAAAGTAGTACATGAGCACAACGAACGTATCGGAATCGTCTCATATATGTGACCGTCCCGTATATACAATCGCTATTTCGCATCCAATATTTGTCTGTTTGTCTGTTTACCCACGTACGATCTAGATCACTTATTTGTTCCTGTTTGCGAATTTTCCCATTTCCATCACATACATATATACGTTAGATCAGTTCAGTGACGTTCCATCGTAATATAAATCAGGAGTATTCAAGTCTGGACAGCCTGCCAGCCGCCAATGGGAATCGTTCAGCAAAAACATATCACATTAACATGCGAAAATATTATTCTGGTTTCTTTAAGTTACAAATATGGAGGGAGAAGACCTCGAAATTGATTTTAGGAAATTTACGAACTGGTGGTACTGATGACTGTCCTGTCTCAGTAATTCCTGCCAATTTTTGTCAGCAAATGACTTGTTCAAATAATCTTCGACTGATTGAAAAGAATGGAAAAAAATATTTTTGATGTCTATCTTGATGGAGCATTTGATTTGAATGCTGTGGAATGGAAGGATTTATCATTTCAGTACATCTATCATTACTTTTCAGATGAATAGAATAAATAATTTGAATGATTATTGCATAATAATACATGTCTTGTGATTTATATTATAAGGCAAGTTATTTTCGCATAAATGATAAACATGAGAAGCCCTAACACAGAGCCTTGAGGTACTTCTTTAAGTTCTTCGAGTTAATCATACGATGAATTGATGCGGCTCAATTGAATCAATGAAATATTAATTGATAAGTGGGTAACTATACGTTTTCATAAAAATAAACATGGTGAAGTAACTGTAGAGTTAGATCCACTCATATCGAATTTTTCTGAACTCTTTCATTATCATTATCGTATATTGATTTTCCCAGAATAAGTTCTCCTTGAACGAGGATGCCTATATACAAATAAATTGATTTGAAATTTATTTAGCACTCATTGGGAGAGTGGGAAAAGTAATTTAGCTATATCCTTGATTATATACAGGGTTAAGTATGGAAATCCCTGTGTTCATTTTCATTAATCTGTTACTTTCTTCAAGGATTTTGACATATTTATATGATGTGATTTTGATGTGCGTTGCAGAATTATGTTGTTTGGGTGCGATACTTTGTTTATTTTTAATGCATTCAATGAATGATACATGAATGAAAAATAAAATTCATGAAATATGATACGAGCCAGTAGAATAATGTTGGGAAAGAAAATTGGTATTGAAATTTCTCTTGAATATTTGGAGTTTACAGGCATCAGCGAAATCCTCATTCGGTATTGAATTCAACAACAACGCAGTTTGATACAAAAAAGAATTCTTATACAGAGAAGTTCGGTAGATTTCGAGCTTGTAAATAAAAGGTAGTACCTACCTATTGGAGAATTCCTACCCCAAGTAACAAGAAATATAAATGAGATTGATGAAGATAATAAAGTGCCTATGGCTTCGCAGTGATTTTTTTCAAATAACCAGGCTCCTATCGAGAGAAAATGGCGAAGCCTGTGAATTTTTCCGTTATGAATTTGCCAGGAACCTATCATGACCATTTTTAAGAACTCGCCCAAAGTAAGAAAATATCGATGAAATTTAGATTCATTCTTAAATTTTATATTCAAAAGTATATGGCAGCGAGCATAACCCTTCAAAATTCATCCATTTTAAGGACAATTGCTGCATTCACCATGCAATTAAATCTCTGTCATAATTCATCCTGATTTCAAAAGGAATACAATGAAAGGAGATATCAAGTGATTAAAGACTACGAGGTTCTCTAGTTTGGTCATTCGTTTTCATACTTCCATGTGCACTGTAGTTAAATACCTTTTTTGTCCTAATTAGCTGATGTTTCGTTTGGTTCGTCATATAATACTGGTTCATTAAATTCAACCTTCAAACCTTCATTTCTGCTATATTTTATAGACATATTTCATGCTGAATTCTGTGACATTACATTTAATGAGGGCATTTGGCTTTCCCAAATGATTGACAATCGAGAGGAGAGCATTTACTGGTTCTGGAAAGAAACGAGAAATGTGCAGTTTTGTGATGACTGAAATGCAGAATGAAACGCGTTATAGGTGTTGTTCAGACTGGTTGTGGCCATGTGATACTTCAGGTGAGCTATATTCAAACACAACAGTGAGTAGTCGTGGCAGTATCTACTAATAATTTCAATCATACCCTTGTTTTGACAATCATTTATGGATTGTCGATTGATTTGGTCTCTCATTGTAATAAAAGAACCACCTATATATGGCAGTGACTCTCCAAAATCTGTTTTGATCTGGAAATCCACAAGTGTTAGTAAAAAAAACGCATGTTCTTGAATTAATGTTGGACAAACTGCCAGTGCGAAATCCAATTTGTGAGTAGCAACTAAGACGACGAATAATGTCATAAGCTGCAAAGGATCCCTTACCACACGTGCTATCATCTCATTCAAGAACTTGTCTAAACACTCTCGAAATGGAGATTCCTATATAAAGGAACCTTTCGCCACTTCGTATCGTGATCAGAGTGGCACTTGAAAAGGCTGATATCTTTTCATATATAAGGGCATGCGTGGGAATCAAAATTGTATATTCGGTGAAAGGTGAGGATTGTTTGATGATTTGAGGCTGAGCGCAGGATTCTACTTGATTGAACGAGATATAACGCTTGTGAGTTGAATCCACTCACTGGTTGACTACACTTTTGTTCTGAGCACAAAAATATGAATCAAAAAGTTACTATAGTTATTTTCGATTTGAGTGCGTAAGATGAGTGTTTTTAATGACACATTGAGTGTTAATTTTTCTCTTGTATGTGCCATGAGAACACGAATTTTTTACACGAAATACAAACAACATTTTTTGTACTACTGTGGGTGTAAATTCACATCGTCTGAAATACATATATAGAAGATAGTTTTAAATATTGAATTGTCCAACTTTTTTCAAATAAATTAAAATATCTGATGAAATATCTTATGTTGGAATTAATTTTTCAAACTCTACTATCAACTATTATTCCAATGAATGAAATTGTTTTATGATGAATGATCAATTGATAATTGACACTGTTAAAAATAAATCCTTCTGAGAGTAATATTTCATGTTTATTTTGTGAATTATTTTGGCACTGAAAAAAAGTAAACATTTACGCATTAATAGAGATGCAGAAATGTCAAGTTTTTTTGACAGTAAGTTTTATAAGACGCTATTTTGTCACACGCGTTGAACAAGTGCGACTACGTGTCTTATGAAACGTGTGTCACATAAATTTTTTTCTATTTTGCATCTCGAAGTCTTTTATTGAAAGGAATTGATTGAATATCGAGAAATAACAGAAACATCTTCGATTGGTAACAATGATTTATTGGTCAATTCAAATCAAATCACACTCTGAATTGAAATTGACCAATAAAAACACTGAAATTTTCACTGCTAGTATTACCAAATCCAAAATCGTTCAGAAGTAATATGGGCCTCACTCTTCTGACTTTCATTTGACAGTTCGGCTGTACCAACCTCCGAATAATAAAAAATGCGTATGGAAACAGATGGTATTTCGATACGCATTTGCCTTTCATAATGACTTCATTATGGAACTAAAATAGAAAAAAGAATTTACACACTCTATTGAAGTTTCTTCGTACGTATTGTTTTATTTTTTATATCATTCTACATTTGGGATAATGCACCAACTTATTTTTCTCGATTGATGTCAACATGCAGCCATGTATTCCTGGTTGCGTGACAACCCATAGAGAGTGAAATTTGAAATAAATTTCTTGTCTAGTCATGTGATTGTAAATATCATTGAAATTGTTGTGCATACAAAGAAAATTCAGTAATCCACAATTGGAATTGTCGAAAAAGTTCTCAATCATATCCTAGAACTTGGAAATACACAGTAAACAATGTTAAATCGACACCACCTGAAATGGTAGAAATGTAACTTGATTTTCTGGAGACTTCCTGTATAGCGCACTCTTTATTACTCGAGATTCTCTCGTAATAAATATAGCTCGCTGGCGCCATACAATTTCTGTTTCAGAACAAATCTTTTCGATAAAAACTGCAGCTCATGGAGACACTCTCGAGAAAAGAGTTCCGCAGTTCGCGATATTGTTTTCTATATTGACATATTTACTGCATCAGTGACACTTTACTATTGAAAACATCAATTTAGATAAATCTCAACAATCAACTTGTTTAGAAGAAATACGTCGAAATGTTACTGAATATGCAGTATCCCCCAAAAATAACAGCATTTTCGTAATTTTAAATATCATAGTTGATAAGTGAGTTGATAAGAAGATTGATTGATTTATTTCATCATGTTACAATTTCAGGTTAAGTATTGATTGAAAGTCACTTTTTGTGTAGAAATATGTATAATTCTTTCGATAACTTGCTTTTTCCTCTTTCCCGTATATAGGTAATTCATTTCTTCAATCAAAAAAACGAAATCGTTAGAAAAGTTTTCGTCATAGAAAAGAAAAATCCAAAAAGGATACCCTTGGAACTTTTTCGAATTGCCATAACTTCCGAAAGGAAGGACCGATTTTCAAATTGGGGTATATAATTGTGCATGCTTCTTTTCTTCCGTAGAAACCATTTCTTCAATGAAAAAAAACGAAATCGCGAAAAAAACTACAACTCTCCACAATAATCATTCAATTCCCTTCGATATTGCATATATTATGTTCTGAAGTTTCTTTTATACATCTTTAAACCCTATACGGAAAAACATTTCTCGAAAAGAAACATGAAAACATGTTTTTACTTGTTTGAATATCACTTAAACCCAATTGGCTACAATTTTTTTTTGTTTTCAGGTAATGCCCTGTGCCGTTTGTTTGGTTTATTATCGTAAGTATTCAAAAATTCAGATAAAACTATCTTGGAGCACCCTACCCTCTAAATAATGGTTTTTATACGATCTATACAATATAGTAGTAGCTTTTGAGTTTAAAATGAGTTTCACATTCATCCTCTTCATAACTCAATGATTAGAATGCTACTAAAGATAATGTATATGTAGGTATAGAAACCCAGTAGATATACTCACCCAGTTTCAACGCATGGAATGGACCTTTATCATTTGTTACTATTTGGATGAATGACAGACTGTATTAATTAAATGCAGAATGAATATTCTATATGCATCAATATTTCTCCAAGACAAGTTTAAGTGTTTGAATTTGGTTAGCGTCAATAAAGAACTCATTGTGAATGAAGCATTATCGAACACACGTACCTACTGATCATAAATGTAAAAATAATTTACCAAAATCACATCGGAGTAATTATTATCTGTCCTAGTGAGTACTTTTCACACCTAAACGAAACTTGAATTTAATCGAATCGAACATCCAGTAAATATTTTATCGAAGACGATTTCATAACACAAATGATCATATTTCACAAACTATATGAGGTATATATAAAAGAAATATAATGATTCGTTTCCTCTGGCAAAGCTCTAAAAGCTCCAATAGAGTTTCAACAGGTAATTGAAAATGATAATCTTATCTACTGCTTCGTACGTTTACTATCCACCTTGTATATCGCCTCTATTAAGATTAGTATGTAGGTACTATTATCTACGATGAATACTACCACATTAAAGAAGTTAAGTTAGAATTTCCGTCATGTAAAACATAAGATCATATCTCATTACTTCAAGAATATAACATTGTACCATAACTGTAACATTTATAGTTGTTGCATTCAAGTGGGCCTTGAATAGCGCTGATTGAGTGAGTGTTCGTCAAAGGTTGGTCCAAAGAAATACATCAGTAGGTATGTTTTAAAGATGCTCAACGCTTTCTTCAATGGAAACGAACAACTAGATTATTGAAATTTTTGATATTTCAGTACTTGATTGAAATGATAATGTACACAATACTGACGCATTTTGAGGTATCGAATTGATCATTCTAAATGACTAGGTACCTATAACATACTGTATTTTCTCCACGACCAGAAAGTATTGGGCGTGGAGAAACCATATTCCTTTTTCACCTATAAAAGTTGCTGAAACTCTCCTTATACCTCGAATGATGCTATAGATCATGAAATTGAGCAGATAACTAAAGACCGGGACTCTAGAGGATAATAGACTGCAGATTACTGCGCTTGCTACTGTATAATGAGGGCAAATGGATTAACTATACTCACCATCGATCGCAAATCTGATCTCTTTAACCGTTTTTATGTATTATCCAGATTCTAGATAATCTAAATGAACACTCATTCCTTTATAAATAATGATACACCAATGAAGGTAAAGGTAGGCAGGGTTGTCATACTATGAAATACCAACATATGATTGAAGGGAGACAAAAAAAACAGATAATGTTGAGGCGTGTTGAGGGATTGAAGTATATAATAAAATAAAAAAGTGAGAGTACTTGGTGCCAACTTTACCTTGGATTTGGGGCCCCTATTCCTGAATTCTAGGGAGCAGAAAACTGGACAACTATCTCACTTCTTGACAGATGAATGATATATTTCCTCCTCACTTTTCTATCAGTTTTTCTACTCCCAAGAATAGAGGCCCTGGGCCCCTATTCTTGAATTCCAGGGAGAATAGGGGCCCTGGAGTCTTGTACCAAGTTTGATAATACTAATAATGGTTTTATTTTTCAAAATAATAATGTTTCTTCTGGAGGTAATAATTTGTAGACGTTATTGAGGTTTATCAAAAAATTGCAAATGAAAGTGAAAGGAGAAAATAACTGTTTTCCAGGATATTTGACATTGAAAGAGATTGATGAAGCTGAAATTCAACTAATCAAGCAAGTCCAATTCGAGAACTTTGCTGATGATATGGACCTGATTAAGAAAAACAAACAACTGAAAAGTCAGAGCAAGCTGAGACAACTTTCACCAATAATTAACGCCGATGGAATACTGGTTGTAAGTGAAAGAACAAACTTAGCTCCCTATATGAAAGATTCTGCCAAAAATCCCATCATCTTACCAAGAAAACACCACTTCACAACTCTGCTTCTACGACAATATCATCAGAAGTTTGCACATCAAGGAAGTGAGCTGGTCCTGAATGAAGTGAGGCAGAAATATTGGGTCATTAATGCAAGAGCAGCAATCAAATCGATATTTTCAAGTTGCCGGGAATGACAGATCAGGAGAGCTAAGCCAGTTGTACCTCAAATGGGACTCTTGCCTCCGGAACGTTTACTGCCGAATGTCAAACCCTTCAGCTATACAGGCATAGACTATTTTGGCCCGTTGTCTGTAACAGTTGGAAGAAGGCGTGAGAAGAGATGGGGTGTCATTTTTACTTGCTTTTCAGTACGTGCAATACATCTGGAAGTCGCTCATTCTCTCACGACTGATTCTACAATTATGGCAATCCGTAGAATGATAGCAAGAAGGGGAGAAATTAAACAGATATTGTCCGATAATGGGACGAACCTCAAAGGAACAGCAGAAGAGCTGAAGAGAGCCATAATGGAACTGGACCAACAGAAAATCAGAAACGCGATGACGACAAGAGGAATAGAGTGGAAAACAATTTGTCCAGCTTCACCTCACATGGGGGGAGTGTGGGAAAGACTAATTGGGTCAGTAAAAAAGGCTTTTTATGTTATACTCAACGGTCAGAGTTTGAAAGACGAAACCCTACTAACTCTATTCAGCGAAGCAGAAAATATTGTGAACACGAGACCACTCACCAAAGTTTCAACAGATCCTGATGATTTAGAGGCATTGACTCCGAATCATTTTCTCCTTGGATGTTCAAATAGTAGTAACCCGATGATAGTTTCAGAGAAATATAATTTACGATCAGAATGGAGGAAAGTGAATAGGTTAACAGATGAACTGTGGAAACGATGGGTCAAAGAATATTTACCTACATTGACCAGACGAAGCAAATGGCAAAAAGATTATAAACCAATAGCCATCAATGATAGTGTTGTTGTTATCGACGATAATTCTCCAAGAAACCAGTGGAAACTAGGAAGGATAACTAACACTTTTCCAGGACCTGATGGACGAATTCGTGTGGCTGAAGTAAAAACTGCGACCGGACTCTATAGAAGACCGTTGATAAAGTTAGGAAGAGTGGATATGGAATGTGAAGAAGATGAACTCCCTCACAGGGGGGAGAAATGTTGAATTCTTATTTGTATAATAGTTTGTTTGAATATGTTTTGTTCTGATATGCCCTGTATAGTTGTTGATAGGATGACAGGGAAGTCGTCGACAAGAGTTGTCATAATAAAATGTTGAAAAAAGTCATTGATAATATATTTTTGATATAACTCAAGAAAAAGAGTCTAACAGAAAAGACACCTTAGATAAGTATATATATGTATCAAAAAATCACCTGTCTTTTTTCCTGATGAGTAGAATTGAATCTGTAGCTTTTCAGGGAATCAAGAGCTTGGCTGCTTTTCATTCCTGAACCTATTAGTCCTTCAGGATAGTTAACAGTGTGAATCTTGCATGAACTACGAGCAGATATAATTCAATGTTCTGCGTGGTATTTGCCAGGAAAGTAGTTGTTTTCTGTTCGTAGTCTACCAGACATTCAACTTCAAACTGGTTTTGATATTTCTAATTGGATAGACTATTTTCGCTTTTTCATTCTTCAGATATAACAATGTTATTGCATGATTTTATGATATGACTATAACGCATATAATTCACCTGGACTAACATAACTTCTCCACTGTATGGGTATTGCACACTCCACGGTATTCCCCACCTACCTAGAGGACCGTTGGTGGACATCATAGAATAAGGAAACAAAAGGAAGGATCCTTTTTTATTTTACCTGCTCATACAGAAAGATTTTATTAGCGAAATTCTTTCTCTAATGAAGTGAGAGTTTGATGAAGCAGTTTCAAGCACTCCTGTCCGCTTTGAATCCAGAAATAATCAGATAAAAATTTATTTGTATCTATAGTTTGTGGCTTCGAATACAAAGTTTCAGTTTCATAATCTTTCAATCTCCCTCAAATAACCATTTACTGTAATACTACAGTCGAATTGTAATCAAAAATAGCTCTCACGAACAAGAAATCAGGTAGAATTGATTCTTTCACACAATGTTCGGAATTAATTGAATGTTCTAATGAGGTTTTTCAATCTGTGGTACTATGGACAATTTTTTTACCACCTGGAACTCAGTGTCCCAGCCCTATCAAAACTGCATTTTTTTGTAACTTTTTCTAGTTTTCGGCCATTTTGACCATTAAGGAATGGTTTTTCGACCATGATCATTTTTTACCTTTTCCCAACTAGAATTTGTCTCTGTAGACCTAATAGTTTTCAAGATACAGATTTCCAAAGTTTGCAATTATTTTTTCTATTCCTATTGTTTTTCATGAAATCGCACTCGTATTAGCACAAATCACTATCATAAAGTTATACTGTAGCTGCCAAATACGTCCAATAACTTTATACACGGTATGGTCAAAATGTTGCTGTAGTGTTCCATGAGAATCTGAGTACATAGGAACAGGAACGTAGAGTTTTGAACGAAAGTCAATTTCTCAGATCCCGCACGACAAGTTGTTTTGTAACGATAAGAACAAAGTGCGGTTGTTCCAGATGATGAAGACCAAAATGGAAATACAAGGATTTCAGGATATTCAATCGGAGGAAGACGCGAATAGGCTGATTGCTAACACAACCCATGCCAAAGCCAGTGATTACCACCTGGTCATCATAGAGGATATATACCTGTTGGTCATATTCACTTACCTGGTTGAACCATAAAGAAACTTACTCCTCATTTTTCTCAGTTTTTCTACTCCCTAGAATTCAAGAATAGGAGCTCTGATCGTTTGAATTCGGGAGATCATTTCGGCGTTTTCAATAATTTTGAACTCGATAAACTGATACAAAAGAAATCAAAAATGTATACGAGTTAAGTACAGGGTGGCCAGATAAGAATGCAAAGTGCAGTATCTCGAAAACTATTCGTCTAAGAGACTTGCGGTGAAAAATGTTATAACTAAAGTTACCAAATGAAGATCCTGGGAATTATCTTCATGTTTCCAAGATGGCCGCTAGGGGGCGTAACCGCCATCTAAAACTTTTGAAATGAATTTTTGACGAAATACGCCTAGTAAACGTACCAATAAAATATATACCTTTTGAAGTTGAGCTTCATTCGAGTAATTTTTGCTCGACACTTTTTGACGTATCTATTAAAATGAAGTGGTGGGGGGTGGTTCAATGTTTTTTCAAATAAACAGCTGTAACTCCTGAACGACTGAACGGATTTCAACAAACTTGGTATCGTTGGAAAGAGCATTCATTGGTCTATCAAATTCATCTCATTTGTAATGTGTCTGATCTTAAGTGATGACATAATAACAAAAAATTGCAAAATTTTCTGAAAAATCAAATGCAATTATGTGACTTTTTTTCCAAGAAAATGTAGTGGAATGATACCTTAATAGGCTGGTGAAAACCATATCTCGATATATAGATTTTTCACCGCAAGTCTCTTAGACGAATAGTTTCCGAGATACTGCACTTTGCATTCTTATCTGGCCACCCTGTACATGAGAATCTGATATTTCGAAATATAATGTATCTACAAAAGGTTAATAAAGTAGCCTTCGACGCATTGATGCCGCTCATGCGCGGAAATAATATCATTAAGTGACAGCATATTTCCGCTCGCATCCATCATTGTAGAAAACGCACTCATCATTCTGTTGAATGATGGAAAATAATAGTGACACATCCCCTGATGTAGCAGAAAGTGCGAACAATGTAAATTCGAACCTTCTACCAGAGAAATCGAGGAAAAGTATGAAGTATGATATGATAGATTCATAATATGGTGTCATGAAATGCTTGAATGCTGAATATATCCAAGTAAGTATCCTGAAAGTCCGTTGAATATAAAGCAAAAATGAGTTTATATCTTTTTGGTTCATAGTATTATAACTGTGGGATAAGTTTTCAAGTAGCCTCAATAGCCAACGGGTTCAAAGCAAGACTTCTTCAGCTGCCAGCCTGGGCTCGATGCCTGGGTAGATCAATTATTTTCTGAACTATGAGTCATTTTCCCTTCTTTTCTGATAGATGTGTGAATTATTAGATTGAACTTCAATATAATAGTGAACAATGAATGAAATTAATGATTTAGATGAAGAATATCATGAAATGTAAGTTGATTGAATAAAGTATCTAGTTTTCTTGTCTAGGAACTGTGTTTGTGAAAAAAAACGTGTGTGTATTTTCTGAAAATTACTGCTCCTCCCTCGCGTGGTTCTACTCTTTGGTGGAGGACTACGCCAGAGCGTTTACAAGAAGTATCACGATCCGAATCACGAATCACGAGACCAAACCAGTGAGACTGCGAGGTCGTGGTAATCCAGTCGCGCATATTTTGAATTACCGGTCTCCATTTTCACCGGCGTCAAATGAATGGTGGGCAAATTTTGTCTAACGATCTTCAAAATCCGGTGGAAGCAAAAAATGAAGGTGCATTGTTTTTGTTTGGTGTACGTTCGTGTATGGATGTGTTAGATTTGAGTTTGTTGTTGTACATGTGGTGTCTCGAGACGAATGGAATATTATGATTTGTAAGTTTCTGAAGAAGGTTTTTGTGCTTGCTAACATGTCTACAACGGAATGATGCGGATGATTCTTTTGCTACAGGACCTAGAATTTTGCTAAAATGAAATCCGCCTTTTTATAACGTTGTTTAGGGTACGTAAGATATGCAGAATATTCCAAAATGCTCTTGCAGCTTTGAAATCATCAATTTTTTTGCTTTATCTGAAATGATCTTCCGGACCTTTTAACTGTATTGAGACAACTATTCTGATATTTGTCCATTTCTCCCCTGTTTGATTCAAAATAAAGGATCGAATGTCGAATGAAAATCGAAGGTAAAATGAATAATCCAATAGATATATACAGAGTGTCCTATAATTAGCCTGCCAACCTTCACAAGATGGTATTTCCTGAATATCTCTCATACCGAATTCTGAAATTCTCTATATACACTAGTACTAAAAACTTTACATGCCCAATTCGTAACTTTTATAGTTATCTATGCAACAAGTGCAGAAAGAAAGTGTTAATTGCACGCGAAGTGGAATTGTCGAGTAAAATAAACACCTTTTACACGAGCAATATTTTTTCTACGTTTATTCGAAAACCAAAAAATGCGACATTTTGAAAATAATATTGAATTGCATGATTGTCAGAATTAATATTGGACTGACTTTCATGTTTGCCATGATCACAAAATGCTATAGTAGAATGACAGATGAGTTTAACCCTAGTGCATTTATCCACTAGTGCAAAGAAACACTATATTTTCACAAAGTATATAGTTCAATAGAGTTTTGTTTTCGCTTCAACAAGTGCTAAAACTAAAATCCGAATTAACTATCCTCATTGCTTAATTCCAAAGTATTTCGAAATCAAAAGTGATCGAATGTACTTGTGCATGAATATCCAAGGCCAGGTTTAAAATAATTGACCATTGAATTTGTTTTGTTTTTCATTTCATTTCGAAAATAGTAACAACATAGGCACATCTTCTGGTATAGGGAAATCAGAATCCATACTCGTTGACTACCTTGCACTGATCAGGGCCAGTCCAGTGTTCTGCTTGGTGTTAGCTAGGAAAGTAATTGTTTTCTGCCCGTGGTCTAGCAGTCATTCAAATTATTGTGTTTGATATATTTCAGATTGGATAAGACCTGGTACGTATTTAAATATTTGACACTTCGTTTGATTCATGGCTTTTCATTTTGCATCAATATAAGTAGGTATATACTTATGTTTATGTTATGACTTAGTTTTGATATAATGACATATCATGTACCTCGTCATACAGGGTGATTGGCTATGGATTTCACGACTTTAATAGCTGATGTATCAAAAACAAAAAGAGATATTCGAGATTAATTTGAATGAGATATCGTTTCCTTCAAAGAGAACGTATTTCCGCTTAATTTCATCATTCAATATATTTAAAGCAGAATTAAATTCCAATAATGATGGGTATTGGCTATGAGGATTATTTTGGTTCAAGTATGCTTGGGTTGAACTAGAAGGAGATGATCAATGAGTGAATCAAATACGAGATCAAATATCACATTCCGATGACATGAGTACGCTTTTTCAAATAGTTTTTGACATGTCACCCACTGGAACAGAAAAGAGATATCTTAGAGTGCTGATATCTCTTCAATGTCTCCATCGAATTCTATAGAAAGTTTTGAAATCGAGAAAGAAAACACTTTCGAAAATTGTGATAATACCTACAGGGGGTTACATTCAAAAAATTAAAAGTTATGCACAGCCCCTGTATATCAAATTATGAAATGGGGTGAAAAAATATTCTCTTGGAAGCCAATGACATCTCATTCGAGTTAATTCTCTCAAATCTTCGAGGGGGTGATCACGTGGGAAGTTTGGTGTACAGGCACAAGGAAGTTCGAAGGAAGTTCGGGGATGTCTGAGGAAGTTCGAAGGAAGTTTGGGAAGTTCGAAGGAAGTTCTGGGAAGTCTGAGGGAGTTCGAAGGAAGTTCGAGGAAGTCTGATGGAATTCGTATAGTCATATCGTTCATTGTCGTATATTTTCGAACTTCTATCCACCACAATTCTCTTTTCTATCGCATACCCACGTAGTATCCTTGAGTATTGAGACTGTGATATTCAGTTTGATTGAAAAATTAATTATTTCAATCTCAAAAAATGTCTCGTTATAACAGGACATCAATTCTGTAAACTTTGACATAAGGAAAACAATATAATTCTAGTAGAAATTTGGTAAAAAAATGTATATCTTTAGCCACAATTAAAGGGTGAATTAGAAAGTAAAAAAATTGTTCGATTTTTGTTTGAAGTACTTGCTATTGTATGGAATTTCAGTCCTCAAGAAAATCTTAACTGTCGTGAATTACCTTCCTATCAAGTCGAGTATCAACTGGTCAATTATTTTGAGCTATACAGTGTGTTACAACAAAAAAGATGCGCATCGAAGTTTTGTTTTCAAATGGAATAGGTACCCTGTATTTGATTGAATTTTCAGATTTTCATTGAAGATCTTATATCATCAATCCATCATACTAGCTGAAATGATTACCAACATAGATATTATGAAGTGTGAGAATTCAAATTTTTCAAATTTAGAAAGTTTTTGTATCGGAACTATTCGTTATTGATAAAAACGGATTACGTATAATATGTTTTGAAATCTCGATATTTCAAATCATTCCCACTTGACTCCAAGTGTGATAGATCGATGGAATCAGCTCTCTAATTATGGTAAGCAAGCAAGTTCATGGTCCCTTTTCTTCTAATTTTTGTTATGGTGAAAATAGAAAAAAATCATTCATATTCAAATTTTCTCATCATTGAATTCTGAATAATACTCGGAGTAATGGATGTAAACTTGTTTGAATCCAGAAAAAACAAGCGTTTTCAATATACATTTAAGAAAAATACATACATAATCAGACAATTGTTCGGAGATGAAGCGAATTTGCAATAGACTATATTTGAGGATGGATATCTTAGATTTCGAGGGGATCTTTCGTTTCGATTTGGCACAATAGTTTCGGAACACCATTCATAAAAATTGTACCTTGTATCGGGTTCGAGGAAGTTCGGGAAGTTCGAGGAAGTTTGGGAAGTTCGAGGAAGTCCGAGGAAGTTCGGGGAAGTCCGAGGAAGTTCGGGGAAGTTTGAGGAAGTTCAAGGAAGTCCGAGGAAGTTCGGGGAAGTCCGAGGAAGTTCGGGGAAGTTTGGGAAGTTCGGGCGCATAGGAAGTTTAGTGTACACGTTTTTTGGCCGTGATCACCCCCTCGCAAATCTTGAATATCTCTATTTGTTCTTGAGACATCAGCTGTTGAAGACGTGAAATCCATAGTCAATCACCCTGTACTTACTACACATGGAAAAAAATTGATTCAGGTAACGAAAAAACCTCAATCTACTGAGTTTGTTTAGTACTTTCGATTCATGAAATACATTTATCTGTGGGATTGCCCATTGTACAAAAAATCCGTAATCATCATTGAAATAATTAAAAATAAACACAGAAACATATCAAACTGTGTGACAGTAATAATAAACAACCAAGCCTGTTTATTAATTAGAAGGTAAAAATCAATTGATAAACCACTGCCAAATAAACTGATGGATTAACCATTGTCGATCTAAATGGAAACCTAGTAGGTTGGAACTATAATATTGTCTGTTCACTGGAAACAATTACGCATCTTCTTCTGTAAGGTAGAGACATCTTCTCATAATAACCGTGACCTATTTTGAAGTTGAAGTTTCATACTGTGGGCATAACCTAACGTTTTTATTAACATTTTGAATTACGCGCTCCTTTTAGCACAGCGAATTTCCTGTTTCAAGCACAGAATTGTTTGATATCATTGATCAGGGAATCAGGAAGCAGTAAAAACTTCGTGAGAAACTCAAATGCGAGGCAAGTGAATGTATTGGCATATCGAATGTACAAGTTGATATAATTTTAATCACTTACGTTGAGTTGTATATTTGCTCCACGCATAATTCATACCCACTGAAGAAAGCACACAAAAATCAATCCTTCTTTGAATTTAAACACCACACACACTTACATTCACTTGTTTTCAACATATTTCAGCAGAATAATCTAGTATATTTGGAAAAATTCTACAAATTTTACCAAACCCATCGAGAACCGAGCATGACGGGAGCTGAACTTTGTGACAGTGTCAAGTTGACAGATCAAAGTCTAGTGTTTTCGAAGAACGGTACATTTTTTGAAATATATTGAATTCTTTCGCTGAAAAGTGTTGAAGATAAGTAAATGTGAGCGTGTTTGGTGTTTTAATTAAAAGAAGGACGAATTTTGTGTTTTTAGTAGAAGAATTTTACCTCGAATTTTACGAAACAAGCGTTTCGGATTCTTGTTATGGGAGGCCAAAATACATGAGTACCTCCAAAAATTTTCCTTGGAATATGCTTTATTATTGTTTCTAAAAAACTGTTATTGGACCTTTTCGAGTAGAAATTTGTATAAAAAGTAAAATTTAGTCAGATTATGATAGTTCAATACAATATGTGCTGAAGTCAAAAAAAAAGAAGACCATAACTTCAACCTAAAATTGGGTCGCTGACAGAGAAAAAACTGAAACAAATGAGCATCGAACGACTTCTATAAAGTAGCGACCTCAACTTGGCAGACAATATTATACCGTCTACTAGGTGTTCATTTAGATCAACAATGGATTAACTGTATCAGATGTGTACCTAAATGGTGGGTAATCTATATGGCCCGTGGCCCTTTTGATAAATATAGTGTTTATTTATGCGTTGATCGAAAATCTAATTCGTGTTAATTATGCGAAAGCGGTGTTTATTATGTTTCAGACAAAACCCCCAACTGTCATATGCAGTGCAATTTATGCCAGCACTAGTAATGTATTTCCCTCGGTAATTCCTGCACTAACCACTCGCTATTCTATCAGCGAACTTATTGTTCGAACTCAACCAATAAAACCAGAAAATTAATTGAAAACTACTAACATGTATGTCATTAGAATTATTTAGAAGCTATCTCACTGATAGACATCAAGTTGTGAAGGTGAACGATGTAATGAGTGAATCCAGAGGAATAGAGTATGGGGTCCCACAGGGAACTGTTCTAGGTCCCATACTATTCAATATATATATTAATGGTCTGTTTTCACAACGGAGCAGTGGCGAAATCATCGGGTTTGCTGATGACACCGCCATCTTATATAAAGCAGAAAACTGGGATGAGCTGAAAATAAAAGCTGAAAAGGATTTTACTATAATAAAAAATTGGCTAGACCGTAGGTTACTCACACTCAATCTAGAAAAAACAAGTTACCTGCCATTCAGTTGTAACAAGTCCAATACTCCCTCATTTGATTGTTTGAAACTTAATATAAATGGTGAACAGATAGTCATAAAACCTGAAACTAAAATGAAATATTTAGGAATCTATATTGATGTCCATTTGAGGTGGGACTACCACATAACATATGTAACAAAAAAATTACAAACTCTACTATACAAGTTCAAATACCTTAAAAAAATCGTATCTTTGATTCAACTTAAAACCCTATATTTTGCCTTAGTTGAGAGCCACTTGCGTTATGGCATATTAGCATGGGGTGGCACTGCAGATACTCACCTGAAATCTCTAGAAGTAGAACAGAAAAGGCTCCTAAGAATAATTTATTCGAAGGAACCAACATACCCAAGTGATGAACTCTTCTCAGAAGCCAAAATATTCAATATCCGACAGTTATATTACTTTGTATCTAACTTGAAATATCATCAAAACAAACATATAGCACAAGTTCCATCACATGACTATAACACACGTCAACGGCATCACTTCCTTGCACCACAAATGTCAAAAACACTTTGCCAACGAGCCTACTCATATATTGCTCCAAAAATATACAACTCTTTGCCTGAAGATATAAAAAACTTTGCTTTGCAAATTTTAAACATCAACTGAAAATTTTTATCATTAGCAATCCTAGAAAGATTGTGAGGTTACAAATCCAATTGTAAACGTCATATAGTTTCTTGAATATATGTACAATATAAATGTCCACTGAGATCCATTTACTGATTTCTGCATAAAGAACTAATCATAGAGTAAGTTTTATATCCTCCAAAATTCACATAATTATATGTTTTATTATTTTATACACTATTTTCACATGCCCATTAAGATCATTTGCTGAATCATATATCAACATGCATTTGTTATTGAAATTTATTAATTCATTATTTTACGTCACAATCCATAAATTTTAATGTATACACATATTGAGAACTATTTACTGAATCCAACTATTTGTACTTTATTATTATTTTACTATTTCATTACTTATAAATATTATATTATATACTCATTAATTTAGTACTCAAGTACTTGTACCATTTACTCTCAAAACAAGTGTTTAATCACTTACTGAGTATCCACATTTATTCATCGAAATTTAACTTTGTGCATTGTATTTCTTATATTTTTTGAATAAATGTTATTTATTATTTATATATTTATTATTTGTTTCATCTTGCTCAATATTATGCTCGTGTTTATTTTCCACCACTTTGCTCAGCGTTCAGCTCAATGAATTTGATATTGTTTTATGAGTTATATCTGACAAGACGTTGAGTGAGCCGTGAAAACCTAGGTGGCTGTGAATCATTCTTGGCGGAGTTCCTCAAGGCTCTGCTGTTGGACCGATTTCGTTTCTGCTGACTGTTAATAATTGCATTCAATTATATTCGTTTATTGTCGTGTTAGCTATACTTTGAAACAGCTATATCCTATGTTTTCATTGAGTATTAATTCACTCACATGTGGATAATTGAACAACTGAAGGACTTGTCTCGAAAGATTTGTTTTCAATTGGTCGTGTGGTACGTCGTTAGGACGTTATTTTTTTAAATTTTCAGTAGACAGATGAATGCATTAGTGAAAATTATCTCTGTTGTGATTTCAAAATCTAAAGGTCCCTCAAAATTAGGTGTCAGTGTGTTATTCACTCACGAAAATTGTGTAAATTACTTATTATTATTTATTTTTATTGAAGTTTTTCAAGTATTTGAAGATCATGATCCATATAGATATTAGAAAGAATAAAAAGAAGAAGACAATTTTTTAACGATATATCACACGACCTACGTTGCCATAAAAAAATACAAGATATCAGACGCATCAAAAAACAATAGAACATCATTTTCCTTTCTTAATCTGCGGAAATTCGTTTAATTCATCCCTACCAATATTTGAATGAATATCCCAAGCCCTATCTCTCAAATCTGTATCCTCTTATACAGGGTGTCTAGAAATCATGCCCAAAAAAGAAGGGGGTTATTTGCCACAAGTTTCCATAACATTTCTTCGAAAACTCAATAATATTCTCGGTGATATGCGAGGTAATGAGGAATGATTATCTCACTGAATAAACAGCTCATTTCATTGTGAAAAAATTTCATACGTCTTCTCAATTGTACAGGGTGGGCAAATTTCGATGTTTGTATAGGGTTACTTGGAAACTATAGTCGATTTTTCGACTTCAAGACACTGTTCCCATATTTGGAGTGCGACACCTTAACATATCCTGAAACTATTGAATTCTGTCTGAAAAAAGGCAATTCGTCTCGTCGGTGATGTCTCGCTTACAAACTCGCTCACTTCTCCGGAACACCGTATAAAAGTTTTATCTCCATTTTATAGATATTTTCATGGGCGATGCTCTTCTGAAATATCAACAATCGTTCCTCCATTAGCAGTCTCTTCGAGATTAACCCGCCAAGTTCAGTCTTCACACCCCTTCGTGATCACTTCAGAGACCTGCAGAACGTCCCTTTCCAAAGACTCGTTCATCCAACGAACATCTAGACTCTGGAACTCATTGCCTAGGGAGGCATACGATCTCCAGAAATTTAAGGAGAACACCAACTCCTACCTTCTTTCCCTTGGTTCTCACAATGTTCTCTGAACATCAGAGGATATCCCTTTTCGTGAGAACCAGAACATAAAAAAATGTGAATATCATGGTAAAGTTACGAGATAATAACTCTTACATAGTCAAGGCACTTTTTCCTGTATAATCTAGTAGCGGAAAATGTGAAAAATATTTTCGAGATATGGCCTAAAGTGGTAGTCTTTTTAATGAAAGAATTTTTTTTTTGAATCAACTTTGAAAGCCTATATCGAAAATATTCACATTTTATTCAAGAATATATTCACATTTGATACAAGATGTATCGGGATTTTCCCTAAATTCTAATTCTATCAATATTATTCTTTTTTCTGGCTATGGGCTTTGTTGCTGGAATGCCATCAAGTTAATTATCCAATGGTGATGATAAGAATAATCAACACAACTCTTAATAATTCTTTTACCCATCTCATTAATTTCTGGAAGAGGTGTTGGTGGATTAATAACGACCACAAACAGGCAATGTTGTGAGTGTGGAGCACAGTGTGTGAAATGAAAGCCGTGTGAATCAGATCGAGAGAAATGAGAATGAAAAATGCCCGAGATAGAATGGCATGCTACATTCTTTTCTAGCCGGTCTTATTGAACCTTCTACATTTTGTTTTCTGCTACGCCCACGCTAGCATAAGTGCATGATAATTTACTTTCGAGTCCCAATAAATTCATATGGAATTGCGAAAATTACGACGTCAGATCCCAGATAGCAGTGGACGTCCCGGGGACGTCCATTTTATGTCCATTTCGGGTCCGAACGTCCAGGACCTAGTTTGGACGTTTTGGGAACGTACATGCGTGGACGTTTCTAGGACAAATTTGGTTTTTTCAGATATAAAGTGATTTATTTCTCCTTCGAGATACAAATGCGATATCAATAAAATAAATGGTAAATAACTGCTGTTGGTATCGTTTTCCTCATCACTGCTCATACATAAAAAGTTACCAACTTCGAAGATGCGATGTAAAAAAAATCGCTCCATCAAATTCCATATAAATTTGAGATACATGAATGAGTATGTCGAAATAAGAACTCAAAAAACCTCAATGTTGAAAAAAATATATAACATTCGAAATCCTGTTGATGGAAACCGCATGACTCCCCTACTAGAAGAGGTTCGGATTCCAGCATGAGCTGATGTTGGTCTCGCTTCTTCCACCCGTAAGAATTTGACTTATGGGGAGTTCCAAAACTCGAAATTGCGATATAAAAATACATATATTATAAATATTAGACAATAATAATTCATGCAATAATGAAAAATATATATATAGGTATATGTCAAATATGTCAAATTGACATATATAAATGATATAAGTGATATAAATCATTCAAAATTATTGTTGTTCAAATCTCATTGATTTATACGAATCGAGATACATATATAATAAATCAATAAGAAGACAGCAGCTACCATACTAGGCAGATTGAGATTCGATAACTGGAGTCAAGCAACGTCAGGCGAGGAAAGAACTTGGATGGGTGACTGTATAGATCGAATGGCTCTTTTTTTTTACTTGGACCTATTATGGACGTCCCCAAGACATCCTGATTAGTAACATTGGACGTCCCCAAAACGTCCATAAGACGTCGGTCGTCCGGAAATGGACGTTTTTAAGACGTCTCGAATGTCCAGAGTGGACGTTTTTAAAACGTCCATAAGACGTATTTGTGCTGACTGAGATTCAATGAGTATATCTCGAGGTATATCTCATCATTCAAGAAAATCATTCACTCATAAACCTTTATAGTGTACCTACCTATATTATTGTTAGGATATTTCCATTTGGGTTCGTGAATTCAAAACACTCAGTACAAAACTGAACAATTTATTTCACTAAACACACTTAATACAACTCAATAAACACTTAGTTAACTCACAACGATATTCGCTTTACAAATCTCAATGTTCACTGTACCAGCTTTCTTTCTAAAACTGACTTGTCCGCGAAACCGCGTATCTTATATAGGTTAAAACATCATCGTCCAGAAATAACAGGAATAAACTGGAAGTATTTTTCATATTCGACGGCAATGAATCATCCGCTAATTATAGCGGTGCGTCTGCGACCGATGCCTCCGCTGTGAGTCACGCGTCGAGCAAATGATTTCCGACCTTCTCGGAAATGCCAGCAGTTCGTATATATCGAGTATATTATATTACGGGTAAAGTTATAAACGGTGAAACTGTTGTTGGACCTGTAGAACCTAATAAATACAATACTATCTAAAAAAAAACAGTTTTTGTATTTGTTATGAGCCCTTGATAGATACCGAGATAGATACACACTTTTGAGCCACCCTGTATTCCGAAATTCTGATGCCGTCTATCTCTAAAATAGTTGATGGTCTTATTCACCAGTATACACCTATGAACCTAATTTCTAGTTTGGTTATATTGTGAGATATTTCAAAAGCCCAATATTTCGAAAATTTATTAACAGTTATCTCAGAAATGGTTCGAGATAGGTATAAGGATGTAACTAGAGACAAGACCGAGGAAACGACTCGCAAATTAAACTCCATTCAGAAAATGGAATAATATCCGGCAACGTTGCATTTTAGAAAATGTTCAAGAAGGATCATCCCATTACAGAATATTTTTTCACTTCATCTGTTCTCCATAAACGTCTGATATTTATAGGCCACTCACCGTGGTCTACCCTGTATTTTTCTTTATTTCTCCCCGATGCATATTGAAAACTTTGTGAATCGCACTGTATACTCCAGTATGATACACCAAAAATAGGTGTATTGGTAAAGGGTTTGGTAATTTTGCACTTATCATGCGATCTATTTTTTAGTGGAAATTTTTGTTTGCACCCATATATTTTGACCTCAGGAATCCGAATTTGATAATGAGATGACAAAGTTCAAAATTTCACCTGCTTTGTCTGGCAAGTTTTGGGCAAGTATTGTATCTTCTTAGATACCAGGACATATTACATGCATGTACCATGGTTAATTATGATTTTTGTTCAAGAGAACCATAATTTTCCTAATATTTCACCAACTAGGCTACATAAACAACGGCCATTTTGAAAACCTCAGTGATAGATGTTTTCTCTCTTCAATGCATGTCAAAAAGAAAGATAGATATCAGTAAAAGATGGTGGAATTTCGAAATTTGGGATGGATTATCTCGAAAAATAGAGGTATGTTTACGATTTTATTATCAAATTCGAATTCCTGAGGTCAAAATACATGGGTACGAACAAAAATGTTCACTGAAAAAAAAAAAGATCCCATGATAAGTGCAAAATTACCGAGGGTTTTTTTCGAGGACGTTTCTCAACACCCAATTACAGATCCTCGTTGTTATTGTTTCACACTCATAATCATATCATATTCATTTTCGGAACGAATTTCTACAGGTATCCAATCAAGAATCTTTCAGTTACCACTACATTCACTGACCAATATTTACAGCCACTGACAAATAGTGAAAAGTTATATCTCGAGTTGTATTGTTACTAGTATGGCGACCTAGGTTTTCAATATTCAACCGTAACCTTAGTGATAGAAATCATCCCTGTATATATATTAACTGTATTACATAAAAAAAGTAGACTCACTCCTATGCAGGGTAATGCATATTTCATGGTACACTATTGTCAAATCGGAAACGGAGAGGGTCATTTAGAATATCAAAAGGAATCGAGGATATCTTACGTAGCTCCTGAAATATCCTGGAAAAACTGAAAATTGTCGATTCTTATAGTCATCGATAACTTTTCAAATGTTGCTGTTAGGATTTCGAAATTTGGTATAGTTACTAAAGTTCGCATGCTGAATTCAACGGTGGTATGAAAAATAATCTAGACACACTGGCTTCGAAGATATCGAAGCCAACTTCGATATTTTCAATGGCAGCCATTTTGGATGTTCACACCATGGGATAGATCATGAAATTACCAATTCATTGATATATCATACTTGTATGTTTTAGTAAGGAGAAGTCGAAATAACAAAAAAAAATGGAAAATATGAAGTAAAATCTATGATGTAGCATCAATGCTTCTAGATTATTCATTGTTTTTATGTCATAGTATACAGAAGTTTATACGTAAGTATATCTGCACATTAAATTCTCGAGCTAATGTGTAATTCCGATTTTATTGTGGAAAATTCATCATCAGAGTCAAGTAGGCTGCTGTCAGAATTACCACTTATTATTTGATGAAATGAAACTGTTATTTTGATCTCATGTTATGTCGAAGAAACGAGTGATTGATGTGCACCTACGATGTTTACATCGGTGCTCTAGAAATTCGACACGTGCCAGCCAAGTAAGGGAAGCGGCTGTCACAATGTCCAGTTCCCAGTGCTTGTTGTTATAATATGAGAAAATCAGAACTGCCAATTTCACAGTAAGAAGATTACTACTTGAAAAATACAGTTCATTTCAGAAAAATCAGTGACGCTGCATGAGTTGCAAAGAAAATCGTACAATCAATTCAATACAGGAGGCAACCCAACAGAAAGCAGCAATGACATTTATTTTGCAGTAGAGTGGCCATCTAGAACCTTTTTTTTGAGTTTCACATCATTTTTGTCATTTTTAGTGAAAATATCTGGAATCATAAGCGTGACAGATCTCGAATTAACTCGATATTTTATATTTTTTCTATTATTTCAACTTTTCTATCATTAAACACACAAGTGTGATACATCGATGAATTGGCAATTTCATGATCTATCCGATGGAGTAAAAATCCAATATGGCTACCATTAGAAATGTCAAAGTTGACTTCGATATCTTCGAATCTAGTGTGTCTGGATTTTTTTTTCCTATCATCGTTGAATTCAGCATGCTAACTTTGGTAACTTTACTAAATTTCAAAATCCTAGTAGCAATATTTGAAATGTTATCGATGATTATAGGAATCAACAATTTTCAGTTTTTTCAGGATATTTTAGGAACTACTCAAGATATTCTCGATTTCTTTTGATATTCGAGATAACCATAAAATTGCGCATCTTTTTCGTAATTTAATAACCTAGTTCGTATCTATCTCCGTACCATGAAATTTGCATTACCCTGTATAGGCACTAACGCAAAATATAGGATACACATTACACATAACGAATATAACGATAACACAGAACGAACGTATCAAAATCCTCTTATATATATCATATTCATTGTTGAAGGTGTTATTCTACAGAAAATCAAGAATCTTTCAGTTTTCAATGAGCACATCTGTACCTACTCTGGATCTGACACGATTGCTTGTGTTTTATCAATACACGTTATCGTTTTGTTTTAATTCAATTCAGGAGTGAAATAATGCCCTCGTCAATTTGTTTGAATAGGCAATTCTAGTGAGTGCATTCATGTCGCGTACAAATCCGGACTTCGAAGAGAAGTGAACTGTCAGAGTTTTCAATATCGATTGTGAGCTTATAGTTGATTATGGGACACTTTTCGAGGCGCTTTACGTGTCAGGTGAAATGTTGATAGGGACTTTTCAATCCACAATAATTACATGTCAAAGGAGCAATTTGTTAGTGTACTCAACAATACAAAGATACTTGAAAATTCCCAGTCATTCAGAAACCTTTGAGAATCGTTTTCGGTAATAAGTATATTGATGTATATGCAAGTTATTTCGACGTACCATTTCGATATACGAGCTTAACCATTGAGATCTCAGTTATAATAAGAGATACGAGGACGGTTAAATTAGGGCAAAGTTGGGCATTTTCATGCTGAACAATTATCTGAAAGAAAATTTCATTTACCTTTTTTCGTTTTTGAAATATTGGAAAAAAAAACGGAAATTTGTAGTTTTACTATACTTTTTATGACTTCCATTGTCTGTTTGGTATTAGGTTTAGTAAATCCATATCAATCATATTATAGAAATTAATAAATTATTCGGAAGATATATATTATGATTTTTCTTTTTCATCAAACCTAGAAGGCGCCTAATCACAGTTTTCAGGAAAAACGTCGTCACGCTATTGAAACGCGATTTTATCGATAACATGAAAGTACAGATACGACCTTCTTGATCACCTCAACAGAGTTTCGTAGTTTTAATCCACACCTAATTCTTCGACCTCTAGTTGTGCCGATTCAACCAGTGACCTCACCTCTCTTAGTCCGACACTTCAATCTCCCTCTCATTTCAGGTCACCTGATCAAAGACCATTCAGCACAGCGCTCTAAGGATACCGCTGGCAACAGCACTCTAGATCCCCCTGAGGCCTCACACGACTTGGAGGCCGGCCCAGGCGACCTCCTCCGCCTGGTGCGCCGCCTCTCGCTCTCCACCTCCGCCCCAGGCCACGCCCACGACCCCAGCCACGCCCCTGATCCAAGCCACGCCCCCGACCCCGCCCCCACCACATACCACGCTCCGGTAACTGCATCACACCCAGACGTAGGCAACGCCCTCTTGCCTGGCCACGCCCCCTCACCTAGCCACGTCCCCTTGCCTGGCCACGCCCCCGATGATCGCGAAATGGGCGCTAATGTCAGCCGGCACTCGGCCAAAGGGCTGTCGGGCCGCCGTTCGCAATCCAGCGGCAGCATCTGCAACGGGGGCGGCAGTGGAGGTGGCAAAGGGGGCGGCAGGCACCCGGAGGGCAAGATATGCAGCAGCCTGCCGAGTTACCTGGACGACGGGGAGAAGGGACACAGCGAGGGTGATCATCAGGAGAAGGTGGCCATAGATGAGGTTGGTATATGCACTAGGCGTTTTTTTTGCGGAGGTGGTTGAAAACCTTCATGGGCATCATATGAGTCTTATCCATGATAGTGTGGGAATCCCTGATCTCAGTCAGGTTTACCTACTGAACACTCCACTTACTACGTAGGCTCGTCTGACAGAAGTCTCCGATGACACTTTTAGGTCTAATGGCCCTTCGTATCTTGCCTAGCTATCGTCATTATATACCCACTTTGGTATCTCAGTGCCTTGTACAAGTTTGTATAAGTACTTCACTGGATGTGGGTTGCATATTTCTGGTTCGCCAACTAGTTGCCCAAAAATCGTTTGTCTTCGATCCAATACCTGATATCGAGACTGATATATCTGTTTATGGTTCCTTTCCGCATAGACTGCAATTAGAGTCGCCATTTTACAGTCCCATTCTGGTAAGGTCATGAGTCCTATGCCAGTTTTTATCTGCTCTCTGTTCATGTTTAGCAGATCTACAGTTCGTCTGTTGCATGGTTCCTTGATGTATTGTTTCCCTTGTATATTTCCTGGAATACATTCCCAGGGATTCTTAGGTTTTTCCCGAATCCAGTCTCTAACATCAGAAGCTTTGGCTGTACGCTTGGGTACTTTCCCTAATAGCACACATTGTTCCCGGAACGTACGATTAATGTCCCATATAAGTCGCAATGTCCCGGCCTTCTATGGGATATGCACGGAACATTCCACAGAGGATGCTCCCGGAACATACACGCAGAATCATTCCGGAAACATATTTTTCTTGTCCTAGATTGTCAAGTTGATTATTCCCCAATAAATCGATGGAAGATTTTTGTATTGGGTTTATGACTCAATTCGATTATTTTCGTTACATGAAAACAGTTTGAAATTCAAATTTCAACATTTTGATGAGTTGTGTGAACATAATCCGCTGATATCGAATCGAACATAGTATCTTTGCCGATTTTATCATCATCATTTTATATCATTTATATATAATTATTTGCATAAACACTAAGATGGCAACGCGGTGACGTCAGTTGAAAGGATTACGTTCAGAATATGAAACTGGCCAACTTCTACAATAGTTGAATAGTGACTTACAAAGTGACAACTGACAAGCGATTATGATCTTCAATTCTTCACTATTTTATTTACATTCTTTATTGTTAAATTGTGAGTTTTGCTCGATATATTACTATTGTTAACTTCAGTTTTTGTATAATAATTATGATGGTTTATTGAACTTCATTCCAGCCTATCTCAACCAAAACCGGGTATGGCTGGAAATAAAAGTGGGTATATATTGAAGAAATCATCCAATTCACTCATGTGATATATTATTCCAGCAATGATTTTCCTGTATATTTGGAAGCTGTTCTGGTACTATCTTGTGGTTCAGAAGAACAAGTTTCTGTTGTGATATTGTGAAGCATTCAACTTGTAAGTATTATCCTATAATTCCTGCTAAACAGATATTGACTCGAATTCTATGAGTTGTACCTAGAAAGCAAGTCCTAAGTTTCAAATATTATTTTGTTCTTATGTGTTTTCAGTTGAATCTGCGAGGAATATTGAGCAAAATAACCAGCCTTTGTGAAAATCCATGATAAAACTATGTGTGAAAGATGGAGTACCTTTAGCAACGAAGTTGCAGAGTGAATCCAGTTGAACATAAACTTTCCTCCAACCTTTGAGGAGCCACAGGAAGTTATTGTGAACAGTGAGTATTACAATTTTTGAATCTTAAATTCAGCCTGAAATATGTGTTTGTTTTTCAGTGAACTTTGAAGAATATATCATCTACATTCAGAGATAATCCAGAGGTTTGAATATGATTGAAGTTGAGAAACACCAGGGCTAGCTGAAAATTGTTTCATGTCAATACAGTTCATGCCAATTTCACTGAATTATCTGTATCATTAGTATTATTATGTATCAATAAATTTGCAAATAGTAACGTCGTATTTCACTTCTTGGAAAAGTCAGTACCTACTATGAAGTAAGCAAAAAATATATTTGTCCCAAATATGTTCCCCAATGACGTTCCGAGAATGTTCCAATGGAACATTCCTGGAGCGTACAATTTGTCCACAACGGATTTACCGGGAATGTCCCCGGAATGTTATGCGACTTTACGCGACATTCCCGGAACATTTCTATTGTCGCAAGGGGACATTTCCGGAATATTTTGGGAATACATTTGTGCTATTAGGGTTTTCAGAATCTGACCTGGATCTGGCTCATTATCTGACCCTCTTCTTGCAAGTTCGTCAGCTCTCTAATTGCCAGCAATCTCCTGATGGCCTGGCACCGAGGTAAGCTTGACGCAGTTCCGGTCTGCCAGCGTTTTCAGTTCTTTCTTGCAATCAAATGCCAGTCGCGATGTCACTTCCTCGCTTCTCATTGCCTTAAGTTATTAGAGGCTACTAAGACTATATTCTCTCTTGGTCCTCTAACCCTTCAAGCAAGGTGGATATAGGATGGTGAAACAGCTTCCTATCAACAAGCACTAGAATAAACTGTAGACCTTTGCCTACTTGATTTCATACCGTAGTAATATTTCCTGAAGTTATCAGAGATGGCGACATACCTTGTGTCGGTAAAACAGAATCTGTGCATCTGTCATACTTTTATCAGTTTCATCTGTTCTAGATGAAAAATGATTGAGAAGAGTCAAAATATCAATATTCAATCCAGATTTATCGAAAATATATTGTTTTAATGTCGTTTCAAGTCACGTCTGTCAGATGTGAACCACAGAAATACGTAAGCAACAGAAATCTTCTTCGATAATCGATCTTACCGCCATCTTCTTTCAAGTCGTGGAAATATTAGTACCTTCTCAAACGGTCTACAAGTTTTTCGCAGAAACAATTGAAGAGCTGTTTCACCATCCTATATCCACCTTGCCTTCAAGGGATCAAACCATCCATTATCAGGGGAAGTAGTAATTTTAGACTTTACACCAACAACTATTAAAAAAAAGCCCGAGAGAAGTGACAATGATGGTATTCAGATGAACTGAGTCCTGGACACCAACAGCAAGAAATACGAAACACAACAATATGAAGGAAATGATGGGTATGGTAACATTATTTAAATAGTACCAACGGACCACACAGCATCTAGGTATCATGCAAGGTCGAAGGGAATAGAAAGATTTCCACCTGGAGCAATTATCTGGTAAACAGATAGATCCAGACTGGTGTTAGGATACCAAGAAGAGTTTAATGTCCTCTCAGAACACAACAAAACTGTGATGTATTTTCCAGGACACCGTGGACTTTGTGGCTGCGGTGCATACGGTACTGTGTACCTATATCAAAGTTCACAGAATATCATATATTCTTCAAACTGTACCTACATTTTCAGTAAGTTATGCATATATTGCGGTGTAAGTGGACATTCTTCTCCAATTCATTTCTGCAGATTCGACTCGACATTTTTGAACATGAAGTTGTAGCATTCAAAGGACAGTGGTATAATGATCTAGTAGAGCTTCAAGCAACAATCTGCCTACAGAAGTGATCTTTCGAGTCGTCTTTATTTGGTACATTTTGTATGATGAATTGGCAGAAAAGTCTTCAAGAAAATCACTTCATTGTCTTTCTTTTTCTTCGCTGCTATGAACAGAATACGAAATATGTTTGTCAATAGTTCCTACGATGTGTTAATTATAATCATTTATGGAAACAATGGCACCGCCACAGATTAATCTGGAAATATTTGGCAAATACCATCATGGAGATGTCAATGTGATGACGTCTTCTGATGCTCGAGTTACGAGGAAGGATGTCAGGAAATGGGATAATGGAAAGAAATTGAGCCATATGAGTCAAGCTGTTCCCCTGCTTTGATGTGTTTGATGGCGGACGTTTATTGCTTAACGAGATGAATAACGATTCCTTTGGAAGTTCACGTTGACTAATATCGAGACCCAAGAAAACTGCTGAGGAGAAGTTCAGAGGGAAACTCGATATTCCTGCATTGGTTATTTTTCAGAGAGCGGAACACAATGGAAGATAAGATAGCTTGAACGTAGATCGAGTTTCTGTGCGTTTTGCAGAAATATATCAATTCTAAACTTCTGAAGGCGTTTTATTTCAAAGATATGCTCGTTTAGAAAGAGAATTACTTTGATACTTTTGCATCAATCTCGTTATTTGATGCCACGTTGAAACAAATCGTTTAGAAAAATGTTCGATAGCTTTTCTAGTGAATATTGAAAATCATCCAAATTTTGGAGAAAGACTAAACAAATGAATTGAAGTTATGACAGGCGTTATCATTATTACTTCTGATTTGAAATTTTTTATTTCAGAATCACTCGACTTGAGAAATTCACCCCTCTCTTTTGGTTGTATAAGAAAAATTAAGATACCAAATTTGTAGATTTTCTCATGGTCAACAAGATTATTTCGTTCAAATTTAGAGTTTTCCTTTTTGAATCATAAAACTTGTCCAACTTTCCTGAATCTGAGTTCACATTGGTTTCGAAGCAAAAAATGAATAGATTGTCTAAAAAAATGGGGGCATGCCAATTTGAAAAAGACTCTTCTTCTACGCAATGTCCAATTTTCGATACTTTTGCACGATATTTCAGTTGTCTTTGGGGATAGAAAGTTGCGGTTTCCAAATTACTGCCCTGCTTGTGAAATGAACATTTTCGAAACATAACTCTCATACCTCTCCCTGTTTTTGAGATACAGGGCAAAATTGAAATTTCTCACTTTTCAAACACCTCTCGTATCTTTGTTACTTTTGAACCAATCGGCATGTTGAAAATGGGACCTTACATAGATTTTCGCGTAAAATACAGTAACGTACGTATCATTCTATTTCCATATGAGTTTGAATTCAGAAAATAAAGCAAAAATATAATTTTCAAATGGGACACCTTGAATATTTCTCTATAGTTCTCTTCAAAAATATAGAATAGTTGACATTAATTTTTGTTATCTATGCCGATGGTATCAAAAGTAGGAGATGTTCGAAGAGTGGGAAATATAAATTTCACCCTGTATCTCGAAACACACTATACAGTGTGTCCAAGTTTCGACACTTTTGCACGATATCTCAGCTTTCTTTGGGGATATACAGAGTTGCTATTTTCACATTACTCTCCTACTTTTTTGTTAAACAAACATTGCCGAAAACAGAACTATCGTAGCCCTTTCTGTTTTCGAGATACAGGGCGAAATCAAAATCAAAACCAACTAAAAACCAACTAGTTTGTTTTCGAAACCAACTAAAAACCAACTAGGGTTGGTTTTTTTGGTTTTCAATATCAGCAGAATATGAGTGTCACGGATCTCGAAGTTGACAACAATCTTATCGTCGAACTTTGTACCTGCTATCAATATATATTCAGCTAGGAAATTTCTGTTGTAAAGACCGTACGACTTCACACACATTCGTAGTTGCACATCTACCAGATGTCGAGCTTGGACCCCCGACTAGAGAATGTTTGTTATAGTATACAATAGGATAGACGCAATACCCTCTTTCCAACTACGAAATGTAAATGAATTGAGTAAACATGAAAGATACACCCTCAAGAGGAGTGACCATGAAAGGTACGCCTCCATAGGGGTTACCATGAAAAGTAAGCCCTCAAGAGGGGTGACCTTGAGAGGAGTGACCTTGAAATATATTACCTTGAAATGCATGACCTTGAGATGGATGACCTTGAAATGCGTTACCTCGAGTTGAATGACCTTGAGATCAGTTACCTTGGTGTGAGTGACCTTGAGAGGAGTGGCCTTGAAATGTGTGGCATTGAGTTGAATGACTTTGAAGTGAGTGGCCTTGAACTATTTGACTTTGAAATGCATGACCTCGAGTTGAATGACCTTGGGGTGGATGACCTTAGGAGTTAGTGGCTTTGAAATATGTGACCTTGAAATGAGTGACCTTGAAAGGTATAACCTCGAGAGGAGTGGCCTTGGTATGACTCTGAGTTCGTTGACCTTGGGATGAGTGACCTTGAAAATAGTGTCCTTGAGTTGAGCGACCTTGGGATGGTACAGCTCTCTCTTTGTATGCCTACTGCAGTTAATAAAAAATATCTATATATCTATCTTTTCTGGGATGGGTCAATTGTGGTCATGTGACATTTTTTTTTTCGGCAAGGTGGACCGCCTCTCATCCCTGGGAGACGGCGCCCCGTTCCACTGGAAATTTTCTGAGGGGGCAGGGGGTGGCGGCCACCCTCTTTGCGACCAGGGGTACGGCTCTGAGCGGTCCCCGGAGGAGGAGTACCCGCCGCCCCTGCCGGACCACGACCGCCTCCACACCTGCCACCGCCACCTGGAGCCGCACCAGTGCTACCCCTTTGTCACCCCGGGTGAGTTGAGCTAGCAGAAAAAAATTGGATTTTTGGAATTTTTATTTGCCGAATTTTTTGCTCTTCCTCTTACACGAAAAATCGTGGGTTCTGCTAGTTTGAAGTTTATCAGTTTCCTGGGAGCTTAGTTCCTGACATTGGAGGGCTTTAAGACAGATATACACTGTGTCTAAGATAAGAATGAACAGCATGGGGATATCGGAAACGGTAATTTATACGGGGTCGATTGAATTAGAGAAAAGTAGCGCATTTATTTGCCTAATAATATGACATTTAGAAAGTTTTAATATTTCAAGTGGTTTCGGAGATATCCGAGAAAAACCGAAATTTGAGAATTTCGTTTATATTTTCTCCTAGCTTTATTTTCAAAGGAGATGTAAAACAAATAGCACTTCGCCATGGCCATTTTTTAAGGACAACACGATAACATAAGCAGAATTTTTCTGCGACGTTTCGTCTTTTAGAAAACATCATCAACTTTGTATTTTTATATGGGCCGAAACTAAAGTATACGACTACATTTTTCATTGTTGATACAGCAATGTATCACACAATATGATTTCGGAACCATTTCTCGCGCAAAATGTAATTTAGTGATTACTTAATCTGTTTTTCTTCAATTTTAGATAGTAGGCGTCTAAATATTGATTTACCAGGTTGTCGCCTCTCTGGATACTTATTAGAGTACGCACGTTCAGCATCAACACAATTTCTTTGGCACAAAATGTAACATGACAACATATCAAATTTTTCAGTATTCGAAAAGTTGCCGTTTTCCATTTTTAACACAAATTAGGTAGGTAACGAGATGTAAGAGTAGGAAAGGTACTATATCAAAAATTTTACCAAACTACAGTATTATTATGACAACAGAACATGAAGTGGTCATTTTTTCCAGCGCCTAAATTGAAGAAAAACAGATTAAGTAATCACTAAATTACATTTTGCGCAAGAAATTGTTCCGAAATCATATTGTGTGATACATTGCTGTATCAACAATGAAAAATGGAGTCGTATACTTTAGTTTCGGCCCATATAAAAATACAAAGTTGATGATGTTTTCTAAAACACTAAACGTCGCAGAAAAATTCTGCTTATGTTATCGTGTAGTCCTTAAAAATTAGCCATGGCGAAGTGCTATTAATTTAACATTTCCTTTGAAAATAAAGCTAGGAGAAAATAAAAACGAAATTATCAAATTTCGGTTTTTCTCGGATATCTCCGAAACTACTTGGAATATTAAAACTTTCTGAATGTCATATTATTAGGCACATAAATGCGCTACTTTTATCTAATTCAATCGACCCCGTATCACTTACCGTTTCCGATATCCCCATGCTGTTCATTCTTATCTTGGACACATTGTATATGAATGTGGTTTTAAGCGCTTATGATGACAATAACTGTACCAACTAGTATACCTAATTATTTCTATCCATATGCATGCGACCGTGCGATTTTTTTTTCATTGTTTTAACACGTGTGCTTTTTCTCTCAAATAACAATGTCATGGTGATATGAGCTACTTTGGTCGTAGAAAAACACTTTTATATACTTATACGTATGAAGCTGTGAGAACACAGCATGTATCTGAAATCGAAATAGAACAGGATACGTGATGCATCAATGCCCACAATGTAATGAATGAACGATTCACTTTTTATATTCGACAAAATCACAAACAATGCCATTCGTCCTGTGACGATATTATGCGAACTACTTTTTCAGCACTCTGTTTCATATTACATGATATTTCACATTAGTACATAACAAATACCAGAGTAATTTTTTTGAGTACGGTATAAAAATATACAGGGTCACTCTCGGTCGATGGTAGGTTAGACGTTTCTGGAGAACAGGACGTAGGATTATCCTGAAAATTTGGATTCTTGGGTAATCAGTTTTGTTCTATCGATCTAGCGTTGCAGCGATGCCGCTTCTATCGAAAAGTAGCAATAACTTTGTTATTTCAACTGGAACACCCTGTATTTTGTTACATTCTCGAATTCTCCCTGAATAGCTGATTTCGTCAATGCTTTATACTTTGGGTCTAGGGTGAATGATTACAGAGATATAGGGTGAGAAAAATCGAGATTTTTATTTTTATGTACCGAAAATATCCATTATTGCTCAAAACGGCTCACATGTTCCTATCTCAACTTTCCATTTACTATCGATTGATATTTAATAGAAACAAATACAGGGTGGTTCAGAATTTTTTGTTTTGCACCACCCTGTATTTGTTTCTATTTAATGTCAGTAAATATTAAATCAAAAGTTGATACCGGGTCATGCGAGGCGTTTTGAGCAAAAATGAATAGTTTCGACAAAAAAAATTCCTAAAGTTGAAAAATCTCGATTTTTCACACCCTATATCTCTGTAATCTTTCTCGCTATACCCCAAGTATGATAGATCGACGGAATCAGCTCTTCAGGAAGAATCTAAAAATGAAATAGAATACAGTGTGTTCTGTTTGAAATAACAAAGTTGTTGCTACTTTTCGATAGAATTTTCAGAATAATCCTACGTCCTGTTCTCCAGAAACGTCTAACCTACCATCGACCGTGGGTGACCCTGTATAATGCTTATACCTACTAATTGCGGAAAGTATAAGCGGAGATATAAGCTGACTAAACCGTATTGCACCGAACATTTTCCTCGAATTTCGTCACCATTAAAAGTCTAACCCGTCTCTCGAATTCCGCATGTAAAAAGTTGGGCTGGTAACATTACAGAAACATTAGTTTCCCCACAAATTTCGTCTGAGCCGCCCAAGTTGAATTATTACTTAGAAAACATGAATTTGCATGGATACACACACGGCATATTCAGGTACATACAATGTGACTGAATCTGAATCATCTTCGTTTTTTTTTGGAGTTGGTTCGAAAATAGTATATTATGATACAAGTTTTATAAGACGTTTTTTTGTCGCAAGCGTTGTTTGGAACAAGTGCGACAACGTGTCTTTTCATGATGATATTCGTTACGGAAAATTTAACAAAATTCATGTTTTTTAGGTTCAACTATATATAGATAGATTAATCCCTATCTTGGTCATCACATAATCAAATACAAATAGAGTATCTCAGATCATTGTTATAATATACTTTCATACCATCTAAATATTTAACAACTATTCATTTGAGTTTTATTCACTCCACACTGTTTTGTATCGATTTGGGATACTGCAGCAAAATCTGAATCATTGAAACTTCTGAAATATCTTCAAAATGAAACCATACGATGTATTTACGAGTTATGAACTGCTGTTTTTGGGATCCGAACTTTACAAAATAAAGAATTACCTAGATATTGACTCTCTCTTTGAAATGAAAATACGCATTTTTATCTATCTTACAAAAAATGAAGGTTAATTCGAATCTCACCTTAAAAAAAGTGGAGACTAATGAGGCTCATGAATATAAAAGAAATAAAAATATAACTCGAAAAACCAAGAAATATTTGAGAAAAAGAAATACGTATTGGAATTTCCACTGTATATGGCAACATAGTTGATTAGTTAACCGAAATACGTATTTCATTTTTCAAATATTTTGAAATTTTTGTGTTATTTTTTCATTTCACACTCCCCTTCAAAGTTAATAATTTTATCAATTATGAACATCATACCAGACGATATGATCATTTTAAAATGCAATTTGAGGGTCGATATATTTTAGTGGAATAATTATTCATCGGATAATATTCATCGATATTTCAGCAAAATTCAAGATATATTATTCCACATATCATATATTGCTCACATATCAACAGTTCAGCCCCAAAACATATGCTCCTAGATTCTATCTAGAGGAAAGTTGTTCGTCTAGATGATCTAAAATCATGTATTCCATTCAATCACAGTCGAGACCTGCCGAATTGACACCCTGAATTTTACTGATAAGTTCCAGTATTTATATTATAATGGCTTTCTTCGTGTAGTAGATAAATTAAAAAAACATATTTCCTTGCGAAATTCTGTACCATACAACCAACAAAACTTATGTCCACGGAAAATAAAGATAGTTTTTTTGTATGCTGTGACCTCCTGGTTCTCCAGACCTCACACCATCTTGTTTTTTTTACGTTTGCGAGATCCAAGTCTCCACGCCACCGGTATATATAGTATAAGCCCCATCGTTTCCCCCTTCGCTCACCTGTAACATGTAAATCCAATGTTGCCAGATGGTCGGTTGCATCCCTCGGGAGCAATAATGGAAGTGTACGGTAGACCATTAACGGCGTTCGGAGCGGCCCGAGCTACACATAAATTTCCGGGACTCGTAGCGGTGAGACGGGAATTCAGAAGTGGGATGAATACTGCAGCAAAGTTTCCAACCTCTGACGAAACAACTCTGCATGATCCTTTCTTTTTTTGTTGAAAAAAAAAAAAGATAATCGGAACGGCTTCTACACGAAAGCAAACAGTTGCCGAAGTAGGTGATGATTCAAATTTTATTTAGCCTGATTCTTTGTCTACGTAAGTCTCATTTGAAGTGGTCATAAACATACACCAAATCTGCCCAGAGATCGGACAGAGATCATCTGGGTAGGGATGCAACAGTGTGATACATTGATGGGTCCAAGATGGATGAAAGGGCTGGAGTGGGCATCACAGGGCCAAGTTTCAGTTTCTCACCTTAACCATCTTTGAGGTTGAAGTAGGTACATTTCCAAGCAGGGTTTTTCATGATTCATCGTATTTTGAAATATAAAGTTTGAAATAATGATTCGACTGTTTTATAAAATCACATAGTTTGAATGATATCGCAAAAAAAGCGATGAAACAATGCCACAAAGACGAAACAAATGACGTCTTTAGGCTGACATCTACCCGTCATTTCAACGTTAGAGTCACGTCATCTTCAAAGTCACAGAACAACCAAAGAATGTCGTCAAATCGACTTCGAAAGAACGAAAAAGGTGACGTCGTAACGACGATACAAATGACGTTGCAAAGACGTTACACATGACGTCTTGGTTTGTGACATTTACCGGTTATTTTAACGTTACAGTCACGTCATCTCCAACGTCGCAGTACGTCACAGATAATCAAAAAGTGTCGTTCAAATGACGTCAGTGTGTCGCCTGGGTGGTAACAAATATGTAATTAAAAGTGATTTTTAACACTCGAAACGAAGGAAATTCTAGTTGAAACGAAATATATGATGGTTTTGTAGTTTTTTTTTTTTGATCCAGCAGTCCTGATTCTGATTTGACAGCATTCTGAAAAGGTCCATTAAAACGCCTCTGTCCTTTCTTCTGGCATTGTTGGATATCTAAACACGTCACTCCGAGTGTTGCTGCCACTAAACAGAAGCTTCTGAGATTGAAACTCAGCATCGCACGGTTTTTCCCTCATTGTGATGCTCGTCTCGTTTTTAATTCGAATTTCCTTCAGGGAATGTGGCCGAAACGTGAAATGAGTCTTATTTCCGCATTACCTATTAGTCGAGTGTCATGAATTGGATTCCGCCGAGTTTTCTTTCAATTCCGCCAGCTTCTTTCATTAGTTCGCTCGGAATTCGTGAATTCAAAGGAACCGACGTCGCAGAGTTCGCATGGAAAGCCACAATGGGAAGATGACGTTCACCAATCTATTATTTTTTTCAAATGGGAATCATAGTTCGGTCTGTTTACTTTTGATGTGTAAAAGTCTTCAACAGCGAGTCGTCTATGATAATGTTCATCAGTGTGTCAGAAAAATGCAATGTTCACAATACTAGCTTTCTTTCTAAACTGAACTCTTTTCAAACTAAAATACAAAATACACATTCTAGCTAAATCTTCAAATATCGTATATTTTCGAGAATCTGCGACGGTTATGAGTCATCCGCTATTGTCCTCTAATGAGTTATGTCACCGATGTTATCGCGACGCCATAAATCACAACCTGGACGCGAGCCGCTGAGATAATGACTTCCGGTATTTTTTATATCAGGATTAATTGAAAGGAATATCATTTGATGCGTTTTATAAAAGGTAGAGAATATGTGACTTGAAATGATTTGAAAATGTAGCCGGGGCTTTTTTAGTTCGTATGGCAAACTATACATCAATACAATTTGACATAAATATTCCTGAGAATATTCCTTAATAAGTGAGTTTTCACAATATGAAGACCGTTCCTAACTCTAGCTTTCCAGATCAGTAAACAATTTGAAAAAGTAATCGCTTAGATATTCGTATTATCTGACAAGAAACAAAAACGGCGATCCCCAACCAAATTGTGATTACATGATAGATTCAATGCTGGTGCTGTATTATACAGTGTCCGCCATATTGGAAAAATTTTGTTATATATTTCTGAAAAACTCTGGCGGTTCATTTCTGCATGTCTGACAACTAAAAAATCCGTTACCACTTATATCACGTGATCTCATATTTGGCGGGAATTTGAAAAAAAGTTATATGTGATATAAGTCGTAACGGATTTTTCAGTTCTCAGACATGCAGAAACGAACCGCCATTATTAGAGTTTTTCATAAATATCAAAAACATTTTTTTTATATGTAGCCAACTAAATAGCGGACACTGTATAGCAAGAATATGCTGATCACATAGTAATCAATTCGAGAATGCGAAATAGACTTGGCATCAGCGCAAAATGTCTCCGACTCAAATCAGAGGACTGCGAGTGATAAAATTTCAATATAGTTAACACTAACGATGAAAACGGGGATGAAAATAAGACATGGTGGTCCCACTCCTCAACTGTTTCAGCTGACAAATCCTTGATTTGAAACAATTGAATGCCAGCTCATTACGTGGGATTCTCATAGATAGTCAACCAGCGCTAGGGTAGAAAGATATTAGAAAAATTTTGTTCCAAATCACGTTCTAAACATATTCACATCAACTCATTGTAAAATGGCTGCTTGGAATTGTTGATGAAAACAATTTAATGTCATTTAAAATCGAATATTCTTGCTTTTATATTGATACCTGCAGCAGCAACCTGTAAATTTGGTTGAAAACGTAAAAAGATTTAACCATTCAATATTCTATCCATCTCTTCAACACTATAGTATTGCAGTTTTGGAATAAATTATTCACAAATTCGCGGTAGGTGCTAAACGATACGCTACCTAGCGGTGACTCGTGAATCACTCGAAGTGGGATAACCACTGAACTCTCTGGGGGATAACCATAGATCTTATAACGCTAGATCCAGTATCCAGGTTTTTTTGTGGTTCCGGGGGGGTTGAGAGTACAAACAATGGCGTTAGCTCCTATCTATATGGGTTCTGATGAAAAACTGTTCAATTATCAATTCCAGAGAGCACCTTCACAGTGAAGCTGAGCAAGGGCTCGCGAGGGCTTGGCTTGAGCGTCACAGGTGGTATCGATGGTGGTGGCCCTTGGCCCGGCCTGGTGCGAGTCAAGAGGCTCTTCCCCCACCAACCGGCATCTGCTTGTGGCCTCTTGAGCGTAGGAGACCTGCTGCTAGAGGTCAATGGGGTGCCCCTTACAGGTCTCACCAATTACGTGAGTATAGTGCTTCGGATGACATCAGTTGAAGAGCTAATGTGCCCTTATTCCTAATTCATGCAAGTCCTTGACTCTTTCTAAATGAAAAAATATATGATGTAATTCTAACATTCGTAATTGAATCCAACATATAAGTATATATCATAGTGTCTCGTCTCAATATAAAATTTCTGTGGCAAAATAAACTTCGGTTTGATGCCAAGGGGTAGGGGGGGGGGGCTTGACTCAAGAGGGTTGCTGTGCAACTGAGTTGGCGGTTTAAAAATATTATATTATGATACAAGTATTTTGTCGCACGCGTTGTTTGGTAGTACGATGAGCGAAGCAAGGAGTACTCCAGGGGAACAAGTGCGACAACGTGTCTTATAAGCATGTGTCATACACAGATTTTTCTATTTCGCATTAATTTGAAGTATTTTATCGAAAAAAAATTATTTGATATCGATAAATAACAGAAACATCTTCGATTTGGGATCAAAATGATGACATTGAAATATTTAAAATCTGACGCACAATCGTAAAATTAATTGTGGAGCGATTTTTATTTTAGCGATACCAGCGGTGAAAAATTCAATGTTGCTATTGTCTTTATTGGTTAATTCAAATCAAATCACACTCTGCCGTTTGATAGATATATTTTTCTTCTGTATAAGTACATATAATGAGACTTGTATTATTTTTTGTTCACCCATATCTATCAATAAAAGCGTTTATTATTATTATTATTATTAAAATCACCAATAAAGACATTGAGTTTTTTACTGCTAGTATCACCGAATCCAAAATCGCTCAGAAGCGTACCTACTGGGCTCAACTCTTCTGACTTTCATTTGACAGTTCGATTGTACCAACCTCCGAATAATAAAATATACGTATCGAAATAGAGGCTATTTCGACACGCATTTGCGTTGCACAATGACTTCGTTATACAACCAAAATAGAAAAATCGATTTTTTATGAAAAGTAGAATCACGGATCGCTGACAATATTCTCTCGAAATGTCAACAGTATTAGGAATCAACAGGACATCGACAATACATGAATGAGACCAAGAGTCCGTCGCCATAAAACTGGCTAAGTTTGACGAACAATAAAACTTTTGAAACTTATATTCTTTTAATTCTCGACAGAAACGAATGGGGTAAACTCGGTGATGAAACAACTCATCAATATAAACGTCCAAAGCTCTCATCCACGGTTTTATGAACTCTGATGCAACCCTCTCAAAAGTAGGTCGTTACAAAGTTATATTCTGTGATATAGTTGACAAGTTGATGGTAATTTTAATAGGGTAAACTTACTACCTACCTATTTGAATTAATATCATATATTTTTGAAATTTTATGGAAGTGGATAGTTCTGAACATTGTTGATCTAAATGGAAACCTAGTATTACCTAGTAGGCTAGAACTATGATATTGTCTGTTCACTGGAAACAATTACGCATCTTCTTCTGTAAGGTAGAGACATCTTCTCATAATAACCGTGACCTATTTTGAACTTGAAGTGTCATACTGTGGGCATAACCTAAACTCAAATGCGAGGCAAGTGAATGTATTGGCATATCGAATGTACAAGTTGATATAATTTTAATCAATTACGTTGAGTTGTATATTTGCTCCACGCATAATTCATACCCACTGAAGAAAGCACACAAAAATTAATCCTTCTTTGAACTTAAACACCACACACACTTACATTCACTTGTTTTCAACATATTTCAGCAGAATAAACTAGTATATTTGGAAAAATTCTAAAAATTTCACCAAACCCATCATCGAGAACCGAGCATGACGGGAGCTGAACTTTGTGACAGTGTCAAGTTGACAGATCAAAGTCTAGTGTTTCCGAAGAACGGTACATTTTTTGAAAAATATTGAATTCTTTCGCTGAATAGTGTTGAAGATAAGTAAATGTGAGCGTGTGTGTGGTGTTTTAATTAAAAGAAGGACGAATTTTGTGTTTTTAGTATAAGAATTTTAAGATTTCAAATGGTGGGTGTATATTTACGAAACAAGCGTTTCGGGTTCTTGTTCTGGGAAGCCAAAATACGTGAGTACCTCCAAAAATTTCCCTTGGAATATGCCTTATTATTGTTTCTAAAAACGGTAATTTTGCACTTATCATGCGATCTATATTTTGATGGAAATTTTTGTTGGTACTTACGTATTTTGACCTGAAAAACACGAATTTCATAATATTATCGTGAACATATCTCTAGTTTTCGAGATAATCGATGCCAAAGTTCGAAATTTCACCTTCTTTAATAACCATCTTTCTTTTTGACATGTATTGAAGAGAGAGAACACTTATCACTGACTGGTGTTGCTATAAGGCAGCTGTGAATCCACCTTTATTCGCTCAAGATTCGCATTGATGTCAAAATGGCCGTTGTTTATGTAGCCTTGTTTAAGAAATAATAGGAAAAATACGAAAAAATTACATATTTGTGATGTTTTTCTCTCACAAAAATAATAATTAACCATGGTAAATGCATGTAATATGTCCTGGGATCTAAGAAAATACAATACTTGCCCAAAAGATGCCATACAAAGAAGGTGAAATTTCGAACTTTGGCATCGATTATCTCGAAAACTAGAGATATGTTCACGATAATATTATGAAATTCGTGGTTTTTCAGGTCAAAATACGTAAGTACCAACAAAAATTTCCATCAAAATATAGATCGCATGATAAGTGCAAAATTACCCTAAAAACTGTTATTGGACGTTTTCGGGTAGAAATTTGTATAAAAAGTAAATTTATGTCAGATTATGATAGTTACATACAATATGTGCTGAAGTCAAAAAAAAGACCATAACTTCAACCTAAAATTGGGTCGCTGACATAGAAAAAACTGAAACAAATGAGCATCGAACAACTTGGCAGACGTTTGGGACTTGAGTGAACAGACAATATTATACCGACTACTAGGTGTTCATTTAGATCGACAATGGTTCTGAATCATCGTATTTATTTTCAGGAGGCTTTGGAAGTCCTGCGAACGGCATCGAATCAAGTGAACTTGAAAGTTTGTAGACCGCCTCCGGATGTTCTAAACTGTGTTAGCCCCATTTCGGAAGTTCCTCCTCCTCCACCTAGACGCGAGCCTCCGAATAGTCTAAACTTGCCGACGAACATCTACAATACACCGGAAGATGAATATTACCATGGGGTGAGAACACTTCTACATAGTCGAACTAATAATGTTGGGTCAATACCTTGGTCGGAATTATCCAGCGATTAAATAGGATTTCCTCTACTACTACTCCATTATGAGGGGCTTATAGATTGTGAAATCGTGTCGGTCGTTATAGAATTCTTTCTATAGCTTTTATTCAGCTTCACTTGTAAACATAGTTGTTACAAGTACAACTGACAATGTTAGAATAAAAGGTTCCTCATAGATTCAAAATCATAGTCAGATCCTATTGAAAATTTCTAGCAAAAAAATATGAAATTGAAATGGCGGCTCCAAGATGGTTCGTTTTGTGATTACGCGCAAATTCAATTCGGAATTAAAGTAAAGGCGAATAATAAAACAAAGTATAAAGCTAAAGAGTACAAGATGAAATAAACGTAAAAATGTTCTGCGACTCCAAAAACCCCCACATACCAATTTTGAATGGAATTGGACCCTAATCACAAAACTCCAGAATGCATGTCACCGGAATCATGTACGAACACCTGCCAAATTTCAAATCAATTGGACAACCAGAAGTGGGTTGAATTAAACATGTAACAATCAATCACGTCGTTAGTTGGTCAGTCTGTAACCCAGTAATCCCACTTTGTCATAAAGCTTGACGGTTAATTAGTTAAATAAATGATTAATTAATTATTCAATTGGTTTGTTAGTTCATTAGTCGATAGTTACTCATTTTATGAGTTGTATTCAATTAGTAAATTCGATAATCAGTCATTAATTTGAATAATTAGTTAGTTTTTCAGTCAAATAGGTAGTTATTCAATTAATCGGGTGATTAATCAGTTACTTAGTTAATTAGTTAATTAGTTGATTAGTTAATTAGTTGATTAGTCACTTAGTTAATTAGTTAATTAGTTAATTAGTTAATTAGTTAATTAGTTAATTAGTTAATTAGTTAATTAGTTAATTAGTTAATTAGTCAATTAGTCAATTAGTCAATTAGTTAATTAGTCAATTAGTTGATTAGTTGATTAGTTGATTAGTTGATTAGTTGATTAGTTGATTAGTTGATTAGTTGATTAGTTGATTAGTTGATTAGTTGATTAGTTGATTAGTTGATTAGTTGATTAGTTGATTAGTTGATTAGTTGATTAGTTGATTAGTTGATTAGTTGATTAGTTGATTAGTTGATTAGTTGATTAGTTGATTAGTTGATTAGTTGATTAGTTGATTAGTTGATTAGTTGATTAGTTGATTAGTTGATTAGTTGATTAGTTGATTAGTTGATTAGTTGATTAGTTGATTAGTTGATTAGTTGATTAGTTGATTAGTTGATTAGTTGATTAGTTGATTAGTTGATTAGTTGATTAGTTGATTAGTTGATTAGTTGATTGGTTGCGAATGAAGCTGAATTATCCATGTGAAGAAGAGAAGAAACCAGTTGTCGTTCGTTGCAGGAGTTCGAGATCACGTTGACCAAGATCCAGGGCTCGCTGGGCTTCACGCTGCGCAAGGAGGACGACAGCGCTTTGGGGCACTGCGTGCGCGCCCTGGTGCGCGAGCCCGCCCTCACCGACGGCCGCCTCCGTCCCGGCGACAAGATCGTCGCCGTCAACGACGCCGACCTGTCGCCGATGACGCACGAGCAGGCGGTGCAGTTTCTGCGCCGCTGCCCCGACGCCGTCCGGCTGCGGCTGTACCGCGACTGCGCGCAGACGCCCGTCGCGACGCTGTCGCCGTGCGAAACGACGCCGAGGGGATCGTTTTCATCGCGCAAGGCCAACCTGAGGTGGGTTGTTTGGGGGGGGGGGGGTGGGGGGAGGCGGTTGTTTTGGTAGTTCAGTTGTTATTTGGTCATGTATTGCAGTGTGATTACTAGATATAAATCGTGAGAATTCTTCTCTACAGGCCATGCGTACATAAGTCCAAGCCCTTTCCACTTGTTAATGTTCTGCTTTGTTATATCATCAGGATTTCATGATAATAAAGCAGTGTACCTGATAGATTTGAACTAGACACGAAGTGTGCTTGTCGAACGACGAATATCAAACGTCAGCAGTTGACCTACGACCATAAATATTTCCATATCGCTCGCTGGAAGTCATTTCACAGTTGAAACTTTAACGGTCTCTATAATTACAGGTGGTATTGATTCGATATAAATGTCACATAATTGAAATCTTTTTCGACAATTCCAGATGAAAATTACTGAATTTTCTGTGTTCGCACAAACAATTTCATTGATATTGAAAACCACATACCTACACGAATGTCACGAATATGAAAATTAATTCAAATGTCACCTTCTATGCGTTGTAGCCAATAGGTAATCACGCAACCAGGAATACAAGCAGTGCGAATTGACATTAACCGCGAAATATTAGTGAAAATTCATATGATGCAAGCCGTACTCTTGAAGATCAAGTTGTGTATGATGTGATTACTGTCGTCAATATCATGAGACAGATAGTACGAACAGGTATTTCTACTACCCCTCTACTCGATTGTTGTATGAATCGTTGTATTCAGAAAAGAATGTTGGATCCAACAAGTCGATGAAAAATTAAGAGGTGTTTATGACCCTCGAAGTCTCATTGAGACTTGTATGAGTAAGGAAGACGGAGACCTTAGCTTTTTAAGTGTCATCCGAAGCACTACTCGGCTGGCTATTGTTGAGAGTCCGAAGGATTGAAATCTAGATACCAAGAATGTTCGGTTGATCACCTATCTGCTTCCGCTAAGCAATAGCCACTGCAGGATTCGAATTCGGACCCTCTGGGCCCAAAGGCCAGCGCCTCAACGCACTCGATCACCAACCAGATAAAAAATGATTGTGCCATTATATTCTAAAAACAATTATCTTTTAGACCTCATATAAGGCGAATTCATGCAACATCAATTAATTTAACTTTACTTCACTCAAGAAGAACATTAAACTTCTAAAGTTGAGTGTTGAGTATTTGCCTGAACGCTTGTATGATTTATGTATCAACGAAGCCCTGGAAGAAACAGTTAAAATAAAATATTCGCTTTTTCTATAATTCCGAGTTATAACTCGGAAATCCACGTCAAAATTCCGACTTATATCTCGGAAGTTTAAAATTCCAAGTTATAACTGGGAAATTTACGTCAAAATTCCGAGTTATAACTCAGAATTTCAGAAAAAGCGAGTATTTTATTTTGACAGTCCCTTCCAGGGCTTCGTATGTATCTTATCTTCAACTCTATTAAATTTAATTGAATCAGGTTAGGTAAATGATGGTGCATTAAACCACCTTAAGAATTGAAAAAACTTTTCAATTTTGATTTTCCCAACCTAAATCACCCGTTCCAGGCAAGAAGCGGTCGACATGCTCAACGACCTAGCCGGCCGGCGACTCGTCGACCACGCCCACCACGGCTCACGCGACCAATCACCGTCGCCCGACTCCTCCCACCGCCGGCCGCGGCGACCGCCCCGCCCCTCCGACCCCGCCCCCGAACAGTTCCACGAGGCGTTGCTCGACACCGCGGCCGCCTTCGATTCGCTGTTCGTGACAGAGCCGGAGGAGGAGTGGGGGGAGGACAGGCCGCCGCGCCCCGCCTCCCTCGACCTGTACAACCCCAATCAGACGCCAGTGGCGTGTCGCAAGCCGCGCTTCAACTTTTCCCTGGCGCACAACGCCTACGAACTGAACAACCTCGATGCGGAGGTGCTCGATGCCCCCAATCTCACCTACAACTTGGGTGAGTTGTGGTTTTTTTTGTCTTATACGCGATGAAAAACCTGCACAACTTAGACGTTTGGTAGTAATAGATATTTGTGTATTTACAGCGGAAAGTGATAGTTTGCCGCTCGTAAAAGAGAGTTACATAATATTTCTAGAGCGCCAAGACACTTTGAACTCGAAATATACACAATATTTGTTCTAGGATCGCATCTTGAAAGGGTCTGAATTTGAATAAATTGACCTACTATCAATATTTGATTTATTAGCTGAATGATGATAGATTCAATTCACTGTCACAACACTATTGTTCATTTTCTGGCGATATAAAGTTTCAAAATGTCGAACTTGAGAAATATAACAGTAACACATGTTGTTATTACTTTTCAACTAAATTTAGGCTTATCTATTACTCTGAGCATTTTCTTACCACTTGTGCCAACCATTTTATCAATAATATTGTTTATTCAACGAATGATACGACACTGAACAAAACTGGAAAAATGCCGTTCAATGAACCATCAAACAAAATATGATTTGAAAACGAGACATTTCGCGCTGTCACTGTCAGCGTTCGATCGATTATCGGTTGAACGAAATTAGCGGCTTTGGCGCATTCACCAGAAATGCCGCATTCTCCATAAATACGTGCTATCTATAAATAAGGCACTGTATTATATGACGAACATTGAATACATAGCTTTTGATACACTTAAATGACTCATATGAGTACTATATTAGCATTCAAGCATTTCATAGCATCATGACATGAATCTATCATATTATAATTCATACTTTCCCTCGATTTCTCTGGTAGGAGGTTCAAATTTACAATGTTTGCACTTTCTACTACATCAGGAGATGTGTTAGATAATTCACTGTCACTATTATTTTCCATCATGCAACAGAATGATGAGTTAATTTTCAACAATGTTGGATGCGAGCGCAAATATGCTGTCAAACAATGACATCATTTACGCACCCGAGCGGCAATGCTGTCACTTAATAACATTCCTCGGAAAACGTCAACTTTGTGTGGAAGCGACGAAGGCTATGTAGAAAACATAATTTTTATGAAGGAAAGTCCAGCTGTTTTTTTCTTCTGAGTGTACGAGGAGAAAACCTATTCAACCCTCTAACTATTCTGTGCAGGTAATGAAGACACCATCACGGAGCAGGCTGTTCAGGAGCCAGTCAGCATGCCCCACATCCCCACGAATAACGCTACGTTCAGCTACAAGAATCCGGCTTACCAGTCGGCGCATCCGCAGATTGGATCGGAACCCGTCGAGGCTGAGAAAGCGCCCCCCAAGGTCGCTGAAGGAGGTACAGGTACCGTGAAGAGGCGGAAGAGCTCCGTGTCACGAGAAGAGAGGTCCAGGCAGATGCCGATTAAGGAAGAATATGAGGTGAGTACCGACTCTCAAAAGCAGTTCAAGATCTGTTAAACTCAATGAACGCAACTAGCAAGAGATAATTTAATCGCAGGTGCATTCAAATCCCATCGCCATTTAGTAGGTGTACCTTCATAGGTAATTATAATATTCAACTATTTTTTGTATCCCATGAAGACAGTGTTCAGCTGTAGAGAAAGCAGATATCGTTCACTAAAGAAGCTAAACTCATCCTCATAACTCTCAGAGTTCAAAAGAATCTACTGTGTCTGTGGCTATTGCTAGTCGATCATTTTCTATAGTTGATTACTCATTTACCACTTACACTTAGTAGGGGATGATGAGCTATCCGCTTCCACACCACGACTTTCTCAGATGTAATATGTATGCCTTCTGCTAAGAAGTCCTTGGCTAGCCCTGTCTTCATTTCATAGGCAATTTGTTAGATCCCCCATATATCTTCCTGACAAAAACCTACAAATGATTTCCCCACCATTAATCTGGTTCTTCTCCTATTCTGGCTCAGAAGGCTAGTCCGTGAATATTGGCGATTATTTTTTGATAAACCCTTTCTCATTTCAGGCGAGTTTGATGCTTGTTTTTTGCAAAACGATTCTGGACCATTCAGAGCCTTGTTTGCTGCTTCTCTTATTTTGATTCCTATAACTAAGTGGCTGAAACTAGAATTCTTGCCGGTATCTTTGAAGGCATTCAGAATCTTCTTGGGCAGCCTCCCTCTGTCGATCCTGAAATCTCTGTGTTGAATTGGTCTAAACGAATCACTGAGCTTTTTGCAACTCGCAATCTGACAAGTGACATCACACGTGACCGAGACGCTGTTCGTTTTCAGGTCCTTGCCATAGAACTGAACCGAGGATGGAACAGCAGATTGGGGTTCAGTTTACAGGGCGCTGCAGGGGTCACCTATGTCAGTGCTGTCCATGCTAACAGTGTTGCTGCCAAAGATGGACGTTTAAAGCCGGGCGATCGACTCATCAAGGTTAGTATGTATGAAGTCCATATCAGGGATTTTTGGTCATAGTGGATGCTTGAATCTCCCATGCCATTTGCATTCACAGTATTTTGGCACCTCACCTTCAAATGTTTTCCTTATTTTACAGGTCAATGATGAGAGCATAGAGCATATGACTACTGGCGAAATTATCGAACTGCTTCGGATAGTGAGAGGGCCTGTGTGTATCGTCATTTCTCGAGTTAAATCGAATGAATGAATGATGTTATAAAGATAAATATCAGCTGAAGAAAATCATATTTTGTTCAAATGTATCCCATTGATTCGAACGAATCTATCGCCACTCCAGGTTTCATTATCAACTGTGCAGCTATCCTTATATTGTGGTTCACCTGATATATTCCCTACCACCACTGATATATGTCTGATATTCTTCCATTATACCTAGTGAGGGATTCGAATGAGTCAGTGATTCCAGGAAATACTTATATGACTCAATTTCACCATCACCTTTTTCCTCTTCAGATTTGAGGTTACTTCATTCACTATCAGTCATTTCAAAACTTATTCGTTGAATATTATCGATATCAATTGATTGTATCACGGTAGATCTCAGATTTACGAAATGCCGATAACATTTTGAGTATAATATGTAAACGTTTCAATGTTCGAACGGTTCTAGAAATGCGTCTGATACTCATCCACCTTGAAACACCCAGTATTTGAAGGCATTTTATATATTCTGGAGTGGAATCTTTTGTACACCTGATATGAATTTCTTCATTTGCCTGAATCGAATGGAGATTATCCATGGAAGAGCAATGCAGAGAATTGAGTAAAAGTAGTGAATTTTCCATATTCTAAGAGCGTCTATCAAATATCCCGTTCTAACTGTTTATCCAGATTGAAAATGATATTCCAATAGAAGCACTGGGAAAACATTTGAATTGAAGCATGCTCAATATATTTGGTAGGTGAGATGTGTTAGTGATTTCATTGTAAGTTTTTGAGATATTTTATGAAGACATTGTGATAGTTTTGGAATTGGAATATACAGCAAATAGAAGGATAATCTATTTCATCCTGTAGATAATTGCCAAAGTTTTTATGAATCTGCTTCTTTTAGCTTCTATGTGTTTCCTTTTAGAAACTCGTGGATTTTATTTTATTATTTTAGTATAAATAATTGTTATCCTCACTCGTATCTTATATTTGCTGTTTATGTCCTTTCATAAAACATTTATGTTTGTTCTGCATTATGTGATTGTTTGTAATTTATAATTAGAATATATTTTGTTGATATACCTACTTACTATCCCGATTTTTAAACTTTCTATTGTATTATTGAAATTCCAAGCTTATAGTCTCATAGAGAGAATTCCATTAACTACTATAAATGTATTCACAGATTGAACAACACAATATTTTTTCTCCTAACTAAATATCAGATCAGATAGATATCTTAAATGAATTTCGTGATGTTATAATTCCACCATTTTCATATCACACTTCCTGCAAATTGTATTTGGAATTCATTCTGTGCATACCATAACAACACTCAAATCAAAATGAAATCAATATCAAACTGTTAAATTCAAGATATTTGTTAATTACAAAATATTTCCGTTAAATTGAAACACGATCTTATGATTAATACAAGTTATAAATAAAGTTTTATAGACTTATTATATAAGTCTTGATGCAAGATGTCTCTTTGATTTGAGTCGAATTTTGTAGATATTTATAACAACTGACATCTTTATTGATTGTAGCTATATGAATATATGAAGAACATAGAATCAATGTGTATTATAGTAGATTCGATATTCAACACAATAATCTATTTCAATTTTAAAAAATGATGCATTGAAACAAAACACTTACATTCTAAAGTTTTGCCTCGAATAGAAAAGACTTATTTTTTGTAAAGAAAATAAATCAAAGTGATTATCCTAAATCTACGGAACCTAGCAATATCCATAAATACTTGAATCCCCTTATGAATTGCATAATTGTTCTTATCTAAAATTTGAATTATTGTATAATACATAGATTTTCTAGCGTATCGATATTTTGTTTCGATTGAGAACCAAAGACAGAAAGGAATAATAAATAATATCGTTGAACTCAATAATCAATTTATTTTCCCTACTTCTAGTCAATACCGCAATTCTTATATCATTGTTAAAGTTTACAGAAGTATATTCTGCAAACTTTGGTGGGTACTAGTAGTACTACTGAGGAACACAACAGGATAGTCGTCAAATTATTTATAGCCAAAAAGGCCCCTCGAAATTCGAAGGCACTACACACAGGCCTGAGGTAGACGACCAACATCTAGGAAAACACTTATTTGAAAACCTCAGTGGCTAGTTCACCAAAGATGTACAGATTTCAAATGAGAAGTGGCAAATTATATAACCACTACCTAAATCTGGAGCCGAGAATGCCCTGAACAGCAGTAAAATTATAAACCTGCTGACCTTACCAAAATTCTTTTCGAAATTGTAATGAAAAGAGTGGCAAGTTTTAGAGTATGTGCATTCCTGCGCTATTCGCTAGTCGATATGACCCTTTCAATATTTTCATTTTGCTAGTTCGCCACAGTTCCTAGTTCCTATTCCCTAATTCTTATAGTCCCTAGTTCCTGATCTCCATTTTTTGAACCAACAATCATCCTGAGATTTCAGATCGCCAATTCAATTAGGCAATAATCACGGGTAATCTCCCTAGCAGCAGAATTATTACCGATAATTTATTTCAAGGTCACGACATGTGACAACTCTCCGAGAAATAGTTTAATCTTGGACTTTAACATAATAGGAGTTTTTGAAGAAGAGTATACGGAAGTAGACAATGCCTTTCTTCAGAACAACCCCACTTCAGCTACTAGGCCTTCCACTTTAGCACCTCCCACCAACCAATCAGAAGCAGTAGTGTGCGTCTTAGCCACTCCCACTTTTGTTGACGGAATGACCGTAAAATGAACTTGTAGAAGACTCGACCAAAATTTCGTCACGTTTATTTTGTCTACATACGAATGGTGAAATAAATGAATGCGATTCTCGTAAGATTTATTCATCAGATTGGTGCGCAAGGCAAGTTACACGTGGTACTGGACTAGCTCCATGAATCCGACTCCTCTAGAATCTGGCTCTTTTTCCTTCAATGACTTTTTCCGCGTGAGTAATGATGAATCTCGATCTCCTGAGAATTTCGACTGTTTGATAGAACCCTGCGGGAACATAAATATTTATAGAGTGAGAAAATGTTGGCCTCAAAACACCCTGTAGTGACGGGTTGATTCCAGCAGCAAGATATATTCAATAAATCGATATAGATTGAAATAAGATATATTCTGCTGCTCAAATATGCATTGGCTCATTTCCTACTATACGTTCGAAAGAACAACAGTAATGTGGTATTTGCTGTATATGGAACAAGTGAGTCACTGCAACGCTAAATGAAATCATCGATACGGGTGTGCCACAAGGCAGCGTCTTGGGTCCACTCTTGTCCGTTCATTGATATTCAACATTAGAGAACTCAGATGCTGCTTTAGTACAGAGATACACGCATGTGTTGAATATGAGAAATCAAGTATTTTGTATTCATAACTTTGTCAATTAGATTTGAAGAAATGTTCAAAGAAATACATTTGAGAACATTCAATTTCACATCATAGTTTCGAGACGCCCTGTATATAAGTGTAATCATACCTTTTTGGAGTCACCCTGGACCCTGATTCCAGGTATCACGGACATCCTTCTCGAGGCCGGCATCGCAGCCATCGTTCTGAACAGATGCGCGAATTCATCTTTCATCTTCCCGTTTGACATCATCGCTAGAATCCTCTTCTCTCTTTGTTCCAGTACTTTCGGACCGAAAATGTCGTCGAACTCGATCTTGTCTATCACAGCGAGGCACTGCAACGCATACCGAAATCATCGATGCGGGTGTGCCCCAAGGCAGCGTTCTGGGTCCGTTTCCCTCCGTTCATTGATATTCAACATTGGAGAACTCACCTTATACAAATACTGTTTCAGAGTATTATCTTTGAGTTGGTTAGCTACTTGAAGAGCTGATTGGATCTCGTTTTTCGCGTCGTTTTTGTTGTGTTGCTGGATATTTATTTTTACCAAGAGCATCGTCGCGTTGATGACCCATTCCAGATTATTCTTGTGGGAACCTAGGAAATCGATATGAACTAGTTGAAGTGGAGAGTTCACATCAATATTCATCAATTAGAAAAGATATCTTTGTTATAGTCTCATCCGAGAGAGAAGCTCCATATACAACAAAAAACAAGTATAAATGTCATTCACTGAAGTGTGAGTATGGTTGTGTCAGTAATAATCACCACGTAATGTCTTGAAAATTGATATTTGTGAGTAATATATATGTTCCTCAACCTCGTTCCTGAAGTTTATCTCATTTTTCTTTCGAATGAAAAATTGCTTTGAATGTGTGAACCCTTAGGAAATACCTTCTTGAATGCATTTTCTGCTATAAACTCTGGCTAGTTCCCATTTTTTCATTTCGCTATGATACCTGGCTAGTTCGTGAAAGCACCAGCAGAGTTCATCATTATTGTCCGCGTGTTGTAGACGTTCTTCGAATAAGCTGATTTGTTTCCTATAAAAAGTCTCATAAAGGGTAGTTGATGAGTTTTTCGAGCAATAATTATTATGTTATCAGCTTCAGCAGATAGTTCTAGTTAGTAAATTATGTAAATGATGGTAGTGAATATGCGAATGAGATAGATGGATGATGATTTTTCACTCACTTATAGTCTACAAAAACGTTCTTCAGTTCCTGGATGACGGAATCAGAAGATGGATCTCGACTGATAGGCATCCCCAACATGATATAAATCCTCTTTTCCTGATCCCACTCATACTGTGATGCATTCAATCTGTTGACATCGTAAAATCCTCTCCTCATCAGCTCACATGCTTTCCTTACATATTCCTCTTTTTCTGGCAATAATCTGTTGAAAACATGTATCATGATTCAATGAGAAACGACCTTGGAGTTTGGCAGTCAATGAGGAGAAAATGTGATTCTTGCATCCTACTCATCCTGAATAGTTCTTGTAGATCAAGAAGGTCGATAAGAGAGTTTTTTGAACATTTAGTGATAATGACCTTTTCGGTTTGGAGTCACAGTAATGCTTCATTTTCTCGGTGAGGGTGATGAGAGTTTTGAGTTTTTTGGCATCAGCGGCAATTGCCAAGCGACCTAGCAAAGCGTCAGCCTCTTTTCGCAGATTCTGTTGCTGCAAGACCAGTTCTTCGGCTTGGCGAATTTCCAAAGTGCCGGATAATCTCGCTTCTTGATATTTTATGTAGTAGAACGGTCTTCTTGTTCTCAAAAGTTCCTGCGATAGTGAATAAGAATTCGTTGAATCAACTCTTTGTTGTTGGAAAAATCGTCCCGAATGAATAATATGACTGACATTTTGACATTTATCTTATCAAATGAGTCTATTCGATGCTTTATCATTGAATGTGACTACACTCACTTGTTTATATGACACGGTTTTGAATCCGTTCTTCGCCAGTTGCTTGATCTTTATCGATCCCTTCTTGTTCGGGCAAACAGCTCCAGGTTCTTTCTGCAACTTTTTGAGGAATATTTTATCGAGGTACATGGAATCCAGATACTTTTCCGCCATATAGTTGTCTATGTTAGTGGTATACCTCTGCATGGGTGAAAAGAGGAACGATTGTTCGTATGGCGGGATGATAAGCTTGTCGGATTTCGTGCTGTGCAAACTCTCAGTTATACCTGGAGAACAAATAATCATCAGGTTAGATATGATGTTACAGAATGTGGTCAGCGAGCCATCATCTGATGGGTCGCTAGCAAAGATATCTTATGATTTTCAAACGCCTGACATAATTAACAAACATAGACGTTATAGGTTATAATTCTTCGAGACGTTTTGCGCACCTTATGGTTGTTTCTGGAAACACTGGTCTACACCTAAAAAGGGACATTAGTGTCGCAGAGAGTTTTGTTTGATACCGAGAGTTAGTCAGGAAGATTGAGATTAATTTTTGTGAGCGCGAAGAAACTTGTGCAGCAAGAGTGAGCGAAGCGAATATATCAATTGTTAAAAAAATATATCGTAACAATATGTGCCTACTCTAATTAAGAATGATAATTTGTTCGTATATTCGCGCATGTGAAAAAACTTTAGCAAAAAATATGTATACAGGTACTCACTATCGCAATGAGGGTCCGATCTTCTGCATTCCTTGAAGACACCTTTTTTACTATTCTTAATTTTTGGCATGACTGGTTCACCGGTATCTTTGATTTCCGAAACTTTTTTATTTTTCACTGATGATATCTCATTCTTTCTTGGTTTCGGTTCAAAGGGTTTTTGTGCTTCGTAGTTCCTTTTCCACGCCAATTTTCGGACTATCTTGAAATGGTCCCGTAGAGGTCTGCCAGCTCTTTCTCCCAAGCAATTTTCAATGGCGTTAGTACACTGAAACCACAAAATTAAAAGTTTCGAAAAGATATGGTTGGTTGGGTGCCACACCACGGTTTGTGATCTGACCGAATACCGGATATTCGGCCACGTTCTCGGTCAAAGCGCCTTATATTCGGCCAGACTCTGGGGTAATTTGACCGAATACCGGATATTCGGCCACGTTCTCGGTCAAAGCGCCTAATATTCGGCCAGACTCTGGGGTAATTTGACCGAATACCGGATATTCGGCCACGTTCTCGGTCAAAGCGCCTAATATTCGGCCAGACTCTGGGGTAATTTGACCGAATACCGGGTATTCCGCTCCGTTCTCGGTCAAAGCGCCTAATATTCGGCCAGACTCTGGGGTAATTTGACCGAATACCGGGTATTCCGCTACGTTCTCGGTCAAAGCGCCTAATATTCGGCCAGACTCTGGGGTAATTTGACCGAATACCGGATATTCCGCCACGTTTACGGTCAAAGCGTCGAAAACTCGGCCAAACTCTGGTCGAACCCATGAATATTCGGAAACTCCACGATGGTCCTTTTAGTTTCCAAAATATTTGGAAAACTGTTATCACTCATAGTCTTCTTAGAGATTGAATAATTTCCGAAAATATTTTCGAGGTGCAAATATTTTGAAAATTTTCGGAGGCGCCAGAAGGTCACTCACATGCATCACGCCCATGGAGAAGTGGTCCGGCTTCTGCCTGACGGGCAGCAACCGCGTGTTCTGGATGAGCCCCTCCTCGAACTCGCAGCTCAGGTAGGTGTTCAAAGCCTTATCAGCCAGCACCACCAGGTCTTCGGGGTCGAGCTCCAACACTTTGTTTACGTCGGCGATGGCGCCCGCATACTGGGCGGCCTTGGCACGTGCCCTGGACCTGCCCAGCAGCGCCCGCTTGTCATTCGGCGTCTTTTTGATGGCCTCGTCGAAGAAGATCAGCGCTGGAAGGCGTCGGAGAGAGAGGTCATAGTCTGCTCAGAAGAAACTAGCAAAGCTGGGGTAGACAGTAAATAAACTTGGGTGTGATTTCATCAATCAAAAGGATTTCAGAGCAAACTCCGACGAAATCAACACCTGAATATCAAAGTTTCGTATTTTTTATCATGCATCTTATAATTCAAATCAAATCATTTATTGGTGTTATCATGCATAAATATTCACACAAGTCATATTATTCAATTCACATCTAATGGTATACACAATTAAAATATAAAATTAAAAAAAAGTAAGAGTTGACATTAAGACATGGACATCATAAAGTTATAGTGTAAAAACTCGTCAAACGAGTAAAATTTGTTTTATATTTATTTCAAACTTTTTTTCTCTTTCTCGATTCTGAATCATAAAATCGTAAGAAATACCAAATGGTTGAAATTTAATATTCTCAATGGTGCTATCATCGACGTTAACGCATAAAAAACACCTATTATATAAAATCAACAGTGTTATATCACGATGAAATCGAGGCGGTGTATGTAAAGCACCAAATTTTATATAGTTTAATGAAAATATTCTATGTAAGCATGTGTATGGTGTGAATTTCAAGCGCTCAAGTGTTCGTTCTTAGAACCTTAGAACTTTTGTCAATTTGTGGCACTGACGTCCTTCCTACCATACTTGATTTCAATATTGGGCATGATTTATTGGATTTTGCAGTAACAATTCAAACAATTGGTCCATAGGCCCTAGTGCCACTGATCAGGATTAATGAGCCGAAACAGTCATCAACCGAATTGTCTCTGGAGTCTAGTTTATTATCCTAATATTATCCTCCAAAGTTTTCATTCTGCTAAATTCAGCACTAACAGAAGTTTGATACTAAACGATATTGCAGTCCACATTTTCATAAGAGATTAAATATTTCGGCGTACCTACTAATAGACCACAAACTGACATGGAACAGCCAAGTCAACCACATTCCTTCCAAAGCTATAGCGGCAAGCTGGACATGCCGCAGAGTCTTTGGGATGAGGATCTACTGATCTGATCACTCCAAACGATAATCAAACCCAATGTCACCCATGCTTCATTGATATGGTAGCCAGCGCTGCAGAAAGAGTACGGGCTATAGCTTCTCTGGGAATCACAGAAGCAATATTCACGTGCATCACTGCAGCCTTTGAGGTAACGCTGAACCTTCCTCCATTGCACCTATGTGTATTGAAGCAGCAACAATCAATGCCTTCAGACTGAGCCAGATAGCAAACTTTCAGGATATCGAATTCGACATTTGAAGATTTCGGAAAACATTTCCCTAGAAACCATGCCCCAGCCGAAATATATCCTGCCAGTTAGATACGATTTCGAAATACAGTTTGAAGTGGTCATAAACAACCACCAAGAAAAAATACGCACAGAGAACGAACCTCGACTATAGGAAAGGGATGTATCACTGTAGTACTTTGATGGATCCAAGGTGGATGAAAAGGCTGATTACAGGGCGAAATTCCAAGCTCCCAACACCACTGGGTTACACCCCAACCATCTTTCAAGCCGAAGTACATGCTCTAGAGATATGTGCCCAGGAAGTTCAGCCCAAGACTCCTCTGCGAAGTTACCTGCCTTTATTTTTCTCAAGATGGCACTACATTTATTTTCATGCTTATCAATGAAAGGTATCCAACTGATACGTTATATCTCATGTTATTGGTAGGCCTATGAAGCAACGGTTTCTGCCAAGTAGCCAAATGCGGTCAAGGGGTCTTCTGATTACCTGCAGTAGACAGAGGTATGGATAGAAGGTTTTTTCCGAGAGGATGATATGGTGTGTGAGTGTAGGTACCTACATTTCTCGTAATGTTCTAGTCTTGAAATGTAATAGCCCAGCTCCCGGAATAAGGTTTGAAATCCATAGATTTCTTCCTTCTTGCCGAATGGATTGGCAGGTTTTGCACCTGCTACCCCTGCTTGTGGGGCAGCAGCCATTATTAGTGCAGAATTTCGGTACACAAAAAGAAAAAAAATATGGTGAACAAAATTTCAACTGACAGGTAACTGACTTGAGAATGACATTATCAATTCAATTGGGGAAGGTGACGAAATTATATCCAGGGCGATGATATTTCAATCATGCAGTTGCCTCTGAATTTATTCATCTGCACTTTAATGAAATGTTATCTTCACTGTCTGATATTTCATTCAGTAAAATTTTCACTGAAAATATAGCGCGTTCATAATGATTTTTCCGCAAATTTTTTTTTTAAACAAATAGAATGAAGCGTTTATGGTGTTTTTGTTGAAGGAGGCCAAAATACCTTCAGCCAAAACTTTTTAAAAAATTCGATATCGCCACCTAACGGAAAAATTTCTGTAGCAAATTACAGCGAACTTCTTTCACCTTGATTGGATCTTCAATTAGGTTTGAATGAACGTATCAGCGACTTGGTTGTCAAGGTAACACAATTCAGCACCTTCCACCCATCTTCCACCACCCGTCGCCATTGTTTAGTGTCACTCATATTTCGATTTTGATGCGATTTTTAATAACGAATAAATGGTAAAATAGTATAAACAGTAACGCCAAATTACATTCATTGTCATTTTTTTTTTCAAATTCAACTAGACTTTGATCCACTCGTGCGAGATTCGTGCATCTAGTTGAAATTTTCAAAAAAATGTTCACTACTTGTGTAATTACTGTACGTTTCACATAACCAATACAAATTTTCCATTTCAGTCATTGATAACCTAAGATTTTTTGCGTTCAGGAACACAGTCTAGCTTTTGGCTAGTGAATCTAAACATGACACAATACTAGTACTTACCCAAAAAGAAAATCGGTAAGTTCGAAATACTTGGTATTTATTCAAAAAATATGTCTATATATCTTTTACTACAATGGAAATAAATATTAAAATGTAGAGGGAATAATCTATCTACATTATTCCAGCGAGAATATTTCGCTCTTTGCTGAAATTTGTCAAATGAATCCCTAACGTTTGCTATCGTTATCTCAGAAAATCATCTAAATATCACACATTCGATACATTAGATATACAGGGTGTTTCATAGTGGGTGGAACATTAGAAGTACCTGGAGAACAGAAAATTTGTGGGCGTGGATAATCAGACTTGCTCTATCCGTCTAAAATATTTTCATCAATACAGTGTTGCCGCTTGTATCAGAAAGTAGTAGCTACTTTGTTATTTCAAATGGAACACCCTGTATTCAATTTCATTTTCAAATTCTTCCTGAAAATCTGATTTTGTTGACCTATTATACTTGGGGTATAGCGAAAAAGATTACAGAGATATAGGGTGTGAAAAATCGAGATTTTTCAACCTTAGGAATTTTTTGTGTCGAAACTAATCATTTCTGCTGAAAACGGCTTACATGTTCCTATCTTATCTTTCCATTTACTATCTACTGACATTCAATAGAAACAAATAGAGGGTGATGCAAAACTCAAAATTCTGAACCACCCGTATTCGTTTCAATTAAATATCAATCGACAGTAAATGAAAAGTTGAGATAGGGACATGTGAGCCGTTTTGAGCAGAAATGAATAGTTTCGACACAAAAAATTCCTAAAGTTGAAAAATCTCGATTATTCACACCCTATATCTCTTTTATCATTCACCCTAGACCACAAGTATGAGGCATTGACGAAATCAGCTCTTCAGGGAGAATTCAAAAATCTAACAAAATACAGTGTGTTCCATTTGAAATAACAAAGTAGCTGCTACTTTCTGATACAAGCGGCAACACTGTATCGATGAAAATATTTCAGACGGATAGAGCAAGTTTGATTACCCACGTCCACAAATTTTCGAAATGATCTGTCTTTCTGTTCTCCAGATACTTCTAATGTTCCATCCACTGTGAAACACCCGGTATATAATTCTGAGACATGTTTTTCAGATGAAGTAGACGTATACTCTGTTGACGCAATTCAAATCCAAGAAATATATTATTTTCTTGAATGGAGAAATCTCATTTTCGTGTGTAGTTCCACTGAAATTATTTCGCCGTAGCGAAAGTCTAGTATTCGACTCGTATGACTTATGCCGTTGAAAGTGAGTGCCATTCCGTGATAGTCCAACATGTCCACTATCATTTCCCTTCATAACGACTTACGACAAAGACAATTTCCACATGGACCCCGGTTCCAGGCCGTTTACCTCGAAAAAGACACGCACGACGTACTCCCCCTGGCGGACAGAATTATTCTGTGCTCTGGTGGAGCGATGCACCACTTTGCCTATCGCCAGCAGCGCGGCCTAGCGTGACGTTGTGGTACACGCTCGCGAAATAGTCGCGGCAAATACCACCGCGCGGACGGACGTCGAGCGGTGCGCGCCTCTTTGAACGGGTTTCCATCGCGATTGGTTCGAGTGTGTCGTAGGGGGTTGTTTGGGGTGTCGGTTGGGGTGGTTTCTGCAGTTTGGGGATGGTTTTTGTTCGAGCAGTTTCGATGTTGGTGAGTTACAATTGTCTGAGTCTGTCACCCACGTGCTGCCAGAAGAGTTGTTGGAATTTGTTCGGTTTGCCTTGATATTCTATTCATTATTGTTATTGGCATAATTAGAAAAAAAATCATCCTTCTTATATATTTAGATATTATAAAGTGGCTTTTAAAAATCATAAACTTCACAATTGTGAGCTAACAAGAACTGAGGTGGCATTTCACATTTCAAATTTTGTACCTACTGAAAATGTTCCTCATCAATAAAATTCCTATAAAAGAAGTTCTCTTCATTATTTCGTTTTATCCAATGAATTTTGAGCAAGTAATTTAAGTATACCCCTCTTTTCACTTGGTTTTTGCTCGAGATGCATTGAATAAAAAAATAATGAAGAGTAAGTACTTTTCTTGTACAAAATGTAATGAGGAACATTTTTAGTTTGCATACAATTTTCTGAGCGACGAAAACAGGAAAACCACCGCATTGTGAATAAGGGATGGTTTTTTGGGGGTGAAATTCACCCTACTAACCTAACAACTCTTTATATTTTGAAAGCTCTTATTTTGGTTATGTTTGATCTCTAATCAGCTCGGATATTCTAGGACTAATACGAATGGTATACCTATACTTTGGCATATTCAGTTTCGGTTCTAATTTTGTCGGAAGAAAAGATGGTTTAGATTGCGAATAAAAATGAAGAAACAAATAATCTTTTCGAAAATTCATATCATTTCAGGACAAAAAAAATCTTGGTTTAAGTTTCTAGGAATTTCAACAAGGCAGTATCATACTGCAGTAAGATTTCAGAAAAAAGGAAAGATATACAGAAGAACTTTCTTCCGAAATGAAATGCCTCAATTAGAATTTTCTGCTGTACAAAATATTTTTTATGTTTGCTAGTTTCAAGTTACATGAATTTTTATTTCTCGTAAATTCATGAAGCTTGTTTTTTTGTGTAAAAACCGTACGTCCAACGAAAAAAAATCATTAAATATTTGCTTATGAAGTTCAGGAAAGTTCAGTGGCGTATCACATTTTTTTTTCAAATGATTCAGTGCAAATCCTGCTATAAAACGATTCACAAATTCATCTACAGTCATGAAGAAGTTTTAGCATAAAAAAAGTTTTTCTTAAAATTTTAGCACAATCTAGTTCATAAGGTAAGACCTTGGGATATAATCTTGAAAAGAGTTTGATGATGGTATCTTATTTTTGAACAAATTCAATTTTCAAATATTCCGTTCCTTCAACATAACCGTATCTAGATTTTGCAGATTATTTCTTGCTCGACTATCCTAATATGGAAGTTCATTTCAGAATGACCAGTATTGCTTCAAAATATTGATGAATTTTCAAGAATAAATCAATATCTTGAATGGAAGAGAGTACTAAATTCACTGTCTTCAATGTTAGGTAGTTCAGTTGGGGGTTCTACAAATATTTAATTTGCAAAAAGTCGAATGCAATTTTGCCAAGATGCGTTTAAAAAACTGTAATATCATCAATCTCAATTACTCAATTCATACGATACTATAACCATAAAGATTACAAGTTTATTTCTCACAATGAAAGTAACTGACTAATCATCATCAAATGATATCCTCGTCACTTTCTAAGACATTTTCTTGATTCACCTAACAATAAATCTCGATGATATCGATTTATTAGTGAAATTGATATGTTATTGACTTTGTTTTATTCTTCCGAGACATAAATATAGATAACTTTGAATCTCTCTTCAATATCCAGTAATCATATAAATCCCATAAATGTCATGGACACCGGTTGAAATACGGAATGAAAATCTTGCAGGTTGTGAATTGTAGGTAAAATACTAGGGCTTATTGATTCCTCTTCATTGAATTTCCTTTTTCTTCTTACTTTCAACATAATGGTTAGGAATTATTCAACGATCGATCTACTTCTGTGACATAAGGTGCAGTTCTGGTCACTGGTTACAACCCTGCTCGACTCTGCGTGGAGTCCTGAGCGGAACGATTTCAATAATGATGCGTGTATCGAAAGTGATGAAGAATTATTGATGTAGATCACGTGTGGACTTTTCTTTGTTTTTGCCAATGTGGGATAGGAGAAATCATTCACACGGCTGCCTATGATCAGCTATGTATCGGACACAACAATTATTACATTTGAAGTAGTTCATTGTATTAATAATCGCTACATTATATTGGTGTAGTTGTTCACATGAAAAATCCTATTTGGAGCTCGATATAATAGGTACGTTACCTACCTCTTTAGTTTTCAATTCAGGAATTTTGAATGGCTCAATTTAGAAGTAAAGGGAAATGAAAAAAGTGTTCGAAATTACATTTCACATACCAGAAAAAGAGGCAAAAAAGGCGATTTGAGTTGATACCTCTAATAATAACAGTTCTATGATGAGTTTGGTTCCAAAAGAGAATCTTGTGAAACAACATCAATATAGCCATACCATCAGACGATGAGGAGGCAAATGAAATAGCAAATATTGGTTCGAGAACAATTCTAATTAGAGATCTCCAGCAACATGGCTGTCTCCTCCATAAAGGAATTGCTACCTAAGCAATCACTCGAATCATGACAAGATATACCTGGAATCGAAGTTACAAGAAAAAGAAGGAGAGGTAGATGAAAAAGAAGAAGATCTAGCCAAGTTCGAAGATATTTATCGATTCACATACTGACCCAGGTGGTCCATCAGTTGCTTCCAAATCAACTGAAATGAAAGCTTCCAGCTCTTTTGAGACCAATTATAGGGAAGATTTTCTTTATTTTTTTTATGTTCTGGTTCTCACGAAAAGGGATATCTTGTAATGTTCAGAGAACATCGTGAGAACCAAGGGCAAGAAGGTAGGAGTTGGTGTTCTTACTAAATTTCTGGAGATCGTATGCCTCGGGGAACACCTCCCTAGGCAATGAGTTCCAAAGTCTCGATGTTAATTGGATGAACGAGTCTTTGGAAAGGGACGTTCTGCAGGTATCTAAAGCTCATGAGGATTAGACTAGAAATACGGGCGCCAATTGAGTACAATATGTTCTTATATCAAAATAACTTCGAAGATGTGTAGGTGTAATAGCATCGAAGCCCTAGAGGCCTACAATATAACGGACATCATCAACTGCCATCTTTATAATGAAATAAATTAAATATAATGAACAATTCCAATAAGAATCGAACCACCAAAAATTCATGTTTTTCGGAAATGATCTAGTTTTTCATGAATATATGCTGTCTTGTAGGTGAATTCATCACCGGTGGATGATATAATGGATGTTTTATTTTCCTTTGCACCATACTAGAATATAATTCAGTATCACTAAACGCCTTCATGAACACAAGGGAAGCTTATGGACTGTTTTCAACTATTTCCGTTGAAATCTAGACCAATGTCAATGGCTTCATTCGGATGACACATTGAAAGGAAGTTACTTGCATGGAGTGTGAATTTCAATAATGAACTTTTGACGTATCTTCTCTCATGTGGATTCGGTAGGATGAAATTGTACAGGGACGTCTCTCAGATTGCCCAAGTATATCACCTCCATGGGGTCAAAATCTGAAGTACCGCGAACATCATAAACTGTTTCGTAGAATATAGTCAATTCGTAGATTATGAAGTGTTAACATCGCACTACCTGCCTACTATTCGTGTCTTAGAAAATTGACCACTGATTCAGTTAGTGATGAAAATACTGTAATACAAATCTAATCTGTTTTTGATAAGCTCTTTTACAATACCAATACCCAAAATTGTCATCTGCCACCGAAAAGTCTCAAAAGTTCTAGAAAAGTTAATCATTCGGTTAAGATTATCAACCGATGAAGCACTGTTCATTTTAGACGGCCAATTCCATGTCAAAAAATAATTATAAAAAAACACCAGATTCACAAATGAATTAGTTATTGATTCATCCTGATTGGATTGATGTTTCCAGTTATTACTTCAAAACACCGAAGTTTTGATGCCAATTCAATTCCAATTATAATGGGAAATATGGTTGGTTATGTAATAAAATAGTTGATGAAAAAAAAAGAACTTGATTGAAAATTGAACGAGTACTTGTATCTCAAGTTATTGGTTATATAATATAGCAACTATCTATTGTTGAGAGGTTAACTACCTTTTTTCCATTAATACATTCATAATTATATCAAGAAACTTCTGTTGTATAATTGTGTAACAAAGCAATACGTTTCTTTCTTCAATGTATCTGATTAAGCATGAAATTATAAAATTATATCAATTAGAACAAATTATCAGGGACTATACGGTTATTATCGGGTTACTCAACAAATAAAAATCGTCCATGCTTATAGAAAACTCATTTCTATAATATGAAGAAGATGAATCTAATGTCATTTGACGTAACATAGGTACGTCGATCATCTTTTTCATATTGTGTGGACTGTTATAGGAAGAAATCTGTACACAAGCCATTCCTTTGAAACAGAAAAAGTTTTCAATGAGAATATATATGACGTTTATAATATTGAATAAGAGCGAAAGAACATTTCTTAACTGGACATTCACATCTGAATATTTATAGTGTTCTGAAGCCCCTGACAGTATTGGAATTTGACCACCCTGTATAATATTTTTAACGACATCGATAGTCAATCGCTAGACCGAGATTTTTACTATGTTATCGCAAAATATCACACTTCTATCTAACACATTCTATGAGATATAATTTTTTATGTGGAAGTGTGTCTGCATCGACAAAAAAATAACATCTATCTATGGTACAAAAAACATTTTTGGCAGAGGCCACTGTTGAAATATTGCAAAAGTCAGTACGATAGGTTTGTTTGAAAAGTGTTTTTCTATTTTGGTTCTATAATGAAGTCATTATGAAACGAAAATGCGTATTGAAATAGCCTCTGTTTCGATACGCGTTCGTATTCTTCGGAAGTTGGTAAAATTGAACTGTCAAAATAAATGAAAGTCAGAAGAGTTAGGCTCAGTTTACTGCTAAACGATTTTGGATTTGGTGCTAGCAGTGAAAAACTCAATGTTTAATTTGGTAAATTTTGATTCAGAGTGTGGATTTACGCTTGTGCGACATATTTTGAATGTTTCAATGTCATCATTGTTACCAATCGAAGTTGTTTCTATTATTTATCGATATTGAATGAATTTATTTCGATAAAAGACTTCAAATTAATGCAAAATCGAAAAAAAAATTCACATGCCACACGTTTTATGACACGATGTCGCACTTGCTTCACTTGGAGCACTCCTCGCTTCTCTCGTCGTACTCCAAACAACGCGTGCGATAAAATAGCGTTTTATAAAACTTGTATCATAATAAACTATTTTAACCGCCAACTTAGTTGCAAAGCAACCCTCAAAGTCTAGGACTTGTATGAGTTAGGCAATACAATAATTCATAGAAAGTCTCTAATTTGACCCATGTGATTGTTTTTGTTTCTGTCACTTCGAGTGCCAGTTGCCTCGATTTCTGCTCACTCTTGGGGAAATAACCGTGTCAATCTTTTTTCGCTAATAACGAGAATGCTCGACACAAACTAGATTGCATGTCGGCTCATGTTTTGTAATTGCCTAGAAAACATCACCGACTACTCGACGTTTTGGCAGGTCGGCAGAATTTTTTGGACTCGATTAACTAGTTTTGTTTTCAGTTTCGAGGAAATCATGCGGCGTGACTGTCTTCAAAGTTTGAAGCCGTATTCGGGGAATGAGTTGGAATTGACTGACTTCGACTAGTTCAACTCTTCAGTGTGGACATTTTTTAGTTGTAGCATCTGCTCAAGCATTAATTATTTTGGAAAATCCATAACGGCTTATGAATATTCACTAGCAGCGAGATAAGACTTTTGAAGTTCACATAACAAACAGAAAAGCACCTTTTATGCGGGTGTACAGGGTTATCCAACAGTGTTTGTCTTTGGTAACTTGAATAATTTAGAAACCACCAAATCGGTTAAATTAGCAAAAAATTTAGCATCACGTTTTTTTGAATTATTAATCAAAATAACATTTCTTCTATGGATCACCCTGTATATTTATTCAACCATTTCCGGGATGTGGACAGTTGAATCTCGTCACTAGTTCATGAATTGTAAGAAAATAATATGAAATTTTTTATTTTCTTTTTTTTATATAAGTAGTTTCATGAAATAAAGTTGACAAAATAAATCAGTTGCTTCAGTTTCTCAATTTTCAACTGTCAATATGTCTAAAATATTTGCACATCAGCCTATGGTATGTTATACGAAAACGAAAAATTTCTACCGTAAGAATTCAAAAAAGTACGAATCTCTAGAGGGTACATACTTATTTCGTTAGAAATAAGCAAGTTGACGTCAACTTTCGGTAAAACCTGAAGTGCCGCCATCTTGAGAATATGTTTGCCAAATTTCTCTCATAGATTTCAGTGAAGTTTTCAAAATTTCGATATTCGATCGCGGCACTTCGTTGTGGCACACCCTATATATATAAACGGAGGTCGTGAATAAAATATATAATATGTATAATGAGAATCTATTAATTGTCTGGGTGTCGTAATATTATTTTCTCAAAAAAACAATATGGTGGTCCTCGACAAAAGTTTACTTAAATGAAGATATATCTGTTCGATTGATTGGAAATAAGAACTCAACCCTGTGATTACTGCAGATGGACATTGCTTAACCAACGGTTAAAATTAATCAAAATCTAACAGTTATGTTACCGCCAGAAAGTATTATCGAGCGATATCTTATAATTCAAATGAACTAATTATCTATGGTGTTGAACGCAGATATGATTTCCATAACCGTTATTGGAAAATTATGAAAAATGAACCTACCAAGCAAACTGGAACAAATACCTGATGGAACGTAATATGCATAAGTCGGTACAATTCTATTATTAATAACGGACAATTCCTCCCATATTGAAACTATGACATCAAATAGAGAATTGCAGTTTCACTTGTTGAATTATCTTGATGCGGTATTCGGAATTGCATTACTTTCTTCGCAAGCAATAGCTCTAATGATATGCATAAAATGCGTCAGTAACTGAATATACAGGGTGTTGCGAACTCGACGTTTCTGTAGGACATCGGGACATATGATTATTTTAAAAATTTGTTACTTGGGAAACTAGTTCTGCTCAGCAACAACCTCCATATTTCAAAATAAGATCATCCTGTATCTAATTTCACTTTCAGATTCATATAATGTCCCATAACATAGCTACACAAAATACAAAATATAGCAAACAAATCAAATTTTCATAGAAACTTGCTCTCTTTTTCCGAGGTTTTCAACATGATTACATCATTTGAGAGAAATCTCGGTTTTTCTTTTTCCAAATTTTCGATAATATACAGGCATTTCCATTTGAAAAAATGCACTTCACCATTTGTATCTATCTGGAGAGATTTTTTTTCTTTCTTCCATCCTTCAAAATTCAATTTTTGTTTACTGGCACTATAGTCGAAGATAAGAATGTATAAAATTCATTCTATTTGTGAACACATATTTAATGTATCATTATCATAATTATTATAATATTCTGAACCAATTTGATGCCATTATTGCAAAATATTCAGGATCGAAAAGAAGTAATTAAAGTTGATGAGATAATATTTTCGGCGTTTATGAAAATTATTGTGAGCTTTCATAAACATGAATTACGCTGTCAGAGATTTCATATAACAAATTCCAATTAGTATTCAGGTAACAGCAAACTTTCTTTCCTTCGCACGAAATTATTGAGAAAATAAATTACGAAAATTTAGTTGTTATGGGGCGCTAATTGAGGAAATAGTTCCTTCTAACAAGATCAAGGTTACTTACTGGTCATCAAAAAAGGTGAAGAGTTAAATAAAACAAGATCAAGACCATAAGCGTACCAAACATAATTCTACTAGGCATTATATTCGGTATTCACACTTCTTATACTCAAAAACTTGTATACATATATCGAAAAAATCTAACACATTCAATATTTACTGTATCAATATGGAGGCTTTTGTTTTAAAACAAGTACGACCTCTTCATAATACCATGATGATATTTCTTCCAGAACTTCTACTCATATTATTCTTGGTTCCCATCTTCCTGTTTGTATTTTTACCATCCATTTTTTTTATTGGTCTTGGTACATTCTTTGTCAAGCCAACCCAGCTTAGTTGATGTTTTTCGATTCTTCAAAACTTGTTCGACATTTATATATTTTATTCATATTAATCAGTCTTCGTTATTCTCTCGTAGTCAAAAATAATTTCATTCAATTTCTTTTCAATTTCATTCTATATCATGCTTCTATAGTACCTCATTTCATTTCTATTCCTTCGAAAATCCTTCATTCTTTACACAATGATTAATATATCAGCAACAGCTTCTTCCGATATACCATGTTTCAATATATGTACGTTTATACACAGATATGAAAAAACAATATCGGAATCACTTTCCTCAATGTCACTGAATATCCATGCACATCTTAAAATTTATTTACCAATAAAGGATCGTAAGATATCTCTAATTGATTTTTGTAATATTTGATTTGATATCTCTTGCATGTGTTTAATTTATTTGTAGAGGATTCCTATGTTATGTTCTACCTTTTTTATGGTAATATATCAAGCAGAATTTGAACAATCATTCAAAGTATTTCCTCTAGCAGAGTTTTGTGTTATCGATCATATCTCGGATTACCATCCATTGTATTGAGTTCTGAAGGTTGAATTCAAGAACTTGCTCATACATACAAGTCATGAAACAATTCCTGATCTGTTTATATCTCTACACATAAAATGAACTCGAACAAAGAAGATATGTCTCAGCAGACTGCACTTCACTGTTATGTTTTTGGGCTATGTAATTCCCCTGCCATCTATCAAATACGTGAATTATAGGCAATAAAAATATGGAACTGCCGTCCACTTTAACAAATGTTTTGTATTCTGTTAATGGTTTTGATTACCGTAGAATTCCATAACTATATGAATCTGCAGTCCGGAAATCCTTGTAACCCACTTGAGAATCCATCAAACCAATGGTCCATTTTTTTATTTTCTTCAACAAGCAGAAATGAATGAGTGCCTCGATAAAAATCATTGTCTAGAAGATCGTTGATTCATACGCTCTAAATACGATATAATTCCGTATATTTGAGGAAAATTTAATGATACGAGGTGAAATAATATGCAAAAGTAATTACGCTTTGTTAACAACACCGTTTTCATATTTAGAAATGTGCTCATACCCCATTGTCCATGAATAACGATGCATGATGAATTTCTGGAAAGTTTCATATTTTATTGGAGTGCTAAGATGACAGAGAACACACGTCTATAATAATCAAATCATTCGAGACTTTGTTCTGATATCGATATTCTCAATCTCATGGATACATATCAGCGTGGGAACAATTGATGCTCATCGAATATCTTTGCAATTGATACTTCCTCAATCGTTGTACAGGTTTTTTGTATACCCTACAGTTAACTTTTACAAATTTGCCTACCCTGTGTGTTCAGTTGGTGTATTCGATCTAGATTCAGAAAATCACTGATACAAATCGATGTTTTCGATTTTTGGAATATTTCGGAAAATAGAATACATGTGTATTTGCCTCGGTATTTACACCTTCCAAACCTCTTTTGGGCTTGGCACAATATACGTTCTAGCTAATAACGTTTCTTTTTTCCAGTCCTACAATTTTGAGTTGACCCCTCCAGACAGAATGGATTCGAGATCATCATCCTGACTCACCACCACATTCAAGATGGAAAACCATAATTCGAAGTGCAAGAACTTCATGAGGACATTTTGTGGACATTTCGTCAAGGTCAAATTCAAAACTGGACCGCCAGATGCGTGCTCAAAGTGTGTAGTGCTAGTCTTCTTTCTTATGTTTAGTTCGGCTGTGACTTTAGTTGAAAGCAATAGACCTCCAAGATTCATCACAGAGGGCCTGACTGAGATTGTTTTGAGGCTGAAAGAAGGAGATGAAAGCCCAGTTGGTACGTAGAGGATTTTTTTCTAGATGAATGATGCGTTTTTCTCTATGAGAGGGCTGAGCGGTTATTTTTTCTATTGAATTCAAATGTTCTGGAACCCACTACATGATGAGATCCTGATGCCTGTATCATTCAAACGTCCTATAAAAATTCCATTTCATTTATCATCTCCTAATATTCCATTACTGGATGTTTAATGACACAAGTCTAGGAACCCGCACTTCATGTTCTTCCTTTTGCAGGCTCTGTGATATATACATTGAAGGGTTATGATCCAGATGGAGACTTTTTGAAGTTCGGTGTGAGTCCAACTATGGGAAGTGATGTTGTGAGAGTGGAAAGCACTTCTGCTGTTGAAGCAAACATCTACCTCAATAAAGAATTAGACAGAGAGGTGAGTTGAGTGTAGGTAAATTTCGAGGTTCAAACTAAACATTTGGAAAATTCATATCATAAAATGATAGATAGGTATTCATAATATAGTTTCCATATTTATTTCAGGCATTCTGGGATATTAAAAATTTTAAAATCGAATTTTAATAATCATATTTACCTTCGCCAAAACATAGCAGAAAAACAAATAACCAGGATATTGAGAAAATGTATGAGAGTAGCCAATATTTTTATCGGAATATGAGTTCAATACTTTTAATTTTTTTAAGACAGGTAGGTACTCTGACGATCTATCATAATAAATGGCTTTTAATCAGAAAAATTTGAATGATGAATTTGCTGATTGTCATTTCATTTCGTCATTTGATTGATTAACAAATTCAATATAATTTTCAATTTTCTATCATTTATTTCACATTCGAAAACTTGCGTTGATTTTTTTTATTTCCAATTAGATACCTACACCATAATCAATTTCTTCTGGTTGCTCAAGTGTTTTGAATTAAGAAAAAGTATTCACATATTATGACTGATAATGTTCTCTGCCTTTACCCTACTTTTTTATTCTTGTCCCCAGATTGGGTATTTTTCAATCATGAATAATTGTAGGTAATTTGTTGTTCTTCTGTCTTCATATTTCGGCCTTTATGTCCAATTTGTGAATTCTCAATCACCACTTAAACAGCGTAATCACTATAGCGATTATTGTACCTGACATATTGAATTTAGGAGTAGGCTGAATGTTGTTGAGAAATTTGGTAGAGATGCACATAAAAAGCTATTACGTAAAGGTTCTAAATTTCTCTAGTTGCGCTATTTTGTAATTAGCAACAATCAAATTGAATCATTCGGAAAACCACTGCAATTTTCTTCTGTTTCATTTCACAAAAAAGTGAAATTTTCGTCATTACAGGCAAAGTTTATCCTCTCAAAAATCTTTCTCTAAGCCATACAAAATACAAATAGCTAAATATTCAACAATAATCCACCTGTTCTAAATATGAATAATAACATCATAAGCAACATGCTGTAGGTGAGTTTTCAAATTCTAGATAAAAATTGACTCATTGATGTTTTCGATATTTCTTATAGCTTAATAATTCAAAAATGTATCGATTATCTAAAAAGAAATGAATATTTCACAAAGCTATCCTGTACTCTTTGATTCTATTAAAATGTGAGGATGAGGAAATTTTTCCATTAGCAGATGCGTTTGATTTCCATTTCTTGTTCTTGAGACTTTATCAGTAAGATTAAATCCATTCTTAGCAGATGTTATGATGGGTCAGCGTTCTGAGAAAACTCAAACGATTTTATATCAGAAGTGACTAGGTAGGTACTATAATACCACACGTCTTTGAAATGACAAAGCATTAGAGTTATGGCAGTAGGATTCAGAATTTCATCTTCGTGTGTCGATAGGATTCAAGAATATTGGAAAAACCGTTTCAGTTGCTCTATTTTTTCCATATCAACTACCAGTACCTATCTATTATACAGTCATTTAAATTAAAAAAATGCGTTATTCGCATCATATTTCAATATGCCATTTTGAAAAGTGCAAAGAACTTTGTAGAAAATTTACAATTTTGTTATCATTTATTTTCTCAGTTATTATTAGTTATCATGAGATAACTTTTATAGATTCGCAGATATATTTGGAATCGTGAGTTTCACAAAAAGTAGACAGCTTTGGCGACGACCTGAAATCTCTATATTTAAAAATAAGCGAGATATCCAATAAGGACATCGAAAATGGGACAGCCTGTACTGTATTATGGAGCTAAGAAGAAGTAAATCACTTGATTTCTAATAAGGAATTTCGGGCATTTTCAAAAGCTATCCAGAAATAGGCGACCTTCCTCTACTGTCCCTATGAAATCGGCAAGACCTCGTACATTATTGAAAAAACAAACCCGCCCACCCAGGTCCGAGACGAGTACTCCCTGGTACTAACCCTGACAGACGCCCACTTGGGCCGCGGCAACTACGTCACGCAGCGCCTGCTGCTGCTCGTCGAAGACGTCAACGACAACACCCCCGTGTTCAAGAGCTACCACCCGACGGTCGGCCTACCAGAGGACACCCCGCCGGGGATGATCGCCACCCTAGAGGCCACCGACGCCGATCAGGGGCCCTACGGGCAGGTGGTGTACTCCCTGCAAGAGGTGGATGATGGCCAGAAGCTGTTCGAGGTGGATACTGTGAGGGAGAGGGCGGTTGTTCGCTTGGTGGGTGAGTTTTCCACTGGTTCTTTCTCTCATCTTCCTCTGAGACCTGGAGCATATTTCTGAAAGATGACCGCACCCTCTCCATATGGCCACTTCTTGGTTGTACTGACCATTGCCACCTGTTTTTCTTCCAGCTAAGTCTAGCCATCCCATTGTCTCTTGATATCATCACGTATAAGCTTTGTTGAGTGGCCTTTTCACTTTTTTATGTTCTGGATGAGCAATATTGTTTTTGGATTCTATCCAGTGGGTAGTTGCTTCTTCTGGTTGATGATCTTGCACCTACGTACTCATTGACCTCTCTAGAACATCGTAGATGGTCGATGCTTGTTCCTTTAGAGCCTTGAGTATGTTGTTCCTATGAGATGACTTTAGCCTCTCCTTATGATAATCTTAGTTGTTCTGACCTGGATCCCATTGCCACCTGTTTTTCTTTCAGCTAAGTGGTTCTGACCATTCTCTTATTCATATTGTCTCCTAATATCACCACGTGTGGCCTTTTCATTTTTCTTTCATGTTACTCTGGAGTCTGAAGTATATTGTTCCTATGAGATGATTGTACCTTCTCCTTATATATGGCCACTTCTTGGATGTACTGCATCCCATCATTTCCATCTGTTTTTCTTCCAGCTACGTGATTCTAGCCATTGCCTTATTCATATTGTCTCTAAATATCACTACGTGTAGGGTTTGTTCAATAGCCTCTTCATTTTATGATGCTCAGATGGTAGCTTACTGTGCTCAAATCTTACCTCCATGTTCTGGGTGAGCAATATTGTTCTTGAATTATATCAAGAGAGATGCTGCTGCTTCTGGTTGATGATCTTGCACCTAAGAACTCATTGACCTCTCTAGAACATCAAAGAAAAATAGGCGATCTCTCCGTTTTCCATAGATGGTCATTGCTCATCAGAAAACACGTCTAATAAACCATTTTTCTGTTCAGACTAGATACCCTTTAGTAGACTTATTGCAAACACAGAATTATTTTTCTCTCCAAAAATTTATGATCTGCAATACCTAGTGGTGTATTCCTGTATTTTCCGATACTTGTATTACCCCCAAGTTTCCAATACCTATATATCCTCTCCAAATATTCTATCACTGGCTTCCACATTGTTCGACGAACATTTTAGGTTTTTCTATCGTGCACTCAAGAGATTGTAGATTGTAGGAGTGCCGATAAAGCAACCGCTCAAGAACCTCGTACATAAACCACAATCAATTCGAGGCTCGGGATTCCGAAACTTCGTGCAAAATTCTGCACTCTGTTTTGCCCACCTTATTGAGGTGATACCTGAGAGGCCTCTTCACTTGCCTTTGCCCTGGCACTTTATTCCAGTGAGATTTCATTTCATCCGCTTCACAGCGTAGAACCTCTTTTCTCAAGTGGGCCTTGGAGAGTCCACAGAAGGATTCTGCCTCTCACTTCCTTGTGACCTGTAACTCACTTCAAAGTGACCTTGTTGTTCGTTGCCAGTTGTCTCAGGAATTGTTTATAGTCCCAAGTCAGCTTAGACTCACAAGTGTATGACTTCAGGGCTTTTAGTGCTGCTTGGCTATCTGATCTGAAATGTCTGCCCTTCGAGTATCTCTTTCGAGGCACTCCTGATGGGCCTATATATGTAGTCTTCAGTCATATTGAGCTTCATGAGTGTCCAGACGATCTTCAGTGTCATTATTTTAAACTGGTTCCGTAATCAATGAAATGTGTCTGGGGTGAATTCTTTGAGGTATTCCTTTCCCAGATATCAACGAAAGTGAAACGAATCTACATGTACAGAAATTTTTTACGATCTTGTGGATGTTTCAAGGTTCACTGGACTACGAGAGGCAAACGATACACCAGCTCAAGATTCTAGCAGTAGATAGAGCCAAAGAAGGTAGAGTGAATACTGGAACGGCAGCTCTGTTTGTCAAAGTGGAAGACGTGGAAGATCAGCCTCCAGAATTTGTCAAAGTCGCGTCTGTAGCTAGAATAGAAGAAAATACTCCTATCGGCTCATCATTGTTACAAGGTGAATTTTAGTGTGAAGCTTATCATCATAACTCTCAAAAGCAAAAAGTTTTAGCCTTTTGATGATAGGAAAAATGAATTTGAAACACCTGAATGAATCAGGTCAAATCCAAGTATCCGGGAAATCTGATTACTTTCTATGACTTGTTGAGCTGTGAACGACTCAGATTCCTATATTTATAGATATTATCATCATATCTTATGGTTTCTGAATAATAAGACTCGTCAAGAATGTCTCATAAGATGGTTATGTTCATCCAACCTGTGAAAATAAATTCAAGAGAGCTAAAATTCATTATCCTATTTCATAATTTCTTGAAATGAGAAGAAATTGCTAATGATGTCCAGTTCTGCGTGAAAATAACGTAATTTTAGATAGATATGAATTCCGATGAATACGTGTATGAAAAAGTAACGGCATTCGATGCGGATTTCTTTATTTCTTTCATTATGGTAATGGTGAACATACAGATATGCCTGAAATTATAGAGTTCATATGATTGAAATCAATTTGTGATATTTGCAGAGTTGTAACCAAGATAATAGTTCAGTATCAAGTATAGGTACTGAAGATTGGTCGAAGATTGACTATGCTATTGGTTCGTTGTTTTCATGTTCATCGAAAAAAGACAAAAACATTGAATATCATCTACAAATGTCACCCAAGCAACCCAATCACACTGTAATCTTTCGAACAAATTGAATGATGTTGTTCTGGAACGAAACCACCCAAGAATGAACTATGTGTAGATGTAATTATTGAATAAACCTGTTTCGTGATGAATGTTTTATGTTTTCAGTCGTAGCAGTCGATGGAGACAGAGGCATAAACAACCCAATAGAATATTCTCTGACCTCAAACAGTATCAGCGAAGCGACCAAAATATTTTCAGTTGAGAGAGATACCGGAGTGGTCTTCACAATTAATGCCATAGATAGGGAGGCTCTACCCTCAGTTTCCGGTACCTACATTCTTCAGATAACGGTAAAGTAATCCATAGTTCATAGAAACTGATACCCCTGAAAACTTTATTTATATGGAATATATAATATTTTTCTTCATTGAGAATATTATGAATCCAAAATAGAATAAAGAACATTGAAATAGCTGAAACTTGTTTTAAAGTTACTGGGAATGTAGGCAGGCTAACTATCTTTCAACATGTCAATATTGAATCTACCATATTCTATGATATTGTATTTCAATTTCAGGCCAAAGAAGTGGGAAGTAAAATAGTACCAACTCCATACGCCACAACAGAGGTTACTGTCATTATCACTGATGTTAACGATGAAAGACCGAAATTCAAAAGCAGCTTCTATGAATGCGAAATAGCCGAGAATTCCCCAATCAACACACCCCTAACATTCCTAGGAAATTCAATTCCAGAAGTGTACGACCGTGACCAGGTAAGTTACATTCGAAGATTACAAGGTGTCCAAATAACATGTCCTTCCATGACGTACCTCTAGAGAAAAAGAAGATCGAATGGGAACTAAAATTATTGTCTTGATGCTTCATTTTAGGGTATCAACGGAACTTTCCAATTGTACGTGAAAGGAGCTGGGGATACTTTTGATATAACGCCCAGCAAAGCAGTGAACGAAGCTACGTTCATGATACGGGTTAAAAATAGTACTTCTCTTGACTACGAACGGATAAAGAAGCTCAATATCACTCTGGTTGCGAAGGAAGTAGTTAAGGTTAGTAAAACAACTCAGCACAAATGTAATGACTAAAAACATCACTACACTCTCCGTCACCTGTCTCTGAGGATCATTTAAACCTCCACCACTATCTTCTTCAGCACAATCCTAAATTCACCGAGGTGCCAGTAATCGTCAATCTCGTAGACAGAAACGACAATTTCCCCGAATTCTCCAAGAGTTTATACGAGGTCCAAGTCCCTGAAAATTGCGAGGTTGGAACCACGATTGCTTGGGTTCAAGCTTTCGACAACGATTCAGGCAAACTGGGAACCAGAGGAATCAGATACACCAATATTGCTGGCAGTATAGACCACATGTGAGTTCATTATATCAATAAAACGATGGAGTAACTAAGAAAGAAGAAGTTAATGATAATAAATTATGCCTTTTCAGGCTGAATTTGCATCCAACATCAGGCGTTATCACTGTCAAGATCGCAGGTGGTCCCAGTTGGGATAGAGAACAAGTGTCCAGGCATTTTCTCACTGTGGAAGCTCGGGATGACCTGGGATTCGGCAACAGGAACTCAGTGCAACTCGTAGTCAACATTGAGGATGTCAATGACAATGCTCCGATCTTCATACAAACCAAATACGAAGCGAGGCTGCTAGAAAATGAAGTGGACTTCGAGCAACCGTTGAAAGTAGAAGCACGAGATGGAGATTTGAACGGTATTGTCTCTTTTATTTCGTTATTTCGAAGCTCTTGTTGAAGACACAGGTCATCGACTAGGTCACAGACAAATCATCAAATATTCCACAGGTACTAAGAACAGTGAAATCGAGTACGAACTCTATGGCGAGAAGAGAGACAACTTCACGATAGATCCCCTCACGGGTTCCATCAAAGTCAAACATCCCGTTGACTTCGAAGCGATTGAAGACTCATCAAAGGAACACACCCGAACCCTCTATTTGACAGTCCGGGCTCGGGATTGGGGAGTACCGAGTCTCTTCAGCGAAGTACCCCTGCTGATATCCGTAGAAGACGTCAATGACCATGCACCCGCCTTCGAGTACACCTACTACAACGAATCGGTGGCTGAGAATTTGGCTGGAGGAACTCCAATACTGCAGGTGAAACTTCATCTTACTCGTTGAAGCTGAACATAAAATGGACTCAAACTATCCCAAGGTCAAAGCGTCGGACTCGGACCAGTCTTCCCCGAACAACCTGGTGGCGTACCGGATCCAAAATGGCGCCGCCGACAAGTTTACCATAGAGGCGGAGACCGGAGTCATCCGGGTGGCGCGAGGAGCCTCCCTGGACCCCGATCTCACGCAACCGAAGAGGCTACGGTACACCTTGGAGGTGGTGGCTGTGGATGGAGCTCCAGGGGATAGTCAGTTGCGAGCGGTCGCCAACGTGGATTTGAACATCGTAGACGTCAACAATAAGGCGCCGGTGCTCAGGCAGCATGGGGTAGTTCATGTGATGGAAAATTCTGCGGTGAGTTTGATTTTCATTAGAAATAATCGTTTATTGTTGGATCAGTTATATATTTTGGGCCGTTAGTTGTAACAATTTTCCTATAATGTACCTACTTGATCGAAATTGCAACATCGAAAAAACATTTAACCATATTTATATTCGAAATAGTTCCCTAACTCACTGAACTTTCATTAACTATGGATATTTTCATTCGATTACGTGCGATATCGAGCAGGCTAGACTTAAGTAGGAACACCGTCGCATCAGACCACCCCCACTCTTTCACTTTCCTTTCTCAACAGTCAACCAATCAAGACCACCAGGCATATTTTAGCCATGCCCATGGAAATCCTGATGTGACGCATCGAGCGTTCGCAGATGTTTTCTGACGTTTATGAGTGTTTGTGAGTATTCACAAGTGTTCATTAGAATAAGAGACATGTTGACTTCATATGCACGAACACCCATTAACATCTACAAACACTCACACACCCCCTCACTCACAAATGTTAGCAAACATCTGCGAATGCTCGATTCAGTTTCTTGTGGGAGGGGCCACATCATGCCTGTTGACCTCTGATTGGTTGACTGGTAATAAGGGAAAGTGAATGAGTGGGGGTGGTCTGGCGCGACGGTACCCCTACTAACAGTAGAGATTTTCTATAAAATACTTTTAATCAAGTTATTTCTGTAGAAAGCTTCTGGATTTCGATGAGAGTTATTATTCTTCAGGTTGGCACCGTAGTGGCCAATTTAGCAGCGGACGACCAAGACTCCACAGCGAAATTGGTATACAAAATCGACGAAAACGACTGCCTTGCTCAAAATGAACGCGGACTGGCGTTAAAAAATCAAGATGTTGATTGCTACGGCTCCTTCCGTCTAGACCCAACGTCTGGAACAATGACCATAGCCAAGAATTTGGATCGAGAAACCGTGGAGATTTTTCAAATCGGGATCACAGTTGAGGACATCAATTCCGATACAGGACCACAGAAAGACCACGGTATTCAATTGGTCACCTACTAGAAAATGTTTCTTTTCAGATATTGATTTGCATTTCAGTTACTTTGAAGATAGTCATCAAAGATGAGAACGACAATAGTCCCAGATTCAGGAAAGCGTTCTACAAATTCAGTGTTGCCGAGAATAGCAAGAACGGTGTGGCTATTGGCACTATCATTGCAGATGATTTCGACAAGAATCGAACGATCCTCTACAAGCTGGAAGGTCCTCAGGAGACGTTCGGATTGGTGCATCTGGACCCTGATCGTGGTGACATCGTTGTTTCTAGTAAAATCGATCACGAACAATACCAGTGGATCAATCTCACGGTGAGTTTCGTTGGGATAGGATTATTTATCAACTACTACAATGACAATACTCTTCGTAGTTTCATTTTTATTGATGAAATAAAGTTTGAAAGTTGTGTTTTATACTGAAAACATACATCATTTAATGTAACAGCATGTGCCTACTCGATAATCTAATAAACGCACAGTAGAAATGAAAGCACGACCAACGAAGTTGAGAAAATGAAGACATCGTCCAAGAGTACCTTGGAACAGCGACACCATGCAGCGAAAGAAAGAAACACTCCTGAAAAGAGATCCCGTATCAAATATTATGAGAGTGGCTGATTGGAGAGACATCACAAAGTGGTATAACTAAGTAAATTCGAATGAAAACACTCGAAGTCGTTACTAACAACGATGTTGAAGTAAGGATATAAAGATATAATTATCAATGAATGTGAAGCCATCGTTCAGAACCTTATCCCAATTTTTGAAATTTGGATATTAGATTATATTAGATTGTAGGGATGGAGGGTAAGTGAAAAGGCACAAGCACCTTGACCTGTCAGATATTTTGTTCATAACCCTCAATCTATTCGAAGCCTAGGATTCCGAGACTGATGTAAGTTCATCAGTTTCCTGGAAACAAGTTCCTGATGTAGGAATACGTTGACAAGGCCTCTTCCAGAATGTTAAGCCTCTTGCAGAAAACAATAAGAGCGCTGGAAATTCGCATAGCAAATGTTGCTTTCCTTGCTTTCCTTGGCGATAAGCTCACTAGTCTCCGTCTTGCCATTTCATTCCAGTGTCCAGAAGGATCTGGGCCAAGAAATTATGTGTTTGCCTCTTCTTCGACAAGGCAGCCAGCTTCATCATTGCTTCTGGCTACCTTGTGGCGCTTGGTTCCTTTTCAATTATCATCACCATCCATGTTGTGTTTACCCTAGGTGAACCCCATGGCCCTTTCAATCATCACCATTCAAATAGGCGCCCGGAGGGGGGGGGAGGGGCAGCAAGTTTTGGATTTTTCACACAGGGAAAAATTTCTGCGGGCGACTATCATCCATGTTGTGTCTCCCCCAGGTGAAAGCGACGGACGACGGAGTGCCGTCCAGAAGCAGCCGCGTCGAGCTCTTCGTAGAGGTGCTCGACGAGAACGACAACAACCCCCACTTCCTGCCGGAGCCCACCTCCATCGTGGTCCCCGAGGACGTGCACGTGGGGAGGGAGGTGGCCCAAGTTCGGGCCATGGACGCCGATTCCGAGGAGTATGGGAAGGTGGGTAAATCGTATTGTTACGGACTGTGCTGTGTTCCGAGAATACCGGAAGTCATTATCTCGGCGGCGCGACTGCGGCCGTGATTTATGGCCTGGCGATAACATCGGTCGCCGATGTACCTAATTAGAGGACAATAGCGGATGACTCATAATCGTCGCAGTTTCTCAATATTCAAGATTTTGCTAGAATGAGTGTTTTGTACCTATATAAAAGGAGCGCAGTGGCGCAGACAGTCAGTTTAGAAAGGAACGAATATCGTAGTGATTTAAGTAAGTGTTCATTGAGTTGTATCTCGAGTGTTAATTGAAATAAATTGTTCAGTTTTTTACTGAGTGTTTTAAATTCACGAACTTAAGTGGAAATATCGTAACAGTGAATACAGGGCGTTCGTGAGGTGTCAGGCTACAGAGACCAAAGTTGAACTAAACTTATCTCTGTACCAAAATGTTGCTATTGATATATTGATCTGATATTTACTAATTAAGGTATCAAATGACGAGACTATTTCACAAAAGAAAAGGTTCTCGCTGATCATATACAGTGTCCGCCATAAAGTTGATTACATATGGGAAAAAAATTTTCATTGATATTTCTGAAAAACTCAAATGACGGTTCCTTTCTGCATGTATGACAACTAAGAAATCGGTTACGACTTATATTACGTGACATCAGATTTGGCAGGAATTTGAAAAAAATTGTGGAATAGACTTTTGCGGAAGGTTAATTATGAAAACACGATTTATTCTTATCACTAGGTGTAGTCATGCTCTACATTCTGATGCACATGAGCTTATTTAATATTCTCAACCCGTAAATATAATTCAAACGAACTATTATTTGTGATTGAAACTTATATTCATCCTTGCTAAATTTGACATTTTTTGGCATCACATAACTTTTTGTCAAATTCCCGCCAAATCTGAGGTCACGTGGTATGGGTTCGCAACTGCTTACGCTAAATCCGAGGTCCCGCCAAATCTGAGGTCACGTGGTATGGGTTTGCAACATAGATCTTACTGCTTACGCTAGATCGATCCGGTATCCAGGTTACTTGTTTTGTAGGTCCGGGGGGTTGAAAGTACTAAGCCATTTGATTGGTCGTTTCAGTTGTTGACCATACAAAAGTGTTGTCCCACGTGACCATAGTACCTAATTTCTTGCAGACCACTCTTGACCTAAAAATTACTACAGGATGCCGGATCTAGCGTAAGCAGTAAGATCTATGGTTCGCAACGTATTTTTCAGTTGTCAGACAAAATTTTTGCCCCATATATTTTGGAACCTGGCAAGTTCTACCTAAGATAAACATAATTGATCATGATGCGCACATCATGATGATGGGCTTAGCCTCATTTCGTCAGCATTCTGAATGGACATTTTATAATATGGTTTCTTTGAAGGTGACCTACCTGCTGGACAGGCTGTCGTCAAGAGGAAAGTTCAGCATGGACGCGAATACGGGGGTGGTGAAAGTGTCTAGCGCGTTAGACAGAGAGGAGAAGGCCAGCTATCTGCTGGTGATCGAGGCTTGGGATAATTACCAGTACGGCTTCAATAGCAGGGAAAGCAGAAACGCTTTCAAACACCTCAAGTGAGTATGGAGGTGTAGACGATATAATCCTCCAATATAGTTTCAAGAAGAACCATCAGCAAATAACTATCCCTAAGAGAAAAGACGGAGAACAAACCTGGTATAGGTACATACAGCTCACAGCCCACTTTGATTGAAAAGGGGCTTATGAGCTTCGCTTCCCCATCGCTACATTTTTAGATCTATTTTGTACACCTATGTCATCAGTTGGATGTATTTGTCTAGCCATCATTTCATTATTAGACTCCATAGGCTATTTGTTAGATCCTATGTACATCTGGAAGCATTCGCGTTTTCTTCTGCCAGAGCTAAAAACCTTCCTATTTTTTTTTAACAGAACTTAAAAATGGTTCACTCTGCTAGAGCAATCTAGTTCAAATATTTATCCCTGTAAGGGATCTTACCATCATTCTGGTTATTCTCCTTTTCTGAGTTCGTAGGTTCCATGGATGTTATAACTTTTTCACTCGCTTTTCAACTATTCTTCAACTCATTATGGTATTTTCCGGGCATTCTGTTAATGGTTAACATGCCTCTGCTGAGTCTTCAAAGACCAATGAGGGTGAATGCTATCGAGTTGTTGAAATGATTTATTAAAACTGCATTCCTTCACAGTATCACCATTTCGGATGTTAATGACAACGTACCAGTGTTGCACATTCCACCATACTGCATAAATATAACGGAGTTTCACGAAGCAGGACAAAGTGTTGTTACAGTTCATGCTTCTGATGCTGATGATCCAGAAACATCAAATGGTCAGGTAAATCTGAACTGAATATATTTCTAAGAAGTCAGCATAAGTTAGGTGAACTGGGCATTTTTCAGGTAATCATCGACATAGCAGATGGCAACCAAGATGGCCTCTTCGAACTTAATATTCTCACCGATTGGTCAGCAGATATACGAAGTACACGTCCACTCAGAGGAGAACATGGAAACTACACTCTGATAATGAGGGCCCAAGATTTGGGGATGCCCAGTTTGTTAGTGGAAGAACCGCTGAAGATATGCGTGACCGACTATAATGATCATCCGCCCGTTTTTGTCAGCCCACCACCAAATTCTACCCTCAAAGTTCCAGAAGTAAGAATATCTCCATTAGTTTAATGAGCATACCTTTAGACCCTGTTAGAAGCAGCACCATCCAAAAGCACCTAAATTTTTACTCTTGCTAACCCTTCCACACCCTTCAGTTCAGTCTATAGTAATCGTGTCGTATCACGTGACCCAAGGATCAGGAATATATCCATGTGTATGATTTCAGAATGCCACAGTGGGAAGTGCGCTGATCCAAGTTATGGCTACAGACGAGGATTTTGGACAGAATGGAGCAGTAAGATATCGCTTGAAAGCAGATCCGGCAGGCCATTGGAAGTTCTTCGAACTCCAACCAGTCTCTGGGATTTTGGAGCTGAGGTTGCCACTGGACCGCAAGAAACAGAAGATATACGATGTGAGGAAATTTTACGAGAATGCATGCAACATGATTTTTTCAGTTCCCCAGTAACCAACGCAGAAGCCACATTTTTATTTACGATGATGAAGGTGGTTTGTGATTTTCCAGATTCGGATAGAGGCTTTCGATTTGGGCGTACCTACACCTTTGAGCTCAGACTTAGATTTGACGGTATACGTCAGCGATATGAATAACTATCAACCTCAATTCCTCTTGGACGAACTTCATGTTAATTTCACAGGTAAGCATTCGTTGTCCCCATTCCTTTGTAACGAGTCAAAATGACATTAGTTAGTTAATGGTTAGTTATCGCATGGTTATCGCGGTTAATACTCTACAATATTTTTTGTTTTAGAAAACATGGCGCCAGAAGTCGAGATTCAGAAGCTTCCAGACACAATAGACAGGGATCAATTCGAGTATGAGGGACCAGCTGAACCGATTTGTTACTATATCATTGCTGGAAATGAAGACGATCTATTTCATATAAATCCTGTGGATCATACATTGGTGGTAAGAACGCCACAACCATTTATTTATGATGAGGAGATCACTCCTGGGTTGGTGGTCGATTTGGCTTTTGAAAATTTTATTTATTTATGTAACACCGTTTAGCGGGAGGAGATAAGTAACCAACCGAACATTCTTGGTACCTAGATTTCAATCCTTCGGATTCTCAACGATAACCAGCCGAGTAGTGCTTCGGATGACACTTAAAAAGCTAAGGTCCCCGTGTTCGTTCCTTGTGCAATCTCCGCCGATATAATTAAATTTAGGTATATAGTTTTGTATAATAGGTTAGCAAGATATTGATTCATTTAATTGATATAAATATCAAATATATACAAGTTGAAATTCGCACTATTCAATGACGCGCATGCGTCAACTAAGGAGAGCCAATTCGTTCGAGCAGACAGAGCAGAGAGGTGAAGTGGAAAGGTGATACACGCTGTTTTCAATGATTCTTGCTTTCGCCTTTGCTTTCGCTTATTCAAATTCGCTACAAGCTGTGCTTCAACGCTTACACCGCCGCCGCCATTAGAAATACAGTCCACCCGCCGCCGCCACTATAGTTGGAAATTGCATGCATCGACACAAGCAAGGTTAGTGCATTTTCAACTTGTCGTGTTCTCCTATTATTTTATACAAAGGCTAAATCAAGCCCAAACATTGGTCCTTCGAGCCGGATAATTTCTTGAAGTTCGCTTTATTCAAATTTTCACTATTAATATTAATCTCAACAATATCTTGCTAATTTTCCTGAGGTATATTCTTTTTATCAGTCGATTTATCCTTCATAAAAAGTTGTTGCCCATTGAAATAAATTCAAGGTCATTCAATATGCTCTTCTGATCTGCCTCAACTTTTTGTGTTAAACGAAAGAAATTCTCACAAAATTAAAAACTTCGACGATTTGTATTCTTTGGGTTCAATAGTGACTCATCGACAGTGCCGTACCAAAGGTTATTATAGAAATATAATAGTTTCTTTCAAAAGAAAACATTTCACGGCACAATGGCCGCCGCTAATAAAATGAAACAATATAGAGCTTTTCGTCAAGTTTGTGCTAATCAAATAAGAGACATCAAAGAACTGGCTGATAGGGCTGTCACTGACAAAACGTGTCAAATACAATTTAAAATGCTTTGTTCGCAACTCCAAGAGATTCGAGAAGAATTCAAACAAAATCATCAAAACTTGATAGCTTTAGCAGCCGTCAATGAAGAAGATTTAACGCAGGATGAAAACGTCCGGAAAGAATTCGATTTCAGCTTTTCATACGTCGAGGCAATTTATCACACTCTATTCGAAAACCAAAATAATTCTCCTACAATCACAGCTGCTACTACGCGTTCGAATCATAATGTGAGATTGCCAAAGGTTGAAATCCCAAGATTCTCCGGCGACATAAAAACTTTCAAACCATTTTTAGATATGTTCAATAGTCTAATTCATTCAAATATGGAACTTACTAACATAGAGAAGTTTAATTATCTTATTTCTTCGTTGAGAGGTCCACCTTTAACCCTTGTACAAACTACGCCTATGTGTGATGAAAACTATGAGACTGCTTATAATGCACTATTAAAACGCTATGACAATAAGAGATTGATCGCATTCGCTCATCTACAAGAAATCGATAATGCTCCAACTGTTACGAATTCAAAAAACACTCGAAATTTGAGATCATTGTTAGACATATTTACTGAAAATCTCGCAGCCTTGAATAACATGGAATTTCCTGTGAAAGAATGGGATTTCCTCTTGTATTATTTATTTTCTAAACACTTGGACCAGGAAACAATCACTCGTTTTGAATTGGAGGAACCTGTCAATAATAACGGTATTCCTACCTTCGAATCATTGAAAAATTTCGTACTCAAAAGGTGCAATGCCTTAGACGCAATCGAGTTTTCTGTTTCAAATACACAATCTACAAATTTCAAGAACAAATACGTTCAAAATACATCCATGTCTAAGCAGAGACAAACGTCTACAACTTATTTCTCTAGTTCTATGAAAAATTCTTCCTATTCTTGTGCATTCTGTAAACAGAACCATTCCATTTATAGGTGCCCCGAATATTTCAACAAAACTCCTCAAGACCGATGCAATTTCGTTCAAAAAAATAAATTATGCAAAAATTGTTTAAGTACTCAGCATACTCCAAACACTTGTAAGTCGATAATTACATGCAAATTTTGTTCAGGAAAGCATCATAGTTCGCTTCATTTAAATAAAAATATCTTGAATCCAACTACACCTCCAAATTCATCAACACAAGGTGAATCAGAAAGTCAAGGTACATCTAGTTCACATTCAAACACTACATTTAATGGTATGATAGCGACCTCTAATACTGTATTACTCGCGACTGCCATAATTGATGTACAGGACGTACGAAATTATTTTCATAAAGTCCGAATTTTGTTGGATAGTGGCTCCCAAACTAATTATATATCACAAAAATGTTGCAATAGATTGGGACTGCCACGTTACAATTATTCACTTTCAATTCGCGGATTAGGTTCCATGACCGAAGTTACATCCAGGGGCGGAGTAACATGTAAACTTAAGCCTGTAGGAAAAGATAACCCGGTTATCACAATCGATGCAGTTATTTTACCGAAGTTATGTAATGATCTCCCAGAAACTTACATTGATCATTCAAGTTGGTCTCATGTACACGATATTGAATTAGCAGATGATAAATTTTATTTACCGGCCGCTATAGATATGCTAGTAGGGGCTGAAATATTTCCGCATATCATGAAACAGGGTCGTATAATAGGAGAAGCTAATACACCTGTTGCCATGAATACCATTTTCGGCTACATTTTAATGGGTCCAGTCCCCAATGGTTTTATTAATCCTCCATCAAACACTGCATCATTTTCAAGTTTTACCGAATTCGATAGTTTCATGCTTGATAATTCTATAAAACGATTTTGGGAACTAGAAGAAGTTCCAAATTTAAAAGTTCTCTCACCTGAAGATATTCTTTGTGAGAAGATATTTCTTGACACTCATGTAAGAGATAAGTCAGGCCGATATATTGTAACTCTACCATTCAAAAATGATGATCCAGTATTTCCTTTCGCAGACATTCGAAACATCGCTTTACGTAGATTTATTGCATTAGAAAAACGACTGCTTTGTAAACCGGAAATTCACAAACAGTATTCAGATTTTTTGAAAGAATATATCAGTTTAGGTTATTTGGAAGAAATAAAAAACTTACAGGAAATCAATAGGGTATTCTATCTGCCCCACCATTATGTACTAAAGGATAGTATATCCACCAAACTTAGAGTAGTCTTTGACGCTTCGGCTAAAACTACTCAAGGCGTTTCACTTAATGATACACTCCTTGTTGGTCCAAAATTACAAAAAAATATATTCACGATCTTACTCAATTTCCGCCTTCATGCCATCGTTTTCACCGCAGATATACAAAAAATGTTTCTGCAGATATTAGTAACCCCAAAACATAGAGATTATCAAAGGATTTTATGGAGGTTCTCACCCGATGAAGATGTTAAAGATTTCCGCTTATCACGTGTCACATTTGGTCTCTCAGTATCGCCTTATTTAGCCAATAGATCTATTTCACAACTAGCTCACGATGAAAGAGTCAATTTTCCTTTAGCAGCAAATGTTCTGGAAAATGATATTTACGTTGATGACGTAGTTACAGGATGTGACTCACTGGAGAACGCTAAAATATTACGTGATCAAATCGTAAACATATTGAAAAGAGGCAACTTTGAATTACGTAAGTGGTCTTCAAATTCTCAAAATTTGATCAACGATATTCCTCATTCGCATCATTACTTACAATCATTTTCCTTTGATTCCGAATCAGATTCAACAATAAAAATTTTAGGCCTTCAATGGCAACCTTCTACAGACATTTTCCACTATAACATCGACAGCACAATTCACAGATGTACAAAACGAACAATATTATCAGATATAGCGCGTATTTTTGATCCTTTAGGATTCTTAACGCCCTTGACGATTTATGCCAAAATATTGATGCAACAGCTCTGGAGCTTAGGATTACAATGGGATCAAGAACCTCCCATAAGTATTTGTGAAAAATGGCATCGATTCAAATCAGAATTACATTCATTAAATGCGTTTAAGATTCCTCGTAGAATATTAGCTGATAATTATCAATCAATCGAAATTCATGCTTTCTGTGACTCATCAGAAAGGGCTTATGCAGGGGTCATATATTTTCGCATTCAAACAGAGTCTGATTATTGCCAAACACAACTCGTTTGTGCCAAGTCAAAAGTGTCACCATTAAAATCCATATCACTTCCACGACTGGAATTGTGTGCAGCAGTTTTGCTTTCAAACTTACTTTCAGCTGTCTTGATTGCTCTCGACAAAAAACTCACATTTTCACGAATTTTCGCTTATACAGATAGTTCAATTGTTTTGGATTGGATAAAATCCTCGCCACATACAAGGAAGGCCTTTGTTGGCAATCGGGTAACACATATTCAGAAAATAATTCCACCCTCGCAGTGGTATCATATTTCTTCAAAGAATAATATTGCAGATTGCGCTTCAAGAGGTTTATTACCTTCAGAATTCATTGAGTTCAAATCCTGGGTTTCAGGCCCATATTGGTTGAATCTCGCTGAAAAATTCTGGCCAATTTCGAATTCAGTTCTCAACATCAATAATTGCACGAATTATGATACAGAGAATAAAAACCTCAATTTCGCCGCATTCGATAGTTTCGACCTTATTGATTCGATTATAAATAAATATTCATCCTTTTCAAAAATAAAACGTATAGTTGCACGAGTTTTCCGATTTTTGCATAATTGCCGAAATCCTGATTTCAAAAGAATTGATGGTAATTTGAATTATTCGGAACTCAATAATGCCTCTATATTGATCATAAAACATATTCAACAAACAAATTTCGCTGTTGATATTTCAAACTTGAAAAATAAGAAACCTGCATCAAAATTTCTCAAAAAATTAAATGCCTTCGTTGACCCATCTGATGGTATTTTGAGGGTAGGAGGAAGAATAAAATATTCTTCACTTCCGTATAGTCAAAAACACCCAGCCATTCTTCCCAGAAATGCACGAATTACGGAATTGATTATAGATGAATTCCATAAGATATTTTTGCATCCTGGAGCACAATGTTTGCATCATTTGTTGATTCAACAATTTTGGATCCTGTCACCTAAAAGAGCAATAAGAAACGTCATTTCAAAATGTCAAAAATGTTGGCGCATAGCGCCCAAATCCTATCAACCCCAGATGGGGAACTTACCCCCCTTAAGGGTGTCGGAAGTAAAGGCATTTTCTTGTATCGGCCTTGATTATGCAGGTCCCTTCAGTGTAACTATGGGAAGGCTACGCGGTGCCAAAACATATAAGGCATACATATGTCTGTTTGTTTGTTTCGCTACGAAATGAATTCATCTTGAATTGGCCTCTGACTTAACAAGCGACGCTTTCATCGCAGCTCTTCGTCGGTTTATAGCACGACGAGGCCGTATCTCCAAAATATATTCCGATTGCGGCTCAAACTTCATCGGAGCCAGTAATAAAATCTCTAATATGTTTAAAAACGCAGCCGAAACTGAAAATATAGAATTTAATTTTCATCCAAGTGGTTCACCACATTTCTCAGGTCTCGCAGAGGCAGGCGTCAAGTCTGTGAAAACCCATATTTATAGAGTAATTGGTGAACAAATCATGACATATGAAGAGTTCTATACCCTTTTAACGCAAATTGAAGCACTGTTGAACTCTCGTCCCTTGTGCCCATTGAGTACAGATCCGAATGATATCTCAGTTCTAACACCTGGCCATTTTTTGACATTAGAGCCTTTGTCATCTCTTCCTGATCCGAACTTGAGTCACATAAAGATCAATCGATTAAACCGCTGGCAACTATTACAGCGCCTCCAGCAAAGTTTCTGGCAAAGATGGCGTAATGAATACCTCCATACGCTTCAGCAACGTGGAAAATGGTTAGAAACGACTTCTCCTCCTTCGATAGGAACAATGGTTCTTATCAAAGATGAAACAACATCTCCTTTGAAATGGCCTCTTGGTCGAATTGTAAAATTGTATTTTGGTGAAGATGGTACAGCACGAGTTGCAGACGTTCGTACCAAACAAAGTATTCTCAAGAGGGCTCTGGTAAAGTTATGTCCTTTACCAATGCCAGAAAATTGACCTTAAAATTATTTCTTAATTTTAGGGGCGGAGAATGTTCGTTCCTTGTGCAATCTCCGCCGATATAATTAAATTTAGGTATATAGTTTTGTATAATAGGTTAGCAAGATATTGATTCATTTAATTGATATAAATATCAAATATATACAAGTTGAAATTCGCACTATTCAATGACGCGCATGCGTCAACTAAGGAGAGCCAATTCGTTCGAGCAGACAGAGCAGAGAGGTGAAGTGGAAAGGTGATACACGCTGTTTTCAATGATTCTTGCTTTCGCCTTTGCTTTCGCTTATTCAAATTCGCTACAAGCTGTGCTTCAACGCTTACACCGCCGCCGCCATTAGAAATACAGTCCACCCGCCGCCGCCACTATAGTTGGAAATTGCATGCATCGACACAAGCAAGGTTAGTGCATTTTCAACTTGTCGTGTTCTCCTATTATTTTATACAAAGGCTAAATCAAGCCCAAACACCCCGTCTTCCTTACTCATACAAGTCTCAATGAGACTTCGAGGGTTGATTTGCAACTGAGTTGGCGGTCATAAACACTTTCAAACTCCTCATAGTCGTTCTGGAAACAATATGTGGACTGAATTTGGTGCATCAATGGTCTCCATCCTGTACTGACACGATCATGCACTCTGTTTTCTTTTTGTAACTCCCCTGATATCGATAATATAAACACCAGTTCCTTGGAGAAGTCCTAGACTTCATTGGTTTCAGATTAAAGTGAATGTAAGAGAATGTAAGAAAACTGCAAAACTCTGCTGGAAATGGAGTTTATTTGATGATCAATGTACTATACTACAAAAAAATGCCCCTTTTGGTACTTCTCCATGGGTTTCACCCTTCTGCAGGAAGGTATCCAAATGGATAAGCATGCGTTGTCCACACCCATTCATGAAGCTTATTACTAGCAGCAGCTTTGTGCTTACTCGAAGATCCTGATAACTAATATAGTCACTGCCGATTCTTCCTCCTGAGCTTTCGATACCTGCTTTCTGGATAATTCCTACCTCATCTGCATGATGGTAGAAAGATTCCATGTTGAAGAACTTGTAAACTCTTCTCTTCAAATGCAACAGAACACATTCCTTCATCCAGAATTCCATTCCAATGGCTTGTGTGTACTCTTTTACCACCCTCAGAGTTTGGTTTGAACCTCTCTATGATCATTCACAATAATAGTAATAGATGGATGAACGTATGCCTCTGGTAAGTGGGTGGCTTAAAGAGGTGTTGAGTTCTTCAGATGAAGTCACTACAACTTTCCCTCAGGTAACAACGCCGCTTGACAGGGAAAAGCAAGACACCCACTTGCTGCTGGTCAAAGCTACCGAAGACTGCCTCAACCCCCCAAAAACCGACAGCTTCTTCGACGCCGACGATGACACCCAGCTGAAGGTCGTAGTCCACGTGGTGGACGTCAACGACAACGGCCCCGTCTTCGTACACAGGGTGTTCACGGGTGGCGTGAGCACTGCCACCGATTTTGGGACGAAGTTCATGCACGTGAGAGCGTTGGACGCCGACGCCGGTAGAAACGCCGTCGTGTCTTATTATCTGGTGGGGCGCATCAGGATGACCTTGACGGAGGGTCTGGAGAGGCTGGAGCGGCCCCCTTTTCTGGTTGAGGCCGAGACGGGGGCGGTGCAACTTAATTTCGATCCGCAGAGGGAGATGAAAGGGTACTTTGATTTTGAGGTGAGTGGAAAACGGAGGTGCTGCGGAGGAGTTTTTCTTTTTCCGGGACCATGATTTGTCATTAGAAAATGGAATCTTAGGGTAGAGATCTGAACATGAGAGGAGAAGGAAAATTCTCCTACTGGAGAAAAATTATTGATCAGACAAGCGAAAAAGTACATCAGAACTTTTGTTACGGAAGAGCATCAGCTGAAGCTTGTGCGCGGAACCTTGTTAATGAAAAACTGCTCTTATTATTTGTGGGCGATTCATAGGATTATTCAACAATTCAATACTTAGTCAAACTGAGTTCATTCGAATACTAAAAATTCACAGACATTCGATCGGAATGACCACTTAATTGTTCAATCTATCACGACTACATCCTATCTCTCAATGTCTTACGATATACTTGATATAATTTCAAGTCTGAAATCAGAATGCTCTTTCTGATAAGACATCTCACATCCATATTTATAGGAAATTCCTTCTTTTGTTCAACATAGAACTTGCTTATCGCAGTTGACCTCATTAGCTACCACAAAAAGGGTAATTTTCATCTGGTGTCTGGACATCTGGCTTTGTTTTCATCGATCTTTCTAGTTATTGGAATGAAGGAATTCGACACTACCACAGATTAGAGAGCTTTACAGATGAGAAACTCCTCCCATTTTGTTTGATGTACCGACATCCGTTTTCATTGAATGACCTCGGACCTTTGAATTTTGCGCATCCCAGTTGCCGGATAGTCGTTGTCACCGTAGGAAAAACTACTGATGTACAATGTTACTATTTTAGTAATGCATAATCAACACCAATAATATAAAAGGTTACCTACTTCTGAGTGATTTATTATGAACAATAAGTTGTCATCAGAAATTAGTTTCTATCAGGAATATATAAGATTCATCAATCATCAATAGTAAATGATTAGACTCTGCAAATACATCAACTTGAAATATGATATATAGCAGAGTATATAGGCCGGTATAGCAAAAATTGTGATATTCTCATCAAATGGAAAAGTTTGATTGAAGTCAATAATTTCACTCAAATATAAGTACTCACAGTTTTTCGTCCTTATAGAAAAGCAAATTCGATATTCTCCGATTCATTTGAAGGTGATTTGCAAACTTTATATTCACAGTAATGATTGTGAATAAACATATTATTGTACCTGATTCACATTCCAGATAATGATCATAAAGTCAGAACGTCTTGATGATGAATTGCTTTTTCAACATTGTTATTTGCAGGTGTTGGCAAATGACACAGGTGGTCTACACGATGTGGCCAGAGTATTCATTTACCTTCTCAGGGAAGATCAGCGCGTGCGTTTCGTTCTGAGACAGCAACCGCCCGATCTGAGAGATCGCATCGAGGCCTTCAGAGAGTGAGTTAACGAAAATGCGATGTCACCAAGATTCTCGATTTCAATGTTGTTTTCAGGGTTCTTGGTAACGTAACGGGTGCTATAGTGAATATAGACGAATTTAAAGTGCATGCAAACCACGATGGGACTGTAGATAAAACCAGGACGGACCTGTATCTGCATCTCGTGAATAGGAGGGACAATTCGATTGTAGAAGTGGACGAGGTCCTGAGACTAGTGGATCAGAACACGGAAAGGTTGGATGAACTTTTCAAAGTGAGTACCTCTCTACCTACTTTCTTACAAAACGACTCTTCAATCAAACATTGTTTTCAATTTGTTCAAGGACTTTAACGTTCTGGATACCCAACCTGGAGGAACGCTAGCTTTGAAATCCCAATTGCAAAACGCCAATACTACATTTTGGCTATCCGTGTCTTGTCTGTTCCTGATTCTTCTGCTTTTACTCTGCCTGGCGCTATGCGTGAACCAAAGACAAACTTACCACAGGAAATTAAAAGCAGCGACTGCTACGGCTTATGGTAAGTTTCATAGTTTTTTGCCACGTTTCTTCTTTGGACCTTGATTACTACTTATATAGACATCTGGTAGTGAATATAGCACTGACGATAATTTTTTTTTCTTCAGTGAGTACAGAGTCGGAAATAGACAACAGGGGGTTGGGTATCATAAGTGGCCGTGTGCCAAATACGAATAAACACAGTTTAGAGGGAAGCAATCCCATATGGTTGAAAGCGTACGAGAATGAATGGTTCAAAAATGTGGACGATATTAGGTGAGTTCTTTCGAAAATCTGAAAACCTCCACAATCAATTACGAAGTGTTGAATATTTTTCAGTATCCTCTATAGTTTGCATGATATTTTCATCTCTATCAAGGATATCAGACTAGTACAACCTTTTGCATGAACAAAAAAGTACCTATATCATCATTAAAATCCTAAACGTATCATAAGAACTGCTCTGCTTCAAGGTACCTCTATTTTATTTGATCCCACGTCGGAATCATTCTTTTATCTGCGATCTATCGTATTGCGACTTCGTATCATAATTTCAACAATAAGTCATTCTGCATTTCTTTCCACATAAAAACAGTAAACTAAATTGATGTTTCGCATGGCATTAGCCAGGAAAGTAGTTGTTTTCTGCCTTTCAGTATTCATTTCAACATTGTTGTTAGTAGCGACGGAGTTTTTTCATATCAATCGGATTTATATATTGTTCACAGCCAGCCTGAGAGAGATAATTTCAACAATAAGTCATTCTGCACTTCTTTCCACATAAAAACTGTAAACTAAATTGATGTTCCGCATGACATTAGCCAGGAAAGTAGTTGTTTTCTGCCTTTTCGTATTCATTTCAACATTGTTGTTGGTAGCGACGGAGTTTTTTCATATCAATCGGATTTATATATTGTTCACAGCCAGCCTGAGAGAGATAATTTCAACAATAAGTCATTTTGCATTTTTTCCACATAAAAACTGTTAACTAAATCGATGTTACCCATGGCATTAGCCAGGAAAGTAGTTATTTTCTGCCTTTTCGTATTCATTTCAACATTGTTGTTGGTAGCGACGGAGTTTTTTCATTTCAATCGGATTTATATATTGTTCACAGCCAGCCTGAGAGAGATAATTTCAACAATAAGTCATTTTGCATTTTTTCCACATAAATACTGTTAACTAAATCGATGTTCCCCATGACATTAGCCAGGAAAGTAGTTATTTTCTGCCTTTTCGTATCCATTTCAACATTGTTGTTGGTAGCGACGGAGTTTTTTCATTTCAATCGGATTTATATATTGTTCACAGCCAGCCTGAGAGAGATAATTTCAACAATAAGTCATTCTGCATTTCTTTCCACATAAAAACAGTAAACTAAATTGATGTTCCGCATGGCATTAGCCAGGAAAGTAGTTGTTTTCTGCCTTTTAGTATTCATTTCAACATTGTTGTTGGTAGCGACGGAGTTTTTTCATATCAATCGGATTTATATATTGTTCACAGCCAGCCTGAGAGATAATTTCAACAATAAGTCATTCTGCACTTCTTTCCACATAAAAACTGTAAACTAAATTGATGTTCCGCATGGCATTAGCCAGGAAAGTAGTTGTTTTCTGCCTTTTCGTATTCATTTCAACATTGTTGTTGGTAGCGACGGAGTTTTTTCATATCAATCGGATTTATATATTGTTCACAGCCAGCCTGAGAGAGATAATTTCAACAATAAGTCATTTTGCATTTTTTCCACATAAATACTGTTAACTAAATCGATGTTCCCCATGGCATTAGCCAGGAAAGTAGTTATTTTCTGCCTTTTCGTATTCATTTCAACATTGTTGTTGGTAGCGACGGAGTTTTTTCATTTCAATCGGATTTATATATTGTTCACAGCCAGCCTGAGAGAGATAATTTCAACAATAAGTCATTTTGCATTTTTTCCACATAAATACTGTTAACTAAATCGATGTTCCCCATGACATTAGCCAGGAAAGTAGTTATTTTCTGCCTTTTCGTATCCATTTCAACATTGTTGTTGGTAGCGACGGAGTTTTTTCATTTCAATCGGATTTATATATTGTTCACAGCCAGCCTGAGAGAGATAATTTCAACAATAAGTCATTTTGCATTTTTTCCACATAAATACTGTTAACTAAATCGATGTTCCCCATGACATTAGCCAGGAAAGTAGTTGTTTTCTGCCTTTTCGTATTCATTTCAACATTGTTGTTGGTAGCGACGGAGTTTTTTCATTTCAATCGGATTGATATTATTGTTCACAGCCAGTCTGAGAGAGATTCTCTGGACGAGAACGTCGTTTGCTGTGAAGAATCCTTATCTTCCACGGATCAAATGCGGGAGCGTTGTCCTGACGACAGGCATCAGAACGTCTACCAAACGCTACCGGTCCAAAACCCGACGAAGAAGCTGGAGACTACCGAGTTATGATTCGAACGTAGAGTGCGCTTCTTCCAAGGCAACAAAGTGAGACCGTTGTCAGCCATTTCTGAGGGATCTCTCTAGATTTTGTGAAGAAAAAACGGGGTGGATTTGGTGGATTCTTGCTCCAAAACTCAACAACGATTTTTGTGTAATTTTTGTATTTTCATATCGTGTCTGTAAATATATTGTATAAGTGAGTTTTTTTTTGATTTTTTTGAAAAATAACACATGACCTACCTATAACAATTGGAGTAGGTGCACATTATGAAAAACTGACTAAGGGAAAGACACTTCACCTGGTTATAACAGTATATCATACCCATGAAAGAATGATACAAATATAATGTTTGTCTCGAAAATAAATATATGTTCATCTCGAATGCGAAAATAGATTTCCAACACTGGTTGGGAGATGGCAAAAAGTAAAAGCCACACATCATGTAAATTGCGGAATAGAATTATAATAAAAAGAAGTAATAAAAAGAACTACATGTGAATTATTGATAAAATACATCACAACAAAGAATCCAATGACAGCGGAAATATGCGTGGTTATGTAGTTTGTTGTGGTCCAGCAGGTCTTATCTGACAGCCATTCTGAAATGATTTATTTTGTATGATGATGACACCACGAACAATAATGAAATTTGACAAATGAAATTCAATAAGTAGAAAAATAAATGTTTGATTTTTATTCAATTGAATTGCAATAAAATTTAATTTTGTGTATGTTCTTTTCGAAGATATTCTTCTTCTTGTGATGAAAGTGTAACTATAATTTTAGGAATCTGCCACTTATAGGTGAGATCACAAACGCGTGAATTTCTTTCAAACATCAAATGTGCTTGTAGTTGAAATACAGTGGTAAAATATCATGTTTTTTATAGTTTTTCCTAGACGATATCATGTACCTATTGTTCGAATAAACTACGCTCTCAAACCCTCCAATTCAGTGACGCACTGACACATTCAAATATCAGCATCATGGCCTCCTCTTGTGACGCAACAAGTCCTCTGATAGGCACATTCTTATGTTGGCAGTAGAGGTGTGCAAAGATATCGATATGTATCGATATTTATCGATATATCAAATAACGATACTGTGAGGATAAAATATCGATATATCGATATTTATCGATATATATCGATATGTATCGATATATATATCGATATGTATCGATATATCGATATCCATCGATACATATCGATATATTGATACATATTTATATATCGAAAACATATCTATACACATCAATATTTATCATATTTGGTTATGTCAACAGCTGTATGCACCATTTTTGTTGATAGGTATATGATAGGAATAGAAACATTTCAAAAAGTCGGAAATTATTTATTTTATTGTATCAAACAAAGGATAAAAGAATACTCAAATGAAAATATTTAACATCATAACGCATAAAATAAAATTATATTAAAAAACAGAAATGTATCACTAGCTCATCACAATAAAAAATATGCAATAGCGTAAATAAGGTACAAAGTTTGTTTTGTACCTTATTTATTTGTACTACAAGTACAAACAAACAAAAACAAACTGTAGAAGAGCAGAAAAAATAAACTTGAGTTTTCGAACTAATTAGTAGGAAATAGGAACGATATCTTTGTTCGTGGATAAAAATATCAATTGCTCGGCATGTTCCGGTGTTAAGGATGATCTCAAATCGTTAACAATATTGCCTCCTTTACTGAAAACCCTTTCAGATGAAACACTTGTTGCCTGCACGCACAAATATTGTTTTGCCACATTATTTGCTAAATTTGGGAATGATTGTTCATAATTCTTCCAATAGATCAAAGGATTGTCATCTAACTCAATTTTTGGAGCCATCTTGTAATTTTCGATTTCCATGATACAATTTAGACGAGGGGGTATTACTACGATAAGTATCGATATATCGATATATCGACACTTATCGATACTTATCGATACTTATCGATATATCGACACTTATCGATACTTATCGATATATCGACACTTATCGATATTGATCGATATATCGATACTTATCGATATATCGATCGATATCGATATATCGATCAATATCGATATTGAAATGAGTATTGATATCGATATCGTATTTCCAATATCGCACACCCCTAGTTGGCAGTTTCACTATTTTCCGGAACTGCGAACAAATTGTTTCAGCATTCAAAATATCAAATCGGAGAATTCGTGTTTGTGTGAAAACTGTTTATTTAATTGATCTCGAATGACGTATGTATGCTGGGTGCTACGTCATTAGTTTTTTGGTCTACTCACATTGTGAGGAGAAATTATGAATAAAGCTCGGCAAAGCTGTAAAATATTATTCTCTAACACGTTCGGCGGTAGTTGAGAACTTGTTACGTCACATCTCGGCACGATTAAAACAGTGTTCAAACAGAATCATTTCCTTGGAAATTCATCATAGAAAAACACTGCGGGAAAACATCCTATCACTTATTTAATCGTTCTGTATAGGTTGTGGTATTACTTTCAAAAATTAGTGATCTCGCCGATTGAAGCAATCTGACGTCATGCAGACTCGTGACTGACAGCAGAGTTAGTAGTTACAACAAAATATAAAAAAAGTTTGAATAGATGTTGCATACTCACCAAACTTCAACTCTTGCATGATGTGAGAACGATTTCACGCAGAAACCCGTGTATCTTACTTTTGAAGGACATTTTAATTTCAAGCAGCAATGAGACTAATGCCAAAGATTTAGTTTTTCTATAGAAAATTGAAGAGCCCTTGGCTAGGCTGTCACTGCTTCCATACGAGAGAGATCAACAATAGCACTGTTTCTCGTCTCAGCTCTCTGAAGTTGTTTCTTCAACATACTTACTGGACAGGGAGGCATTAACGAATCAAACACGAACGAAAAATTCCGAACTCGACCATTTATTGGACAAAACAAAATAAACTACAAAGGAACGGGGTCGCTCGAGGGTTAGCCCAAAGTAAAACAGTCCACGAAATATCCCGAAGGTGGAAACTTCTCGCTCGGTGGGGAGATCGATGGGTGGAGTTCACCCCCCAGTCGCTTGCCCGCCATCATCAGAAAGATGGTGATCAATCAATCGCATCCAGAATATCGTTCGGTCCCTCCTGGGACTCACCTTTTGCCTTTGGTCTTCTTCCACTTGCCGTAGAAAGTCGTGATCGACTCTATGGCGATGCCCACCGATTGGGCCAAACCGACGTAGCTGGAATCGAGAATTTTTTACATATTCACGCGGTGTGAAACAGTCGGGAGGAATGAATTCAGTGTCTCAATCAACAACTCCAAATAGGTTGACAGGGAGAAGAGCGGTAGAACGATATTTAGTCTGTTCACTGAAAAAAAGACGTAACTTTCGTCTTTGAGCAAGAGACATCTTCTGAACTAACCGTGAACTATTTGGATCTTGGAGTTTCATCACTGGCCATAACCTAGCTTTTTATTTGCATTCTGAATTATACGCTCCTTTCATCACAGCGAAGAATTATTGTCGGATAATCAAGAAATAGAAAAAAACATCGTGTGAAGGCAAAAAGTAGAAAGAACGTGTCTAAAATGCAATGCAAGTGGAAGTATTGGTACATAGAAAGAACGATGATTAATTTGTATATTTGCTCGACGCATATTTCCGCACTCCTACGAGTTGAAAATAAATTCTTGGTGGTACAAAGGACAAAAGGTACACGAATCTGACGTCGAAACGCGGCACTCTCGAGTACTTTCAGAGATATGGGCTCCATTTGTTTAAGAAATACACCATTTGATACGATTTGACATCTCAAACTCCCATTATAGAAATCACAGAAATTCGTCTTCTTCTAACTACAACACTAAACACACTCACATTTGCTTTCTTTCTACAGTTTCTACCAGAAAAAAACTAATATTTTTTTAAAAAACTACCTTTTTCAAAACTATCCACTTGAAAAATCAAAGTCTCGTATTTTGTTTTCGAAGAACGGTAAATTTTATGAAGAACAAAAAGTTTTGAAAACGGTTAAATGTACGCGTATGTGGTGTTTTAGTTAAAAGAATGACGAATTTTGTGTTTTTCATACTAGAAATTCCAGATGTCAAATGGTTTAATTACGAAAGAGGCGTTTCGACTTCGGATACTTGTTCAGGAGAACAAAATACGTAAGTACCTCCAAAATTATTCTCATCTCGTTAGAATGCGGTTAACGAGAAGTGTATTGTTCATAAAAATTGGCATTGGACCTATTTAAGTAAAAATATGTATGTCAGAATTGGATACTCCTTTCTTCTCGTTTCTATCCTCCTCACCTAATATGACTTTTGTGCTGAAGTTAGAAAATAAAGAAGAAAATAAATGCAACCTAAAATTGGGTCGCTGGCAGAGAAAAACCTGAAACAAATGAGGATCGGACGACTTCTATATCGACGTCATCTTAGCAGACGTTTGTTACTTTGAGTGAACAGACAATATCATAGTTCCAGCCTACTAGGTCTCCATTTAGAACGACAATATCCAAGGGTTGCAAGTGCCATTCGGAGGGGGGGGGGCAATTCAAATAATTGAGATGCTGAATTCACTTCTTTTGACTGTATGGCTAGAACATCCATATCCTGCTGGCCCCTGCATACCTGAACTCCCTGTTTTCGCCATTCGTGAGCACATTCTGATTGCCTATGAGCAAGGTGACGACGTTGGAAGCTCCTTTTTGCTGTTCGGCCAAGAAGTAGCAGCACTCTATGATCTGGATGTAGGTGTGCATCTCCTTGTCCTTCTTCTTCGGGTATTTTATGAACGGAATGGGGGCCCTTTCTTGCGGCCGTTGGGCGCGGAAAAATCGGTTGCCTAAATCGAGTGGTTTTGTGAAATGAAAGCGTTTGATTGGTGATACTAGCGGTCTTAGACTTTATTTGGCAACACCACATCAACTATGCACCTGTGCTCACATTGCTTATAGTAGGCGAAAATGTCTATACATTCAAGCGTAGTATTAGTTGTAAATCTATCTGCATATATTAGATACCCAATTTTGATGTCACTCTTGATACCATCGATAAAGATGTTGAATAGTGTGATATACAACCCTTCATATATTTGAATGTCATGGTAATATTAGATAATAAGTCAAGAAATTGTACTTATAGTCATTTGAACTTCAATAAAAAGTATAGAGATTGTACCTAATTGTATCAATATTGTTACAATGGCGCAGTCGGCAAACGAACAAGGTGATTTCATACGTATCAATTATGAAGATAACGTCGTTGAAGAAAATACGAATAATGAAAATGTAGATGGAAATGACAGAAGAAATGCCATGATGATTGGAAAAGGCGAATTGAACGAAATTATGGAGAAATGGATGAATATTGCTACTGTGAATAGAAATTCAATGAAGATAGAACCATTTAGTGGTAATAATGAGGACCCGAATGATTGGATTAGTTCTTATGAATTTTTGGCATTATCAAGAAAATGGGATACTGATACAGAAAAAATATTCAATCTGAGATTTAATTTAAATGGCATAGCACTAAAGTGATTTGACGATGAAGTGAAAACAGATATGAACAATTTAAACTGGATATACAACCCTTTATATATTTGAATGTCATGGTAATATTAGATAATAAGTCAAGAAATTGTACTTATAGTCATTTGAACTTCAATAAAAAGTATAGAAATTGTACCTAATTGTATCAATATTGTTACAAATAGTCTCACAACGGATACCTGAAGGACTCTGTAGAAGTGGGTGAAAACTTAATAAATGCATGTCCACTGCAATTAACAAACTGAGAACGATGAATTAAAAAGGAAGTTGAGAAATTGATTCGACTGTTCGCTAGGACTTAGTGATTTACTGGAAAGAACGTGATAAATTTTGTCGAAAGCCCTAGAGAAATCGGCATATATACAGTTGCCTCCTCTTACGGCCGTATTCGCCGTATACTTTTAAGCTAAGCTTAGAATTTACGATCGCTTTACAATACGATAATATATGCTTTAATACGGCCGTTAAAGAACTAGAATGAAGAGTTCGCTTACCGGCATTTTATTACTATTATTATAAATATACATATTGCAATGTGGCATCCTCCTGTTATTCTGTAAAAAGTCATTGGATACCTAACCTAACCTTATCAAACTCGTATTATTCAAGAATATTGTTGATTCTCTCAATGTTCCATACTAAAAAATGTACCGTTTTTTTTGCACCGGCTAAAAGTTCAGAATTTCAAATATATATTATATTTTAAATGCCATAAATCGATTCTAAAATTTACTGAAATAAACATTCGTCTGTATTACATTATGAGCATGACACAATGTGGGCACTTGCAAGATATAAAGTTTTGGGATAACTGTGTTAGGTATTATGATTAATGGAAAAGAAAATGCAAAGATAATATTATTATGCTATAGAATGATACATACCTCTGTGAAATTGGGATTCTAACCAACGAATAGCATCCCTAGCCTCGATCTTCTCACGTTTGAGGTCATCCAGGGCTGATACAACTGAAA